>JAJJWW010010336.1:0-726411 GCA_023531295.1 Papaver armeniacum
TGTAATATGTAAATAAACATATGTAATATGTAGTAACATATATACTAGTATACTAGTAACTAGTAGTATACTAAAAATATTCTAATATGTAATGAAATATGTAGTTACATATATACTAGTTTATTAGTTTACTATTATGCTAGTAGCCCCAGTAGTATACTAGTAGTATACTAGTATTAATATGTAGTATGTAGTAAAATATGTAGTAACATATATAGAACAAATGCTAGTATGTAGTAACATACTAGTATTAATACTAGTAACTAGTAGTATATTAGTATTAATATGTAGTATGTATAGTAACATATATGTAGTATGTTATATATTGACACTACATATTAATATACTAGTATTAAAATGTAGTATGTTATACTAGTATTGTTATGTAGTATGTTATATATTGACACTACATATTAATATGTAGTGTCATATTAGTATGTAGTATGTTATATATTGATACTACATATTAATATATTTGTATGTTATATAGTATTAATATGTAGTATGTTATATATTGACACTACATATTAATATGTAGTGTCATATTAATACTAGTATTAATACTAGTTTACTAGTATACTAGTAACTAGTGGTATACTAGTATTAATATGTAGTATGTAGTAACATATATACTAGTATTAATACTAGTTTACTAGTATATTAGTAACTAGTAGTATACTAGTATTAATATGTAGTATGTAGTAAAATATGTAGTAACATATATAGAACAAATGTAGTATGTAGTAACATACTAGTATTAATACTAGTAACTAGTAGTATATTAGTATTAATATGTAGTATGTATAGTAACATATATGTAGTATGTTATATATTGACACTACATATTAATATACTAGTATTAAAATGTAGTATGTTATACTAGTATTAATATGTAGTATGTTATATATTGACACACTACATATTAATATGTAATGTCATATTAGTATGTAGTATGTTATATATTGATATTATATATTAATATTTATTTTTTTATTTTTTTATTGTTTATTTTTTTTGAAGGAAAGAGGGATCCTCTCAATTTCATTGATATACAAAGATCGTATACATCATGTTAAGATACGTCATTGAAAAACATAATAAAATGCTGATTTTGTATCACAATAGTAACTAAATTGTAATACAAATGTACTAAATACATGAATTTCAAAGCAATTGATGATACTTGAGGGATGGCATTTGAATTAAAAATTTATTTGGATTTGAAGAATTTGTTTTCTTCATCATTGTCTTCTTCATTAAGATGGAATTGTCCCATAAGAGTAATAAGCACAAAACACCATTATCACAAGTAAATCCAAGAGCTGCTGGATCTTCAAGAGAATGTAGAATCCATGTAAATGCCGGAAGAAATGCGTCCTTGATGTACTTAAAACAATTGAACAATCGTTGGAAACGCCTATAAGGCTATGAGAAATCTCGATGGGTTTGAGAACACCATGAGAGCAATAATGAAATTAAACAGAAAAACCTAAAATCGCATAAAATAGCGATGTTTTATTTAAAAATTACTAATAGAAATATTTACTTTGTATCCAAACACGATTCAAAACGAGATAATTCGAGATAATATCCACCGTATTTGGAATACAATTTGGAGAATCAAAGATTTAGGATGATTTGTTTTAGAGAGTTTTTTTGGAAAAAACGGTTATGGGAAAGGAGAGAGGATAAAGTTTTCCCATATATTATATATTGATATTATATATTAATATGTTGTATGTTATATAATATTAATATGTAGTATGTTATATATTAGTATATGTTATATGTTATATGTTATATGTTATATGTTATATTAATATGTTATATGTTATATATTAGTATATATTAATATGTTATATATTCATATTAGTATGTAGTATGTTATATATTGATATTACATATTAATATGTTACTAGTATAGTACTAGTATACTAGTTTATACTAGTATACTAGTAAACTAGTTTACTAGTCTACTAGTACACATGTTACTACTAGTATAGTAAAGTAGTTACTTAATTTACGAGTAACATATTCTTTTTACTATTAATATAGTACATATTGATATGTAGTATGACCATATTGATACTACTAGTATGTAATAACATATTACTAGTAATATTTGCATGTGTTGATACTAGTTAGATTTGTAAGGGTGTTTTAGGCATTTAGAAAACACACTTTATAATCTCCACAAAGTTTTTGGACTAGCGAGTAAATAATTGGACTAACGAGTAAATAATTTGACTAATGAGTAAATGTTTTTCATGGGTGGACTAGCCATTAATTTGGGTCATGAAAAATTGGAATAAATAGTAATTCCTACATAGTTCATCTTCTTTTACTGTTTACCCAGTTTTTACACTACTTTGTAATTACGGAACATTCAATGCAAAATAAAAAAGCAAATAAGTAATTTGGGTCGAATATGTAATTGCATTCAATTATTCTATTTATTCGTTAGGGACATTTTTTTCTACATTTTTTACGTATTTTATGAGTAATAGATCTTGATCCTTGAAATTCGGTAGTAGTAATTTCATAACTTCCAACTCTAGTGGATGAAGAAGTAAAGGTAGTGACACCAAATAGAGGGAAATCATTCCACCGAATAGGATTCACACAGAATCTCCTAAACTTTGTCAGACACTGACGTTCAACATCAACGATGAGACTAGTACCAAAGCGATAACCAATTGTGCTTGAATATATCGGGAAATGAAGGGGAAAGTCTTGGTCATGGAAGAAGTCGCTTCCAAGGCGAAAGGACCACCGAACGACACTGCCAAGACCGTTCCGGCCGCGCTGTTATTCATGGTTATTCCCTCCAACCTGGTAATCGTAATGGAAGTAATTCTTTGAAGAGGTGGAGTGCCAGATGAAGCAGAAGTTGCCGGTGAAGATGCAATGAGAGGGAGATCACCATGGACCAGAGAAGACAACTGTTTCATGGTGGTGGGAAGCAAACTGGATCGTCAAACCCATGGAAGAGATAGATACACTTTTACAGCAAGACAAAATTCAGACATCCACTTCTTCACTTGCTCCAGTGAAAACATTTTGTAGATCAATTCGGCAGTACCTTCAATAACAGCAGAAACTAATAAGTTGAGTAATATTAACTTCAAAAAAACATTTTTGTGATCAAAATCGATGGCTAGGTCCATGATTATGGGTTCGGTGATGTTAAATCAACAAAAGTTCTTGAAATTTTGACTGAAATTGAGTTTGGATGAATGTGTGGTGTGGGGAAGTGAAGAAGCAAAAGTTTACTGAAAACAAGAGAGACTAAAATTGTGTTTTTCTTTTGAGTAGGAAGAAAGGAAGGATCACTGATCCTAAAAATAAAATTTTGAATCAAGAATTATAATGTGAGTGAAATTGAGTACAAGAAACTCTTCTTTATAGTTCTCTTGTTTGGAGAATTAGTGGGTATAGAGGTGCATTTAATTTGTTGAAACCTGTATTGATGTTTACTATGATTACCTTAAGAAGCAAAAGCTGGGATGGACAACATATTCCATGTCTGCTTAATATGTGCATCTATTGGCAAAACAAACTCATAGTCAATCCCACCAAAGGTGCTATCAGTGGGATCGGTAAACATTTAAGGGCCACATGAAGTAGTTTGGGTCAGTTACATACATTAATGTCTTGCCTTATTAAAAAAAGTGTCAAAGCCAAAATTTTCAATATGCGGGTTCATATCACTTGGGAAAAGAAAATCTCAATGCTATCACTTTCTTCGAAGTTTCGTATATCTACCACAGCTGGCAAACGGGTTACGGGTTTTATTTGTTTCTTTGTATTTCTTTTTCAGGGTTCATTTTTATGAACAAATTAGTGATCGCACTTTACCCATAAATAAAATGAAACCAAACTAAAAAGATCTATGTTCTGTAAAGTTTTATCTTCTCTTAATCTATCGATTGCTCTAGATCTAAAGTTTTAGATTTTAAATCCATGTCCAAATCTTTGTTTTATTCATTTTAGAATAAGTTTTAAAATTTATCAAAAATCTGCTCTAGCATTCTAGTTTAGATCTCTTAATCTCCTTTAAATGTCCTTTATAATATAAATCCCTCTGATCCTTTGTGTTATTATGGATAACTAATTGTTTTTTGTTAGCAGCATTGGAAGTTCCTCCAGTTGTGAGTAAACCAATTGTGGATCTTTGAAGTCAAGCATGTCTTCAAATCTTTTAACAGTTGTGTCACGTCCAACAATTGTGTCTCCCATCTACGCTATGATGGTTTATGAACATTTGTGGAAGATTGTCCCTCTTAGTAATCACCTTCCAAAACATAGAAATTTCCTAGTCAAGAAACCAACAAATCAATCGTGGAAGATTCAACAGCCAAAAATTCTAAACCCAAACTTTCCCTCCCAGTTTTTAGCTAACTTTGGTAACCGTATTGATCAGATTAAAGGAAAAAATATTATCAACAAAAACTTTCCTTCTTGGTCATACAAAATTGACCCCATAATATTGTATACATTGAAAATGTTTATTCTCAAGACAAGAATGTAAGGGAAGAATATATACACAGAATATCTAATTTAAGGAATACTTGGCGTAGAAATTGTGTATATATTTCCTCCCCAAACACCGATTAAACATCATTCTTCGAGAAACCCTAAAAAGAAAAACCCTAGAAGCTACAATGGCTTCCAATTCTCAAGTTAATATTCTTTGGTTTTTGTCTGCAAAATTGAATTCAACCTCCCTTGGTAATCAAAGAATCCAAAGAAGAACACTCGATTCTGTTCAAACTATTGACGCTGCTTTTGATACTTGGTATAACGAGGTATCATAGGAAAATCATATGTCTGACTTCTTAGAGGTTATGAATTCTTAAAGGTTAGCTAGGGAAGTCAAGAAGAAATCAACACCATTTGGAAGAGATACAAGAAGAAGGAGTTCAAGGTGATGGGGTCACAACTTATATGTGGTGAAATTCAACACAAAAGCTGAATGTCATCAAAAAATCTCCGTGGAAAGTAAAAGGATGGTTATTGGTGTTCAAAGTATGATCCAAAAAGCGCGTGAAGGATGTTAAGTTTGCTCATCAAACGGACCGTAAAGTTCAGAAATCTACAACCTGAGCACTTAGACGTTGGAGTTATAAATGAAATATGCAATGACTTGGGTGAAAAAGTTCTCATCGATCCACCAAATGCACACCCAAGGGTTGGCAGAATGGTTAAAGCTAAAATCAAGATGTACCTAAGCTCTCCTCTTAAAAGAGGAACTTGGCTTAGAACTGCATCCGGAGGAGAGGCATGGGTCAAATACCACTGGGAGAGGCAGCCGTACAACATCTACGACCAATGTTGGGTCATTGATCACTCGGAAGAGGCTTTTGAAAACATAGCGTATCAACTTCAATGCGATGCGATGTCTGCTGAGGAATATGCGGAATGGTGCCGTGAATAGGAGGCTGAACAGTCTGTCGAAGGTGGCCCTTATCCAGTAGTGGATGGGGTATATATCAATAATGAAGCAAGAAACTTTGCAGCGGGAAATGAGATTGATGGTGTCGATAACAATAATGCTACCAATATAGGAGAAGATGAATCTCGTAAGAGTAAAAGATGTCGTAACGAAATCCCTAACACGTCGGTAGCAATACAAAACCCAAACCCTTATCTCCAATCCTCTTTTTTCGCCTAATGAACCCTAATCTTCCACTATTGTTCAATATGATACCATAAGAGGAGATGGAAGCGGACAAAGAAATTGATGGACATGGAGACGGACAAGATCTCACCTCGTTGGAACTCAATAATCTTTGCTATCACAGTACTACTCGATTTTAAATCAATTATCCCTTGTTGTTCTACCCAGTCTCAATTGTTATCTGAGTAATCTATTTATATCAATTTGTGTTAATTTTTCTTTCTATGATTTGTGTAATTTCGAATTTAGGTTTTCACTTTCCAATTTTTTGTGTAAATTTTATCCTTGTGTTCTAGATTTGTTAAATTGGTACACTTTAATTCAGTTTCCTGATATTTTTTGGTCGAGTTTTTATCACAGGCAACATCCCTAATAATCTTCTGGAAAGACCTTACTTTTAGTTTTATTAGTGATACTCATAGTCTGCTTACCATTTGCATTAGTGTTAGAACTTATCTTTGTAATCCATATCTGGTTACTTGTGTGAAATTGTGTGTTATCAATTTTGTCTTGCTTCTAAATTTTAATACCATGAGAGTCTTATCTTGGAATTGCCAAGGATTTGGGAATCCTAATATACTAGAACCTCTCTGACGAATCTAGTTAGATCCCAAAACCCTGACATTATTATCTTGTGTGAGACAAAAAACGGTATTCCAAAAATGAATCAATTTCTGAAGAATTTCAATTATCCTTTTTATTGGTGTCATTCCTCTAGAGACTTGTCAGGTGGCATTGCCCTCGTATGGAAAAGTGGCTTTCAACTAGAAATTGTTCATAATACAGATGATTAATGCAATTATTTCTTATGACCCTAGCAATCCTGATGTTGATGGTGGTTTTTTAAACAAAGGGTAAAATAGTAAAACCCCGAATAACCTAATGTCACCGGTGACACATTCATTAACATTTAATACAGGTAGTCAGTAATTAATAGGGGGTATTTTTTCAAATTAGGGTTACAACCAACAAAACCCTAATTCCCCTCCGTGCCAATGGCAAATCATGCCAGCCACACCTAGCCCAAGCTAGCCGCGCCATGCCAAACGCACTCTGCCTTGGCCCTAGCTATGCTAGTCACACCAAATGCGCCAAAGCATGCCAACCATGCTAGCCGCACCTCGTGCCAATGGCAAATCATGCCAGACCACACCTAGCCCAAGCTAGGCCACGCCATGCCAAACGCACTCTGCCTTGGCCCTAGCTACCCAGGTCACGCCACGCCAAGTATCCTTACCCAAACACCCTTACCTTGGCTAAGCATCATGCCAAAGTGGCGCCAACGCCTAGGCTTGTAAAACCGTGAAACCTAGGCCAAATTGGTTACGCACGCCATTGGCACATGCCAACACGCTCACGGTAGCTTTTTTACCCGTAGCAGGTTTAATGGCCACATGCCATGGCACATGCAAACACGCTCATTTGGTAGCTTTTCTACCCGGTAGCGACCCAAATGGCCGAGCATGCCATAGGCACATGCCAACACGCTCGCTGGTAGCTTTTGTTACCAGACCATGGCCCTAATGGCCGAGCATGCCATTGGCACATGTAAACACGCCATTGGTAGCTTTTCCTACCAGGCCGCAAATGGTAGAAGCATGCCAGGCACATGCCAACACGCCACTGGTAGCTTTTCTTACCAGGCCATGGCTCTAATGGCGAGCATGCCAATGGCACATGCCAACACGCTCATTGGTAGCTTTTCCTACCCGAGTAGCGACCCAAGTGGCCACGCATGCCATTGGCACATGCCAACACGCTCCGGTAGCTTTCTTGCAGGACCATGGCCCTAATGGCCGAGCATGGCATTGGAACATGCCAACACGCTGGCTGCTAACTTTTATTACCAGACGATGGCCCTAATGGCCGAGCATACCATTGGCACATGCCAACACGCTCGCTGGTAGCTTTCTACCGGTAGCGACCCAAATTGGCCACGCATGCCATTGGCACATGCCAACACGCTCGTTGATAGCTTTTCTTACCAGGACCATGGCCTAATGGCAGGAGATTACCATTGGCACATGCCAACACGCTCATTGGTAGCTTTTCTTACCGAGACCATGGCCACTAATGGCGGAGCATGCCATTGGAACATGCCAACACGCTCGTTGCTAGCTTTTCTTACCAGACCATGGCCCTAATGGTCGAGCATGCCATTGGCACATGCCAACACGCTCGCTGGTAGCTTTTCCTACCAGGACGCGACCCAAATTGGCCACGCACGCCATTGGCACATGCCAACACGCATCGCTGGTAGCTTTTCCTACCAGGCCGCGACCCAAATTGGCCACGCATGCCATTGGCACATGCAAACACGCTCCCTGGTAGCTTTTCTTACCAGACCATGGCCCTAATGGCCGAGCATGCCATTGGCACATGCCAACACGCTCGCTGGTAGATTTTCTTACCAGACCATGGCCCTAATGGCCGATCATGCCATTGGCACATGCCAACACGCTCGCTGGTAGCTTTTCTTACCAGACCATGGCCCTAATGGCCGAGCATGCCATTGGCACATGCCAACACGCTTCATTGGTAGATTTTCCTACCAGGCGCGTTAATTGGCCACGCATGCCATTGGCACATGCCAACACGCATCAGCTGGTAGCTTTTCCTTCGGTCGCCGACCAAATTGGCCACGCATGCCATTGGAACATGCCAACACGCATCGCGGTAGCTTTTCTTACCATACCATGGCCCTAACGGCCGAGCATGCCATTGGCACATGCCAACACGCTCGCTGGTAGATTTTCCTACCAGGCCGCGACCCAAATTGGCCACGCATGCCATTGGCACATGCCAACACGCTCGCTGGTAGCTTTTATTACCAGGTCATGGCCCTAATGGCCGAGCATGCCATTGGAACATGCCAACACGCTGGCTGCTAGCTTTTCTTACCAGACGATGGCCCTAATGGCCGAGCATACCATTGGCACATGCCAACACGCTCGCTGGTAGCTTTTCCTACCAGGCCGCGACCCAAATTGGCCACGCATGCCATTGGCACATGCCAACACGCTCGCTGATAGCTTTTCTTACCAGACCATGGCCTTAATGGCCGAGATTACCATTGGCACATGCCAACACGCTCGCTGGTAGCTTTTCTTACCAGACCATGGCCCTAATAGCCGAGCATGCCATTGGAACATGCCAACACGCTCGTTGGTAGCTTTTCTTACCAGACCATGGCCCTAATGGTCGAGCATGCCATTGGCACATGCCAACACGCTCGCTGGTAGCTTTTCCTACCGGGATGGCGACCCAAATTGGCCACGCATGCCATTGGCACATGCCAACACGCATCGCTGGTAGCTTTTCCTACCAGGCCGCGACCCAAATTGGCCACGCATGCCATTGGCACATGCAAACACGCTCCCTGGTAGCTTTTCTTACCAGACCATGGCCCTAATGGCCGAAGGCATGCCATTGGCACATAACACGCTCGCTGGTAGATTTTCTTACCAGACCATGGCCCTAATGGCCGAGCATGCCATTGGCACATGCCAACACGCTCGCTGGTAGCTTTTCTTACCAGACCATGGCCCTAATGGCCGAGCATGCCATTGGCACATGCCAACACGCTCGCTGGTAGCATTTCCTACCAGGCCGCGACCCAAATTGGCCACGCATGCCATTGGCACATGCCAACACACATCATTTGTAGCTTTTTCCTTCCGGTCATGACCCAAATTGGCCACGCATGCCGTTTGGCACATGCCAACACGCATCGCCCGGTAGCTTTTCTTACCATACCATGGCCCTAACGGCCGAGCATGCCGATGGCACATGCCAACACGCTCGGTGGTAGATTTTCCTACCGGCGCGACCCAAATTGGCCACGCATGCCATTGGCACATGCCAACACGCTCGGCTGGTAGCTTTTCTCCGGTCGTGGCCCTAATGGCCGAGCATGCCATTTGCACATGCCACACACGCCCCCAGCAGATCTGGCATTGCCACTTACACTCAACGTACAACCTACCACCAAGGCATTCCACACATGCCATTGGCACATGCCACACACGCCACTAGCAGCTCTCTGGAATTGCCACTACTTTCGAGGTGAAACCCACTTAACAAAGGCATTCCGCACATGCCACACGCGCCACTAGCAGCGCCACTTGCACTTAAGGTGCAACCAACACTCGAGACATCAACACAAAGCGGGGATGCTTTCTAGGGTTTTGGTTTTGGCGATCCACGGCATGCGGCGTACACTACACTCACATTAAGAAAGCGTGAATAGGAATAAAGCGGTCAAATAAATGAGAAATAATTGTGAAAATGTTTTCACCCATAAACACCGATGCGGTTACCACCTCCTCCCATTATTTCACCCTTTACTCTCTTCCTTCATGAGGCAGTGCGTTTCAATCTCGACTTGTATAAATAGGTCTTACCTATTTCTACTAGACAACAAGTCTCGGTCAGGACAAAAATACAACACTCTCAGAAAAGGCAACTTTACAAGCTCTCCAAAAAGCTTTCATCTCTTGCAAGCTTCCTAAGCTTTCACTTTCTGATACAAGTCGAGACACTACTCTCCCAGAATTATTCTGGTCTCAACACCTTTCTTTGCTTCCCTCCCCAAATCAACCTTTCTCTCCACTTAGTGGCCGAAGCAAGTCCGGAACGGCCATTTCTTGGTTTATCTTGGGACTTGTACGTGTTGATCTCTCGAATCTATAAAGCTGCTCACGTGCAGCACATTTGTTTAGGGTTTCGCTTGAGTTTCTCACTCACCTACCGAATTTACCGATATCGGCGGAAATGATTTTTACCCATAAATAATTGGCGACCACAGCGGAAGGATTGATCTATCGGCTACAATATCAGACTGTCGATCTCGTTCTTCGACCTAGATGTCAAGATGGTAGGGGAAGGCGACTCAATCCGACTCAACTACCAGACAAATAGGTTACCGGTCGTAAAGACTACGAGAAGAAAACGGGGACTGTTGCAGAAGATGCTACTAGCGACGATTGGGGACTTCGACGATCTACTGCAAAGCCGCCTTTTACATAGAGAGGGGCATGTTCGCAAAAAAAAAAAAAAACTTATGAAGTGAGTAAATTTAGGTAAAGGCAAGATATACGATCACGTTTTTAGGTTCTTGGTAAAACCAGTCATATTATTGCGTCTTGGCTCAGGTGCTAGCACACACTTTCATAAAAGAAATATTCCTTTCACAAAGCATAATCAGAGCTATATTATCAAAACCGTTCATCCCAGAAACAATCTAATATCCTGAAAAGCTACCAGCTGTCTATCAAAACCGGTCGAACTTTGAACCAGACATCTCGTATGTTTTTCAAAAGAAAAAAGAAGAAGAACCTTAATGAACAGAGAAACATTCAAGGAAAATCATCCAACAGAGGTCTGCTCTTCTTGGAGAAAGTCAACTTTGCATCTTCAAGAGCCGCTCTCTTTATAGTCAACATCTTGGAAAGCTTTTCGAGTTCTACCTCCTGTCGTGCAATCTCCTCTGCAGAAAGGCTTTCGACTGCAGCATCTTTCGACTTCTGGATCTCAGCAAGGCCTTCGACAAACCAAGAAGTGTTGAACTCCTTTTCTACACACACGTCGCGATGGTTCTCCGAGTCGGCAATAACGTCTTGAAGCGGTGTGGCGGTCACCTCACGCATGTCCTTGATGGAAGATAAAGCCTCTTCCACACGCTTAACGCAGCGCCATAAATCGACTAGTGATCTTCTTGGTTGTGGCCCTATGTCCATACTTCTCCCGGATTTACGGTGTACAATGCCTCATACTTAGCCAGCACGCTGAAACCGCCAACCAGCACATGACCTGGATAAGGAACCAAGTACGGGGGATCTAAAATGGCGCCTGCAACTGGCCTCGCGACTTACAAAGGGTCTTTCTCCATGTCTACGACAGCAACCATCAGGGAATCATCCACCGTTTGAACCACATATGTGCCCAGCGATTGGCTAGCTCCCATCTCCGAGTCACCGGCGGTAGTCACCAAAGGCAAGTTTTCGTGTGGATCCGCCCCAGAATCATCTTCCGAACCGGATTCCTCCTGCGAACTTGAGTTAGACATCTTTCAAAAAAAAAAAAAAAAAACGGAAGAAGAAAAAGAAAAAGAAGCTTGAAACTCACCGAACCACTTCCCGAAAAAGAACTAGTGTCAGAAGAATCACTCTTACTTGTCGAACTTTATTCATTCTCTTGCTCATCACCGTTATGAGAAGGCTCAGTGCCGCTAGAATTCTTCGAAGAAATTGCCGTCTCTTGGCAACGTGCAAGGAAAGCGAAAGGATTAACAATACCGAAGCCCTGGAAGACACAAGACACATGTTTTCAGCAGAAATTCACGTGTTTTGAGACAAACCAACAAGGAGGCGACACATACCTGGTTATTGGAAGAACTGAAAGATACGAGAGCTACGGGACAATCTTTTGAAACCGCTTAGGAACCCCAAACACGATTCTTCGTTCTGTTCCTTTGCCTGGGGACTTTCCGAGTTGCCAGGCAAATTTCGCTTGAAATCTCTCAACATTGGATACTTCTTCAAAACTGCTAGGGAAGGTTCACAACGAACATTCTCTACCACGTTATTTACAAAGTCTTGGATCATAATGAACTCATCGTACCAGAACTCATTATAGTAGAAAGTCGTCGAAGGAACTCTTCCGTTTGAAAGAAGGGAAGGCGGATACAGCTCAAGGACACCGGCATTGAGGCGACGCAATGAATCCTTAGGAACTACCAGCTAGTAAGCAAGAGCCACCCCTTGATCGAAACCCATGTGGCGAGCAGCACGGTCAATATTGTAAGCAGCTATTTGGAAAAAACCCCATGAAGAAAGACGACATATAACCAGACATGCAGCTTTGAATAAACAAGTTTTCACCAACACTCAAGATGCCGTCAGAAGACAAAGACATGATCGGAGCAGAAGCAAAGGTATCAATTTGAGTCACCGACCTATGGGCCAGAGGCTCCCATGGGCGAAAGCGATTTCATGCGACTTATCGAGAAGACTAACCATGCTCATGCCAACCCTTGGACGCCTATTCACCCATCGAAGGTCGGGAACCGCCCCAACTCATGAGGAATCGAAGGCAGCGGTTTCGGAACGTACTTCTCAAAGTGCTCCCATAACTAGGCTTGCAGAAAAGCAACATGCGCATATGAATCCACTTTCATGAAACCATTCGAAACTCGCATGTTCGCAACTAGGTGATCCGAGATGAACATACGAGGGAACCAAGGAATAGCTTTCCAATGGGAAGAACTTCTGTTGCCAACTTCACAAAGCCAATCACTAGCAACTCGGTCTTATTTCCTTCTTGCCGGAACCGTCATCAAAAATGTCTCTAGACAATTCCGAGAGCCAAAAATGCTGCAACGTGAAGATCCCATTTGCTTTTACGTTTAGGTTCCGGCTCGTCCAGAAACCATTGAGATATCCATCGGTACAGCAAAGCACCTCTCATCCTCTTCCGACAGAATCCTTCGACTTCGCGAGAGGAGTCTTTTCGAGCGAAATCTCCCAACTTAGCGGCAAGGTCATCCCGCATCTTCTCCTCACTTTCAGACAATTGGATGTTAAGATTCCCAGTTACTGGAAGATTCAACAAGAGAGTCACACTCTCCAAGGAGAAGGTTATTTCACCCCATCTACATACGATCGTATGGGTGTCAGAACACCATCTGGAGATGAAAGCGATGAAGCCCGGGATATCCTTCCTGATCTGGAGACTTACTGAAGCTCTGACAACATCAATAATCTACGCTCGAGTCAAGTTGGTATTTATGTGCTCCTTACTCACCATGAACTCAACCCATCTATCAAAAGAACGCAATGGGCTTTGACACATCCTGAAATCAATTTTGGAAGAAGAATATACCCCTTTATGAAGACAGAACCCTATGGTTTTCTATGGGCGAACCGAACGTGTTTTCTTTTCATATTCACCACCGGTTAACAAAATTGGCACGAAACACTAGTCCAGAATGCAAATTTTAGGACATACGAAATCTGTCGTAAAGGAGGTATATAGGACACATTCAGTCCGTCCTAAAGCATGTCATATTTTTGGTGTACTATATTTTATGGGACGGACTGTTCTTGTAAAATATAAACAACTAATTTTGTTTGTCCGAAAATAATGACTGGCTTCATTTGTCAGAAATCAGGCTTTAAGATTTAACTGATCTCAGTCTAATCATAATCAGCTGAGTCGGTTTTAGATGAATCTGATTCATTAATTGCATTTTTATCCCTTTTATTTATTATATTATATTATTCATTATCATTGATTTTTTAAATTAAAACTTGAGATAAACCAAAAAATAGTATTCTATATTAACAACTGAAACCATTCTATTAAAATTAATTTGAATTCCATTAACAACTTAACTGCCCAAGCATCTCAACAAAAGCTACATATTCATGTTCATTACAACAAAGAATATATATAAACGATATGATGTAACTTGTAGGTGCACAGTTCACGTATTGTTGTGGCCTTCAATCATTTCACTAAGAAAAATACCACGAAGTGTTCCATCTCCATCATGCTGTCCGATGCTTTCTTCGATATAGAAGGATTTATAGTTTTCATCATTTGGTAGTGCACTAAGGCTTAGTCCTATGGGCTAGATATCTAGCCGCTAGATTGGCCATCCACGTCAGATTTGCAAACCTCCTAACCCCTATGGTATGGCCAATCTAGCAGCGAAACGCTGATCAGTGCAGCGTTTGTATTTGAAACAGTCGGCGTCAAGGAACGCCGAATGAAGCGGCGTTTGACTTGGTCAGCAAGGAGATATGAAGTGATGTGAGTTTGGGCTGAAAATGTAGCCGTTGGACGGAGCGCCGCACCAATAGGCGTCCAACGCTAAACCAAACGGCGTTTGGCATCACAGCCGCGAGATCAAAAGTGACCGTTGAAGATTCAACGGCAGGAAATGAAGCGCCCTACCATTCGGCGTTCAGACGCCGAACCAAACGGCGCTATTGAATATCAGCCATCAGATCAAGATGACCGTTCCATTTTCAACGACTCAGATTAAATATCCGTTTAAAACACACAACAACTATTTTTTCAAGCTTCCCTATAAATAGAGGACTACTTCTCCTTCATCCCTCACACCAAAACCAATTGATTATCTTCTTCATTGGTTTTCTTCCTCTTCTTCATATAGTTTTGTTCATACAAAATTATGGCACACTTTAGTACAATAGAAGAAGAGGCACTAATTTATGGTTGGGTCATAGCAAGCAACGATCCAATTCATGGAAAAGATAAAAAAGGTGCAATATTTTGGAGTAAGATTATTGAAGAGTACAATAAAAGAAAGGTCCCAATGGTGCCTTAAGAGATAAAAAAGCATTGCGAACAAAGTGCAACACAATAAGAAGCGAAGCGAGGAAATATATTTCATTTGTTAGGCCATACTTCCGAAACAAACCTTCGGGGATGAACGAGGCGGATTATGTAAGTACCTCAATTTATCTTAATGTTTTCTTTCTACCGTTTTGTTATCTTTCTTTCTTTCTCTAAATTTTTCCTTTTATTTTTTCCCCAGTATCATCGTGGAAAACAGAATTATGAAGCAGCGTCTGGAAAAACATGGAGGTACGAATCGGTTTTCCAGATCCTGAAGACTTATCAACCCGATTACAACCCGGCGGTGAATAATGATGATGGAGTCGGTACTTCCACTCAACCTAGTCAACAAACTCAAGCTACTCAAGAAAATGAAGATGATAATATGGATGAAGATTTGCAAAATATGGCAAGGTTTGGTAACACTTCATCTACTCATAATTCTGAAACCTCGGACATATCAAAGAGAAGACGCTATTTCGAACAAACCGATGATGTTAGAAGTGACGGTAGAGACAAAGCAAAGAAAAGGCTCGTGAGGCTAAAGCATCGCGAGAAATCGAGATGAAAAAATGGATAAACCGATCGAACTTCTTGAAAACGCACAAGCACAAAGAGAGGCCAAATATGAAAAGAGGAAGAGTATCTAAGGAAGAACATGGAAAGCTCTTTCAATCTTGGCAAAAACGCAACAAAGAGAATCGGAAATGAAGATCCTACGACAACCCTTGGATGAATTACAAGAATGTGAGAGACCCATCTACAAAATATGGAAGAATGAGATTTTAGCCCGTTATGGTTTGGACCTTATCCCCTAAACTAAAGTGATATGGGATTTCTAAGTTATTTAGAAGTAGGATTTCAATTTCAATGTAGTTTTTTATGTTTTAAGTTATTTAGAAGTAGGATTCAATTTCAATGTAGTTTTTAGTTTCTTCAAAAAACATTGTAACTTTGTTTTGCAATGTAATGGATGGTTACAAATTCTCAAATGGCAACATTTACTTTGATAAATTTCCAAATTTTGAAACCAAAATTTTGAAACAAAATACGATTGAAACAAATTGCCAAACATGTAGAAATGGAATTTGGGAAAAAATAGCCGTTGTTTAAAAAAATAGGGTCAAGCGCTGGATGGAGCAGCGTTAAATCCTAACGCCGAATGGAACAGCGTCCATCCTAGCGCCTAACCATTCGGCGTTATTCTCTGGAATATTCGTACAACGCGGAACCATCCAGCGTTTGAATCACTTTTGAGCGCCGCACCATTCGGCGTTTCAATCTCGTAGATAGTGTGATTTGCGAGCAAATGCTAGGCAAAAGTAATGATTTAGTGTTAACTTTTTTCCCACACTTTTTTCATGATTTGCAACACTTTTTGGCCAATCTAGCACTACAATCTAGCCCATAGGACTTAGCCTAAAACCAGCTAACACGCCCTTGAGCAACTGCTTTCTTCTTTAGATTCCTCCGAATGCATCCATAAACTACATTTTGTCGACAAGAAGAAAAACAAAAAAGAAAAACAGTTCCTAGGCAAGTAGAGTTATCAGTGGATCAATGATCAACAACAGTAGATATTTTGAAACAGAAGTTGCAGCATTAAGCAGTCTGAAATTAAGATTCCAGACAATAACGGGAGAATAAATTCCAGACAAACTACAAGCCTTTGAAACAGAAGTTGCAGCATTAAGCAGTCTGAAATTAAGATTCCAGACAATAACGGGAGAATAAATTCCAGACAAACTACAAGCCTAGTTATGATGCATCTTTACTTGTTATTTACCACATAAAGGGTTCCATTGCCAAAGATTATCCAACACTATAGACTGACCAGCAAACTCCAAACTTTTTTTTCTTTTTTTTTTTTTTTGCAAGTAGCACACTCCAAAACTCATATCTGAAAACTGCAAAAATAAGAGGATGAAGAGCTAATTAGATTAATTTATTTTGATGGTCAGTACACTTTGCCTTTGTTTTTGCTCCCGTGCATCTTCTCTAGTCTTCTTCCATAAAAAATAAAAAGCATCGTCAATTTACTGTTATTAATTAAATCTAATTCATCAAACACCAAGGATTGTGCGAACATATTTTTCTGAAAATCTAGAATTAACTAAGCATAAAAATTCAATCGAGTGGTTTAATGCAAGGGATTTATTTTTATTCTTATAAATCTAAACTCAAAATACTCAAAACCCAAATTCTAATCACTCTCCAGAAGAAGAAACTCATACAATTGACGAATTCAAAATTGAATCAGTAGATCACAAAAATGGAATCATCATTATGATAATAAATACAGAAAATTACATCAATCACAAAAATCTTAACTGATTTCCCGTTTCTATCTCTCCTCAGCTTTAGCCCTCTGGGTTCTTCACATCAAAATGCTTAATTATACAAGAAAAAGAAAAACAGAAGAGGGGGGGAGTTTATGAGAAAGTTTCATTTTTGATAAACACCGAAGAGAAGAACACGGAAGACGGTTATTTTCTCTGTAACTTATTAGTCTTCAGAAGTTTCTAGATCTGATTATACGCTGTCGATTAAATTTATCAAATGTCCTAACGTGTCAAGTATCTTAAGGATCTTAATTGGCTAATATGTATGCATACGGATCTTAAAATATTTCTAGGCCCCATTGCAAGGAGTCGGATTTAGAGTTATCAACGGCTCATAAATTTTATACTCGGAGTTTGTTATGGAGGTGATATCGGTTTTCGGTCAAAAGAAAATAACATAGTTGGGGGAACGTGGGGTTAGGTACCACGGATTATTTGACGAATTAGTAGCGTCGGTTACCACTTATGAATTATTGGACAAATTTCAACAGTAAAATATTTAACTACATGACCGGTCTGTCTTTTTTTCAGCACCCCAAGTGTGACGGACCGGAAAATTACGCCTTTGGCGCGTTGCCCCGCAGGCCGTAACTCCCCCGGTGCGCCATGATGAAGCTACGATCCGGGCCTCAAGGCTTGGCAAATGCACGTCCAATTGCCCTTGCAAGCATGCTCGTGGAGCATGACGCAGCTAACTTAGCTTCCACACTGTTCCAACTTACCCTTGTCCCGCAAAAGGGTTTAAGGCCATAAGGCCAATGCCAATGCATTTTTCCTGCGTCTCTGGCTTTACCTTTATGTAGGGAATTCATAATGAATTTCCTAGCTAGCTGAGCAACCGTCACATTGCCGTGTCTTGTCCAGGCATAAGCCTTAGACTTTAGCGTAGGCCACACCAAGCCCTTGCCATTTCCCACGTTACCTCGCTTACCATCTCTTCATAACTTGATAGGAAGTATGAGCATTCACTTACTGGCATGCAACTAAGCCTCATCAAGTCTGGCCACAATCATCTCTTGCGTCGAGCTACCGAGCTTAGATGATATGAGGGGCCAACGTCTTTGGACCGACAATGCCGCAACTCATTGCGGCTGCCTACGTACCCTTCCCTACTCTAAGGGATCAAGCACGCACCGTAGTTCATCCGCGAAGGGACAAAGAAAATTAAACCAAATCGTTTGCAAGGTCGTGGCCTAGCAAAAACGGTAATGGCTTTGGTTCGTATAGGCCATTCCGCCAAGATGCATAATGATTATGCATCATCGGGTCACGCATAGTGGCATAATGATGCCAACGCATCAAATGCCCTCTTCGAAAGGCTACGCAACTATAAATGAGCCTTATGCATCATTTATGCTCTTGAAGCTAAGCTATGAAGCTTACTTGGTACATAGTCCGCATATGCACCTTCAACCAACTACCCCTCCCTATATAAGTCTTAATGGAATTTCTACAAGTATGAAAAGGGGAGCATATTGACATGCTTCACTATTCATGGCCGTTGCCATGAATTTCTGAATGACCGACAATGATTGCTAGGAGTCTCCGATTCTGTTGCACAATGATTGTGCACCACTCGTTCCGTCTGTTTGCACAATGATTGTGCACCACTTGTTACATGTCTGTTGCACAATGATTACACACAACGATTACGTACAATGATTGCGCACCACCCGGTCTTCCGATTGTTTTGTTTATTGCACAATGATTTATTTGTAAGATCGATCCCACCTACCCAATCGGCATAATGCATCATGATGATGCAACATTGGCCCTTGGCCAAATGCCAAACATAATGCGCCATTTTTGGCGCGGTATTGGCCTTAAGCCAATCCACCTTTTTCACGCTGCGGAAGCTTTGGATGAAGCTTCATCACAAGCAAATGGCGCATCTTTTAGCATGCGCCATGCTAAAACACGGGGTGTTACATTATCACACCCTTCAAAGAATTTCGTCCCCGAAATTCAAAACCAAAGCTATTGTGGACAATCTCTTCGAGTTGGATTCCATGAGCAAAAGTCCCATACCAGATGCTCAGAAATCACGGGTTTCTTCAAGTTGTCATGAACAACAATTTAGACCTTCTGAGCACATGTCCCATACCACCGCCCGGGAATCCAAAAAGTGCCCACAACAAAACCAAGAATCGCAATTGGCCAATGCCAAGAGGATATCTCGACCGGTATCCCGAATGCGCATCCCATACTACGCACTCGAAGTCCCTAAGGTTCACAAGGTTGAAAGATGTCATCGAAATGACAAGGAAAAACTCAACGCAACACTTTGTGAGGACCAATCTCTAATGCCGGTGCGGTTGGATGCAAGCCACCGGCCCCCGACGGAGTTTACGGGTTGCCACTCGTGAAGTGGGATGCTAGCCGGGCCGACAACGCACACCGTTGGACAGTGCCAACGTGTGGGGATGATCGGTCCCATTGTCTACCCACCGTCCCAGACGGTCTTAGGATGCTCGTAAGCGGGGTGCCACAGAGGCCTGGCAAACTCACAGTACTTATACAAGCTCAACTCGATTCGCAAAAGTTGGCCTACTCTCCAACTTAAAGTTTTTCCGTTAAGGAAAATACTCGCTAATGAGTCCACCCCGCACAAGTCCCTAGAGTTTCTCGGAACTTGCTCGATACCATCCGTGACGGACCGGAAAATTACGCCTTTGGCGCGTTGCCCGCAGGGGCCAGTAACTCCCAGGTGCGCCATGATGAAGCTACGATCCGGGCCTCAAGGCTTGGCAAATGCACGTCCAATTGCCCTTGCAAGCATGCTCGTGGAGCATGACGCGGCTAACTTAGCTTCCACACTGTTCCAACTTACCCTTGTCCCGCAAAAGGGTTTAAGGCCATAAGGCCAATGCCAATGCATTTTTCCTGCGTCTCTGGCTTTACCTTTATGTAGGGAATTCATAATGAATTTCCTAGCTAGCTGAGCAACCGTCACATTGCTTAGTGTCTTGTCCAGGGCATAAGCCTTAGACTTTAGCGTAGGCCACACCAAGCCCTTGCCATTTCCCACGTTACCTAAACACCATCTCTTCATAACTTGATAGGAAGTATGAGCATTCACTTACGGCATGCAACTAAGCCTCATCAAGTCTGGCCACAATCATCTCTTGCGTCGAGCCACCGAGCTTAGATGATATGAGGGGCCAATGTCTTGGACCGACAATGCCGCAACTCATTGCGGCTGCCTACGTACCCTTCCCTACTCTAAGGGATCAAGCATGAGACAAGTAGTTCATCCGCGAAGGGACGAGAAAATTAAACCAAATCGTTTGCAAGGTGTGGCCTAGCAAAACGGTAATGGCCTGGTTCGTATAGGCCATTCCGCCAAGATGCATAATGATTATGCATCATCGGGTCCAGCAGTGGCATAATGATGCCAACGCATCAAATGCCCTCTTCGAAGGCTACGCAACTATAAATGAGCCTTAGGCATCATTTATGCTCTTAAACTAAGCTATGAAGCTTACTTGGTACATAGTCCGCATATGCACCTTCAACCAACTACCCCTCCCTATATAAGTCTTAATGGAATTTCTACAAGTATGAAAAGGGGAGCATATTGACATGCTTCACTATTCATGGCCGTTGCCATGAATTTCGAATGACCAGACAATGATTGCCGAGTCTCCGATTACATTGCACAATGATTGTGCACCACTCGTTCCGTCTGCTTGCACAATGATTGTGCACCACTTGTTCCATCATTTGCACAATGATTACACACAACGATTACGTACAATGATTGCGCACCACCCGGTCTTATTTGTTTTCATTTATTGCACAATGATTTATTTGTAAGATCGATCCCACCTACCCAATCGCATAATGCATCATGATGATGCAACATTGGCCCTTGGCCAAATGCCAAACATAATGCGCCATTTTTGGCGCGGTATTGGCCTTAAGCCAATCCACCTTTTTCACGCTGCGGAAGCTTTGGATGAAGCTTCATCACAAGCAAATGGCGCATCTTTTAGCATGCGCCATGCTAAAAACACGGGGTGTTACACCAAGTGTCCTAAAAATCATGTTTTGGACTAGTGAAACCTGGGTGATTCTTCCGAGCAGGGGCGAGGGGTTTGGCAAAGAATTCATCATCTGTGTTTGGTTTGGAATTATGAACATCCTTCGACGAAGCGAAATTTGGTTCAAGTAACATCTTGTCGGATTTCTTCATAACAATTTGGTAACAAGATATCTGCACAAAACAAACGGAGAAAGACGAAATTATCTCCCTGACACATAACCGCACCCAACAAAAGGAAAACCTGGAAAACAAAAAAAAAAGAAGGGTATTCTCTACGGGTTCAAAACTGCACGCGCAATATTTTCTTCAGGTCCGAAATTCATATATGCAATATTCCCCATGGGTTCGAAGTCATATGAAGCACATATACAATATTCTTCTTCGGGATTCATATACAGTGTTCTCTACGGGTTCAAAACTGCACACACAGTACTTTCTTCAGGGTTCAAAATTATATACACAGTATTTTATACGGGCTCAAGTGTGTCTGCATTATCCTTCTTCGGGATCGAAAACTATAGACGCAGTATTTTCTACATGATCGAATGCATCTACGGTATCTTTCTTCGGGTTCAAAATTATATATGGAGCATTTTTCTACGGGTTCGAATCATATATGCAGTATTTCCCTTGGGTGCATATATTCAATATTTTCTACAAGAAGCACGCCAAGAAATCATATGCGCAATATCATTGCAAGGATTATAAAAACGCCTAATCTTAGGGTTTACACCTACATGAAAAGGGAAACAAGAAAAGTACTGGAAGACATACCCGGAAGCCGGTCTCTCTTTGTGACTCTACCGCTAGTATGAAAGAACAAAGTGCAAGATGAGAGAAAGGGATTTTATATATATGGGCGTGAAGATTATGAAATAGGGAAGGATTTCCCTTTACCAAAAATCGTGCGTCCCAACTTCCCAACGTCCCCCAAGTTGCACCGGTCCCACCAGTTGCGCTAACTCCCCAGTACCGCCCAAGCCAGCCACACCGGTCCCACCAATTGCGCCCAACTTCCCAACGTCGCCCAAGTTGCACCGGTCCCACCAGCTAGCACGCTTCAGTTTCCCAACTCGCGTCAACTTCCCAATGTCGCCCAAGTTGCACCGGCCCCACCAGCTAGCACGCTTCAGTTTCCCAACTCAAGTCAACTTCCCAATGTCTCCCAAGTTGCACTGGTCCCACCAGCTAGCACACTTCAGTTTCCCAACTCGCGTCAACTTCCTAATGTCGCCCAAGTTGCACCGGTCCCACCAGCTAGCACGCTTTAGTTTCCCAACTCGCGTCAACTTCTCAATGCCGCCCAGTTTCCTGTCTCTCAATGATGCTGACTTCCCAATCAAACCAGCCTCCCGATTTGTGCAAAACTGCCAGCGGCAAGGATTCCAAATCCTATTTATAAAAAGGTCAGACAAGCCTCCTCAATTCTCTTTACGATTCACTGCTGATAATTTGTCACCATCTTATGCTTACCACGCATGCCATTGGCACATGCCAACACGCTCGCTGGTAGCTTTTCTTACCAGACCATGGCCCTAATGGCCGAGCATGCCATTGGAAAATGCCAACACACTCGCTGGTAGCTTTTCCTACCAGGCCACGACCCAAATTGGCCACGCATGCCATTGGCACATGCCAACACGCTCGCTGGTAGCTTTTCTTACCAGACCATGGCCCTAATGGCCGAGCATGCCATTGGCACATGCCAACACGCTCGCTGGTAGCTTTTGTTACCAGACCATGGCCCTAATGACCGAGCATGCCATTGGCACATGCCAACACGCTCGCTGGTAGCTTTTCTTACCAGACCATGGCCCTAATGGCCGGGCAAGCCATTGGCACATGCCAACACGCATCGCTGGTAGCTTTTCCTACCCGGCCGCGACCCAAATTGGCCACGCATGCCATTGGCACATGCCAACACGCATCGCTGGTAGCTTTTCCTACCAGGCCGCGACCCAAATTGGCCACGCATGCCAATGGTACATGCCAACACGCTCGCTGGTAGCTTTTCATACCAGACCATGGCCCTAATGTCCGAGCATGCCATTGGCACATGCCAACACGCTCGGTGGTAGCTTTTCTTACCAGACCATGGCCCTAATGGCCGAGCATGCCATTGGCACATGCCAACACGCTCTCTGGTAGCTTTTCTTACCAGACCATGGCCCTAATGGCCGAGCATGCCATTGGCACATGCCAACACGCTCGCTGGTAGCTTTTTCTACCCGGTCGCGACCCAAATTGGTTACGCATGCCATTGGCACATGCCAACACGCATCGCTGGTAGCTTTTCCTACCAGGCCGCGACCCAAATTGGCCACGCATGCCATTGGCACATGCCAACACGCATCGCTGGTAGCTTTTCTTACCAGACCATGGCCCTAACGGCCGAGCATTCCATTGGCACATGCCAACACGCTCGCTGGTAGTTTTTCCAACCAGGCCGCGACCCAAATTGGCCACGCATGCCATTGGCACATGCCAACATGCTCGCTTGTAGCTTTTCCTACCAGGCCGTGGCCCTAATGGCCGAGCATGCCATTTGCACATGCCACACACGCCACCAACAGCTCTGGCATTGCCACTTACACTCAACATACAACCTACCACCAAGGCATTCCGCACATGCCATTGGCACATGCCACACACGCCACTAGAAGCTCTAGCATTGCCACTCGCACTCAAGGTGCAACCCGTAACAAAGGCATTCCGCACATGCCATTGGCACATGCCACACGCGCCACCAGCAGCGCCACTTGCACTTAAGGTGCAACCAACAATCGAGACATCAACACAAACTGGGGGATACTTTTTAAGGTTTTGGTTTGGTGGTCACAGCATGCAGCGTACACTACGCTCATATTAAGAAAGCGTGAATAGGAATAAAGCGGTCAAATAAATGAGGAAATAATGGTGAAAACGTTTTCACCCATAAACACCGTGCGGTTACCACCTCCTCCCATTATTTCACCCTTTACTCTCTTCCTTCATGAGGCCGAGGTACGTTTCAATCTCGACTTGTATAAATAGGTCTTACCTATTTCCACGAGACAACAAGTCTCGGTCAGGAGAAAAATACAACACTCTCAGAAAAGGCAACTTTGCAAGCTCTCCAAAAAGATTTCGTCTCTTGCAATCTTCCTAAGCTTTCACTTTATGATACAAATCGAGACACTACTCTCCTGCACTATTCGGTCTCAACACCTTTCTTTGCTTCCTCCCCAAATCAACCTTTCTCCCCACTTTGTGACCAAGAAGCAAGTCCGGAATGACCATTTCTTGGTTTAGGCCGGACACATGCAGATTGATCTCTCGAATCTATAAAGTGCTCACGTGCAGCACATTTGTTTAGGGTTTAAACCAGTTTATCACTCACCTACCGAATTTACCGAAATCGGCGGAAACGATTTTTTCCCATAAACACCTGAATTCTTCGCCACTTTTCTTTATGCCTCAACATACCATAATGACAAGATGGAACAATGGGATTACATTAAGGACATTGGTATTAAAATCGATCACCCTTGGATTTTAATATGGGATTTGAATATAACTATGTTCAATCACGAAAGATCCACTAATACTAATCCTACCACCACAGAAATACCAGAAATCCAAATTATTATAGATTCATCTAATCTTAGTGATTTGGGTTATGTGGTGTTTGTAGTTGAAAATGGTTTCTGCTGATTTCAGTAATTGCGGGTGTGCAGGTGAGAAACAATTTAAACCCTAAACAATATACTGCAAGGAAAGTGGTGAGACCAGAATAAATGATTCTAGAAGAGTAGTTGGGTTACTACGACTTGTTATCAGAAAAGTGAGAGAGCTAACAAGGTGAGCTAGCAAGTAAGTATTTATGAGTGTTGTATCTCCCGTATGAACTTGTTGTTCAATGAAAATAGGTAAGACCTATTTATACAAGTCGGAGTAAAAACGTACCCTGGTCTCATTAAGGACTGGGGAAGTAAATGGGAGGAGGTGGTAATCGTATGCATGGAATTGATGTTCCATAAAGTGGTTAACGCATGAAACTGCTAACGTTATGGAATCGATGTCCCATAAAGTTGTTAATGCATGTGCTTTATTTCCCATGAATGTTTCACACATAACTTTCCGTATTTACTAACCGCCTCACCCTTATGACACTTCCTTATGACGGGCATAGTGTACGCCGCACGCTGTAAACCGCCAAACCAATACCCAAAGAGGATCCCCCAGTTTGTGTTGATGTCTCTATTGTTTTGGAAAACATGTAGCACGTTGTTGTGGCTTGGCAAGTCAAGCTCGGGAAACTTGCCATCCTGGTGACCTTCGACGGTCGAAATTTTGCATCTTGAGAGGAGGGGCAACCGTTGATCATTGCAAGCCTTCGCTTTGGTAGCCGCATAGTGAGGGCCATCATGGTGGCGCGGCTAGGTTGGCATGTCGTTGGCATGGCAAGGTTTGGCATGGCCAAACTTAGGTTTTCGGGCCAAAGGTTACCATGTGTCGTCTGGTAAACTTGGATGGCTAGGATTAGCTACTGGGATTGAAGGGCAACCGTTGATTGTTGCACGCCTTCATTTTGGTAGCCGAGTAGTGAGGGCCAACGTGGTGGCGCGGCTAGGTTGGCATGTCGTTGGCATGGCAAGGTTTGGCATGGCCAAACTTATGTTTTCGGGCCAAAGGTTACCATGTGTCGTCTGGTAACCTTGGATGGCTAGGATTTGCACCTGGGATTGAAGGGAAACCGTTGATTATTGCACGCCTTCGTTTTGGTGGCCGCGTAGGGAAGGCCAACAGGGTGGCGCGGCTAGGGTGGCATGCCGTTGGCATGGCAAGGTTTGGCGTGGCCAAACTTAGGTTTTCGGGCCAAAGGTTACCATGTGTCGTCTGGTAACCTATGATGGCTAGGATTTGCTCCTCGGATTGAAGGGAAACCGTTGATTATTGCACGCCTTGGTTTTGGTGGTCGCGTGGGGAAGGCCAACAGGGTGGCGCAAATAGGGTGGCATGCCCTTGGCATGGCAAGGTTTGGCGTGGAAAAACTTAGGTTTTCAAGCCAAAGGTTACCATGTGTCGTCTGGTAACCTTGGATGGCTAGGATTTGCTCCTGGGATTGAAGGTCAACCGTTGATTGTTGCATGACTTCGTTTTGGTGGCCGCGTAGGGAAGGCCAATAGGGTGGTGCGGCTAGGGTGTGGTTAGGCTTGGCATGTGGGGCCAAGGTTTCGCCTTGGGCATGACTAGCTTTGGCTAGGTGCGATTTTGGCTTGGCATGTGGGGCCAAGGGCTTGCCATGGGCGTATGGCTTGGCTAAGGCCAAGGAAAGGGCGTTTGGCTTGGCATGATGTGACTAGCATGGCTAGGGCCAAGGCAAAGTGCGATTGGCATGGCGCGGCTAGCTTGGCTAAGTTTGGTTTGGCTTGGCATGTAGGGCCAAGGGTTTGCCATGGGCGTATGGCGTGGCTAGGGCCAAGGCAAGGGCGTTTGGCTTGGCATGGTGTGACTAGCATGGCTAGGGCCAAGGCAAAGTGCGTTTGGCATGGCGCGGCTATCTTGGCTAGGTTTGGTTTTGCTTGGCATGTGGGGCCAAGGGTTTGCCATAGGCGCATGGCGTGACTAGCTTGGGCTAGGTGCGGTTTTGTCTTGGCATGTGGGGCCAAGGGTTTGCCATAGGCGCATGGCGTGACTAGCTTGTGCTAGGTGCGGTTTTGGCTTGGCGTGTAGGGTCAAGGGTTTGCCATAGGCGCATGGCGTGACTAGCTTGGGCTAGGTGCGGTTTTGGCTTGGCATGTGGGTCCAAGGGTTTGCCATAGGCGCATGGCGTGACTAGCTTGGGCTAGGTACAGTTTTGGCATGGCATGTGGGGCCAAGGGTTTTCCATAGGCACATGGCGTCACTAGATTGGGCTAGGGCCGGTTTTGGCTTGGCATGTGGGGCCAAGGGTTTTCCATAGGCGCATGGCGAGACTAGCTTGGGCTAGGTGCGGTTTTGGCTTGGCATGTGGGGCCAAGGGTTTTCCATAGGCGCATGGCGTGACTAGCTTGGGCTAGGTGCGGTTTTGGCTTGGCATGTGGGGCCAATGGTTTGCCATAGGAGCATGGCGTGACTAGCTTGGGCTAGGTGCGTGACCAAGCTAGGGTTTATGGGAAAAGGTCGTTTGGTAACCTTAGACGGCCAGGGTTTGCTCCTGGGATTGAAGGGCAACCGTTGATTGTTGCTCGCCTTCATTTTGATAGCCGCGTAGTGAAGGCCAATATGGTGGCACGGAATGGGGCCATGGCGAGGTGCGTTTGGCATGGCGCAATAGGTGTGGCTGACATGATTTTCCATTGGCACGGAGGTGTAGCTAGCATGGTTGGCATGCTTTTGGCGCGGTCGGTGTGGATGGCATGATTTTTCATTGGGCAGGTGCGGCTAGCATGGTTGGCATGCTTTAGCGCGCGGTTGGTGTGGGCGGCATGATTTTCCATTGGTACAGAGGTGCGGCTAGCATGGTTGGCATGCTTTGGCGCGGTCGGTGTGGCTGGCATGATTTTTCATTGGCACAGAGGTGCGGCTAGCATGGTTTGTATGCTTTGGCGCGGTCGGTGTGGCTGACATGATTTTCCATTGGCACAGAGGTGCGGCTAGCATGGTTTGCATGCTTTGGAGCGGTCGGTGTGGCTGGCATGATTTTTCATTGGCACAGAGGTGCGGCTTGCATGGTCAGCATGCTTTGGCACGGTCGGTGTGGCTGGCATGATTTTCCATTGGCACAGAGGTGCGGCTAGCATGGTTGGCATGCTTTGGCGCGGTTGGTGTGGCTGGCATGATTTGCCATTGGTACACGTGAGAATTAGGGTTTGGCTTGTCAAAACCCTAATTTGAAAAAGATAAAGTAATTATTTAGGGACACATTAAAGGTTTCAGTAAATGTGCCTAGTAGATGCTTGTTACTTTAAATGTTGTGACATCACTGTCTGCTAGGGTTTAGTGTTTTACGATTTTAACCCTAAGCTAAAAACCACCATCAACATTAAGTCCCCTACTTAGCTGGAAACAGGTGCCTTGTTGGGAGGTAAGCATATGATGGTGACAGACAAGGACGGAATCGAGGTGTAAATCATTGCAAAGATGGTAAGGAAAATCCGACTAACCTTTTTGAGTGGTAAAGAGAGTTTTGGCTTCCTATGTTTGCGGCCCTGCGTAAGTTGTACTGGGAATGCAGACCGTGGAGTGGTGAGATAAAATTTACCGGCTTGGTCTGGTCGTACATCTCCAAGGGAAACGGGGCGCGGTCTTGGAAGGCGACGTAAGTGGACGGCTTGGCTCGAGGGAACAAGAGCTGGCGTGGTCTTGGTAAGGCAAACGCGCGTGGATGATAGGGTCGCGACACTGGAGCAGGTGGCTTGGCATAGTGTGGCCTTGGCAAGACGAGACGTACACGGACGGCTAGGCGTGGTGGGGCCGCGACAATAGAGCGAATGGCTTGGCAAGGGGGCCGCGATAATGGCATGGTGGAACGTGCAAGGACGACTAGGCGTGGTGGGGCCGCGGTGTGGCGTGAGTGGTCTTGGACATGGAAATTGGTCTTTGCGGGACCGGTTTCCTCTTTTCCTTCCTTGGCTCAAAATTGGAAATCCTTTTCTTGTTCGAACTCCCAAGTATCACGCCTATAAAAAGGATGGCTTGCCTCTCCCTTTTATTCATGCCCTTATTGTTTTTCTTTGTTGGTTGGTAGCGGTGAAGCGGGCGAGCGGATTAGGTATGTCTTCCAGTACTTCCTCTGTGACTTGCTTTTCTTTTGTTTTCTTGTGTTGGTGAAAAAACCCTAGGTGTAGGTGTACCTTTCCATGACCGTAGTAATGTTGATCGCCCAACTCACTGCGCAAAGTAAGCACGCGATAATAATTGCTATCCCTTTTCCATGAAAACCAAGTTTTTTTTTTTTTTGTTAGGGTTTACTCCTTGTCTTGGTGTAGCCGTGTGCATGGTTCCCCTGGTGGGTCACTCCTCCTCGGTTGGACAAGAATTCTATGTCGCAGGGTACGACCTTGAAACAAACTGGCCTGCGTCTTGGGTGAAAATAATTTTCGTGCGCTTTCCGTAATAATCTCTCTTCGTATTGTTCCGTTATAGTTGCTTGGAAAGCGGAAGTACTGTGAGAGAATCTTTATTATGACGTCGCTTGAGAAAAATTCTGCCATACCGAAGGATGTTGGTAACTCCAAGCCAAACGTGGCTGATGAATTCTTCACGATAGTCTCTGCCAGGATAAGTCCACTTAAGCATGCGCCATTGCTTATGACTGGTTCAGAGAGTGAGGGAGGGGACCGGTCGGCTCCTCCCGGAAATGTAATACGGTTTTGCCTTCAGAGGAAAGAGTATTCCTCCTCTCTCATTGATTTCAAAATCCCAGTGAGTCAACTGCGTTCGTTTGATAAATGGGTGCACTTTATGATAAGTCAAGAGTGCGTAAGAGTTAATTTGACCAAAGCTCAAATCATTGATGCTGTCGCATCCTCTGAATCACTTCAAATTAGGAAAGACATCCCGAGCTTGGTTGCTTTCATCTCCAGGTGGTGTCCAGATACTCATACGGCCATATGTAGGTGGGGAGAACTGACCATATCCTTAGAAAGTGGGGATATCTTGCTGAATCTTCCATGACAGGAAACCTTAAAACCAAGCTGTCTGATGATGAGGAAAAAATGTGTACCGCCCTTTTTGCGAAGTCGAAAGGGTTTCTTCGAAAGGAGAACGATACAAAGTATTTTTATGCCTGGTGGATGTCTCAATGGTTTCTAGATGAGTGGCACCGGATCGAAGAATAGTACACTCCACGTTGCGGCATTCTTGGCTCTCTCCGGTTATCCGGGGATATTTTCTATGATGGCTCTGGTAAGAAGGATATAAGGTGGAACTCATCAATTTTGCTATAAGATTGGCGAAATTAGTCGTTCTCCCCATTGGCGGCTTGTTTCTCGATTCTCTCGTATACACACTTGGATCACTTGGCTATGGACATGCGTGCTTCAAACGGTTACATGAATGTGGATTCGTATGTTCATGTTGCTTTTCTCCAAGCGTGGCTATGGGAGCATTTTGAAAGATATGCTCCTAAACCGCTGGTTTCACTTCCCGCTTCTTGGGGTAGTTCGAGAATACTTCGCTGGTCGAATAGGCGCCCAAGAGTGGCTCAAACTCGGCTGATTTCCTTGATAACTCGTGCGCCGCTAATTTTCGTCCATGGGCCTGGTGTGTACATCCAAAGCCCAAAGTTAATACTTTTGCTTCGCTCCAAACATGTCTTTTCTTTCTGATGGAAGGAATCTGGGCGTCGGTGAGATTGTATTCATGCGAAGTTGCATGTCTGGCTATATAACACGGTACATAATTAAATAGTCCACATTAGCTTAATGCTTGCACCAATATAAGCATTAGCCATTAGCTAAATCAAATTTTCTGCTAAAGAGAATTAAATCGACGGCATTAGCTTAATATAACACGGTAATAATCCGGTTCGGCTTGGATTATGTCAAAAACATACTATTGCCGTCACCTCTTGACTAACCAAGTTCTTAATATTTCGCTAACCAGCCAACACCAAATTCACCTGAACTAAAAACTACACTCGGACAAGCTCCCAAAAGAGTTCCAACCCTTTTAGGTTGGAATGGATAATAACACCGTCCACAGATACCCTCGAGACACGATTTAAGCCGTTAGATCAATAATAAATTGCAACCCTAAACCCTAAGCCGTTATAAGTAGTATATAAGTAGTCTTATGCATATAAACTGCGCCGCCCTCGTTTAAAATCAGTGTAGATGGAGAAAGAAAGAAAATCCCTAAAAACAGATCACAGCAATTCTCTCATCAAAGTATGATTATCAACGGCACCAACAAATTCATGGCAGGAGCAGCAATTTGTGGTTAAATAACATTACCAACAACAACAATAAGCTATTTGCAATATGATTTTCCTCTCAAAATGTTAATTTTAGGCTTTTCCAATGCCCCATGAGTTCATGTAGTTTTATTATCATTTTGCCAGTCGGGTCGTGTAACTCCACCAGCTCTTGTAACTCCACAAACTCCTGTGGTAGTCTCTATCTGTCCTGCAAGCCAGAACAGAGAGTAAAATACAAGGATTGAAAGAGATGATGCAAGAGGAGGATTTTTATTTTCTAAAAGAGGAGAAAAAATTATGAGTAATGGAACTTTTTTATCTAAATGTATGTAAACAGTTACCGAAAATTAAAGAAATATGAAATGATAAATTGCAGATCTGAACATTTTTATTTTGCTTTGATCCATGTATGATGTTCAACTTCATGTGGAAATCCTCAATATTATGAGTTCCACTGCATAATATTTGCATCTCTTCTTCTTCAATTTTCAAATTTAATACTATTTTATTTGTTTTTCATTCTTGAAAATTCCCCTGGATTCTGGTCAGTACCATAGATTACAACCATTACCTAAAGGCCATACCTTTTTTTTTTTGCTCGGTAAAGAATGATTTATATAGATTAGTGAGTACAAAGTACAAACTCCAAATAGATACTCCCCATATTACAATATAAGAAGCCCAACAAAGGAAAAACCCTAGCCTGAACAATACAAGGCCCAAGAAATGCTAACTCAAATACATTTGAGAGAGCCCAACCCAATGGAAACCCTAGCCCTAAAAGAGCTAAAATGGAAAATCTGTCAGAAAGTGAACCCTAACTCAGCCCGCCATTCAACCTTCAACCCCACCTGCTCAAAAACCACAATTGAAATCATCTTCCTCAACAACCAATCCACCATTAGGAAACCCGTCGCCACCTTTCTCATTAACATAAACAAGTACCTTTAATTGGTTAATGAAATTAGTGATTTCAAAATGGTGTTGATTGAATAATGAAAAAGAATCATAATTTTTGAAATTAACAGATGAACAATCAGCAACCATTCAACATAAAACACCCCTATATCAACTCTGAACATGAGAAGAAATCCCAAAGAAGAAGGCTTAGGAAAAACGATCTTGGAAGTAGATCTCCTTCGCCACCAAGTTGTTGAAGTTGTGGTACCCAATTGATGAAGTTGGAACCTCCATCACCACCAAGTTGCTGAAGATATGATGTTGAAATTGTGACGCGATATGATTAAGTTATGATTTCATGCCGCCACAAACAACACTCATGTACATCTCGCTCGGATTTAGGAAACAGGGGAAAGGCAAAGGGGAAGAAAATCAGGGAGAAACAGAGAGGCCAAAGAAATTAAACTAGATTAAAGATTAGAATAACAGGAAATAATTAAACCCAACTACATATCCTGCTCAGATCCGGTCTTAAAGACCGGATCTGAGCAGGAAAAGCTATGAACTAGAAAGGTTTTTTTAGAGGAGAAGGGGTTTTGAGAGAGGAGAGAGAAAAAAAGTTTTTTTTTTTTTTTTTCCCTAAAGGCCATACCTTAGGTAATAGAATTCAATAACTGATGAAGGGGAATGATAGCGTAAATTTTTTTACATACAACAACGCCAAGAGTCCAGGCTAAGGGCACTAGGCCGATGGTTGAACCATCGTTTTGTAGACGGTCTAAACTACCTGCAACGTATCTGCCCCTACATTGTGGTGTTTTTCCAGATAACTAGCTTAAAAGATATCCATTTTTTATTCACAAAATTGGTCAAAAAGACCAAAATCAATAATTCATGGGTGAAAAAGACACTTAGGTTTTGATACCGTTTAAATAGCCAAAAATTAAAAAGATACTGTTTAAATGGACAAAAATTTAAAAATAGGCAGGATGTAACTTAGGTTTTGATACCGTTTAAATAGGCGGGATGAAAAGGACACTTAGGTTTTGATACTGTTTAAATAGCCAAAAATTAAAAAGATACTGTTTAAATGGACAAAAATTTAAAAATAGGCAGGATGTAACCAGTTTCATCATGTCCATTTTCAAATATTTTTTTCTTATTTTTATTTTTACAGGATGCATCCAGTTTCATCCTTGCTATTTTTTTAAGTATAAGCCAAGATGAATCCAGGTTTCATCCTTGCTATTTTTTTTTGGCTATTTCACCCGTACTTTTTTTTACTCGTCCATTTGAACCGTGTTTTAAATTTTTTTGGACAAATGACCCATTTTCTCTTTTTTATTTTGCTTTTTGAATTGAATTTGTGAAAACGAGAATTGATTTATAAAATGTAGTTTGAGCAGAATGGTAGAAAACATGCCGTCTGTCTGCGCACCACGCAAAAACCATGAGGTTCCACACATGACATAGATTTCAACCAAAGGCAATGGCAGGCAGGTCTGGGATGTTTTTATTACCAAAAAAAAAAAAAAAAAAGAAGAAGAAGAAGGGAACTTCAAGAGTCTCCCAACAGACATTTTACTAGACAGAGGGAGTCGATGGAGGAGTTAGCTGACCATGATCCCCATTGCTTTCTGATGTTAGGAGGAGTTATTTTTCAGTCGTGGGCTTGGTGAATGAACTGGTGATAAAGAAATCACTGTCAGCTTCACGGAGACGACAGTTGTCAGTTATACAAGACGATATACAGGCTGAATGTTTCCTTCCTTCGGGTGCTCATAAAAAGAGTTTTACTGTCAGTCTTGCAAGACTGACAATTGAGTAAGATTAAATGGTCTAATTTCATCACGCTAGTTGCGAGCCCATTTTGATTTTTATCTACAATATATGTACGAGCTACTTGATTTTTTGGTTTTTTAGCGATCACACTTTCACAATGTGATCAAGCCATTTTTTCCATCAAAATTTTCATATCCCATGCTTTTTAATGTTGCAAATTAGAGCTTCAATTCTTAGATACTTGAATTCAGGGTATTTTCAAGATATAACAGTATGTATGTGAAGTTTTTTTTTTTTTTTTTGATCAATATGTGTGTGAAGTTACGGCAGATCAAGAGTGTACTTGTTGTTCCTTATTAGTATAAATTTTGAGTGAGACCTGCACATGTCCATGTATTTATATCTTAAAAAAGACCTGCATGCACTTGTTGTTACTTTCTTCTTTTTTTCTTTTCTTTTTTTCCTCAACCGAGTTTATTAACCTAATATTACAAAATAAAGAAACAAATGCGGTCAAGGAACATATACGGTGAGAAAAATAAATGCTCGCACCAATATAACCTTGCTAAATTGGGGCCTATAAGACTTAATTGGGGCCTATAGCTAGATGAAAAAAAAAGGTCACTAGAAATCACTATACACCACCCCTTATCAAAATAATTACCTAAGTACCTATTTTACCCCTGATTAATTAGCATTAATTAATCGTATTATGGGTTAATTATGTTTTGGATGTGAGATTAACTAATGTTAGAGAGTTAATCAAAACATCAAATATTTTGATTTTTTTTCGTAAACAGTTCACATAATCGGTTTATGTTCATCCACTTGTAAACCGATTCTGGATTGGTGTTTAAGAATTAACAGAGGTCATTTATAATCGGTTAACATTTACAAGTTTATAATCCGATTACGACAATCGGATTTTACTTATAACATATATAAACCGATTGTTTCCTTTCATTACCAATTGTAGGATGCATTTAGCACATGCATCAAGCCTTTAAACCCCTAGGCGACCCTAGTGGACGAGTTATAGTCTCGTGAGGGTTTACATAGAGGTCTACCCACAAAACCTATATAAAAATTTCTAAAACCATCAATCTTCCTCCTCCGAAGACAATACAACATCCAAGTATTCCGGGTTATCCTCTGGGATTCTTTCTGCCAAGAAGTGATAGCTTGCATCGAAATCGAATGCTTCCCCCTTTTCCTCCAAGTAGCGCGCTTTCACGACTTCATGCTACAAAAACACAAAAACAAACTTACATTTGTTAGTGGTGTTTCATTGGAAGATAAAACAACATGGGTTACGTAAAAAAAAACCACAAAATTACTTACAAATTATGCAATGGACAAGGTGAACGGGCGAGTGTTAAAATCCGAGGTTGGAGAGCCAAAAAAGCAAGTATCGCTTTTTCAATTACTAGGTGCCTAGCGTGGATTTGTTGGACACTTCTTGCATTAAAAGGTTGTGGAATCCTCCCTTTCGGAGGATTGACGTCTAAGTCAATGTTCCGCATACCATGCTTTGGTGATTGTCAAATCTTCCGCGGAGTCAAACGATGCCATTTCTTGTATGTATATGTATGAAATGAGTAGTTGTGGAGTATTTGGAGTGAGGGGGAATAAAATGATCAATTTTGGGGAAAATGAGGTCCAAGGGTGAGGTCTTTATTTATAAAGAAAGTCCCTAACGGCTATTTTTTTTGAAAAACGCAAAATAATTTGTTATAATTGGTGTTTTAGAAGGTCTGTAAAACCCGATTGTGTTGATATGCCACAAGGAATCGGTTGTTCTTGCGACCAACGTAAACCAATTAAAGACATGTTAGATTTTGAATTTTCACCGACACAAATCGGTTTATACATTTTAATATGTGATCTAATTCTGGCTTGAAAAACATTCAGGAAAAATTGCTTGCACGATCGATTTATGTTGACATATCGAGTAGACCGATTGTTGGCATGTCAGGCTAGAATCAACTTAAACATTAAGTGCATTAAGTTCAACACAAAGATCATCCAAAATACAAACATCAACCACACAAAGATCATCCATATTATATATATAAACCATCCCAAAAGTCTTAAAAAAAAAAACAACCACAAGTCTTATAAACTTAAAGTTTTAATATTAAAAAGTTAAACTTAAAAACTTAAGGAGCACCAGGAGAATTTGCAGCATGAACAACATCAGGAGCAGCAGCACCACCACCAACACCAGCATCAGGAGCACCTGCAGCACTACCAGCAGCAGCATCAGCCACTGCTGCAGCTTCAGCCATTTCTTCAAACATACCTTCCAATGCCTGGTGGCGATCCCTCTCAGCTGAAATAATATTTCGCCTCATCCGAGCGAACCTGATGACCTCAATAAGCTCTTCTAGTGCCAGCTTATCAATCAATGCCAGCGCTTGTTCAAGATTGGTCTCACCTCCGAAAGCAAACTTATATAGGCTTCTCTCTGGAACTCTTTGTGGTTTCCTCAGAGCATCCTCCAAGGTTAATTCTCGATTGTAAAATGCTAGGTGTCTGAAGTCCATTCTACACCAAAATTTAACAAAAATCAAGTAAAAATCGGTACATAAAGAAACAAAAGTAGATCGATTCTGAAGAGACCACCATAATCGGTTTATGTGGTACATGTATAAAACCCGATTCTGGCAAGGAAGATGATAAGCCTATGCAATCGGATTATACATATTACATATATAAATCGATTCTGGTGATGTATTTTCTTATTTTATTTCTAACACAAAATCGGTTGATGTTAATCATCATGTAAACCGATTATTGTGCATGCTCTTCATGGCCGAAAACAAAACCCAGAATAGGTTTATTCGATATGTCAATAAAAACCGATTAAGGTGTAATCAGAGTTTTGATTTGGAAAAAACGAAGATTTAAACATGTATCAATAAGATAAGTAGAATCATAGAATGGGTTGATGGAGATTTACCTTTTTCTTGTGTGGATCGAAGATTCGTTGGAGAAGAAGATGAAATTAGGGTTTTGAGAATTTGGAAAGATTAGGATGAAAATAGAAAGTTTTTTTAGGTTTAGTTTTTTTTTGTTTTTGGATTTACTGAAAATGGAAAGATTAGTATTTATATGAGAGAGTTTTAGGAATTAATGAGGGGGTAAATTAGTATTACTTAGTAATTTGGGTGCCCAGAGTAATTTGGTGGTGTGGGAAGGAAAATTTGATAGGCCCCAATTAAGTCCTATAGGCCCCAATTTAGCAAGGCAATATAAGCATGAGCCATTAGCTATATCAGATTGTCTACACCACAGAATTAAATACTCGGCATTAGCTTTATAGAACAGGAATTATTCATTTCTTGCGTTCTAGCATGATCCCAAACAGATAATCACAACCTTCTACAGATATGCTGATATCAAAGTATTACTGTCAGTCCTCTCATATGATTACAGCCGTTCGATCAATAATAGAATTGAAATCACCGACTATAGCTTAACCCTAAAACGTACACATCTATCCTAACCCTTCCTTATAAGTAGAAGGATAGCTTACTACTTGTGCATCCAAAACTCCAAACAGCGCCTCCTCTATGTAGATAGCAAAGTAAAGAAAAACCCTAAAAGCAGATCACAACTATTCTCTCATCTGTGTGTGATAATCATCAACTTCAACAATAAATTCATGGCAGAAGCAGCAATTGGTGGTTCAATAGCATCAACACCACCAACAACAAGCTATTCCCATTCACACTATGATTTTTCCTCTCAATATGTTAATCTGAGTCTGGTTCGTTTCCCCGTGAGTTCATGTAAGTCCATTATTTTACTCCAATCAGCTGGTGTCGGAAGTCTGACAATGTTAGTTCAGGCAGCAAGTCCCTGGCGGATGATAGAAGCGAAGGATTAAAAGAGATAAGTAGTGATGCCAGGAAGAGGAGAATTTTTATCTAATTAGAAGAGAAAAAAGTATTTAGTAATGGTTAGAGGAAGATTTTTATTTCAATTATACATCTGAATTATGTTACGATTATCAAAAATTAAAAAAGGAAAAGATGAAACGGCATATCGTAGGAGATCTGAACAGTTCTATTTTACTTTGACCCATTATAAGTACGATGTTCATATGGAAATCCTCAATATTTGAGTTCCAATGCATAATGACAGTCTATTTTTTATTTTATCTGGATTCTGGATTTATCATAGAATCAGTCTGATACCTTCGGAAAAATGAAGTCTTTGATGCCGCAAATAAAAGAACCACCAATGGGTAAAAAAATATACTATATTGTCACCAAATTTGTGTTCGTAAATTCAAAATCAATGCTTCAATTTTGCTTATAAACGGTCAACTCCGATGAAAAACCGACTAAGATCCAAAGAATATAGCTTATCCTCCGCATACACACGACTGTAAATTTGTGCATTAGTCTGTTACGCAACAACATAGTCATGTACATCTAGTTAATGAAGTGACCTTAAATTTGATGCACATAACAGATGATTTCTTTCTGAAAAAGTAAAATCATGTAATACATAAAACTGATGAAGGGAGAGCTACCGGTATAAAAAATTTTACATACAAAATAATGTCTTATCCCGATTCCAGACTAATCCGGCTGTGCTGGTTGAATAATCGTCTTGTAGACAGTTCTGAACTAGTACGTCTGCCTACAAAGTAAATCCTTCCGTAATTCTGCCCATATAGCACCATACCAACGGATGAGAAACCGATGTCACCAAATGGCCTATAAGCAGTTTTGGGGACACATAATTTCATAATCCTTCATAATTTTGTATCCTACATGAGAGAAAAAAATGGAATAACACATTAACGGCAACTAATATTGAAAAATGAACGCACCAAGTCTAACAAGATTCTAAAAAATGGAATAACACAATTTGGCCAATTTTTTTGAGAACGTACTATAATTAATACGAGGTAAGCTAAAAAAAATCTATTAGTAAGGAGTCTTGGTATATCTCATTATAGCTTAATATAACACGGGATAATTCAAGGAAGTTCTTAATAATTTGTGTAAGAAATGTAAACGTTCATGGACCTCAAATTCACTTCATTACCTGAACTCAAACGACAGTCGGAGTAGCTCCCAATTGCAAACATATAATCACAGCCGTCTACAGATGCTGATATCAAATATTTATGTCCTGGAAAACGATTACAGCCATTAGATCCATAATAATAAAATTGAAATCGCCGATAGTAACCTAGTACTAGTATCCCTTATAAGTAGTATAGTTTGTGCATCCAAAAATCCAAACTGCGCCTCCGTCTGTGTAGAAGGAAAGAAAAAACCCTAAAAACAGATCACAACAATCCCCTCATCCATTTGCATCAACAAAATCATGGCTGAAGAAAATGGTGGTGGTTCTATAGCATCATCGATCACCATCAACAACAAGCTATTTGCACTATGATTTTTCCTCTCAACATGTTAATTTAGTTTGTTTTCCTTACCCCATGAATTCATATTCTATAATCATCATTAATTCCACTCAGATCGTGTAATTCCACCAACTCCTGTGGTAGTCGTAGTCCTGCAAGCTAAAAAAGGAATTAACAGATCAGAGTAAATTAGAAGGATTTGAAAAGATATATACTGCAACAGGAGGATTTTTATTTTCTAATCAAAAGAGTAAAAAGAGGAAAATATTGAGTAATGGAAGAGGAAGTTTTTAATTTATCTGCGAATGATAAAATTGTAGATCTGAACAGTTCTATTTTACTTTGATCCATGTATCATATTCAACTTCATAATATTTGAATCGCACTGCATAATATTTGCGGCATCTCTCGAAAATACCCCATATATCATTTAATCTGGATTCTGGTCAGTACCATAGAAGTGCAACCATACCTAGAAGAGGCCACAACTTGTTTCAGTACTGATAGAAAATGAAGTGCACCAAATTTGATTTAGTAAACTCAAAATCAATCCCTTCGGACAGTGTATTCTTCAATCTCCACCTCCAAGTTGAAATGATTGTTCCACCTAAAATATGCAAAAGTTAATTACAATTGCAAAACACACACATAAACACTACGTGATATTAAGCTATGTACAATTGCAGACATACAAATGGAACCAAGTAGTAACAAACTACGCCCACAAGCGCAGCTTTACATTTATTAGGTTTGTCAAGCAAACTATGTTAGCGAGCAAATCATTATTATCAAAAGATCACTCAGAAGGATTGCAAAGTCAAAATTATGATGCCAGAATTCTAATCACAACTTTACTTCATTTTATAATCAATCTATATAATTGTATGATCTTCCAAAGTGAGAGCTAACTTGTTGTATAAATAGAAGGACTAAAGTGATAAAGAGGAGGATTTTTATTTTCTAATTGGCCGACTTTAGGAGGCCTTCTATAGGGTGACTAAATGGATTTTGTCCGTCACACTTTCATGGTCCTCTTTTTTTCATCAATCTTTTTTTTTTTTGAATTTCATCAAAATTTGATCATTTTTGAAGTTTTTTTCTTCAATTTTCAATCAAATCCGAACTTTACTGTTATTTTCGTTATCAATTTCAGTTCAATGATTAAAAACAATCTTTAACAACCAGGAATTCGATTGAATTCAAAAATGAGGAATGATGATGATTTTCAATTTTGAAATAAATCCATCAAATCTAGCTAATTACATTGAATTTGTACCAAGTTTCTTAACAAAAACAAACTTAATTACAACCCAATTGACTAATTTTATCAATTACACAGTCTAATTGCAATTAATTTGATCTCTGTAAAAAAACCAGAGTTAATCATATAGCAATTAATCGAACAGAGTTTTTTTTCCCAGAATGTGGTAGTGTGTACCTTACGCGCGCGGTGCCTCAGCCCAGTCCGTTCAGCTTGGTTACTGACTCAGTGTGTCAGCCGAGTGAACTCCCTTTCTCAAATTTAATTTTCTTTATCTTGATCGAAATCAATTCACCAACTTTCTTTACACAATCAATTCACTAAATTTTTTTACATAATCACACATATAAGGGTCTCGAGTTTTTATAGATTAGAGAGAAATCTATATACAGTAGGTCGTGATTGGAAAATGGAACATGTTACTGGATGAAATGAGAATATTGATGAGGATTGAGGAAATGGGTACTCAAAAGGAAGAATTTTAACCCCATAATGATGGAGTTGGCGACGAGGTGTTGATGGAGAAATATTAAAGTGGTGGTGAATCTGGTGATGTAGACTCAGGAGGCGGAGATAGAGAAGCGAACTTGCTTCAAATGGATATGGAAGGTCTTTTAAGGTCTAGGGTCCCAAACATCGGTATACTTACCTACACATGACGTGAGTCAAAGCTACACCACATTTTCAGCCGTTGGATTTAAATAGTAGTTAAATAGATGACTACTTGCTGCATTACACGAAAGAGTAGGTATGCTTCCCACATGTCAGGTCAGTAAGTTTTATGTATCGGCATTTGGCACAGTATTGGTGAATGCTAGCTAAAGTGCCAATGACTCCATATGACCCGGTCTTCTTAAACATAATTTGGGTATGCCAAGATTTTTGATAATAGGGTCCGAAAAGTTCACTCATAGACTTGGAGCAAGCTAAAAACACGGAAATGATTAGCTTCCCACGGGCTATCCCGTGAAATGGGATTGTGAGAGGATAGGGTAAGTCCCACCCTTAATCCACCCCCTACAAATCCATCGAGTCAAGGCCCTGTTCTTTGTGTCATGCGGGATGGACCGCGGGAATCAACCCGCGATCAGTGTATCATCACCGAACTAAAAACAAGCTAAAGTGCTATTTTGTTCCATGGATTTGTAAAAGTGTGACATTTAGAAGAGATCCATTTCTTGGTCGGCCCACACTGCTGCAGCAGTCATCTAGTTAGTAAAGGAGAAGAAACAAATATTGGGCAATGGAAGAGGAAGATTATATTTTATCTGAGAGTATATGTAACAATTATCAAAAACTAAACAAATATGAATTGTAGGAAATCTGAAAAATGAAGTGTTTGTTGCAGCAAACAGATGCCTGTGGAGTTCAATAAAGCACCACCAATGGGTCAGAAAAATGTTGTACATACAAACAAGGTCTTATCCTGATTCAAGAATAATCGTCTTGTAGACAGTTCTGATCTAGTACGCCTGCAAGCTAAATCCTCTCAAAATTTTGCCAAGTGAGATATATGGAGTGCGAGCTCTTTATCCAATCCAAGGTCCAAGCACTCTTCTCCAGCTTTAAATGGTTGTGCACCCTAAAATAAGATGTAAAAATTAATTACAATTACGATGATGTTAATTACTGTCGTCCTTCAAGAAACATGAGAAAGCAAGCAGCATGTTTAATTGATTACTCTATTTCTTCACCACAAAACTCGAAATCATGTGCCTCAATCTGTTATTGCAGGAAGAACCACGTTGATGGTTTAAGGATCTTGAGAATACTAAAATATTATTTTGGAGAATACAAAATATTACTAGCTACAACTATGAATTTGTATACTCCCTTCGTCCCTAATTAGATGAGATATTTGGTTTTTAGTTTTGTCCACAAATAGAAGAGCTATTTCACTAATCAAGGGATATTTCTAAAACTACCCTTTTAATTGATTATTGGAAAAATAGCCAAAATGCCCAAATTGGGAGGCATGGTTGTAGAAATGCCCCGGATTTTCAAAAACAGTTAAAATGCCCCAATCCGTTAACTTTTCCATCCAAGATGGTTAAATGGTGAATTTGGCACACATATGACTTCACACATGTGAGAAAAAGATAATAATAACCCTTCAGGGTTAAGGGTTTTAGGGTTAATGATTTAGGGTTCAAGGTTTAAGGTTAAGGGTTAGGGTTCAAGGTTCAGGATTTAGGATTCAGGGTGGTGGTGGTGGTGGAGGCGGCGGTGGTGGTGGCAGTGATTGTGGCGACGGCGACAACGATGATGATAACGACGACGATAGTGGTGGTGGTTGTGGCGGCGGTGGTGGTGTTGTGACGACGACAATGGTGGTGGTTTTCGGTGGTACTGGTGGTGGTTGTCGGCGATGGTGGCGACGGCGGTGGCGTTGGTGGTGGTTGTGATGGCACGGTGGTGGTGGTTGTCAGTGGTGGTGGTGGTCGTCGTCGGCGGTGGTGGTGTCGACGGCGGAGGTGGTAGTGGTGAGGATATGACACGTGTCCAAATATTAAAGGTGGTCATTTTCTAAGAAGTAAAGGTGAATTTAATAAAAATCAGGGCTAAAAATGACTTTTTTTCCATGTATGAGAATTCACATGTGTGCAAAATTGACTACTTAACTAGCTTGGATGGAAAAACTAACGGATTGGGGCATTTTAACTTATTTTCAAAACTCGGGGCATTTTCACTAACGACACCCCCAGATTGGGGCATTTTAACTCTTAGCCCTTGATTATTTTTTCTATAAGAAATATGTATAATTTGATAGTCATGTTTATATTCGTTGCGTAGATGTTTTAAAATGCTTTTCAACGGTATAAAGTTTATAAAAAACCGTGGTATAGTTTAAGAGATAAATCGTTTCTAATTTTACTAATTATTGCCCATAAGGGTATAATTGTAAAAAATACTTAAATATACTCCACTTACCTTATTGCCTTAAAATTTGTACAAACTACAAGTAGCTCATCTAATTAGGGACGGGGAGTATATATCCAGTTGTGGTTGTAGGCAAATGATGAGTATTAGTTATAGTTTTTACTTGGGTGCTAGTCTCCTTTGGGCCATGTGGAACGCTAGGAAAAATCGTGGTTTTGAGAAACATAAACCCAACATCCAAGAAATTGTTCGAGATGGGTGGTACTGGTTCCACTCTCTCAATTTTCATGGTTAGGATGATAGTGATGTCAAGTTCTCCATCAAATCAGGGTCATGGTTCTGCATCTTGTCTTTGGTCTCCACCGCCTCAGGGGAATATTAAAATCAATGTGCAGCTGCTAAAGATGGTAGAGGTGTTGTTGTTGGGGATCGCCAAAGAAACCACATTTACATACAGTGAAATAATAGCTTTTACCATTGACCAACCATTCATTACAGAGGCTAATGGGTTTCTTCTAGCACAAGGTTAGTCTCTTAGTTTAACGTTAATCACGTTATCATGGAGGGGGAGTGTAAGTGGTGGTGATTTCAATCATAGAAGATTCTTATCGAATATTCCTCTGGACGAATAATAAAATTATAGATGTAATATTGGGCATGAAATCAATCACTCCTCAGCAAGCTTCATATTTATTCCTAGAGATGTCAACTCTTGTGCGCATGCTCTGGCAAATTATGATTTTGACTGTGTTTCTTCCTCTTTTTGATGCAGTTTCCAGAATCCAGATAGCTTCTCTTTGTTTTTCTTAAGTTTTTTATTTCTGTGTTTGTAAATGTAAATAAATGACAGATCTAGGTGGAGTAATCTCGAGCCATGACGCACTGAGTAAAGAACGATGCACAACACCGAATTATCCTCTACAATCCAGGCACAAAGAAAGAGATACCAACCAAGCGCTCGTGGAGCAAGCACGTGTAAGGAGGATACTCGGATGTGATGGAAAGATACTCATCGGGAACCAGGATGATGAGTACACTGACGAAGCACGTGGGTGGAGCAGAAGAACTCAGTCAAAGTGGGGCCAGGAAATAAAGGTATCAGCTCGGATCGGGAGAAAAGGCGACGTCGGGTCAAAGAATATAGGATCTATACCAACATCGGGAAAAAGCACATCAAGAGCCAGATTCATCAGATTGTATTAAGATCGGGTGATAAATATCGGAAGGAACATCAAGTTTGATGAACTGTGACTTACATTGTAACTTCATTATATGGGCGTGTTAGCCTATAAATAAAGAGCCTTGTCAAGAGAAAAGGGCAAGCAATTCATAAGTAAGAGAGAGAACAGAGAGAGCATTGTAGTGAGAACAGAGAGAGCATTGTGAGAGAATCATACCTTGTATCCTTGTGTGAAGTAACAAGATCATCCTTTCACCTCCATGGACGTAGGTAATCATGCCGAACTACGTATATCTTGTGTTCTTATGAATCTCTGACTTGCTTGTGTTTGTTTTAAGTTCATATGAATGGTTGGATGTAGTGGTAGGATTTTCTATGCCTACATTGTTTTTGCCTTTACACAAGCATCCCACCACCAAAAAAAAAAAAAAAAAAAAAAAAAAAAAAAAAAAACACCCGGTAAGTAGCATATTTGCGAATTGTATGTACTAGAGTATACTGGTTAAGGAAATGATCTCATGGTAACCGATAATACAGTCAAGGACCACACGGTGTGATAAAAGAACAAAAAAATGCTTGCACCTATATAAGCATTAGCCGTTAGCTAAATCAAATTGACTTCTAGAGTCGCCAACACCACGCCTAAACCCAAATTACACCGGGACGAAGCTCTCGAAAAAAGTTCCAATCCTTTTAAACACTCAACGTGATCCAAACAGATCATCGCAACCGATTTATAGGTAGTCCTCACATACGATTACAGCCGTTAGATCAACAATGAAATCACTCATTGTAACTCAACGTCTCAACCCTAAAACGTACACATCCTTATAAGTAGAGAACAGTTTTTTACATCTCCATTCAATATTCCAAACTGCGCCAAGAAGGATAGGAAAACCCTAAAAACAGATCATATAACAATTCTCTCGTCTATTTATGATTTCTTCAGCGACAACAACAAAATCATGGAAGAACAGCAATTGGTGGTGGTTCAATAGCATCATCACCATCAACAACAAGCTATTTGCACTATGATTTTTCCTCTCAATTTGTTAATCTTAATCCTCTAAACATTCTCATGAAGTTCCATAATTCTCCCTCCAAATCAGTTCATGTAATTCCTGCTCCTCCTGTTGTATGCTGTAGCTGTTGACCTTCTTGCTAAAATGAGGTCACTGGAAAGAATTGAAACATGGTAAAATAGAAAGAAAATGTATGAGTTATGAAAGAAAAAAAATGCTTGCACCTATATAAGCATTAGCCGTTAGCTAAATCAAATTGACTTCTAGAGTCGCCAACACCACTGTAAATGCTCATGCACTTCAAATTCACCTAAACCCAAATTACACCGGGGCGAAGCTCCCGAAAAACGTTCCAATCCTTTTAAACACTCAACGTGATCCAAACAGATCATCGCAACCGATTTATAGGTAGTCCTTACATACGATTACAGCCGTTAGATCAACAATGAAATCACTCATTGTAACTCAACGTCTCAACCCTAAAACGTACACATCTAACCTAACCCTTATAAGTAGAGAACAATTTTCTACATTTCCATTCAATATTCCAAACTGCGCCGCCGAGAAGGATAGGAAAACCCTAAAAACAGATCATATAACAATTCTCTCATCTATTTATGATTTCTTCAGCGACAACAACGAAATCATGGAAGAGCAATATGTGGTGGTTCAATAGCTTCATCACCATCAACAACAAGCTATTCGCACTGTGATTTTTCCTCTCAATATGTTAATCTTAATCCTCTAAACATTCTCATGAAGTTCCATAATTCTCCCTCCAATCAGTTCATGTAATTCCTGCTCCTCCTGTTGTATGCTGTAGCTGTTGACCTTCTTGCTAAAATGAGGTCACTGGAAAGAATTGAAACATGGTAAAATAGAAAGAAAATGTATGAGTTATGGAAGAGGAAGATTTTTTATTTAAATCTATGTAACAATTACAAAAATAAAATATGAAATGATGAAGTGTAGATCTGAACACTTTTATTTTGCTTTGATCCTGTTCAACTTCATGTTGGAATCCTCTACATTATTTGAGTTCCACCGCATAATATTTGCATTTTTTGTTTAATCCTGAAAAATATCCCATGGATCATCAGATCTAGATTTTGGTGAGTAGCATAGAACTGCACCTAAAGAAGGCCACATCTTGTTTCAGTTCAACAGAAAATGAAGTGTGATTCAATAGAAAATGAAGTGTCATTCAGATTGATGCAGAAAATAGATGCACATAGAATTTGCGTCAATAAATTCGAAATAGCTCACACATCTACTCTTTTGAGTCACGGAAGGGGATGCTTAGTAGCTTTAGAACTCTGCTAGACGTTTGCACATTGCACCTGAATGGTTCCTTCCCCGCGGTCATATACATCTAGCAGAATTCTAACAACCTTATCCTCGTTACTTGAACGATTGTAACCGAATCCAATCACCTGTTCTGCCAAAGCTCTATGGTCGCAATTGTAAATAGTCGGAAGTTGAATTTTCTCTCCGGTGAAAGGATTGCAAACATGGATTTTTCTTTCACATGATCTTAATCTGTAATAACTGGCATAACAAACTAAACCTTGACAAGAACCAACCATGAAACTTTTCAAGAAGGATGATAAAGGCAAGATTATACTGTGCTCCAACTTTTTAAGTGATCAAAGCCATTTTTTCCATCAAAATTTTCACATCTCATTCTTTTTAGATTTACACGATTAGAACTTCAACTCTGAGATACTCTTTGTTGATGAATTCAAGGTACTCGTTGAACTTATGGCAGATCAAGGCGTGTACTCGTTGTTCCTTATTAAAAATTTTGAGAGAGACCAACACATGTCCATGTGTTTATATCTAAAAATCCATGCTATTGCTCTGCAAGATATTTTTTTTTTTTTCTTGTTATGTCAACTGCCACTTCTAGACTAACCAACGCCAAATGAAAATGCTCATGCACCTTAAATTCTCTTAAACTCAAATTACACTGGGACAAGCTCCCAAAAAAATCCCAACCCCTTTGAACACTCAGCGTGATCCCAAACAGATAATCACAACCCCAGATGGATAATCACAGCCGTCTACAGATGTCGGTCATGGCATACGATTACAGCCGTCCGATCAATAATAGAATTCGAATCATCGACTGTAGCTCAACCCTAAAACGTACAAACGACCTAACCCTTATAAGTAGAGAATAGTTTTCTACTGGTGCGTCCAAAACTCCAAACAGCGCCTCCCTCTTGTCTGTGTAGAGAAGCAAAGAGAACCCTAGATACAGATCATAACAAGTCTCTCATCAACCACAACAACAAATTCATGGCAGAAGCAGCAAGTGGTGGTCCAATAGCATCACCACCACCACCAACAAGCTATTCACACTATGATTTTTCCTCTCAATACGTTAATCCGGGACTTTTTGGTTTTCCCATGAGATCATGTAAGTCCATTATTTAACTCCAATCACCTCGTGTAGTATGTCCATCCAACAGGCTAGGAAGAGCAGGAGTTTATCTAATTAAAAGAGAAAAAAGTATTGAGTAATGGGAAGAGCAAGATTTTTATTTTAATTATTTGAATGTATGTAACAATTATCAAACATTAAAGAAATATGAAACGATATACTGTAGGAGGTCTGAGCAGTTATTTTTTTTACTTTGATCCATTATGAGAGTATGATATTCATATTGAAATCATGCCTAGAATGTTTTAATCCTTGTATTTGAGTTCCACTTTCTATTTTTTATTTTATCTGGATTCTGGATTTACCATAGAAGCATGCCTAGAATGTTTTAATTGTTGTTTCAGTCTGTTACCTTTAGATAAATGAAGTCTTTGATGCGGCAAATAAAAGCACCACCAATGTGTAAAAAAATATATTGTCACCACATTTGAATGGTGGTGTAAGCATAAGTAATGAGATCTATGGAGTGCGATATCTTTAGGTAATCAGCTGCATTCGTAGACGATCATAAGAAACTGCTTCAATATAGCCTAACAATAACTTACGCCTTCGAGTGACTAAATTAAATGGCCAAATATTATGATTTCATCATAGCACTATCTCTTGCTAATCCATGGAAAGCTTAAAATTAAACGGCTATTTTCTTTCTCTCAAAACTTCAACAGCTTCTCTCGATTTCTAATCCACTAATTAACAAAATCTCAAAGTTACCACGAGAATTATTGTCAGCATGTATGTGTGTTTTTGAGTAACCAGCCAACACCAAATGTAAATGTTTCATACGTCAAATTCACCTGAACTCGAACTACACTCGGACAAGCTCCCAGTTACTAACAGATAATCACAGCCATCTACAGATATGCCAGTCCTAGAATATGATTACAACCGTTAGATTAAAAATAAAATTGAAATCACTGATTGTAACTCAACCCCAAAACGTACGCCCAACCCTTATAAGTAGTATAGTTTGTGCATCCAAAATTCCAAACTGCGCCTCCGTCTTTGTAGAAGGAAAGGAAAAACCCTAAAAACAGATCAAAACAATCCCATCATCTATTTGCATCAATAAAATCATGGCAGAAGGAAGTGGTGGTGGTTCAATAGCATCATCACCATCAACAACAAGCTATTTGCACTATGATTTTTCCTCTCATTGTGTTAATATTTGCCCTTTTCATCGCACCATGAGTTCATGTAGTTCTTTAATTTAGCTGCAAGGAGCTCATGTAAGTTCAGATCCTCCGGTGGTAGTCCTTGTCCTCTAGGCTAAATTAGAATTAAAAGAGAGTATAAGAAAAGGATTGAAAGGAGAAAAAGAAAAAGAAACGGGAGAGAAAGATTAAAAGAGTGAAAGGAGAAAAAGAAACCGAGTACTTATGATGATAAAATTAAAGGAGAGAAAGATTTTATTTTATCTGAGAATTTATGTAACGATTGTCACAAAAATTAAAGAAGTGGTGAAATGATAAAATTGTAGATCTAAACACTTTAATTTACTTTCATCCATGTATGATGTTCAACTTAATTCATATTTGACTGCATAATACTTGCATCTCATTTTATTTTATTTTTATTTTATTTTTTTCATTCTCGAAATTACACCATGGATCTCATCTAATCTGGATTCTGGTCTGTACCATTGAAGTGCAACCATACCTAGAGTTTCAGTCTGTTACCGAGTTTGATGCGGAAAATAGATCACTTTCATACATCAGCACCTAGTCAACGATTCTACAGGTCAACGATTCTACAAACATGAGAAATTAAAGCAAGAAACATGCTTAATTGATAACTCTAGTTAACTCTGCGATGAAAATCTGAATTGTAATGCTGTTTTTTTTTTTCGTAGTGAGACGTGCGTTTTTTGTATGTGCGATTCACTACGATGAAAATGACTGAAGATTACACTCCGAGTTGCTATGGGTAATACGAAGATCTAATGCTTAATTTCTTTAGGGATACTCTTAGCCCATCAAGTCCACCTACTTCTGCAAGAAGACATTAAGCATGCAAGTACCCAATGCAGAAACAAATTTGCTAGTGTGATTTCGGAGAGGGTGTGTGGTTTACCAAAAATAAAAATTGATGTTTGCCATCTATCTACATTGTATGATTTTCCAGAACGAGAGCTATAACTCATTGTGTCAACATGGATTGACACCCGGTACTTGTTGGCACAACTTATTGCAATCAAATCAATTACGGTACAAATTATGGAGATAATCTCATTGTCGGCGACACTGAATTAAATCGTGGGCATTAGCTTAATACTAGCAGGGGAATAAATCTCGATTCTGTTCGGTTAAGTCGGGATTATGTAAAAAAAAATAAAAAAAATACTGTTGGATGATGACTGCCGCTTTTAGACTAACCCGGCATTCCAAAGGTAAATGGTCATGCACCTCAAATTCGCATAAACTCGAATTACACCCGGACAAGCTTCTAAAAATAATAATAATTCCAACCTTCTAAACACTCGGCCAAACAGGTGATCATAACCGTCTATAGCTGTTAGATTACAACTCAACTCTAAACCGTACACATCTCACCCTTATAAGTACTAGCGCATCCCTAGACTCTAAACTGCGCATCCCTCCCAAAACAGATAACGAGAGTCTATAATTATCATTAACAAATGGTGGTTCAATAACATGGCACTATGATTTTTCCTCTCAAAATTAATATTAGTTCTGCGTACTCTCTGATTCGTGTAAGTTCTCTTCTTGATCTAGTCGTAGTGTGGCAGGCTAAATTGAGTTTCGGAGAAGAATAAGCGATAAGTGATGGAAGAGGAGGATTTTAGTGAGATCTAATCAAAAGTGTAAAAGAGAAAAAAAAAAAAAAGTATTGATTAATGGAAGATGAATTTTTTTATTAATCTGAAAATACATGTAAAACTTATCAATAAATTAAAAATATGGTGAAATGATAAGTTGTTGGAGATCTTAACAGTTTTATTTTACTTTTGATCCATGTATGATGTTTGAATGAAATCCGAGTCCCATTGAATAACATTTGCATCTCATTTTATTTATCTAGTTATTTTAGTTTTTTTTTTTTTTTTTTTTTTCAAATTGAAAATACCTCTGTATCATCTAATCTGGATTCTTGGTTTACCATAGAAGTATAAGCATACTGCATACCTGGCTGCCACAATTCTTGTTTCAGCCTGTTACGTTCAGAAAAATCAAGTGTCTGATGCTACTGCAATGGGTTATAAGCAGTTTTGGTTTCTCATCCGCTTGTTTGAGACTTGTTACACTCTTCAAGAGTCAAGAGCCATACGGTGAGATAAAGAAATGCAAACAAAATCGTCCGCATTAGCTTAATAACAAAAGTCCAGAGGGTCTAACTTGACTACTTGAGTATAAACCTGACTTCGATGAGAAGCACAACTATACTTCATCCAATGTGGACAGTGGATGCTTCCATCTCCAAGTTTAAATGGTTGTGGCACCTACGTGATATTAAGCAATGAGTGAACAATTGCAGGCATACAAATGGAACCTAGTGGTAACAAACTACGCATACACATAAGAATAGATGGTGCAAAACTCATTTACATTGTATGATTTTCCAGAATGAGACTCCACTTATTGAATCAACATGGATTGCCACCCAGTATTTGCTGCATGATTTTCCTATTGTATGTACTAGAGATTAGTATTAATGGCATCAAAAATCATGACTAATTAAGTACCACAATTCATTTATTTACATCTTACGGAAATAATCTCATGGTAATGCACGGATGATGCGCTCAAAGACCATACGGTGTGATAAAGAAATGCTTGCCACTAGTACAAACCTTCACATAGGCCACGTTTTTTGGTTTACAGCCTAGCCACGTTTCACGTTATTTGTGTGGCTACTGGTCATAGGTATAACTATAGCCACGTCTTGTGTTACTTTGTAGCCATAGTGTATCATTTGGCCATGGGTTTAAACCTAAACCCATCAACTGTAGCCATAAGGAACCTTTTGGTCATGGGTTTAAGTTTAAACCCATCACCTGTAGCCATAGATGCGTAAATTACCACATTAGATAATTATGTATGTGTCGAATGTGTAGGATGGCAATAGACACACCTATTAATCCGTGACGGAAAGAGGATCAATTTAGCCTCCTTGGTTTGTTTATATGCATATACTAAGATTTAGACACATTTGATCGAACATGACAAAAAATTGACTTAAGCATGACAAAAAATTGACACACCGCTTGTTAATGTCTATGCTTGTTCACTGCAATGCTGAAACCTCAATCTCTGGGCTTAGGAAGGATATATTACAAGTGACTGCAATTTCCAAGGGAATTGCAATACAGCGGGTGCAGCTGGTCTTTGGAAGGGTACATTACATGTGATTGCGATATCGTGGGTGCAGCTGGGTATTTTGTGAAAATAAGACGTTCATAGTGGAAAATATAATGACAATCACACAACGAAAATATATCTTAAAACTTTTCTTGGTGGAGCTGTTAAATATATTATATTATATGCTGGTGTTTATAGTTTTGCATCTAGAAAGTAACATTAAAGTAACATTTTAGATGATGGTTCAGGCGAATGGTTACACTACTAGAACATGATTACATTAAACTCACTAAAAAGAGAATCACAAAAGGTTAGATTCATCTATTCATTTTTACCTGAATCAAATGTTGTACTAATAAATTCTTGGAGGTTTTAAAATTTGTTAAAGAAAAATTCACTTATTCCGGAAATAATTACCCAAGCATGAAATGTACATGAAAATGATAGATACATTTATTTCTCTTTGCTTAGGCAAGTCAATTAGTAAACTCTGCAGCTGGGCCGATAGCACCCGCTATTGCATTTGTCAAAATTTCTCGTTATTACGCTAGCTACAGACAACAAAACTCCCATAACAAAGCACCCCCGAGCATCACATTCTTCCGCAACACCACAATAGCAAGTAAATAGATTCAAGTAATAGGAAGTGAAAATGAAAAACCGATCATTGGTTTCATGCCACTCCATAGATTAACTTTGAACATATCTAGAAACACAAATTTACCGGCCATAGGCCAATAGATATACTCTAGAATCGGGAGATCAGAGGTTTAAACATCCAATTCCCTAAGTCATTAGAGAACTTAACACAATAGAAAGTTATAAATTTGACAGCTTTCGCTCCTTAACAATGCAAAAGAGCAACAACATTAAGCCATGTACATAACCACAAAAACTTGTACACCAGATGTGTAGAAATTTTAAAAACGACTTTTGGTCAACTGTCTTCTTTAATAATAAAACAATAGTGATTCAGACGGACGAGTGGTAAAACAAGAGAGCAAATATTCAAGGTTGAGCTAATTTAGTAAATCCAAAACTATACAAACTAAAAAGAGAAATGAGAGCAAAAGGAATATCATTCGCTCAATATACCTCAAAAAATTACCTAGAAAATTTTCGTGGATTAGTACTCGATGAACCATGAAGTGTACAAGAAGAATACGGTAGTTGGTGCCTAGGAAGTCGGGCGGAAACTCCCTCTTTCCGCGAACAACAATTGTCACATTTGCTCCATTTTAAATCCACATATAATGATATTTCCCTACGGCAAGCAAAAATACAATAAGTTCCAGAATGACTTAGAGAGCATCTAGTAGCAGAAGAGAACGATAGAGATGCATTTGACTACCTAGACAACTGTACAAGATCATATACATATGTCTGAATGACAGTTTGAAGTATGTGGTTCTCATTGGAACATAAAGAAAAACAACATAACAAATTAATAAACACTACAATGAAAACAATCTTGCCAAAATAGTTTGTTAGTAACGCGTAATTTGGATAACGACTCGTGTAATCGTTCACAGTAAAACAAATTACTATTATCTATGAAGAATAAACTCAAATAAAACACTGGATTTCTACCAAAAAACAAATAAAAACAAAACACTGAAAAACTTGATCTCTAGTATATTAATGAATATTTAACATTCAAGTCAAAGTGAACCAGTTCGAGCAAAACTTGATCTCTTCTAGTATATAACTCAACACTCCACTAAGAATAGGTTAAGGCGTTAAGCTCTGTCCAGAGCAATCAGATGTACCTGCTCAAAAGCAAGACCTGAATTGGCGGTGGAAGAAATTACGTATTCAGACACACAATTTACTTCATTTATTACCTAAAAAAATTGGGTGCGACTTACCCAATTGTTGATACCACGGACCCTCTCCATTCCATACTTCATGCTCACATAGACTCAGATATAGCCCCTAAAGAATACTCCCCGTAAATCATCTGCAGATGTATAGACAAACTTACACCGGTTAGCACCCTCCTATCACATCTTCTTTAACTGCAACAAGAATGGTTCTCTATCAGTATGGTTAGCAGTTGAAACAGAACATAGTATAGTCTAGTATATGAGCCATATGACTATAATGTCTAAGCTAAGTAGATAAAATGGTTTTGTAACAAAGTATAGTACATTATGAAACGAAACTTTCTATGACACTGTAGTTTAAATGGATTGCATAGAAGTTACCGATTTCACTAAGCCACTCCCGCAACAAGCATTGACATAAGATCATTCAGACGGCAACAACAAAATCATCGAATTCACAATGAGAACCTAAGAGAATCACGTTTTTCGTTGGTTTTAATCAGCCTAGAGAATTGTGATAGTAGAAGCACTTGGTATCAAGTGAAACTTCGAATGGTGAAGCATTTTTAGCTTTTGCATTATTCAAATATTCACTAGATACCAACCGCAGCTGATCAGCCAAAATGAATAATCACAAGATTCAAACCGTTAACCATTGGTTGAAATAGCATTGCACCTTACAGAGATACGGTTTCGACAAATGAACCCATATCAAAGATTTCTAGATTACTAATGAAGTCCAATTTCAATAAGAATATCTTCACCGTACCTAATCATAAACACAAGTTAAGAGTCCATTTTTCCAGTGGCAACCTCAAGGAAATCTTCATCCTTGAAGAAAAAGGTAGCATCTCGGTTCCCAAAATACCATAGACAGATCAATCAATAAGAGATTAAAATTGATAAGCAAAATTCATATCCATGAGAGCCAATTCAAAAATACCTTACTCTTTAGCAGTCTTTCCTTCCTTCAAGTCGACATCAGAGATTTCAAGATTATTTCTCCGATGCGGAAAATGTAATTAGAACTTTAGTTGAGAGAGACCGGGAGAGAGAGAAGAGTAATAGGGTTTGAAAGAGGACCGATGTCAGATTTCATAAATGATTTAGGTCTCACCAATGTAACAGTCAAAATACAAACAAAGTAGCATTTAAACTCAATTAGATTACCTAGAATTCAATTTCAATTTTTGTTACCATGTATGGGTTTTTATATCTCAACATACATCTGAAAATCCAGATTTTGAATAACAAATTAATCTATTAATATTTTTTCTTGAAAGATAATGAAATCTAAAGCATCAACCCTAATCATGATTAGCCCAAATAATATATACAAAACATAACAAAGCCAAGATTAGCAAGACATGTATACAAGACAATCGAAACCTAATTCATCAAATCCAAAAAGACAAAACTTTCAAAGACAAATTAATGAAAAATCCCTAAATCGCAATCAACAATAAGAAGAAATCTTAGATTAAATCACGAGGAGCAACTACAATAAATTGAAAAGAAGAAAGTTGAAAAGATGAAGAAAAAGGTTTTGAGTTGGGATGGCTACAGTAGAAGAGGGAAAAAGAGAAAAGAAACCAGGCCTAAGATGCTGGGGTTTTTTAATGGGTTCTTTTAGTAGGGATAAAAGAGAGATGCGGAGCTTCCGAAGCTGCTTGGTTTGGCAGTTTGCGAAGAGATGTGATGAAGGAGAGATGGAAAAAGAATAGTGAACCCGAATGTTTTTACCCCAAAATTGTTAGGCGGGATAATAAACTAGCGCGCCAAAATTGCCGCTACGTTTTTCCTCTAAAATTATTGCCCGCCAAACAAATTGTGGCGGCAAGTTACCTTTTGACGGATGAGGGCAATCCGTATGCATTTTACGATCGCATATGCGCAATTCTTATTGGTTGAATAAATACTTTATGGATCGCATGAGATATATGTTGCGTGTGCGTGAATTGGGTGAAGATGATCAAAAATTTGCAATGTGGTTAAACTTTACAAAACCTCCACTGTGATTCAAGTAAAATAAAAAATTGAAATAATTCGATAAAATTGTTCATTTTGCAAAATTTGAAAAATCTAATCACAATTTGTAATATTTAACATGTCACTAAGCAATAGCTCATATTAGATTTCGTGATTATTTATAGTAAATTGATGTTTTAAGTATATGTGTCGGCAAGAAAGATATATCTTTTTTTTGTAATTCGTTTGATCCCATCGTATACGTTTGGAGACAGGATAGTCTTTCCGAAAAAAATATATCAACTTGAAGATTCATTATATGGCATTAAATATGCTTACAAATTTATATAGGTGGTCTCCGAAAGAGATTCATTCGCTTTCGAATCATCCGACTAGTTATCCACTTAATTCCATATCTTATTCATTCAATTGTACACAATTTTTCTCAACATTGCTCGATCACGCTAACCTTAATTAATTATCCATAAACCCGATCCAATTTTCGTTTAATTTTACTTCATTCATATAAATAACTAGGTCATGCTCAATATTATAAGATTAGACTCGGTACCACTGATTATCTGCGTATTCCATCTAACTTGTTCCAATTGTAGTCAACTTTTCCGTAACATTATTACTAAATCACACTTATGTTGACTAGTTATTCGTAGACCAATGTAGTTTAAACTCAATTTTACTCCATTCCATGAAAGTAACTAGATTATGCTCAATATCATCGGATTAGACTCGGTACTATTAACTATTCACCTAATTCCATCTAAATCATTAAATTTTGCTAAATATTATCATATTAAACTCGGTATGGTTGATTATCCTCCTAATTCATCCCAATGTACTCTATTTTTTTCTAAAAATTATTATATCACGTCAGGTTGACTAGTAATATGGATGATTTCGCATAATTTCATCAATTAATTTTAATTACACTCAATATTTTCTAAATATTACTAGATCGTACTTATATTGACTAATTATCCATAAACTCAATCCAGTATAATTTAATTTTACTTCATTCCACCAAAATTACTAAATCATGCTAAATGTTACCACATTAGCCTCAAAGTATCACCGGGGTTATCCGCCCGATTCCGTCCGACTCGCTTCGATTGTACACATTTTTCCTCAACATTACTAAATTGCACTCACCCCGACTAAGTATTCCAATCTGATTCTACTATATTTCATCAAAATAACTTGACCATGCTCGATACTGTCTGTCCAAACTCGGTAACTAATTGTTCGCCTAATTCCATTTAATTTATTCCAAGTCTACTCAACTTTTCCTCAACATTACTAGATCACACTTAGGTTAAATATTTTTCCGTAAACTTGATTCTATTTAACATAATTTTAATTGATGAATTAAATCCATGCACAAACTCGGTAAGACCGATTATTTGCAGAATTCCATCTACTTCACTCCAATTATACTAGGTCGCACGTGCCTTGACTTATTAATCAAACTTGACATCGCTTGACTAATTTTCCCCCTAATTCCATTTCACTCAATCCAATTGAACTCAATGTTCACTCAATATCATTAGATAATACTTGCATTTGTTAATTATCCATAAACTTAACTTAATCCAATTTTACTCAATCTCAGTCGCTATATTTTTTTGATCCTATTGGATATACATGAAAATTCACATAAGTCGATTCCAAGAAAGATTCATCTAATTTTAGATTTCTTTGGCTTGTGTTGGGTGAGCTAACAAATTTACATAAAATTGAGATAGAGAGCAACCGTGTACTCGCGCGAACGTTTGGTTGTCAGGATGGTCCTGGGATGGACGGTTTAGATTATTAAGGAGAAAGACAAAGGTATCAACATTATAACGTGGCGGATATTTATTGGTTGGTCATCAAACAATTGATGCATTAAGATGCATGGAAACCTCAAAATTTTGGAAAATGAATGCCTATTTCGGTTTTTTCACATCTCTCTCTATCCCCACCCACACTTCCCTCCTCATCTCGATCCGCCTCTGCTCGAATATCGAAGATGCGAACTTTGCAAAAACCCTAACATCCAAACCCTATCGTTTACGTAAGTTCAATCCAATATCTCGTACCTTTCCATCGCGAGAACCAAATCCACCGAAACTCCAATCGAAGCGAAATCAAGAACCGATTTACCTAGAAGTTATTTTTCATCTCCCGCAAATCAAACAAACCAGCGACATTCAGGGTTAGTTAGTCCCTCTCTATCTACCGTTCTTCACGTCTCCTATAACTATCTATCGATTTACATTTTACTGTTCTTTTCTCTTTGTAGATTCATAAGAGAAGCCCTAACTTCATCAATTAAAGAGGAAGAATAGATGAAACCCTAATTTTTATGTTCAATTGGATTCCTTTTCTTCCTTCATGAAGTCAATTTTCATCCATTCTGTTGATACGAGTTTAGTATTTCTTAAAGTTTTTTTTTACAAGCTCTAGTTTAATTCTCGCATCGATTCTTTTAAAGATTTGGTTTTTCTCCGTGTATAAGAAATAATTTTAATTGAGTTTCCACTTAATATTTTTTTTTGTTTGAATTTCTTTGAAGAAAAATGGAGAAGAGATTTTGAGGAAGTTTTTAATAATACTCCGATTCCTCTTTATCATCACTTCCTAGATAAATCGGGAGGTTTTGGTACTTAGTTTACTTTTATGTTCAATTCATGTCTTTTACACCTCTTTGATATATAATTATAGTGAAGGCCCTTAAGGGAAGTTATCTTTTTGGATATATATGTTCTCGTGCAAGTCATTAGAACTGAGATTTCTTAAACTAATAAAAGTGACACAAGTTCATGAATCCTTGTGATGTACTCAGTAATGAAAGGTTTATGACACTAGTTGTAATGAGGAATGGGAGTTGTGTTGGTCCAAATGTTGTAATTTCGACTACTTCACATATATTGTTGTCTTAGTTTTTATTGCTATGAGATTATCCGCTCATCAACTTGATGTTGGTGGATCTTATTGCCGAGCTACGTTCGTGTTATGAAACCTAAGTATCTTAGTTTTTCGTAGGATTCGTAGGTTGGTAAATGATGGCACATTGTATTTAAACAGCGTAATAATATTAGCTGTCAAAATCAGTTTGTGTTCTTAACATGATTGTTAGTTAGTTTTGCCCGTCAACCGTAGTTGTTAGGTGCCTCCGACTAGCATATTTCATTTTGAGAGAATTTTTTGTTTGGTCAACTACCTTGTGACATGTGACATTAGCATCTTCTAAGGTTAACCATTCATTTGAGGAAACTCTAAACTTGATTAACCCTATAGCGTGTGAATGCCGGTGGTCAAATGGGTTGGTTCTTGCATGTCCATTCAAAAAGCTTTTCGGAAATATTTTCTTTTGGAGCTATGAAGAAATATCTTGGCCTTGAGCCCACTAGCCGTTCGAAGAATGACCTTGTGCACCATTGTCGCTCTCTTGGTTGATACTTTTCATGGAAAACAAGGTAACATTTGATTTGATTTGATAGTAGTACTCTCTTTAATTATACGTCTTTTACACGTTTCATGGCTTGTATGTATTCTTTTCTCCAGGACTCGATGATATTTATTTTTAAGTTTAGTCTAATACATCTCCTTGCAGTGTTCTATTTCAACTGTTAAAGTTCTAAATGTTCATCTCGTTTCTTTTTATGCTTTCTATATAGATTAAAATCTTACAACTGGAATTGGTTAAATTCTTCTTGCTAATGCGGGGGTTACTTCTGGGGTGCCGAAACCACCCCAAGCACAACATTAGATGCTCAATAGGCTGAAGCCAAATGCTCTTCTTGCAAGAATCATATGGGCTAGATATGGAATCCAAATCAATGGAGATTGAAGATGGTTCTCAGTCGGGTGCTAAGTGGACTACCAATCCTGTATTAGTGGATTATAAATTATATTTAAGTTTTTTCCAGTTCTATGCTTATAAGTTTGTTAATGTGTCTTGTAACCTTATTGTGTGCGTGCTTTTAAGTCCTTGATGAATGGTCCTCCTCCCGGCATTTTGCTCATGTTAAAGGAGCATGTGGTCTGTCATGTAATTTACCTCTTAACTTAATATACTACCCTTTATTATTCAAATAATAATAATATGTTTCGGTGTACTAAAAGTCGATATTCTCATTTTATTTTTGTTTGTTCAAAATACATTCTTATTTGAATTTTTTAATGCGATTTGGCATAATTTGGAGGTTTAAGCCATGACGCTGATTCTTACACCAGTAACTATAAGTTGTTAATTAATTGGCCACGTTAATCCCGGTTTAGATGATACCAATGACGATTATTAAAATGATTCCATGTGGCTTAAAGGTACAAACTAACTAGCCACATTGGAAGGCTAATATGTGTCCTTAAAGAATTTATCGCCATGGTTCCAATAATTCTCGCGTCCCAAAGGTAAACAATCGCCACGTTTAAAACGATTCGTGTGCTTTTCGAAAATTTATCGCCATGGTGCTACAAGTGAACGTAACCATAAGTCATAAATTGGCCACGATAAAATAAAATTTGTGTGTCTAAATAACAAGGAAAGCCATGGTTCAAATGAAAGTTATGTGGCTTTAAGGTAAACAATAGCCACATTCAAGTCAAATTGTGTGTCTAAAAGGATCCTATGGCCATGGTGATAGTGAAAATGCTTACCTACAAAAAAAATAATGAGTACCATATAGACACGGTTATAGAGATATAGCCATGGTAAATCATATTTTATAGCCACTCAAAGTTTTTGTAGCCATAAAGGTACCTCTTTGTCACGGCACCTGATGCCACATTTTTGGAGTGAAAAAAATCCATGACCAAAAGCCTATGGACACGGTGATTAAGTGTGGCTAATGTGAAGATTTGTACTAGTGTGCACCAATATAAGCATTAGCCATTAGCTAAATCAAATTGTCTGCTACACAATAACACGGGAGTAGTCTGTTAGGTTTGGGTAATGTCAACAATTTATATTGACTTCCACTTCTAGAGAGTAACCAACACGAAATGTAAATGCTCATGCACCTCAAATTCATCTAAACTCAGATTACACTCGGACAAGCTTCTCAAAAAAAAATTCCAACCCTTTAAAACACTCAGCGTGATGTCGGAAGTTATTTTAATAACCAATTGTTTATGGGTAAAAATCGTTTCTGCCGATTTCGGTAAATTCGGTAGGTGAGTGAGAAACTGGTTCAAACCCTAAACAAATGTGCTGCACGTGAGCACTTTATAGGTTCGAGAGATCAATCGTACAAGTCCGGCCTAAACTAAGAAATGGCCGTTCCAGGACTTGCTTCGGTCACAAAGTGGAGGAGAAGGGTTGATTTGGGGAGGGAAGCAAAGAAAGGTGTTGAGGAGAGTAGTATCTCGACTTGTATCGAAAGTGAAAGCTTAGGAAGCTTGCAAGAGATGAAAGCCTTTTGGGAGAGCTTGCAAAGTTGCCTTTCTGAGAGTGTAGTATTTTTCTCCGACCGAGACTTGTTGTCCGGTGGAAATAGGTAAGACCTATTTATACAAGTCGAGATTGAAACGTACCTGGCCTCATGAAGGAAGAGAGTAAAGGGTGAAATAATGGGAGGAGGTGGTAACCGCATGGTGTTAATGGGTGAAAACGTTTTCACCATTATTTCCTCTTTTATTTGAACGCTTTATTCCTTTTCACGCTTTCTTAATGTGAGTGTAGTGTACGATGCATGCTGTGACGTCCAAACCAAAACCCTAGAAAGCATCCCCCAGTTTGTGTTGATGTCTCGAGTGTTGGTTGCATCTTGAGTGCAAGTGGTGCTGCTAGAGACGCATGTGGCATGTGCCAATGGCATGTGCGGAATGCCTTCGTTATGAGTTGCACCTCGGCGTAAGTGGTAATGCCAGAGCTGCTAGTGGCGTGTGTGGCATGTGCCATCGGCATGTGCGGAATGCCTTGGTGGTAGGTTGCACGGTTTGCAAGTTAGGCTACCCGGCGTGTGTGTTTGGCATGTGCCAAGGGCATGCGTGGCCGTTATGTGGCCTTGTAGAAAAGCTACCAATGAGCATGTTGGCATGTGCCAATGGCACGTACGGCCATGTTGACCTAGTTGCAAGTCTTGCAAGCCTAGGGCGCTATATTTGGCGTGTGCCAAAGGCATAGCGTCTTGGAAACATGGCTTGCGATACGTGTTGGCATGTGCCAATGGCACGTACGGCCATGTTGACCTAGTTGCAAGTCTTGCAAGCCTAGGGCGCTATATTTGGCGTGTGCCAAAGGCATAGCGGCTTTGAAACATGGCTTGCGATACGTGTTGGCATGTGCCAAAGGCACGTACGGCCATGTTGACCTAGTTGCAAGTCTTGCAAGCCTAGGGCGCTATATTTGGCGTGGGCCAAAGGCATAGCGGTTTGGAAACATGGCTTGCGATACGTGTTGGAATATGCCAATGGCACGTACGGCCATGTTGACCTAGTTGCAAGTCTTGCAAGCCTAGGGCGCTATATTTGGCGTGTGCCAAAGGCATAGCGGCTTGGAAACATGGCTTGCGATACGTGTTGGCATGTGCCAATGGCACGTACGGCCATGTTGACCTAGTTGCACTAGTACAAAACTAGGCTTAGGTGACAGTTCAAAACTGTCACCGTAATGTTTATATGACAGTTCTCGAAAAAAAACGGACTGTCACCAAAGCCTCTGTTACAATAGGTCTTTAAGAAACTGTTACGGATTCATGACTGTAAGGTAACAGTTTATTTCAAAATCTGTCATTATTGAGGACTTACGGTAACATTTTATTAGTAAAACTGTCATCAAAAACTTAAATTCTTGCAATAAGGTAACAGTTTTTTACATGAACCTGTCATTGTTGACGTGTTACGGTAACATGTTTTGAGATAAAACTGCTACCATAAGTTCTATTATGTGACACATTATTTTTGCTAAAATGTCACTATAGACCCTCTTTATTACGACTTCCTGTTACAGTTACTTGTCACATGCTCAGTAAGACAATTAATATCAAAATTACAACTATGGAAAGATTTTTTGGTGTTTGAATTCATTTAATTAGTAAGGAACTGAAAATTCCGAACTAAGTTGATTACAAGTTAATGTACGATATAGTTTACATATTTCAATATACTTAGCAGGAAAGTATTCTTAGTACTGGCTAAAAGAAATTGACAAAAAAATAGGAAATGATATCCATTTTTCGTAAAGTTGATCGAAATCTACTCCTCATGTTCTGATACCCAAAGATGGACCAACACACCTGCAACTTCACGCACCAATGATTAAACCGAAAAAAATCATGTCACCAACACTTGAACTTGGTTTATTATCCATGGTCTCTTCTTCATAGCACTCGAACTTCCTATGAAAAATGGATACAAAATAATTACCCAAAATTATAATTTTAAAGCAACAACACACAAGTTTATTAATAGAATAACGAATAGCATTAAAGAGTGCCAGTGCCAGTGCCAGAAGAAAAAGTTAGCAGAAAACAAGAATTTAAAAACTTAAAATTACTAATACACGACTCATAGCTTTTCCTAAACACCTCACTGCACATTTTAGCTGAACCACCCTATATCTCTTAAAACTATCATAAATGACATCTTTAATACTTCATATCCCAAAATATAAACAAAACCCACAAGTTTACAACATTACAATTTCAGAGACAAACATATTCTCGGTGGAGTGGAACTGGTAGTTGTAATCTCACTGTACAAAAGTTTGAATAACCCATTTGTGATTCCAAATTGTAGTTAAACGTCTTGAAATTTTGATTACATATTCTAATTTTGTAGATTTCCGATATGCATGACTTAGTCTTCAATTGGACAAAGCAGTGTTACTATAAGAAACAACCTTGTTAAAAGTAACCACTGGGCTAGATGCATGTTGTCTGGTTATTTTCAGGCTGATACTAAACAAGTAAAAAACAAATATAATAGCAACAAAAGTTGAAGAGGCCACAAATCTTCAGTGAATTTTGCACTCTATCAATCTAATCCATACACCGATTGAACTGTTAAAAGTCCCCTTGTCGTAATACGCTGTCGACCTAAATTGGATTTCGTATCAACAAACCACAATGTGAAGTGACAGCCTGATCAAGATCTTTATAAAGAGCACATACCGTAGGCTTGTCAAGGAGTAACAAATCAGGATTTAGAAAGATCACATGAGCAAGAATGCCTTCAATTGCATTTCTGGAATAAAACTAAGTCCCTGGAAATCATTTAAAGTCAAAAGGTCACTAATCAAAAATGAGCAACTTTGAGCTAGCTTATTTCCCGCGGTATGATACTGGGCAAAACCATACACAAGAATAGATGAGTAACGAAAAATACGCAAAAATCTATACATGACTTGCTATCTAAAACAAGAGACGGGAATTCGTTTCATGAGGACAGAATAAATAATATTGTAAAAAAGTAATGAAAAACTTAACAGTTATTGTTCAAAAGTGAAATAAATATAGGAATGACGCACAAAAGTATTCCGTTTTACCTGAATAACTCGGCAACTGTAAGGATATGTAGATGGTGCTGCACCTTGTTTACGAATTGCTAAAATAGGATACGTAAGTATTCCAGTTTCCTCTATTCGAACACAGCCTCACATTTCTGCATCACATGATTTCATCAAGCATACATTTCAAAATATTTCCATTAAGCGCACAAACAAAACAAGGTGTGGTTTCTGGTCAAACTCAATAACCTCAAGTGCCTGCCTAATTTTATCCACCATAAGATTAACATTCCATTGTCCATTGTTTAGCATCTTCAAAGATAATCTATATACCAGACGTACGTATATAAGCAAGAAAACCCTCTCTTCAATCGAGAAATATCTTCAAACATCTCAAAGAAGTATTAATTCCAGAGTGAAGTAGTAAGGGGTATCATATTTAGTATCAAAAGAAGCAGTACTCAAGTATTTAGAAGATTAAACATAGCCTTCATAAGACAATAAAAGTACTAATTCCAGAGAGTCAAGTAGTAGTAAGTAGTCCCAAAAGCAAAAGTTTTCAAGTATTCAGAAGATTATATGATGCAGGGATTACACATAGCCTTCGTAGGAAAATACGTTCATAATAGCTAGAGAAATAGCTGAAGCTTTCATTTACATAAACTTTACTGCAATATACCTTTTGGATTACATGACATCCATACATCTGAAGACTTGAAGGAAAAAATTGGCCAACAAGTTGGTATGCAAGTTTCTTTCTCTGCTCAGCAATTCCATGCTCAAAAAGATGCTGAAGTGAATTCCGAAATCGATAATCAATAGAGCCGCATAATAAAAACCAACAAATCCAATACGAAACTGAGTTTTTAATCAACAGAGGCACTACAACTACTGAAAGAGTGAAAAGAATATTCTATAAAAAAACAGAATATTCTATAAAAATGTAGGAAAAGGAAAAGCTTAATATAAAATGAAAAGCTTAGAAGAAATCAAATATTTGGCGATGTCAATTGGTTCAAATAAAAAAGGGGAAACAAGAGTTGAACAACCAGAAATTTTATTGCCATAAAATTGAACAAAAGTTGAACAAGTAAAGAAATTTTTTACCAAACTATGAGGCATCCAATACAAAGGTGCTCCACCCGGTGAATCATAAGCTTGAAATCCTGCAATATCACACGAAAAAACTCCACATTGATCTCTCAATTAAAAACTAGGGATTTATACAAAATAAAAACAGATATGGAAAAATGAATCTAAATGGAAAAAGTAAGATGAACCCAAATCATAAATTAGGGATTTCACTTAAAAAATTAGAATATATACCTCGAAGAAAACATCATATGATTTAGAATCTTTACTCCAACATCAACCCAATCAAGCAACTAAGGACCTGAATTTTTCCTTAGAGAAGAATCGAGAGATATAAATATGGGTAACAATTCATCTTGTTATCTAATGAAGATAGAGAGAGAGCCTGATTTCTGCACACAAGGTCAAAGTTGAAATTTTTCAGAGCAAAACTGTGAGTAATCGTGAGATAAGGATCAAAGAAAAACATGAAACCGGGATCCCCAATTTTTCTAAGAAAATAAGAAGATATCTTCCTAGAGAGAGATAAGGGTTGTTGAGAGAAATGGGTGTCGACGGTAACTAAAAATTAAGTTTTAAGTTCTTCCTATGGGGTTTCGACAAAAATGAGAGGCAAAGGGGCCGACTCAACAGAGACCCACTAACTAAACAGACCCACTAACTACAATACAGACCCACTACTGCTGGGAAAGGTGCGCAAACTAACAAAATCGTGTGTTTGAGAATTCTTTATGGGAGATATATGTATAGTAGCAGTTTTGGATCTGAACAGTCGCTGTAAATTGAAGTGGCGGTAATTAAAAAAACTGTTATGCATATGTTTACACTTCGGCAACAGTTTTTATATGAAACAGTTACTATAGCTCGAGAATAATAACAGTTTTAAACTGTTATTATACATCAGTGTTTAGTAGCAGTTTTCTTCAAATACTGTCATCGTATATTTATTCGGTAACAGTTAAAAAACTGTCATGATTGTTAAATGCTAATGGTGTCAGTTTCAGTAAGAAACTGTCACCTATGTCTCTGAGCTTTTTCTTTTGTGACAGTTCATATGTGAACTGTCATAGTTTTTGATAGTGAACTGTCACCAAAGCCCATATTTGTACTAGTGTTGCAAGTCTTGCAAGCCTAGGGAGCTATATTTGGCGTGGGCCAAAGGCATAGCGGTTTGGAAACATGGCTTGCGATACATGTTGGCATGTGCCAATGGCACGTACGGCCATGTTGACCTAGTTGCAAGTCTTGCAAGCCTAGGGCGCTATATTTGGCGTGGGCCAAAGGCATAGCGGCTTGGAAATATGGCTTGCGGTACGTGTTGGCATGTGCCAATGGCACGTACGGCCATGTTGACCTAGTTGCAAGTCTTGCAAGCCTAGGGCTCTATATTTGGCGTGGGCCAATGGCATAGCGGCTTGGAAATATGGCTTGCGGTACGTGTTGGCATGTGCCAATGGCACATACGGCCATGTTGACCTAGTTGCAAGTCTTGCAAGCCTAGGGCGCTAAATTTGGCGTGGGCCAATGGCATAGCGGCTTGGAAATATGGCTTGCGGTACGTGTTGGCATGTGCCAATGGCACGTACGGCCATGTTGACCTAGTTGCAAGTCTTGCAAGCCTAGGGCGCTATATTTGGCGTGGGCCAATGGCATAGCGGCTTGGTTTGGCATTGGTGCCATGGTACGCAGTGTGCGGCTCGGTTTGGCATTGTTGCCATGGTGCGCAGTATGCGGCTTGGTTTGGCATTGTTGCCATGGTGCGCATGGTGCGGCTTGGTTTGCTGCATTTATTGCCATGGTGCGTGATATCGCGGCTTGGTTTGGCATTATTGCCATGGTGCGCGAGGTGCGGCTTGGTTTGGCATTGTTGCCATGGTGCGCAGTGTCACGGCTTTCGGTTTGGCATTGTTGCCATGGTGTGCGATATGCGGCTTGGTTTAGCATTATTGCCATGGTGCGCAGTGTGCGGCTTGGTTTGGCATTGTTGCCATGGTGCGCGATCTGCGCGGCTCGGTTTGGCATTGTTGCCATGGTGCCTTGATATGCGGCTTGGTTTGGCTTATTGCCATGGTGCGCGTGGTGCGGCTTGGTTTGGCACTGTTGCCATGGTGCGCTTGATATCACGGCTTGGGTTGGCATTGTTGCCATGGGCGCGTGGTGCGGCTTGGTTTATGCATTATTGCCATGGTGTGTGATGTGCGGCTCGGTTTAGCATTGTTGCCATGGTGCGCGATATGCGGCTTGGTTTGGCATTTATTGCCATGGTGCGTGATGTGCGGCTTGGTTTGGCATTGTTGCCATGGTGCGTGAGATGCGACTTGGTTTTGGAATTAGGGTTACGTGTTGAAAAACCCTAACGGTATTTTGAAAAAATACCCCTATTAATTATTTACACCCGAGTTAAATGCTCTTAGTTAATGTGTTGCGGGTAACACTAGGTCATGGGGTTTTACGATTTTACCCCTTGTTTAAAATCCACCATCAACATTAAGTCCCCTGCTTAGCTCGGAACAGGGGCTTTGTTGCGAGGTAAGCATAAGATGGTGACAAACTATTAACAGCAAAACGTAAAGAAAATTGAAGGAGGCTTGTCTGACCTTTTATAATTAGGATTTGGAATCCTTGCCTCTGGTAGTTTGGCACAAATCGGGAGGCTGGCACAAATGGTGGGGCCGGTGCAGCTTGGGCGACGTTGGGAAGTTGGCATGAGTTGGGAAACTGAGTGTGCTAGCTGGTGGGACCGGCGCAAGGTATGGAAGCTGTGCGTGCTTGCAGGCGTGACTTGGGCGGCCATTGGGAAGTCGGTGCAATTGGTGGGACCGGTGCAACTTGGGCGACGTCGGGAAGTTGGTGTCGTGAGAGACAGGAAGCTGGGCGGCATTGAGAAGTTATCGCGAGTTGGGGAACTGAGCGTGCTAGCTGGCGGGACCGGCGTAAGATGGGGAAGCTGGGCGTGCTAGCTGGCGTGACTTGGGAGGTTGTTGGGAAGTTTGGGGATACTGGCGCGAGCTTGATGGGACCGGTGAAAACAAGGAGGGAGTAAGTGTTTCTAGAGATAGCAAAGTTTCCTTATTTTGCCTTCCTTCACGCGCGGCTTCAATCAGGGCATCATCCCAACGTAATTGCATCATCTCCCTCGTTTGAGAAAGGGTTCTTCTTGTTGAGTTTCTCTCTTTGTCATGTCGCACAGAGACGAATCATCTTCTAACCAGCCAGATCCTCCAGGTGAAGGCGCGAGGTCTGACTCTTGTAGGAGCATCCCAACAAAGGTTATTCGGGTTAAGAAAATCATACCGGTATGTTTTCTTCTTCTTCGGTAGACTGACGTACGCTTCACCGCTTGTTTGATGAATGGAAAATTTTCCTCTCGCGTAGAGATATCCCGTTGGAGCATGCGTTACTGTTATCGACGAGGATGACCTAGTCGTTCCCCTCCCTTCAAATCCAACCTTGCTGACTGCTGCAGACTTGGAGAATGCTGATTTAGGGCTCTCTTGTCATGAATACCCCTATGCAGGTTCGTCGTTTGGGACTCGTATGAGGTGTCTCTCCTCCAATTATCAGAATGTTAGCGGTTTCACAGTGCGGAAAGAATTCGTGGTCCTTTATACGAGGATATGGAAGACATGCGGCCATATCGCTGGGGAGAGCGCAGATGAAGTGATGTTCGTCCGCCTTGGTTTCGTAGTGAACTGTCTTTTGCCAATGATTCTTTGAGATAGAGAATATGTCCATCTCAGTGCCGCTGCAGAGTTGGCCATTCAAAGGTGGGAGAACATGGTGTCCACCTGTGAATCCTTGGAGTTTAATATCATTTGGTTGCGACATCGTCTCAATATTGTGAAAGTCGATGTAGCCGGTATTCTTGTTTGGTGTGATTCTGCCACATAAACCATGCCGGGAAGAGGAGAAAGCTTTGGCCTTGGAGTCTCGGATGATTGAAGATTTAACTCGAGACTTGAAGAGTAGGAAGTTTTTATGTAGCATGTTGCAGGGAAGTGATTATGCGTAATATGCCTTAAGCCACTTTCCGTTGATGACTGTCTCTAGCTTTCCCCATCTTCTTTGATAATCTTGTAGTAACCACTGTTATACGCTTTAGTGATTATGTACGGCCATTCCCATTTGGGAGAAAACTTTGGTGCCGATGCATCTTGCTGGATGTGACACTGGGATGCTCAGAAATTACATGATAACATATTCTGGATAGTGTAGGCTCGGGATCCTCCGCGGCCTCGTAAAGTGTTGAAGGCGTCTTCTAGACAGAGAGGTGATGATATTCTTGCGCTGCTCCCTTGAAGAGTAGAGGACCCTGTTGTGGGTAAGGATTTTTGGTAGACTGTGTCTTCGAAGCTTTGACAGTGAAGGTATCCCATGTATATCTTCCGTCCTCAAGTATGGTTTACGTGTTTCCATCTTTGTAGTAATTGCTGCTACGGTGAAGCTCTGGGTCGGTATCAACGAATGAGGGGCAACAGTTCTTGGTAGGAGATGTAATCGGGAGAAACTACATTATCGTGGTAACAAAGTAGGTTGACTGATATTCTATGGGCTTAGTGGAAGTAAAAGGATTGGCTGGATGCGTAAGCGAGCAAACCTGTCCATGATCACGAGTTTTGGCGAGATGGATTAAAAGGTGTCCATGACTACGAAGATTGGCTGGTCATTGTGACTATGTTCCTTGATATGAGGAGTGTGGCGGCACGACCCTTTGTAGGAAGGAGTGGCGTTGAAGCGAACGTTGAAGCGGCCGCTCGCTGGAGAATGTTGATGCGTAGATACTCGGGAGAGAACGTTGATATGACATCTTGCAACTCTCGGATCCTTGACGGCTACCATTTTGAAGTCGGGGGCTGCGTCACGTTATGTCAAACTCGACATCCCTCAAGAGAACAGAGGTTAGGAGTCCCCAGTTACATCTATCGATCGTGCTTTCTAGGAGAGGTTGGGGTTTGGGAACGACTTTCGGGCTGGAAACGCCCGCTTTCCCGATGCGGTCTGCGGTTGAGGGGTGCAAATATTTCTTGACGCTACGCCTTGGAGAAATATAGAATCTCACATAATTTGTTTCATCATAGATGTACGACTTTGTGGTCGAAGTTTCCATTGTGCGGAAGAAGTGTCTCCGTGAACTCGGGAGAGTTGTTGATTTCCCTTGCTTTCGATTTTGGAGAAGTCTTTCCGATCTTTCCATGTGACGAAATTGGATTGCTTATCCCCTTCTCGGGCGTTCAAGAGCAACGCGAGCCTCTTCATCTATAAACGCGTCCTGTGAAGTATCTTTTTGTCTTTTCATCAAATCAACGGTGCTAAAAGGAGGTCGGCTTATTAGGATCTTCCAAAGTATCTTGCCCGATGGTGGAGTAGCGTCTCCGGTGACGGTTGGAGCTTCCATGCTTGAAGAACCGTTGGGGTGGCGGAAGTGGCTCAGTTCCGTGATCGTGGAGTGTATCATGCGAGAGATGACACGGTTTTGATCACGAAGTCTTGGAGCCATGGCGCTGCTTTCAAAAGCGAGGATGGTCTTGGAAGGGCGCAAGATGTTAGCGCTGAAAGGATGCAAACTGTTATCACAAAGTATGGCATGCAGGGTCGGCATGCGCGTGCGGCATGTGTGCCCGGCATGTGCGTCCAGTAAGCGCGTCTGCAAGCGTTCACGGCAAGCGCATCTGGGAACGCATCTCAGTAGGCGCTGGATAATCTTGGATGGGCGCTGACTTGGCATGGATGCTGGTTAGGCATGGACGCTGGCTTGGATTTCGGTATGGTGTGGACCATTGGCTTGGCACGGCGCTGGCTTGGCGTGGCTTGGACTTGTTCCTGCGGGACCAGTTGCCTCTTCCCATACGTATCTCAAACAGGAAATCCTTTCCTTATTCAAATTACAAAAGGTGTTATGCTTATGAAATGGGTTGGCTCCCCTTTTTACCTCGTATCTTTGTTATCACGTCATGGTGTTAGCGGTAGCGTGGTAGTGATAAAGTGGGCAAGCATATTCCGGCCTATGTACTCCGGCCTTTCTCTTTCAATTTGTTTTATTGTTTTCTTGTCTTTGGTGTAAACCGTAGCCATAGGTATACCTTTCATAAACTTGTGGAAATACTTCATCATAAATAATTCTTCAAATGTCACTGTAGTAACGTCTGCTAATAGTGACAGGTAATTATTATTGTGCAAAGTAGGTATGTACGGGTAGGTGAAATTTTTTTTTTGAAAGGCAAACAAAGTGCCTGGTTTATGGTTTTTTGTCTTCCTGGATTTCTTGGGTTGAAAACATTCTAATAAAGTTCGATGAATTAGAAGAAAAAAGAGAAAGAGCATTACAACACATGGAGAATTATCAGCGAAGATTGGCTAGAGAGTATAATAAACGTGTCAAAATACGTGAATTTCAACCAGGCGACTTGGTGTTGCGAGAAACACCAATATATCAGCGAGAAAGTGGTGGCAAGTTGGCGAGAAAATGGTATGGACCTTATATCATCAAAGAAATAGTTGGTACAGGGGCATATAGATTAATGGATCCTGAAGGAAAGAATGTAGGTCAAAGGTTGGATAGACCATGGAATAGATTATATCTCAAGAGGTATTACCCATAGAAGATGGTGAAGTGGAATGAGTTAAAGGAAAATGTCTTGCGAGCGAGTAATGATTATGAAATTCAATAAAGTGCATAAGATTGTGCGAACGTCTCGCAAAACAAAATATCAAAAATGAATGACTAAATGATTCAACAAAAATGAATGAGTGAGTGAATGGGACGAACCTTTATGGCGTACACCCTAGTTCGCGAATGATATTTCGTAAGAGGCAAATGTAAGACCTAAAGTACGTCATATAAGGGGTATCTCTTGACATGGCTCGGGGAAAAGGTTACACCGCTCCCGAACTCGAGCCATGGAGATTTGGGGCCCATGAAAGCCTATCCGGAAGAGGTACCTTGGATTCCCAACTATATATGTAAGGTTATACCCTGGTTGGGCGACCGAGGGTCTCTTCCAAGGAGTCAGCGTATGACCAAGGCGCCGAGGTACACGGTTGAGTCAAGAGTGCGGGGAGCATGGAAATTCCTTACCACTCTTGACAAGTCTTGGCACATTCTGAACTCGGCCCGAAGAAAACTCCACTTAGGGTGCAGTCTCGTAACCATAAACCCTATAGGTATAAGGGATAAGAGGCTGCGAAAACAACTCGCTTCTTTGTTAAGACCAGGATGGGAGGAGCTAGTATTGTATGGACGATGTACGCCTCCTTGAAGGGGCAACCAGGGAGAAGATAAGGGTGGCACCCTCCATTAGGGAGACTGTCAAAACAGACGCAAATGTCATGAGGCTCTAATGTCAAAACATGGCGTCACTAGCTTGGGCTAGGGCCGGTTTTGGCTTGGCATGTGGGGCCAAGGGTTTTCCATAGGCGCATGGCGAGACTAGCTTGGGCTAGGTGCGGTTTTGGCTTGGCATGTGGGGCCAAGGGTTTTCCATAGGCGCATGGCGTGACTAGCTTGGGCTAGGTGCGGTTTTGGCTTGGCATGTGGGGCCAATGGTTTGCCATAGGAGCATGGCGTGACTAGCTTGGGCTAGGTGCGTGACCAAGCTAGGGTTTATGGGAAAAGGTCGTTTGGTAACCTTAGACGGTCAGGGTTTGCTCCTGGGATTGAAGGGCAACCGTTGATTGTTGCACGCCTTCATTTTGATAGTCGCGTAGTGAAGGCCAATATGGTGGCGCGGCATGGGGCCATGGCGAGGTGCGTTTGGCATGGCGCAATAGGTGTGGCTGACATGATTTTCCATTGGCACGGAGGTGTAGCTAGCATGGTTGGCATGCTTTTGGCGCGGTCGGTGTGGATGGCATGATTTTTCATTGGCACAGAGGTGCGGCTAGCATGGTTGGCATGCTTTAGCGCGGTTGGTGTGGCTGGCATGATTTTCCATTGGTACAGAGGTGCGGCTAGCATGGTTGGCATGCTTTGGCGCGGTCGGTGTGGCTGGTATGATTTTTCATTGGCACAGAGGTGCAGCTAGCATGGTTTGTATACTTTGGCGCGGTCGGTGTGGCTGACATGATTTTCCATTGGCACAGAGGTGCGGCTAGCATGGTTTGCATGCTTTGGAGTGGTCGGTGTGGGTGGCATGATTTTTCATTGGCACAGAGGGTGCGGCTTGCATGGTCGGCATGCTTTGGCACGGTCGGTGTGGCTGGCATGATTTTCCATTGGCACAGAGGTGCGGCTAGCATGGTTGGCATGCTTTGGCGCGGTTGGTGTGGCTGGCATGATTTGCCATTGGTACACGTGAGAATTAGGGTTTGGCTTGTCAAAACCCTAATTTGAAAAAGATACCCCGGTAATTATTTAGGGACACATTAAAGGTTTCAGTAAATGTGCCTAGTAGATGCTTGTTACTTTAAATGTTGTGACATCATTGTCTGCTAGGGTTTAGTGTTTTACGATTTTAACCCTAAGCTAAAAACCACCATCAACATTAAGTCCCCTACTTAGCTGGAAACAGGTGCCTTGTTGGGAGGTAAGCATATGATGGTGACAGACAAGGACGGAATCGAGGTGTAAATCATTGCAAAGATGGTAAGGAAAATCCGACTAACCTTTTTGAGTGGTAAAGAGAGTTTTGGCTTCCTATGTTTGCGGCCCTGCGTAAGTTGTACTGGGAATGCAGACCGTGGAGTGGTGAGATAAAATTTACCAGCTTGGTCTGGTCGTACATCTCCAAGGGAAACGGGGCGCGGTCTTGGAAGGCGACGTAAGTGGAAGGCTTGGCTCGAGGGAACAAGAGCTGGCGTGGTCTTGGTAAGGCAAACGCGCGTGGATGATAGGGTCGCGACACTGGAGCAGGTGGCTTGGCATAGTGTGGCCTTGGCAAGACGAGAGACGTACACGGGACGGCTAGGCGTGGTGAGGCCGCGACAATAGAGCGAATGGCTTGGCAAGGGGCCGCGATAATGGCATGGTGGAACGTGCAGGGACGACTAGGCGTGGTGGGGCGCGGTGTGGCGTGAGTGGTCTTGGACATGGAAATTGGTCTTTGCGGGACCGGTTTCCTCTTTTCCTTCCTTGGCTCAAAATTGGAAATCCTTTTCTTGTTCGAACTCCCAAGTATCACGCCTATAAAAAGGATGGCTTGCCTCTCCCTTTTATTCATGCCCTTATTGTTTCTTCTTTTGTTGCTTGGTAGCGGTGAAGCGGGCGAGCGGATTAGGTATGTCTTCCAGTACTTCCTCTGTGACTTGCTTTTCTTTTGTTTTCTTGTGTTGGTGAAAAAACCCTAGGTGTAGGTGTACCTTTCCATGACCGTAGTAATGTTGACCGCCCAACTCACTGCGCAAAGTAAGCACGCGATAATAATTGCTATCCCTTTTCCATGAAAACCAAGTTTTTTTTTTTTTTGTTAGGGTTTACTCCTTGTCTTGGTGTAGCCGTGTGCATGGTTCCCCTGGTGGGTCACTCCTCCTCGGTTGGACAAGAATTCTATGTCGCAGGGTACGACCTTGAAACAAACTGGCCTGCGTCTTGGGTGAAAATAATTTTCGTGCGCTTTCCGTAATAATCTCTCTTCGTATTGTTCCGTTATAGTTGCTTGGAAAGCGGAAGTACTGTGAGAGAATCTTTATTATGACGTCGCTTGAGAAAATTCTGCCATACCGAAGGATGTTGGTAACTCAAGCCAAACGTGGTGATGAATTCTTCACGATAGTCTCCGCGCCAGATAAGTCCACTTAAGCATGCGCCATTGCTTATGACTGGTTCGAGAGAGTGAGGGAGGGGACCTGATCGGCTCCTCAGGAAATGTAATACGGTTTTGCCTTCGAGAGGAAAGAGTATTCCTCCTCTCTCATTGATTTCAAAATCCCAGTGAGTCAACTGCGTTCGTTTGATAAATGGGTGCACTTTATGATAAGTCAAGAGTGCGTAAGAGTTAATTTGACCAAAGCTCAAATCATAGATGCTGTCGCATCCTCTGAATCACTTCAAATTAGGAAAGACATCCCGAGCTTGGTTGCTTTCATCTCCGTGGTGGTGTCCAGATACTCATACGGCCATATGTAGGTGGGGAGAACTGACCATATCCTTAGAAAGTGGGGATATCTTGCTGAATCTTCCATGACAGGAAACCTTAAAACCAAGCTGTCTGATGATGAGGAAAAAATGTGTACCGCCCTTTTTGCGAAGTCGAAAGGGTTTCTTCGAAAGGAGAACGATACAAAGTATTTTTATGCCTGGTGGATGTCTCAATGGTTTCCCGATGAGCTGGCACCGGATCAGAAGAATAGTACACTCCACGTTGCGGCATTCTTGGCTCTCTGGTTATCCAGGGATATTTTCTATGATGGCTCTGGTAAGAAGGATATAAGGCTGGAACTCATCAATTTTGCTATAAGATTGGCGAAATTAGTCGTTCTCCCCATTGGCGGCTTGTTTCTCGATTCTCTGTATACACACTTGGATCACTTGGCTATGGACATGCGTGCTTCAAACGGTTACATGAATGTGGATTCGTATGTTCATGTTGCTTTTCTCCAAGCGTGGCTATGGGAGCATTTTGAAAGATATGCTCCTAAACCGTTGGTTTCACTTCCCGCTTCTTGGGGTAGTTCGAGAATACTTCGCTGGTCGAATAGGCGCCCAAGAGCTGGCTCAAACCTGGATGATTTCCTTGATAACTCGTGCGCCGCTAATTTTCGTCCATGGGCCCAGTGTGTACATCCAAAGCCCAGGTTAATACTTTTGCTTCTGCTCCAAACATGTCTTTTCTTTCTGATGGAAGGAATCTGGGCGTCGGTGAGATTGTATTCATGCGAAGTTGCATGTCTGGCTATATAACACGGTACATAATTAAATAGTCCACATTAGCTTAATGCTTGCACCAATATAAGCATTAGCCATTAGCTAAATCAAATTTTCTGCTAAAGAGAATTAAATCGACGGCATTAGCTTAATATAACACGGTAATAATCCGGTTCGGCTTGGATTATGTCAAAAACATACTATTGCCGTCACCTCTTGACTAACCAAGTTCTTAATATTTCGCTAACCAGCCAACACCAAATTCACCTGAACTAAAAACTACACTCGGACAAGCTCCCAAAAGAGTTCCAACCCTTTTAGGTTGGAATGGATAATAACAGCTCATCCACGAGATACCCTCAGACACGATTTAAGCCGTTAGATCAATAATAAATTGCAACCCTAAACCCTAAGCCGTTATAAGTAGTATATAAGTAGTCTTATGCATATAAACTGCGCCGCCCTCGTTTCGGCTGTGTAGATGGAGAAAGAAAGAAAATCCCTAAAACAGATCTGACAATTCTCTCATCAAAGTATGATTATCAACGGCACCAACAAATTCATGGCAGAGAGCAGCAATTTGTGGTTAAATAACATTACCAACAACAACAATAAGCTATTTGCAATATGATTTTCCTCTCAAAATGTTAATTTTAGGCTTTTCCAATGCCCCATGAGTTCATGTAGTTTTATTATCATTTTGCCGGTCGGGTCGTGTAACTCCACTGACTCTTGTAACTCCACAAACTCCTGTGGTAGTCTCTATCCGTCTCCAAGCTTCTAACAAGAGAGTAAAATACAAGGATTGAAAGAGATGATGCAAGAGGAGGATTTTTATTTTCTAAAAGAGGAGAAAAATTATGAGTAATGGAACTTTTTTATCTAAATGTATGTAAACATTCTGAAAATTAAAGAAATATGAAATGATAAATTGCAGATCTGAACATTTTTATTTTGCTTTGATCCATGTATGATGTTCAACTTCATGTGGAAATCCTCAATATTATGAGTTCCACTGCATAATATTTGCATCTCTTCTTCTTCAATTTTCAAATTTAATACTATTTTATTTGTTTTTCATTCTTGAAAATTCCCCTGGATTCGGTCAAATTACCATAGATTACAACCATTACCTAAAGGCCATACCTTTTTTTTTTTGCTCGGTAAAGAATGATTTATATAGATTAGTGAGTACAAAGTACAAACTCCAAATAGATACTCCCCATATTACAATATAAGAAGCCCAACAAAGGAAAAACCCTAGCCTGGAACAATACAAGGCCCAAGAAATGCTAACTCAAATACATTTGAGAGAGCCCAACCCAATGGAAACCCTAGCCCTAAAAGAGCTAAAATGGAAAATCCTGTCCGTGAACCCTAACTCGTAGCGCCATTCAACCTTCAACCCCACTCCGCTCAAAAACCACAATTGAAATCATCTTCCTCAACAACCAATCCACCATTAGGAAACTGTCGCCACCTTTCTCATTAACATAAACAAGTACCTTTAATTGGTTAATGAAATTAGTGATTTCAAAATGGTGTTGATTGAATAATGAAAAAGAATCATAATTTTTGAAATTAACGAGATGAACAATCAAAGAACCATTCAAAATAAAACACCCCTATATCAACTCTGAACATGAGAAGAAATCCCAAAGAAGAAGGCTTAGGAAAAACGATCTTGGAAGTAGATCTCCTTCGCCACCAAGTTGTTGAAGTTGTGGTACCCAATTGATGAAGTTGGAACCTCCATCACCACCAAGTTGCTGAAGATATGATGTTGAAATTGTGACGCCTGATATGATTAAGTTATGATTTGCCGCCACAAACAACACTCATGTACATCCGCTCGGATTTAGGAAACAGGGAAAGGCAAAGGGGAAGAAAATCGGTGAGAAACAGAGAGGCCAAAGAAATTAAACTAGATTAAAGATTAGAATAACAGGAAATAATTAAACCCAACTACATATCCCGCTCCGATCCGGTCTTAAAGACCAGATCTGAGCAGGGAAAGCTATGAACTAGAAAGGTTTTTTTAGAGGAGAAGGGGTTTTGAGAGAGGAGAGAGAAAAAAAGTTTTTTTTTTTTTTTTTCCCTAAAGGCCATACCTTAGGTAATAGAATTCAATAACTGATGAAGGGGAATGATAGCGTAAATTTTTTTACATACAACAACGCCAAGAGTCCAGGCTAAGGGCACTAGGCCGATGGTTGAACCATCGTTTTGTAGACGGTCTAAACTACCTGCAACGTATCTGCCCCTACATTGTGGTGTTTTTCCAGATAACTAGCTTAAAAGATATCCATTTTTTATTTACAAAATTGGTCAAAAAGACCAAAATCAATAATTCATGGGTGAAAAAGACACTTAGGTTTTGATACCGTTTAAATAGCCAAAAATTAAAAAGATACTGTTTAAATGGACAAAAATTTAAAAATAGGCAGGATGTAACTTAGGTTTTGATACCGTTTAAATAGGCAGGATGAAAAGGACACTTAGGTTTTGATACCGTTTAAATAGCCAAAAATTAAAAAGATACTGTTTAAATGGACAAAAATTTAAAAATAGGCAGGATGTAACCAGTTTCATCATGTCCATTTTCAAATATTTTTTTCTTATTTTTATTTTACACAGGATGCATCCAGTTTCATCCTTGCTATTTTTTCAAGTATAAGCCAAGATGAATCCAGTTTCATCCTTGCTATTTTTTTTTGGCTATTTCACCCGTACTTTTTTTTACTCGTCCATTTGAACCGTGTTTTAAATTTTTTTGGACAAATGACCCATTTTCTCTTTTTTATTTTGCTTTTTGAATTGAATTTGTGAAAACGAGAATTGATTTATAAAATGTAGTTTGAGCAGAATGGTAGAAAACATGCCGTCTGTCTGCGCACCACGCAAAAACCATGAGGTTCCACACATGACATAGATTTCAACCAAAGGCAATGGCAGGCAGGTCTGGGATGTTCTTATTACCAAAAAAAAAAAAAAAAGAAGAAGAAGAAGGGAACTTCAAGAGTCTCCCAACAGACATTTTACTAGACAGAGGGAGTCGATGGAGGAGTTAGCTGACCATGATCCCCATTGCTTTCTGATGTTAGGAGGAGTTATTTTTCAGTCGTGGGCTTGGTGAATGAACTGGTGATAAAGAAATCACTGTCAGCTTCACGGAGACGACAGTTGTCAGTTATACAAGACGATATACAGGATGAATGTTTCCTTCCTTCGGGTGCTCATAAAAAGAGTTTTACTGTCAGTCTTGCAAGACTGACAATTGAGTAAGATTAAATGGTCTAATTTCATCACGCTAGTTGCGAGCCCATTTTGATTTTTATCTACAATATATGTACGAGCTACTTGATTTTTTGGTTTTTTAGCGATCACACTTTCACAATGTGATCAAGCCATTTTTTCCATCAAAATTTTCATATCCCATGCTTTTTAATGTTGCAAATTAGAGCTTCAATTCTTAGATACTTGAATTCAGGGTATTTTCAAGATATAACAGTATGTATGTGAAGTTTTTTTTTTTTTTTGATCAATATGTGTGTGAAGTTACGGCAGATCAAGAGTGTACTTGTTGTTCCTTATTAGTATAAATTTTGAGTGAGACCTGCACATGTCCATGTATTTATATCTTAAAAAAGACCTGCATGCACTTGTTGTTACTTTCTTCTTTTTTTCTTTTTTTTTTTTTCCTCAACCGAGTTTATTAACCTAATATTACAAAATAAAGAAACAAATGCGGTCAAGGAACATATACGGTGAGAAAAATAAATGCTCGCACCAATATAACCTCGCTAAATTGGGGCCTATAGCTAGATGACAAAAAAAGGTCACTAGAAATCACTATACACCACCCCTTATCAAAATAATTACCTAAGTACCTATTTTACCCCTGATTAATTAGCATTAATTAATCGTATTATGGGTTAATTATGTTTTGGATGTGAGATTAACTAATGTTAGAGAGTTAATCAAAACATCAAATATTTTGATTTTTTTTCGTAAACAGTCACATAATCGGTTTATGTTCATCCACTTGTAAACCGATTCTGGATTGGTGTTTAAGAATTAATAGAGGTCATTTATAATCGGTTAACATTTACAAGTTTATAATCCGATTACGACAATCGGATTTTACTTATAACATATATAAACCGATTGTTTCCTTTCATTACCGATTGTAGGATGCATTTAGCACATGCATCAAGCCTTTAAACCCCTAGGCGACCCTAGTGGACGAGTTATAGTCTCGTGAGGGTTTACATAGAGGTCTACCCACAAAACCTATATAAAAATTTCTAAAACCATCAATCTTCCTCCTCCGAAGACAATACAACATCCAAGTATTCCGGGTTATCCTCTGGGATTCTTTCTGCCAAGAAGTGATAGCTTGCATCGAAATCGAATGCTTCCCCCTTTTCCTCCAAGTAGCGCTTTCACGACTTCATGCTACAAAAACACAAAAACAAACTTACATTTGTTAGTGGTGTTTCATTGGAAGATAAAACAACATGGGTTACGTAAAAAAAAACCACAAAATTACTTACAAATTATGCAATGGACAAGGTGAACGGGCGAGTGTTAAAATCCGAGGTTGGAGAGCCAAAAAAGCAAGTATCGCTTTTTCAATTACTAGGTGCCTAGCGTGGATTTGTTGGACACTTCTTGCATTAAAAGGTTGTGGAATCCTCCCTTTCGGAGGATTGACGTCTAAGTCAATGTTCCGCATACCATGCTTTGGTGATTGTCAAATCTTCCGCGGAGTCAAACGATGCCATTTCTTGTATGTATATGTATGAAATGAGTAGTTGTGGAGTATTTGGAGTGAGGGGGAATAAAATGATCAATTTTGGAGAAAATGGGGTCCAAGGGTGAGGTCTTTATTTATAGAGAAAGTCCCTAACGACTATTTTTTTTTTGAAAAACGCGAAATAATTTGTTATAATTGGTGTTTTAGAAGGTCTGTAAAACCCGATTGTGTTGATATGCCACAAGGAATCGGTTGTTCTTGCGACCAACGTAAACCGATTAAAGACATGTTAGATTTTGAATTTTCACCGACACAAATCGGTTTATACATTTTAATATGTAATCTGATTCTGGCTTGAAAAACATTCAGGAAAAAATTGCTTGCACGATCGATTTATGTTGACATATCGAGTAGACCTATTGTTGGCATGTCAGGCTAGAATCAACTTAAACATTAAGTGCATTAAGTTTAACACAAAGATCATCCAAAATACAAACATCAACCACACAAAGATCATCCATATTACATATATAAACCATCCCAAAAGACTTAAAACAAAAAACAACCACAAGTCTTATAAACTTAAAGTTTTAATATTAAAAAGTTAAACTTAAAAACTTAAGGAGCACCAGGAGAATTTGCAGCATGAACAACATCAGGAGCAGCAACACCACCACCAACACCAGCATCAGGAGCACCTGCAAAGACTACTAAAGCAGAAAGATCGCCCACCTGCAGCAGCCTTGACCATTTCTTCAAACATACCTTCCAATGCCTGGTGGCGATCCCTCTCAGCTGAAATAATATTTCGCCTCATCCGAGCGAACCCGATGACCTCAATAAGCTCTTCTAGTGCCAGCTTATCAATCAATGCCAGCGCTTGTTCAAGATTGGTCTCACCTCCGAAAGCAAACTTATATAGGCTTCTCTATGGAACTCTTTGTGGTTTCCTCAGAGCATCCTCCAAGGTTAATTCTCGATTGTAAAATACTAGGTGTCCGAAGTCCATTCTACACCAAAATTTAACAAAAATCAAGTAAAAATCGGTACATAAAGAAACAAAAGTAGATCGATTCTGAAGAGACCACCTGTTGATGGTGGTTTTTAAGCAAGGGGTAAAATCGTAAAACCCCATGACCTAGTGTTACCCACAACACATTAACTAAGAGCATTTAACTCAGGTGTAAATAATTAATAGGGGTATTTTTTCAAAATACCAGATTAGGGTTTTTGACACAGAACCCTAATTCCAAAACCAAGCCGCATAATGCGCACCATGGCAACAATGCCAAACCAAGCCGCATACTGCGCACCATGGCAACAATGCCAAACCAAGCCGCATACTGCGCACCATGGCAACCATGCCAAACCAAGCCGCACTCTGCGCACCATGGCAACAATGCCAAACCAAGCCGCATGCCGCGCACCATGGCAACAATGCCAAACCAAGCCGCATACTGCGCACCATGGCAACCATGCCAAACCAAGCCGCACTCTGCGCACCATGGCAACAATGCCAAACCAAGCCACACTCTGCGCAACATGGCAACAATGCCAAGCCAAGCCGCATACTGCGCACCATGGCAACCATGCCAAACCAAGCCGCATCCGCGCACCATGGCAACCATGCCAAACCAAGCCGCACTCTCGCGCACCATGGCAACCATGCCAAACCAAGCCGCATACTGCGCACCATGGCAACCATGCCAAGCCAAGCCGCACTCTGCGCACCATGGCAACCATGCCAAACCAAGCCGCACTCTGCGCACCATGGCAACCATGCCAAACCAAGCCGCACTCTGCGCACCATGGCAACCATGCCAAACATGCTCGCTAGCGGCTTTTCTACCAAAGCCACGGCCCTAACGGCCCTGCATGCCATTGGCACATGCCAAACATGCTCGCTAGCGGCTTTTCTATCAAAGCCACGGCCCTAACGGCCCCGCATGCCATTGGCACATGCCAAACATGCTCGCTAGAAGCTTTTTCTACCAAAGCCACGGCCCTAACGGCCCCGCATGCCATTGGCCAGGGCCGGTCCTGAGATTTTAGTGGCCTTAAGCAATTTCTTTTTTTGTGGCCTCTATGATCTAGAAAAAAGATGCTCTGAAAAAGAAGTTATTGGTCATTGCACTTAGAAAAGCATTCCAACAATGATCGCCCAATAATTGATTGTCTTTGTACAACTTTTACAAATAAGTTGTTAATAGTGGATCCAAAACTAAATTTTCATGTATTTTTTGTCCATAGATAATCAAATTAGTATATTTGTGACACAGGGATAGTTCTTGATACACATCTATGTGCATCTACAGTACAAATCTACTTATGATTAACTAGGTGGTGGGAGCTTAACTAGTTGGTGCCCTAGGTACATACAAACAACTCATTCCCGTAGGGATAAATGAGCTGACATGCCGTAACTTTATTTATTTAATTGAATCTGCTAAATAAAGAACACGACCACACACTATGGTTATGGATAAACCAACCACCATATATATACGGAAACCGTAAATATCCTGAATAGTAACCGTTTTGACATTCTCTTCTCCCCGATTACATTAACTAGCTAAGGCCTATTTTGACTTTTTGTTGATTTATGGCCTTGTCCCATGTGTGGCCTCAAGCAAGGCTTTGCTTGCTTTAAGGGGAGGGCCGGCCCTGCCATTGGCACATGCCAACATGCTCGCTAGCTAGTTTCCCTATCAAAGCCACGGCCCTAACGACCCCGCATGCCATTGGCACATGTCAACATGCTCGCTAGCTAGTTTCCCTATCAAGGCCACGGCCCTAACGGCCCCGCATGCCATTGGCACATGCCAACATGCTCGCTAGCTAGCTTCCCTATCAAGGTCACGGCCCTAATGGCCACGCATGCCATTGGCACATGCCAAACATGCTCGCTAGCGGCTTTTCTACCAAGGTCACGGCCCTAATGGCCACGCATGCCATTGGCACATGCCAACATGCTCGCTAGCTAGCTTCCCTATCAAGGTCACGGACCTAATGGCCACGCATGCCATTGGCACATGCCAACATGCTCGCTAGCTAGCTTCCCTATCAAGGTCACGGCCCTAATGGCCACGCATGCCATTGGCACATGCCAACATGCTCGCTAGCTAGCTTCCCTATCAAGGTCACGGCCCTAATGGCCACGCATGCCATTGGCACATGCCAACATGCTCGCTAGCTAGTTTCCCTATCAAGGTCACGGCCCTAATGGCCACGCATGCCATTGGCACATGCCAAACACACACGCTGGTAGCCTAACTTGCAAACCGTGCAACCTACCACCAAGGCATTCCGCACATGCCGTTGGAACATGCCAAACACACACGCTGGTAGTCTAACTTGCAAACCGTGCAACCTACCACCAAGGCATTCCGCACATGCCATTGGCACATGTCAAACACACATTTGGTAGCCTAACTTGCAAACCGTGCAACCTACCACCAAGGCATTCCATTGGCACATGCCAATGGCACATGCCACACGCGCCACTGCCACAGCAGCGCCACTTGCACTCAAGATGCAACCAACACTCGAGACATCAACACAAACCGGGGATGCTTCTTTAGGGTTTTGGTTTGGCGGTCACAAAGATGCGCGTACACTACGCTCACATTAAGAAAGCGTGAAAAGGAATAAAGCGGTCAAATAAAAGAGGAAATAATGGTGAAAAACGTTTTCACCCATTAAACCATGCGGTTACCACCTCCTCCCATTATTTCACCCTTTACTCTCTTCCTTCATGAGGCCAGGGTACGTTTCAATCTCGACTTGTATAAATAGGTCTTACCTATTTCCACCAGACAACAAGTCTCGGTCAGAGAGATATACTACACTTACACTCTCGTAAAGGCAACTTTGCAAGCTCTCCCAAAAGCTTTTATCTCTTGCAAGCTTCCTAAGCTTTCACTTTCGATACAAGTCGAGATACTACTCTCCTCAACACCTTTCTTTGCTTCCCTCCCCAAATCAACCCTTCTCCTCCACTTTGTGACCGAAGCAAGTCCGGAACGGCCATTTCTTGGTTTAGGCCGGACTTGTACATGATCGATCTCTCGAATCTACAAAGTGCTCACGTGCAAACATATTTGTTTAGGGTTTGAATCAATTTCTCACTCACCCACCGAAATTACCGAAATCGCCAGAAACGGTTTTCACCCATAAACAATTGGCGACCACGGCGGGAGGATTGATCTATCGGCTACAATGTCGATCAGTCGATCTCGTTCTTCGACCCGAGATGTCAAGATGGTAGGGGAAAGCGACTCAATCCGACGCAACTACCGAGACGACCTTGTTACAGTTGTAAAAACTACATGAGGAAACCTGGGACTCGCCGAAGATGCTACAGCGATTGGGGACTTGTTTGGCGATGTTACCAAAGAAAGCCGCCAAAAAACCGCCTTTTACATGGAGAGGAGCGTGTTCGCAAAACCCGTGAAGTGAGTAAATTCAGATCGGGCAAGATATACAATCTATTTTTAGGTTCTTAGTAAAACCGTCATACTACCGAGTCTTGTGCCTATTGCTAGCACACACTTTCATAAAAGCAATATTCTTTTCCCAAAACATAATCGAGTCATATTATCAAAACCATTCATCCCTTAAATAATCCAATACCCTAAAAAGCTACCAAATTGTCTATCAAAGATCAAGTTTTGAACCAGACATCCAATATGTTTTTCAAAAAAAAAAAAAAAAGGGAACCTAAATGAAAGTTTAACAGAGAAACGTTCAAGGAAAATCATCCAACAAAAGTCTGCTTTTCTTGGAGAAAGTCAACTTTGCATTTTCAAGAGCCGCTCTCTTCATAGTCAACATATTGGAAAGATTTTCGAGTTCCACCTCCTGTCGTGCAATCCCCTCGGCGGAAAGGCTTTCGATTGCTGCATCTTTCAACTTTTGGATCTCAGCAAGGCCTTCGACAAACCACGAACTGTTGAACTCCTTTTCTACACACACGTCGCGATGGTGCTCCCAGTCGGCAATAACGTCTTCAGAAACGGTGTGACCAGTCACCTCACGCATATCCTCGATAGAAGATAAAGCCTCTTCCACACGCTTAACCAGCGCAAATCGACTAGTGGATTTCTTGGTTGTGGCCATATGTCCGTACTTCTCCCAGATTTCGGTGTACAACGCCTCATGCTTAGCCGGCACGCTAAAGCCGCCAACCAGCACATGACCTGGATAAGGAACCAAGTACGGGGAATCAAAAATGGCGCCTGCACCTGGACTCACGACTCGCAGAGGGTTTTCTTCCATGTCTACGGCAGCAACCATCAGAGAATCATCCACCGTTTGAACCATTGTGCCCGGAAATTGGCTAACGCCCATCTCCAAGTCACCAGCGGTGGTCACAAAAGGCAAGTTTTCATGTGGCTCTACCCCAGAATCATCCTCCGAACCGGATTCCTCCTGCGAACTTGAGTTAGACATTTTTCAAAAGAGGAAACAAAAGAAGAAAGAAAAGAAGCGCTTGCCAGACGCGCTTCCCAGACGTGCTTGCCAGACGCGCTTACCAGACATGCTTACCAGGCACACATACCGCACGCGCATGCCATCCGCAGTACCACACTCTGTGCTAACAGTTTGCATCCTTCCAGCACCATCCTTGCCCTTCGAAACAACGCCATGGCTCCAGCACTTCGTGATCAAAACCGTGTCATCTCTGCACGATACACTTACGATCACCAGAACCAGAGCCGCTTCCGCCACCCCAACGGTTCTTCAAGCATGGCAGCTTCAACTGTCACCAGAGACGCTACTCCACCATCAGGGCAAGATACTGGAAGATCCGGAAGAAGCCGACCTTCTTTTAGCACTGTTGATTTGATGAAAGACAAAAGATACTTCAGCAGGACATGCGTTTATAAATGAAGAGGCTCGCGTTGCTCTTGGACGCCCAGTAGAAGGGGATAAGCAATCCAATTTCGTCACACATGAAGACCAGGATAAACTTCTCAAAAATCGAAAGCAAGGGAAGTCAACAACTCTCCTGAGTTCACGGAGACCCTTCTCCCGTCAGGACCCGCACAATGGGAGCTTCGCCCACAAAGTCGTACAGTCTATGATGAGACAGTTATGTGAGATTCTATGTTTCTCCAAGGCGTAGCGTCAAGACATATTTGCACCCTCAACCGCACCGCATCGGGAAAGCGGGCGCTTCCAGCCAGTGGAAGCCGTTCCCAAACCCCAACCTCTCCTAGAAAGCACGATCGATAGATGAAACGGGGACTCCTAACCTCTGTTCTCTTGAGGGATGTCGAGTTTGATGAACGTGACGCGGCCTCCGACTTCAAAATGGTAACCGTCAAGGCTTTAAAAGTTGCAAGACGTCGTTCCAACATTCTCTGTAAGTAGCTCCGCATCAACGTTCTCTCCGTAAGTAGCTACGCATCGGTGTTCTCAGCCGGCTTCGCTTCAACGTTCGCTTCAACGCCACTCCTTCCTGCAAAGTTTGCTCGCTATATCATCCATCCTACCTTGTTACCATGATAATGTAGTCTCTCCTGATTACATCTCCAACCAAGAACTGTTGCTCCTCACCCATGGATACCAGCCAGAGCCTCACCACAAAGATCAATAATCTACGCTCGAGTCGGGTTGGTGTTTATGTGCTCCTTACTCACCATGAACTCAACCCATCTATCAAAAGAACGCAATGGGCTTTGACACATCCCGAAATCAATGTTGGAAGAGGAATATACCCCTTTATGAAGACAGAACCGTATGGTGTTCTCTCGGGCGAACCGAACGTGTCTTCTTTTCATCTTCACCACCGGTTAACAAAATTGGCACGAAACACGGGTGATTTTTCCGAGCAGAGACAAGTTTTTGGGCGAAGAATTCATCATCCGTGTTTGGTTTGGAACTATGAACATCCTTCGATGAGGCGAAATTTTGTTAAGGTAACATCTTGTAGGATTTCTTCATAACAGTTTAGTAACGAGATATCTGCATACGAAGAAAGACAAAATTATCTCCCTGAAACATAATCGCACCCAACAACAACAACAAAAAAGAAGAGGGCGTATTCTTTAACTGGCTCAAAACTGCACACGCAGTATTTTCTTCAGGGTTCAAAATCATATACGCAGTATTTTATACGGGCTCAAGTGCGTCTGCAGTATCATTCTTCGGGTTCAAAATTATATATGGAGTATTTTTCTACGGGTTCAAAAATATACACGCATTATCATTCTTCGGGTTCAAATTATATATGGAGCATTTTTCTACGGGTTCAAAAATATACACGCAGTATCATTCTTCGGGTTCAAATTATATATGGAGCATTTTTCTACGGGTTCAAAAAATATACACGCAGTATCATTCTTCGGGTTCAAATTATATATGGAGCATTTTCTACGGGTTCAAAACTGCACGCGCAGCATTTCTTTCAGGACCGAAATTCATATATGCAATATTTCCTACGGGTTCGAAGTCATATGAAGCACATATACGTATTCTTCTTCGGAATTCATATACAGTATTCTTTACGGGTTCGAAACTGCAAACGCAGTATTTTCTTCAGGGTTCAAAATTATGTACGCAGTATTTTATGCGGGCTCAAGTGCGTCTGCAGTATCCTTCTTCGGGTTCAAAATTATTTATGGAGCACTTTCCTGCGGGTTCAAATCGTATATGCAGTATTTCCCTTGGGTGCATATATACAATATTTTCTACAAGAAGCACACCAAGAAATCACATGCGCAATATCATTGCAAGCGCCTACTCTTAGGGTTTACACCTACGCGAAAGGGAAACAACAAAAGAAATCGGGCAGACATACTTGGAAGCGGTTCCTCTTTGTGACTCACACTGGCATGAAAAGATGAAAGCGCAAGATGGGAGAAAGGGACTTTATGTATATAGGCGTGAAGATTCTGAAAGAGGGAAGGATTTCCCTTTACCAAAATCGTGCGTGTAAGAAACGGGCCCACAAGGGCGCCCAACTTCCCAATGTCGCCCAAGTTGCACCGGCCCCACCAATTGCACCGACTTCCCGATGACCGCCCAAGTCACGCCTGCAAGCACGCATAGCTTCTACACCTTGCGCCGGTCCCACCAGCTAGCACACTCAGTTCCCCAACTCACGCCGACTTCCCAATATCGCCCAAGCTGCACCGGCCCCACCAATTGTGCCAGCCTCTCGATTTGTGCAAAACTACGGAGAGGCAAGGATTCCAAATCCTATTTATAAAGGTCGACAAACCTCCTCAATTCTTTTACGGTTTGTTGTTGATAGTTTGTCACCATCTTATGCTTACCTCGCAACAAAGCCCCTGTTCCGAGCTAAGCAGGGGACTTAATGTTGATGGTGGTTTTTAAGCAAGGGGTAAAATCGTAAAACCCCATGACCTAGTGTTACCCGCAACACATTAACTAAGAGCATTTAACTCAGGTGTAAATAATTAATAGGGGTATTTTTTCAAAATACAAGATTAGGGTTTTTGACACAGAACCCTAATTCCAAAACCAAGCCGCATACTGCGCACCATGGCAACAATGCCAAACCAAGCCGCATACTGCGCACCATGGCAACAATGCCAAACCAAGCCGCATACTGCGCACCATGGCAACCATGCCAAACCAAGCCGCACTCTGCGCACCATGGCAACAATGCCAAACCAAGCCGCATACTGCGCACCATGGCAACAATGCCAAACCAAGCCGCATATTGCGCACCATGGCAACCATGCCAAACCAAGCCGCACTCTGCGCACCATGGCAACAATGCCAAACCAAGCCGCACTCTGCGCACCATGGCAACAATGCCAAGCCAAGCCGCATACTGCGCACCATGGCAACCATGCCAAACCAAGCCGCATACTGCGCACCATGGCAACCATGCCAAACCAAGCCGCACTCTGCGCACCATGGCAACCATGCCAAACCAAGCCGCATCTTTCGCGCACCATGGCTACAATGCCAAGCCAAGCCGCACTCTGCGCGCACAATGGCAACCATGCCAAACCAAGCCGCACTCTGCGCACCATGGCAACCATGCCAAACCAAGCCGCACTCTGCGCACCATGGCAACCATGCCAAACCAAGCCGCACTCTGCGCACCATGGCAACCATGCCAAACATGCTCGCTAGCGGCTTTTCTACCAAAGCCACGGCCCTAACGGCCCCGCATGCCATTGGCACATGCCAAACATGCTCGCTAGCGGCTTTTCTATCAAAGCCACGGCCCTAACGGCCCTGCATGCCATTGGCACATGCCAAACATGCTCGCTAGAAGCTTTTTCTACCAAAGCCGCGGCCCTAACAGCCCCGCATGCCATTGGCACATGCCAACATGCTCGCTAGCTAGTTTCCCTACCAAAGCCACGGCCCTAACGGCCCCGCATGCCATTGGCACATGTCAACATGCTCGCTAGCTAGTTTCCCTATCAAGGCCACGACCCTAACGGCCTCGCATGCCATTGGCACATGCCAACATGCTCGCTAGCTAGCTTCCCTATCAAGGTCACGGCCCTAATGGCCACGCATGCGATTGGAACATGCCAAACATGCTCTCTAGCGGCTTTTCTATCAAAGCCACGGCCCTAACGGCCCCGCATGCCATTGGCACATGCCAAACATGCTCGCTAGAAGCTTTTTCTACCAAAGCCACGGCCCTAACGGCCCCGCATGCCATTGGCACATGCCAACATGCTCGCTAGCTAGTTTCCCTACCAAAGCCACGGCCCTAACGGCCCCGCATGCCATTGGCACATGTCAACATGCTCGCTATCTAGTTTCCCTATCAAGGCCACGACACTAACGGCCCCGCATGCCATTGACACATGCCAACATGCTCGCTAGCTAGCTTCCCTATCAAGGTCACGGCCCTAATGGCCACGCATGCCATTGGCACATGCCAAACATGCTCGCTAGCGGCTTTTCTACCAAGGTCACGGCCCTAATGGCCACGCATGCCATTGGCACATGCCAACATGCTCGCTAGCTAGCTTCCCTATCAAGGTCACGGACCTAATGGCCACGCATGCCATTGGCACATGCCAACATGCTCGCTAGCTAGCTTCCCTATCAAGGTCACGGCCCTAATGGCCACGCATGCCATTAGCACATGCCAACATGCTCGCTAGCTAGCTTCCCTATCAAGGTCACGGCCCTAATGGCCACGCATGCCATTGGCACATGCCAACATGCTCGCTAGCTAGTTTCCCTATCAAGGTCACGGCCCTAATGGCCACGCATGCCATTGGCACATGCCAAACACACACGCTGGTAGCCTAACTTGCAAACCGTGCAACCTACCACCAAGGCATTCCGCACATGCCGTTGGCACATGCCAAACACACACGCTGGTAGTCTAACTTGCAAACCGTGCAACCTACCACCAAGGCATTCCGCACATGCCATTGGCACATGCCAAACACACACGCTGGTAGCCTAACTTGCAAACCGTGCAACCTACCACCAAGGCATTCCGCACATGCCATTGGCACATGTCAAACACACACGCTGGTAGCCTAACTTGCAAACCGTGCAACCTACCACCAAGGCATTCCGCACATGCCAATGGCACATGCCACACGCGCCACTAGCAGCGCCACTTGCACTCAAGATGCAACCAACACTCGAGACATCAACACAAACTGGGGATGCTTCTTTAGGGTTTTGGTTTGGCGGTCACAAAGATGCAGCGTACACTACGCTCACATTAAGAAAGCGTGAAAAGGAATAAAGCGGTCAAATAAAAGAGGAAATAATGGTGAAAAACGTTTTCACCCATTAAACCATGCGGTTACCACCTCCTCCCATTATTTCACCCTTTACTCTCTTCCTTCATGAGGCCAGGGTACGTTTCAATCTCGACTTGTATAAATAGGTCTTACCTATTTCCACCAGACAACAAGTCTCGGTCAGGAGAGATATACTACACTTACACTCTCAGAAAGGCAAGTTTGCAAGCTCTCCCAAAAGCTTTTATCTCTTGCAAGCTTCCTAAGCTTTCACTTTCTGATACAAGTCGAGATACTACTCTCCTCAACACCTTTCTTTGCTTCCCTCCCCAAATCAACCCTTCTCCTCCACTTTGTGACCGAAGCAAGTCTGGAACGGCCATTTCTTGGTTTAGGCCGGACTTGTATAGATCGATCTCTCGAATCTACAAAGTGCTCACGTGCAGCACATTTGTTTAGGGTTTGAATCAATTTCTCACTCACCCACCGAAATTACCGAAATCAGCAGAAACGGTTTTCACCCATAAACACCACCATAATCGGTTTATGTGGTACATGTATAAAACCCGATTCTGGCAAGGAAGATGAAAAGCCTATGCAATCGGATTATACATATTACATATATAAACCGATTCTGGTGATGTATTTTCTTATTTTATTTCTAACACAAAATCGGTTGATGTTAATCATCATGTAAACCGATTATTGTGCATGCTCTTCATGGCCGAAAACAAAACCCAGAATAGGTTTATTCGATATGTCAATAAAAACCGATTCTGGGTGTAATCAGAGTTTTGATTTGGAAAAAACGAAGATTTAAACATGTATCAATAAGATAAGTAGAATCATAGAATGGGTTGATGGAGATTTACCTTTTTCTTGTGTGGATCGAAGATTCGTTGGAGAAGAAGATGAAATTAGGGTTTTGAGAATTTGGAAAGATTAGGATGAAAATAGAAAGTTTTTTTAGGTTTAGTTTTTTTTGTTTTTGGATTTACTGAAAATGGAAAGATTAGTATTTATATGAGAGAGTTTTAGGAATTAATGAGGGGGTAAATTAGTATTACTTAGTAATTTGGGTGCCCAGAGTAATTTGGTGGTGTGTGAAGGAAAATTTGATAGGCCCCAATTAAGTCCTATAGGCCCCAATTTAGCAAGGCAATATAAGCATGAGCCATTAGCTATATCAGATTGTCTACAACACAGAATTAAATCCTCGGCATTAGCTTTATAGAACAGGAATTATTCATTTCTTGCGTTCTAGCATGATCCCAAACAGATAATCACAACCTTCTACAGATATGCTGATATCAAAGTATTACTGTCAGTCCTCTCATATGATTACAGCCGTTCGATCAATAATAGAATTGAAATCACCGACTATAGCTTAACCCTAAAACGTACACATCTATCCTAACCCTTCCTTATAAGTAGAAGGATAGCTTACTACTTGTGCATCCAAAACTCCAAACAGCGCCTCCTCTATGTAGATAGCAAAGTAAAGAAAAACCCTAAAAGCAGATCACAACTATTCTCTCATCTGTGTGTGATAATCATCAACGTCAACAACAAATTCAAGGCAGAAGCAGCAATTGGTGGTTCAATAGCATCAACACCACCAACAACAAGCTATTCCCATTCACACTATGATTTTTCCTCTCAATATGTTAATCTGAGTCTGGTTCGTTTCCCCGTGAGTTCATGTAAGTCCATTATTTTACTCCAATCGATGGTGTCTAAGTCGACAATGTTAGTTCAGGCAGCAAGTCCCTGGTCGATGATAGAAGCGAAGGATTAAAAGAGATAAGTAGTGATGCCAGGAAGAGGAGAATTTTTATCTAATTAGAAGAGAAAAAAGTATTTAGTAATGGTTAGAGGAAGATTTTTATTTCAATTATACATCTGAATTATGTTACGATTATCAAAAATTAAAAAAGGAAAAGATGAAACGGTATATCGTAGGAGATCTGAACAGTTCTATTTTACTTTGACCATTATAAGTACGATGTTCATATGGAAATCCTCAATATTTGAGTTCCAATGCATAATGACAGATTTATTTTTATTTTATCCGGATTACGGATTTACCATAGAATCATCCGATACCTTCGGAAAAATGAAGTCTTTGATGCCGCAAATAAAAGAACCACCAATGGGTAAAAAAATATACTATATTGTCACCAAATTTGTGTTCGTAAATTCAAAATCAATGCTTCAATTTTGCTTATAAACGGTCAACTCCGATGAAAAACCGACTAAGATCCAAAGAATATAGCTTATCCTCCGCATACACACGACTGTAAATTTGTGCATTAGTATGGTACGCAACAACATAGTCTTGTACATCTAGTTAATGAAGTGACCTTAAATTTGATGCACATAACAGATGATTTCTTTCTGAAAAAGTAAAATCATGTAATACATAAAACTGACGAAGGGAGTGCTACCGGTATAAAAATTTTTACATACAAAATAAGGTCTTATCCCGATTCCAGACTAATCCGGCTGCGCTGGTTCAATAATCGTCTTGTAGACAGTTCTGAACTAGTACGTCTGCCTACAAAGTAAATCCTTCCGTAATTCTGCCCATATAGCACCATACCAACGGATGAGAAACCGATGTCACCAAATGGCCTATAAGCAGTTTTGGATAAACATATAATCACAGCCGTCTACAGATGTTGATATCAAATATTACGGTCAGTCCTGGAATGAGAGCTAACTTTATGTATCAACATGAATTGACACCTGATATTTGTTGGCAATATAACTGGATGTATGTAAGATAAGATTAATGGAATTTGAAAGCCACAACTTATTAAGTACAAGAAATCATTTATGTTACAAGTTACAGAAATAATCTCATTGCAACCGTTAATGCATCTTAAGGATCATATGGTGTGTAAAAAAGAAATGCTTGCACCAATATAAGCTATGGCCATTAGCTAAATAAAATTGTCCGCAACTCAAAATTAATATTACGGGGATAATTCAATTCGGATTATGTCAAAAGAATTATGATGTTCAATTATGACTGCAACTTCTAGACAAACCAACACCAAATGTAAATGGTAATGCACCTCAAATTCCCCTAAACTCAAATTACATTTGGACAAGCTCCCAAAAAAGATCCAACCGTCTACAGTTATGCGGATATCAAATATTTCAATCAGTCCTGGCATACGATTACAGCCGTTAGATCAATAATAATAATGGAATCACCGATTGTAACTCTCAACCCTAAAGTGCACAGATCTAACCTAACCCTTATAAGTAGTATCATTCTCTACTTCTTCATCAAAAATTCCAAATTGCGCCTCCGATAGAGAAAGAAAGATAAACCTTAAAACAGATCACGAACAATTTTATCATCTATGTATGATTATCATCAGCGGCCACAGCAAAATCATTGCAGAAGCATCAAATGGTGGTTTAACTAGAAGCTATTCACACTATGACTTTTCCTCTCAATATCTTAATTTTTAGAATTTCCTCTAATCCGATGAGTTCATGTTAGTCAGTAATATGGGCTCCTATCAGTTTATATGTGCCCATTTTTTCTTTTGTGAGTTTTGTGAGGTTAGTCGTCTTTAAGCAGGCTAAAATGAATTTTCTGAGTAGAATAACAAGAACATAAATGTGAATGATTAAAAGAGATAAGTGATGGAAGATTGAGGAACTTTATTCATCTAATTAAAAGAGTAATGGAGAAAAAAATATTGAGTAATGGAAGAGGAAGATTTTATTTTTATCTAAAATTATGTAATATGAAATGATAAATTGTTGTAGGAGATCTAAACAGTTCTAATTTACTTTGATCCATGACCTATGTTTGAATGAAGTTTCTCAATATTTGAGTCTCACTGCATAGTATTTGCATCTCATCTCATCTCATTCTATTTTATTTATTTATTTTCAATGAGGTAAAAGCATACCTAGGTCCTAGATCTTGTTTCAGTCAGCCTATAATTTCAAAATCATGTGTTTGCAGCTGCAAATTAATGCCCAGAGAACCACCAATGGGTCAGAAAGATATTGTCGCTAAATTTGTGTTAGTAAATTCAAAATCAATGCTTCAATTTTTCCCTTAGAGATAAAGTAAGTTGCTTACAAACGGTCAGTCAGCCTTAACTTCGATGAGAAACCAATTAAGCTTCAAATTAGAGCTTTATCTAGACCTTACCCACCACATGCGAGCTTATTCACCACATACACGACTGTATATTGGTGCATTACTGTTTGAATCACGAGTATGGGACACAACATGGTCTTGTAGAAGTGCCCTTAAGTTCGATGCATAAAACTGAGTATGGTACGCAACATAGTCTTAGACCTCTAGGTAGTGAAGTGCCCTTAAGTTTGATGCATAAAACTGAGTATGGTACGCAACATGGTCTTGGACCTCTAGGTAGTGAAGTGCCCTTTAAAACTGATGAAGAGATTAGCTATAGCGGTATAAAATACTTTTACATATAAACAAGGTCTTATCCTGATCCCAGAACAATCCCGCTGGTTGGTTACTTGTCATGTAGACAGTTCTGAACTAGTAGTACATGCAAGGTAGATCCTTCTAAATTTCTGCCCATATGTAGGGAGATCTATGGAGTTGGAGCTCTTTATCCAATCCAAGGTCCAAGCATCTCTTTTATCTCCGAGTTTAAATGGTTATGCAACCTAAATATTTGCAAAACACACACACATAAACACTACGTGATATTAATGAATAATTGCGGACGTGGTAATTACATCTCTACTACTCGTTAAAGTTTCCTTTCTGCACAATGACGTCGTTACCGTCGTCCTTCAACAAACATGAGAAAGGAAGAAGCATTTTTAATTGACAACTCTGTTAGAGAACTGATAACAGTCAAAGAAGAGACTGGCGTAAACCTACTTGTTGTTAATAGCATATTAGGATTTGCCTATTCTATGTATCAGAGTATACTGATTGAACTGAAAGACACAATTATTAAGTAAAATTGATTATTCTACAAGTTATGGAAATGATCTCATGGTAACAATCAAGGACCATACGGAAATGCTTGCACCTACATAAGCATTAGCCGTTAGCTAAATCAAATTTTCTGCGACACAGAACTAAATTGTCGACATTAGCTTAATAACACGGTCATAATTCAGTTCGGATTATACAAAAAATTTATATGGTTCAATTATGATTGCCAATTCTAGATTAACCAACACCAAATGTAAATGGTTATGCACCTCAAATTCGCCTACACTCAAATTACACTGGGACATACTGCCAAATATATTACAGCCGTTGGATCGATAATAATAAAATGGATTGAGCTCGCCGATTACAACTCAACCCTAAAACGTACACATCTAACCTAGACCTTATAAGTTTTCTACTTGGGCAGCCAAAATTCCAAACTGCGCCTCCCTCCTCAGTGTAGAGAAAGAAAGATAATAGATCACAAGAATTCTCTCATCTATGTATATATGATTATCGTCAACGACACCAGCAAAATCATGGCGGAAGCAGCAATTGGTGGTTTAATAGCATCATCACCATCAATAACAAGCTATTTGCACTATGATTTTTCCTCTCAATATGTTAGTTTTAGCCATTCTTCTTATAGACATGAGTTCATGACCAGTTCATGTAACTCTTGTACATGGTGGCAGTCTCTTGTAGGCTAAAATAGAATCAGAAGAGAGTAAAGTAGACGGATTAGAAGAGATAGATGCAACATGACGATTTTGAGTTTCTAATTAAAAGAGTGAAAGGAGAAAAAGAAATTGAGTAGTGGAAGAGGAAGATTTTATTTTATCTGAGAATATTTGACTAGACACTTGTATTTTACTTGCATCCATGTATGATGTTCAACTTAATTCATATTTGACTGCATAATATTTGCATCTCATTTTATTTTATTTTATTCATTTTCGAAAATACACCATGGATCATCTAATCTGGATTCTAGAGGCAAGAGCAGCTTGTTTCAGTGTGTTACCGATTGTCAAAATATTGAGTAGTGGAGGAAGATTTTGTTTTATCTGAGAATATGGGTAACGATTGTCAAAAATTAAAGAAATGGTGATGTAGATGTAGAAAATCCTACCTCTACATCCAAAGGATAAAACATGCATAAAGAAGTCAAACAAAGAAGAGAGGTAGAAGAACACAAGATATACGTGGTTCGGCATGATTACCTACGTCCACGGGGTGAAAGGATGATCTTATTACTTGACTCACGACTACAAGTTGTGTGTTTTCTCTTTATACTCTTGGTGTGCTCTCTTTCCTCACTTCTCACTTTAGATCTCTACATGATTCATATTTATAGTTATGAAATGGTGATACAACGATATTACAGTGTTGGGCCTAATAAAGCTTCCTTGATGCTCTCCTCGGGTGTCTACCCGATGCTTCATCCGATCTTCCCTTCTGCCCGAGTCGAAGCATCTGGTCGAGTGGTAACTTCATCCGATATTGCTTGTTAGGTGGAGTTGATCGATGTCGCCTTTTAGATTCATGGCCGAGTCCTACTTTGACCGAGTTTTCCCCATCTCTTCACCTACTTTGTCAGAGCATTAATTGTCCTCGAACCCGAGGATCGTCACATCAGAACTTTTTCTCCCCCTTTGCATCGATCTCTCGACCTGTATTCATTCCTATTTTCTCGTGCCCAGATCTAGTGGGGTGATTCGGTGCTTTTAGTACTTCGCTTTCCTCGGTGCGCCCTCGACTGGGATGGCTCCACCTGTCCCTGTGGATTATTCACACCTACATTTATGCCCCTTCTTCCAATCGTGTAGTCGACACGTGGGGAAGAAACCGCCTCGTCTTCCCACGTCTTCGGTCATGCCGGGTTTCGCGCCATGCTGTTCCCACCTTCTTCAGTTACTGCAACCGGTTTACCTTCCTCGTCGGTTACCACAGGTGAGGTTTATAAGCTCGTCCCTTAAACCTTATTTTCCTTTTACACTCTCCTTTGCCAATTTTGTTTTCTCTTCTCTCTCCATTCTCATTTGCCTTCTTTCCCCTACCATTAATTATCTTCTCCACGGGTTTCCTTCCTCCCTTCTCCATTATCCCGTGTCTTTCCTGCTCCTGCTACCGCTGCAACTTCCGATTCCGGCTGTACTTTTGCTCCTTCTGTCGTTTCTTCTACCAACTTCATGGCGTCTTCAACTCCTTCGATGACGGAAAAAAGGTGCATGAGTTATGTGTTTTCTGATGAATACGGCGTATCACTTGATTCCCTGTTTGTCATAGAGAGTCCTTCCAAGTATGATTATCGTGCTCTAGATTCTATCTTTCCTGATAATCCTTCTTCGTTTTGTTGTAGGGCTGACAAGAGAACTGCTAAGGACTTGTCGGATGAGCAATTCGTTCAACAGTTAAAAGATGAGTTCGACCTCCATGGGTATGACGTCAGGCTCTTGTCAGGCCAAAAAGGTGTTCTGAAAAAAGATGATGTTTTGAGATTTCCTCATTCGGCCGAGGCGACCATTGTCACCAGGGGCCAGCTAGAGCTCGGGCTGCGTTTCCCTCTGTATGATCCTAGCCGCCTATTCTAGTACGAGGCCGTTTCTAAGATTCGCCCGTGCCGCGCCTTGGCTCAGTTGAATGGCAACACTTTCCGTATCATGTCCGAGTGGGAGAGGCGTAGCCGAGGCGAGTGTGCTCCTACTACTTGGTCTACTTACGATCCTTCCCAGGCGAGTGACTATACTCCTGCCAGTTTTGCTGATAATTATCGGAGCGGGACCACTACTAATGGCGATCTTGCCGGGTTTGCTGTCATCCCTCATCGCCATAATACTCTTCCCGAAGGTGTCAGGAGACTTCTATTGGATGAGGATCCCGAAGGAAAGAGTTCCAACAAGCATGCCCGTCATACTAATGACACGGCTTGGGATCGGGTTCCATTGGCTATTTCCGGTCCTCTTCTGAGTTGCAAATTTCCTCCTCCGGCCGAATTTTATCCTTTATGGGTGGTTAATATCGATCGGGTAAGTGTATTTCCCTGTCTTTCTAGCTTGACCGATTGGCTCGGGCGACTTGTGGGGTGATGTTTTAGTTTTGGTGTTTTCCAGACTAAGTCCCAGGGTGTTCCTACTGAGTCTCTTGTTCATCGAAAGAGAGATAGAACTGCAGGAGCCGATGAGGAGACAGGGAAGGTAACAAATATACTCATTTTTTTTATCTGACGTACATGTACGTGCCCCTATTTGTTGCCTTGCATGGTTCTGACGTCGGCTCATGTGTAGAAGCTGAGGGTTGACAAGGCTGGTGGTGCTTCGGCGAGGGACGGTGAGGATCCCGATGATCGGCTGCCTTTATCACATTTCCTGAGGAAGTTGCCTCATAAGCCTTCTGATGTTTCGTCTACCCTTGTAGGTGGAAAGCCCAAAGGGAGGGGTAAGGAACTCAAGGATGATGTACCTGCCCCGGAGGAGACTGTGCCCCGGGAGACAACTAATGAAGGAATTGTTCTCGCCGATGGCGTTGTGTACCTATTGTCTGATGGTGATGATGATGATGGTCTTTTTGATGAGGAGGATGATACCCTCGGTAATGAAGAAGAGTCGGGGCAAGCGGAGAAGCCGGGTGGTAGTGGAAACCTTGTGAGCAATCGTGATGTAGAGAATGTTGTTGTCGGAGGTGAATTGCCGAAGTCTCTTTCTCCCGTGGTTCCTAATTCGGGCAGCAGTACCTCCTTCACCGTCTCGGGCCCTATGTGCAACTCTCTTGGGGCCCTTATTTCTCCAGATTTTTCCTCTTTGTCCGATGAGGAGAAGATCAATGCTGTTTCATTGTACGAAGCTGGTCTGAAAAGTACCTTTGATGTGCTGGTGAGTTGAGTTGTTCGGATGACACCCTCGTGTTTTGTGGTATGTGCTGACCATGATGATGTTTGTAGGATATCAACCGCTCGTTGCTGAATGCTTCCATCCAACGCAGGGAGGTCGCCGAGAGGGAGGGTCTTCGTCTCTTGTTACAGCAAGAACGCGAACGATCTCGGAAGTTGGAGAAGGAGTTGGCCGAGACCCAAGGTATTTATTTTACTTTCGATTAGTTATGATTGATCTTGTAGTGCCAATATCCTGAGCTTAGTACTCCCTTCCTAGCCGAATCTTCTAGTGCGGAGGCCGAAGCTGCCACAAGGTGTCGTTTGTTGAAAAGGGAGGTGAACATAGAATGGGATCACGTTTCGAACTTGCAACAGAGAATAGTTAACAAGGATGCTAAAGTCGATCGTTTAGAGACCGATATTGAGGATCTTCAGTCCAAACTGCATCGGTACGAGACTTTTGAGTATGTCCCCGAGGAAATCGATAATCTTAGGGAGAACTTAGCTCAGTTCCAAGGTATAGCCGCCGATAAAACATTGTTGGCCGACAACTTAGAGAGTCAATGTGGTCGGTTGAGACTGCAAGTTCGAGATTTGCATGCGGATCGTCTCCGGATCTTGGGGGAGAGGGATGCTGCCGAGAAGTGTAGCCGAGAATCCCTTGAGAAGCTTAACGAGTCCAAAAAGGTTTCTGAGGAGTTGGAGTGGGTTCGCTCTCAATTATCAGGTTTGCAGATAGCCCACTCCCAGCAGAGGGCCGAATGGAGTGATCACAAGTAGTACTGCCCCACTAATGAGTTTAACGAACAACGATATCTAGAACTTTCTTCAAAGATGTCTTCTCTCGAGTGTAGCCTGTCCGAGTCTGAAGAGACCATTAGGGTAGTTTCCCATTTGCTGGAAGGTGGTGTGCCTTGTATTGTGCTTTCCGCGTCGTTGTCTTAGTGCTGTTATTGTGTGACTGACCGTCCTTGTTGTTTTGGCAGCCGAACAGAAGAAGGCGGCATCGTTGGAATAAGAGAATGCCCGATTGAAAGGGAGGGAGTCTGAGTTGCTCGAGCGGGTGGACACTGCCGAAGCATCCTCGATGCAGCTGGCGCAAAATCTTACTGCCGAAAAGGCGAAGTTTAATGATGAGCTCGTCTCGAAGGCTAAAGCCGGTGTGAAGGCAGTGCTGGATAAGAAGCGGGCCGATGCCGCTGCTAAGAAGGAGATTCCGGGGCTCGTTCCTTCTAAGGAGTGAACATGTTTTTTGCAGCGCTGCGTCGCTTTCTTGCCCTTTCCCTTGGATTGTAATCCGTTCGAACACCTTTAATTTCTCGTAAACTTTTAATGGGGTGCTGCGTCGCCGATTTGGTTGTTTTTCTTGCTACCGACATTATTATGCATGTTACTGTTCTTATTTATGTTAAGCTGACGATGTGTGGTTCATTTTCGCGACCTTGTTATGTATGCCTGCATGAATAGGTAGGTTAATCATGAATGTCGTTTCTGTCGAACACACTCAACAAAGAGGATCATTAGGCCCAATGTCATGTCCCGATTGAGGTATCTCATCACCGTCTTTCGAGATCTAGTGGAAGGGCAGTTGTTCTTTCCTAATTTCTATGGGATCGATATCCCAAGAAGTTATCGATTAACTTTCTTGGGCAAGTGATTTCGGCCACTTGCGAGGGGAGCAATGTTGACTGCTCGATTGTGGAGTACTCATGCCTCGACAATCGGCCACTGGTTTCCAACCGCCAGGGCCCTAGGGCTACCTCGGCACTTGCACACTGCCATCGCCCCGAGTTCGAATAGCCCGTCTTAGTGTAAGTCGCCCCGGCACTTGCACAATGCCATCGCCCCGGGTTCGAAACGACCATTCAGACTTACTTGTCATATTTCCAACCCCACGTGGCCTTTCACGGAAATAAATGGCAAGATATCATACCTGGTTCTATGGATGATATAGCTTTAGTCGCGTAGCATTCCACGGTCGTGGCTCGTGTGTTCCTTAGGTTTTAATATCTTGTACGCCCCTTCACCAACCTTTTCAACAATGGTGTAGGGTCCTCCCCATCGTGGTGCTAGTTTTCCGCCCTTTTTACCACGTTCATAACTGGGTAGATGCTTTAGTACTAACTGTCCTGGTTGAAATTCTCTGGGCCGAACCCGTTTGTTGTATTCTCGCTGGATTCTTCGTTGATAATTTTCCATTTTCTGCAAGGCCATCTCTCTTGTTTCTTCTAGATCGTCGAGTTTAGCCAAGATGAGATCTGCTGAAATGTTTCGCCTCCATGCTTCGGTTCTTGTGGTGGGTATCATCGCCTCTGTGGGAACGATGGCTTCGGTCCCATATGTTAACATGAAAGGCGATAGTCTGGTTGCCTCTCTGCGGGTTGTCCTATATGCCCACAAAACGTTATAGAGTTCTTCGCACCATTCCCCGTATTCCCCATCGAGCTTCTTCTTCATGTTATCGGCGATAGTCTTGTTCGTGATCTCGGCCTGCCCATTGCTTTGGGGGTACAGGGGCGTAGACTTTCTCTTTCGGATGTTGAAGGTGTTGAATAGCAGGTCGATGTTCTTGCCCTGTAATTGTTTCCCATTGTCAGAGACGATTGCTGCCGGTACTCCAAAGTGACATATGATGTGTTCCCAGATGAATCGGAAAACATCTTTATCCCGTATGTGTTTTAGTGGGGCAGCCTCAACCCACCTAGTGAAGTAGTCGGTGGCTACGATTAAGTACTTCCTCTGCCCCGATCCAACGTGCAATGGTCCCACAATATCGATCCCCCATTTAGCAAAAGGCCAAGGGCTGATAACGGAGTTTAATGTCACTGCCGGTGCGTGTATCTTTTTTCCAAATTTTTGGCATTCGTCGCAGATGAGGGCCATATGCCTTGCGTCCTCATTCATGTATGGCCAGAAGTATCCCATGGTCTTAACTTGTGCCGCTAAACTTCGGCCTGAGCTGTGGTTTCCCGCAGCCCCATAGTGCAATTCGTTAAGGATCGTATGCCCTTCTTCTTTACTCAGGCATCTCAGTAATGGTCCCAGGTATGACTTTCTGTATAGGGTGCCATCTCGAAGTTCGTACGTAGCTGCTTTGCTTTTGATCTTGTTGATCTCGGGTCGCCCCTTGGGCAACTTTCCTGTTTCGAGGTATTCGTGAATTGGTTTCCTCCAATCATCGGCCTGATATTGATCAGTGGTGGTTGCCGCGACATGTGCGCCGATATCCACGGTCTCGGGTACTGAAGGCATTAAGACTCTCATAACTCTGATGCCTTCGACGCTTGAATATGTCAACATGGAAGCAATATACGCCAGGGCTTCCGAGTGGCGATTGTCCTTTCTACAGATATGCCTAAACTTGATGCTCGGTATCTGACCGATGTAGAATTGGACGAGCTCCCAGTATTTCTGTAAAAGAGGGTCATGTATGGCGTATTGCCCGCTGATTTGTCGGACAACTAGACGTGAGTCGCTTGTAAGCCGTACTTCTTGGATTCCCATTTCCACTATCAAGCACAGAGCATGTACTACCGCCTCGTATTCTGTGACATTGTTAGTTTCTTTAAACTCAAGCCTGAAGGAATGGACCATCTTTTTCCCCTTTGGCGTCGTGAAGACCAATCCTAAACCCGACCCGCCTTTATTGGATGACCCATCCACGAAAACCTCCCATCGCGTCGGGCTTCATGGCTCGAGCAGGTCGGACGGATCCTCTTGGTCTTCCTCCATTCCGGGTATGTCTTCTACTTCGTCTTCGTCGCTAAGAGGGAAGTCTACAAGGAAGTCGGCCACTGCCTGTGCTTTTACCGCTGTTCTCATTTCATAAACGATGTCGGACTGCTTTATTTGCGCGCTCCACTTGGAGATCCGTCCCGACCTGGCTGCATTGTCGAGTACTGACTCTATGGGGGACTTTGTAAGCACCCGAGTCTTGTGGGTTTGGAAATACGTCCGAAGCTTCTGTGTTGCAAACACCAGTGCTAATATTAGTTGCTCGATCCTGGTGTAGTTCCTCTCGGCTGTATTCATGGTCTTGCTTATGAAATACACCGGATTTTCTTCCCCTTACGCGCTCTTGACTAAAACGGCGCTGATGGCGTGACTGGTTGCCCCAAGATATAGTGTTAGTACGTCCTCGGGCTCGGGTCTCTGTAACACCGGTAGACTCGCGAGATGTTACTTGATTTTTTGAAACGCTTTTTCACACTCCTCGGTCCATTTTAACTTCTCTCCTTTTCGTAACGTCCCGAAAAAGTCCTTGCACTTGTCGGATGACCGAGAGATGAATCGCCCTAAGGCCGCCAAGTTCCCATTTAGTCGTTGCACGTCTTTAACTGTTACAGGCGATGGCATCTCCACGACGGCTCTGACTTTATCCGGGTCGGCCTCAATTCCTTTGTTGGTGATTATGTATCCTAAAAACTTGCTCGAGGTGACCCAAAAGGTGCACTTGGCCGGATTTACCCTCATCTTGTACCTCCTCATGGTTTGAAATATGCCTCGGAGGTCGTCGATGTGGCTGTTGGCCACCTTGCTATTGACCAGCATATCGTCCACATATACCTCAATGGTGTCATGTATTCTATCTTCGAACATGTCTTCCACCAACCTCTGATAGGTGGCGCCGGCATTTCTCAATCCAAATGGCATTTTGGTGTAGCAACACAATCCTCTTGGTGTGAAGAAGGATGTATGCTCTTGATCTTCGGGGGCCAGAGGTATTTGATTGTACCCTGAATATCCGTCCATGAGAGTTATCGCCTTATACCCGACAATGGATTCCACTAGCTGATCGATGCTGGGGAGAGCTGGGAAGCTGTCCTTAGGGCATGCTTTGTTCAGATCACTATAGTCGATGCAGATTCGAACACCCCCATTCCTTTTGGGGACTATCACCATATTAGATATCCATTGTGGGTATTAGGCCTTTCGAATGATTCCTGCTGCGTACAACTTCTTCAGCTCGGCCTCCACCGCCGGTTGTAACTCGGGTGCGATTCTTCTCATCTTTTGCCTCGATAGGTTTGAACTTGGGGTCTATCCGTAAGTGGTGCGAGCAGACTTAGGGTCAATTCCTTCCATGTCGTGCATTTGCCAAGCAAATATATCCATGTTCTCCTTCAGAAGAGTTATCAACTGCTGAGATTGTTCGTTTGTTAAGAGAGACCCTATTCTCACTAATCTTGGCTCCTCCTCGGTGCCCAGATTGACTTGTCGGGTTGGTTCTAGGGCCGAGAAATTCTGTTTTGGTTCGCCGACTATTATCGGCTCCTGTGATTGTTATAAGGTCTCTTTCTCGCCGGCTTCATAGGTAGCGATGGCTTGTGACATTACCCTTTCCAGCTCTTCTCCCGCCTCTATTTCCTTAGACTTCTTCTTTTCTTGACGTTTCCTTGACCGTCTCTCCTCATTCTGCTGGACGTCTATCTGCACGCACTGCCTTGCCGCCTGGGGGTCACCTAGCACCTCCACCATTCCTCGATACGATGGGAACCGCAATCTTTGATGATAGGCCGAGGCGACTCCCTTAATTCCCGCAAGCCAGGGCCGACCCAGAATCGCTTCGTATGGTGACACAACATCAACCACGCAGAAGGTGGTGAGTGTGTCAAGGAATCCCTCTCCGTCCGAGACTCGGAGGGTGACTTATCCCTTTGGTACGGTCACCGTGCCGTTGAAGCCGTAAATTCGATAGGTTGACGGGATCAGGATGTCATCGGACAATTCCATCCTCTTGAAAGTGTCATAGAACAGGACTTCGACTGAGCTGTCGCTGTCCATTAGTATCCTGCGGACGCCCCATTCCTCGATCAGCAGAGTGATGACTAAGGGATCCCCGTGGGCCTGGCCATTCAACGGGACATCTTTCGCCGAGAAGGTGATCGGCTGCATCATCCACGGTTCCATGGGCAGGGTCTTGGCCAAACTGAGGATTTCTTTGCCCGATCGATCCCTTTTATGGATTCTCGAGGTGATACCAGTTCCCAAGTCGTATCCTTGAGTGGCCGAGTGCGATATGGTGTTGCAGGCGAACTGGGTGCCACGATTGATTCTTATTTGATGCACCGGGATGTCGGGCTGAGCAATGTTAGGTGTCGGTGATGTCTTGATGAAGTGTCGTAAATATCCATCTCGGATTAGGTGCTGGACGATGTCTTTCACTTCCCTACAATCATTAGTTGAATGGCCTCGAAACTGGTGGTAATGGCAAAACTCTGGGTGGTTCCTTGTCTCGTCGAACTGAATTCCCCGGGTCTTGGGGTATCAGATATCGTTCCTCTTCTCGACTTCTTTGAATATCTCTTCTAGTGGTGCATTTAGCGGGGTATATGATCTAGGTTCGTGGAGGGGCTTCTTTCCTTTCTCAATCCAAACCTTCTTGCTCTCCCCATGATGCTGCGTGCTCGGCCTTTTCTCGGATCGCTTCATGGCTTCTCGCGGGGTCGCCTCTACCGTGGCGCTCGTCTCTTGTACTCCTCTGTCTTGTGCTCCTTCCTGAATCTCCTCTAGGGCGATGTAGTGCTCTTGCATTTTTCGTATCTCTCTTAGCGTCTTAGGCTTCTCTGTGTACATTGCTACCCAGATGGGATCTGATTTCCCTAATGAATTCTCGAAGGCGAATATCTGCTGGTCGACCGATACCTTTCCAATGTCCGTACACAACTTTCTCCATCTGTCCGTTAGAGAGCGCAGCGGTTCCCTGAATCTCCTTGCAAGTGTGAACAGCTTATTGACTCTGGGTCGGGCTATACTGTTATGCATGTAGGTCTCGAGAAAGGTTTCCACCAGGGCTGCATAGCTTCCAACGGATTCATCGCGCAGGGTATAGAACCAACTCTTTGCCTCGCCCTCCAAACTTGCCGGGAAAAATTTGCACATGACCACATCGTAGTTTTTCCATTACAACAAGGACATTCCGTACATTTTGATGTGTTCTCCCGCATCGCCCGTGCCGTCAAACCTAAACGGGAAGACCGGTAATGTGTACTTGGGCGGGAATGAAGTTCGGTCTAATTCCTTAGTAAATGGCGTATTCTGGGCTTCACTGATAACTTCTGCTAGTTTGTCGTCCTCGCTGTTACCTGTCAGTTTTTTGACCATTTGCTCGAGTTGTTCGATCTTCTGTTTGGTTGTCGCATCCATGCCCTCACTGGTTGCTTCTTCCCCGGTCGAAGAATCTTCGGCTGGCCCATACCCTCCTCTCGGCCGGTTAGGATCGGGCATGCGTTCTTGGTTTGGGGAGGGGGGTGGGGTGTTCCTCGGCGGAGTGTGGTTGTTATAAGCACCTCGGCTGGATGGTCCTCTCGACCCCGTCCTCATGTTACGGAGTTGGTAGTTTTCATGTTCTAAGGCCAGGTTTCTCCTTTGCGGTTCTCTCATTAGGTCCTCTTGCCTCCTTTGGCTTGCCAATATTGCGAGTAACATCGGGTCGGTGCTTTCGTGGCTAAAGTGGTCATTCGCTTGGGGTCCTGTTATATTAGGGGGTGCAGTGGGGGGTCTCGTCGAGAGAATGATAGGGGGGACGATTGGAGCTACGGGATAGGCGGCCGCTGTCGGGGTGATATCCCGATTGTGGTCGCCCCTTTCCAAGTGTACTCGTCTAAGCCTCTCGCCCGCCCTAGCTCCTGGGCGGGTGTTCCGTCTGGTCGTCTTTCTCTCCCTCGTTCCTCCTGTATTGTCTGCACTTCCTCTTCGTCCTCGGTATCCGATGCGGTTCATCCGTCTTCCATGTTGTCCTCATTCCCTCGCCCTGACTGGCCCGGATTAATACTCAGCATCCCGGGTGGTAGATCATCGTCTCGGCCCAAGTCGACCTCCTCGTCGACAGTAGTCATGCCTTTGATCAAAGCCTGAGTCTCGCCATGGTTGTTTGGCCGATGATCTTCTTGTCGAGAATCCGTGAGTCCTTCTTGCACACTAGATCCCGCTGTGACTCGGTTCCTCAGGATCCTGCTCGTCCTGGAGGTACTCGCCATTTCCTTCGATATCGTCCTCGTTCCTCGGCTCGCCTACCCGTTCGTACCTACGTCAAGAAAAAGACACAAGACTTACTTGAACCGCTTTAAAAGGTTAAGGATAAAGTACAATGGGACCAAAGAGTGCAAGGCGGGAAAAGTTCTTATAGTACACTTTCATTTACGCCAGCGTGTTGGTCTCAGCAGTCAAATTGTCTTGGCCGTAAAGGACAATCTTTGAAAAGCTTTCTCGACACATCGCTTTCGGTACTTTCCCTATGCATTAATCATTATTTGCCCCAACATTCCCTGCGCCAGAAGTCATTAATCATCCGTACATTAAATCGGAAGATCTCTTTCTTGGCGACGATGGGTAGTAATGACAGCCCTCAACGGCTGCTATGCTGATGGCCTTCCTATAGAAGTGAATCATGGGATTTCTAAAGTTTTCTACTGATACTGTAAGGCTTCTAGTGTAGGATCAAAATGAGATTCGGCTAACGAACCGATCACTATAATCCTTCCAGCCATGGTTTCCGAAAGCTAGACTCAACGATTCTGAGCTAGTCTTACTTCCACCATTATTGTGCTTTGCTTAATTTGTTAAAAAGAAGGGTTTAAACGTCGGAGCGAGTAAATGAAGACAAATGTAACGATATCTATGCTTAAATCATGGAAGTGATCTTTAGATGATAGGTCTAGCAACCTATGCGTTATGACCGTTAGAGTCTTTCATCAAGCATCAACTATCCTCAATAGGTGTTGATAGGAGCTGTTGAATCTCTCTTTTAACAAGGTTCGAAACGATAAGTCCCGGCGAGATGGGATTTCCTTTTAGCTTCTACCAACATCAAAAGATGTTATTTCGGGAGCTCACGGATCTTCCAACAACTCGCTGAGGTATCTTAAGCAAACAGCTTAAATTAATGAAACAGTCTTGACGACTTTGTTTAGACAAAAGACATGCTGTACTAAGAAGACAAAGATAATAAACAAGAACACAAAGCGAACTCACATCTAACTCGATAAGGTTTTGCTAAGAAAACAAAGATAAAGAGCAAGAACATAAGGCGAAATTATGCCGAACTCTGCAAGGTTTTGCCAGGAAAACAAAGATAAAGAACCAAAAGAGTTTCTCTCTTAGCGTCAACTAGCACACAAGGTGGCTTAGGAGCTTGAATTTTCCTCTTTTGGTAACCGATTTCAAGGTATCCGAAGATGTTATACGGTCCCCTTAGTCTGGCGCTGAAAATGTAGATGTAGAAAATCCTACCTCTACATCCAAAGGATCACAAAACATGCATAAAGAAGTCAAACAAAGAAGAGAGGTAGAAGAACACAAGATATACGTGGTTCGGCATGATTACCTACGTCCACGGGGTGAAAGGATGATCTTATTACTTAACTCACGACTACAAGTTGTGTGTTTTCTCTTTATACTCTTGGTGTGCTCTCTTTCCTCACTTCTCACTTTAGCTCTCTACATGATTCATATTTATAGTTATGAAATGGTGATACAACGATATTACAGTGTTGGGCCTAATACAGCTTCCTTGATGCTCTCCTCGGGTGTCTACCCGATGCTTCATCCGATCTTCCCTTCTGCCCGAGTCGAAGCATCTGGCCGAGTGGTAACTTCATACGATATTGCTTGTTAGGTGGAGTTGATCGACGTCGCCTTTTAGATTCCTGGCCGAGTCCTACTTGGATCCCTACGACCTGACCTGTCAGGTCGACCACAGCCTGGGGGGCTACGCCCCCCAGAACCCCCCCTTGGATAGCACAGTTGAAAATATTCCAACATTCTCCCCCTATTTTCAAAAAACATAAAACAAAGTTAAAAAACTTTTGAATCGAGTGGCTGCATCACAAAAGTGATCGCCACGTATCCGAGTGGGATCAAGCCAACGTAGTTCACGCTTAGTTGAGAATAAGCATCATCGTTGAAACCAATACATAAGTGATAGGTATCTTTTGGATTTGAACCTTCACTTAGTGTAAAAAATTCAAAGCCTTATTGAGGTTCAGTGGTGAAACTAGTCTTGAACCAAGTACCCCTAATGATAAAACCAGAATTTCCACACATATTGATTTCAGAAGATAGTGTGTTCTGTAGCTAGCACGTTAATGGCCATGTGCTTAAATCCTGGATTCATGAGTCTTCTTTAGAGAACGGTCTTTTTTCTCTAGGAAACGACCTGATTTCCATACTCATATAGGTAAGTCTCGAAGGTGTTTCTGCGAGACACCTTGTGATAAAAGTTAGACTTATTAAGGATTTTCATCCATCCCGATTTCTTTAAAACCCGCACTAATAAGAAAATGGGAAGTTTTAATTTTAGTGCACCATAATCACTTCCATAACTTGTTGGTACCACATTGAACCTTGTTTATCCTTTCCAAAACATAGGTTGGGTTTCTGCTAGGTCGACCACATCCTGGGGGGCTACGCCCCCCACCCCTTGGATAGCACAGTTGAAAATATTCCAACACCAAGTCCATGGTCCTTAAGCACAATGATATGATAGAACAAACTATGCATACAAATAAGCACAAATGCAGCTTCATATATATTATTTTGATGCGAATGCGACTTCATACTTATTAAGCAAACTATCGCCTTATACTCACCACTAATCGATTCTCCTATATTCAGCGAGCAAGTCATTATTATCAAAAAATTACTCGGAAGCATTGCAAACGAAACTCATGGTGCTAGAATTCTAATCACCACAATACTTAATATTTAGATTCGATCAAATTCTTATACTCCTCCAATAACTGCTGATTTTTTTTTTTTTTTTTTGATAAGAAAATTGAATTCAAATAAAATTATTGAGCTGATACATAGTTTTTATCCTTATCCAGTTTTTCTTTCAAGAAATCTGGTGGATGAATGTATGATGTTCTACCAGTATAATCTCTAGAGTGCTTTGCTAAACGATCACTACACCGTTAGCATCTCTTAACCCGAGTACAAGACCAATAACTCGCATTGATTACTTGTATATGTTTTTGCAGCTTCAAAACAAAACTAATGGTAAGTTAAGAAAATCCTCACCAATCAACTTTGCAATAGGAAACTATATAATCCGTAACCTAATAATCTCATTGTAACGGAGCATATGGTGTGAAAAAGAAATGCGTGCACCAATCTAGAAGTGGTGGCAGTCATAACGGATCGGATTATGCCAACAAAATTTATATTGTTGAAATATGACTGCTACCACTTTAGAGACTAACCGACACCAAATGTAAAATGCTTCTCAAGTTCGCCTAAACTCAAATTACGCTGGGTCAAGCTCCCAAAAAATATTCCAACCTTTTTAAACACTCAACGCGATCGAAATAGATAATCACCGCCGTTAGATCAATAAGGAAGTCACCAACTGTAGTTCAACCCTAAAACGCACACATCTAACCCAACCCTTATAAGTAGTGTAGTTTTCTTTTTGTTACATCCAAAACTCCAAAACTGCGCCTCCCTCTTGTCTGTGTAGATAAAGAAAGATCACAACACTTCTCTTGTCTGTGTATGATTTTCATCCACGGCAACAACAAATTCATGGCAGAAGCAACCAGTGGTGGTTCAATAGCATCGCCACCACCAACAACAAGGTTTCACACTATGATTTTTCTTCTCAAAATGTGAATTTTCGTTTTCCATATTAGCCTATGAAACACTATGGTTGCAAAGTGCATCTCTTCTAATGTAGTTGTTGTCTAGAAAATGCATTTAGAGAACAATAAATATTGCAAAACAGAAGGATTAAAAGAGATATGGATTGGAAGAGGACTTTTAGTCTCTAACTAAAAAAAAAGAACAAAATTTGAGTAATGCCAGAGGGAGATTTTATTTTATCTTAGAATATATGTAACACTTATCTGTAGGAGATCTAAACAGTCGTATTTTACTTTTGATCCATATATAATGTTTGAATGAAATTATTAATTTTCTAGTCCCACTACATAATATTTGCATCTCATTTTTTTTTTTTTTTCAATATTGTGTATGTCTAATCTGGATTCTGGATTTACCGTAGAAGTAAAAAAGCATACCTAGATGCCACAATTCCTGTTTCAGTCAGTTACCTTTAGAGAAAAAAAAAAATGAAGTGTTTGATGCGGCAAGTAGATGCCCAAAGAAATCAATAAAGCACCACCAATGTGGCAGAAAAATATTGTCGCCAAGTTTTTGTTAGTAATTTTTTTTTTTTTTTTTGATCGAGAAAGAAGAGATTTATTGAAAAGAGGAGAAAAAAATTACAAGCGTAAGTTACAAGCAAATATGAATACTCAGGAATGAAAAGAGACAACAAGGGGATACATTCCAATCATAATGGATTGGAAGTGAAAGGAACAATAATACTACATCTTTGTTAGTGAATTCAAAACCAATGCTTCAATTTTCCCCTAGAGATACAACCAAGTTGCTTAAGAACTGTCTGATGTAACTTCCATGAAAAACACGACCAAGCTTAAAGAATAGAGCTTATCCACCACCACATACACACAACTGGTTTCTGGTGCTTTACGCAACATAGTTACCTCCAGGTAATGCAATGTGCTTAAGTTTGATGCAAAGGATGACTTCCTTCTAAAATAGACAAATATTACGATTTCTTAGCAGTATCTCTAATCTCTTGCTAATCCGTGGAAAGAGAATTATCCAAATGATGATAGTTGGAAAGCATAAATAAGATGAAAATGGCATAGAGCACGAGAAACAGACCAAGCTATTTTCTTCCCCTCAAAACTTCAACAGCTTCTCTAGATTATAGCCGTTAAGCAAATGGCCTATAAGCAGTTTTGGGTACACATAATTTCATATCATAGTCCATCAAGCAGGGATCACAGCCGTCCATAATACAGCAAGTGCGGTCAATCATAGAGTACATTATATCCGTTAGATGATAAATCAACCATTGTAACTAAACCCTAAATTGGGCCGGCAGCTGTCATCCTTATATAAGTACCATAGTGTTCTACTAACGCAGCCAAAATGTGCCTCCATCTGAAGGAAAGAAGAACCCTAAAAACAGATCATAACTATTCTCTCATCTCTGTATTATTATCATCAACGGGCGACAACAAGATCATGGCAGAAGCAGTAAAATGGTGGTGGTTTAATACACGCATCACCAAGAACAACAAGCTTTTTTGCATTATGAATTTTCCTCTCAAAATGTTAATTTTAGTATTCTAGACATTGGAATGATCCGTCCTTAGCTGTTGCTTCATTCGTACAGATTTCTGGCATTCTTCAACACATCTTCTGGTAGGTGCATTGATTTATTACAAAATTATGAATTGTATGAGATCTGTTATGACTCTCTTGTAATGAACAAAACAGATTAATTTTATTTTGTATTAATACAAGGATGAAAAGATCCATGTAAGCTTTAAATATTCAGTATTTGTGTTCCACTGCTTAATATATGTGTCATCTGAATCAACTAATTTACGGATAAATAAATTATTACTAAAGTTCCTTCTCATTGGCAGTTTTTTTTTTTTTTTTTATCTCACTTCGATGTAAAACAAGATTAATTCAAGGCAACTGGATTAAGTAAATGTCAAAGGCATAAACAGCTTATTCAAGGCCAGGAGTCAAACTGCTATTTTTTCACAGAGAAGATCATCAAGAATGCTAGTAGCCCCTGCAAAAATAAATTTTCTAGTAGGTGACTTGTGAAAAGATATCCAACAAGAAAGACAAGGTGCATAATCCATCTATCTACATTGTATGATTTTCCAGAATAAGAGCTAACTTATTGTATCAACATGGATTGCCACCCGGTAATTGTTACCGATATAGCCAAATGTGCCTATCATATGTACACACTAGAGAGTATTTTTATTCATCTAATTAAAAGAGTAAAGGAGAAATAAAAGTATGTATGAGTAATGGAAGAGGAAGATTTTTTATCTAAATCTATATAATATGAAATGATAAATTGTAGTAGGAGATCTGAATAGTTTTAGTTTACTTAGATCCATGTACGATGTTTGGATGAAATCCTCAATATTTTCATCTCATTTTATTTTTTCACATTTTTTCTGATTGAAATTTGCCAATGAAATAGAAGCAAAAGCATATTGTCGCCAAAATAGTAAAATCATAAAACTGATGAAGGGTTGGTGTTGAGATTATTAGTCCCACATTGTATAGGCAATCTAAGATCCTGCAGCTTATAATCCCTTAAGGCCTCTCCACTTATCGCCAATTGGTTTTGAGTTGGATGCCCATATTCTAACGGTTGGTTACATAGGGAGATCTATAAAGTGCGAACTCTTTATCCATTCCAAGGTCCAAGCATCCTGGTGTGCAACCTCAAAGAAAGAAATGCAAAACACACACACATACACAGTACGTGAAATTAAGCAATGAATCAACAATTAAGTACTACAAATTGTGTTACGAGCTACGGAGATAATAATCTCATGGTAATCGGCAATGCACTCAAGGATATGGTGAGAAAAAGAAATGTTCGCACCAATATAAGCATCAGCCATTAGCTAAAAGAAATGTTGGCACCAATATAAGCATCAGCCATTAGCTAAATCAGGTTATGTAAAAAAAAAAAAAAAAAAAAATTATTGTCAAATGAAAATGCTCAAGCACCTCAAATCCGCCTAGACTCAAATTACACTGGGACGAGCTCCCGAAACAATTCCAACCCTTTTGAACACTCAGCGTGATCCAAACAGATAATCACAACCGTATACAGATATGCTGATATCAGTCCTGGCATACAATTACAACCGTTAGATCAATGATACAAATCACCGATTGTAACAACCCTAAAACGCACATGTCTCACCTTTATAAGCAAATTTTGCACCCAAAATCCCAAACTGCGCCTCCCTCCCTCATCTGTGTAGGCAGAGAAAAACATCTATAATATAAAGCAAAATGATTTGTTTGGTGTTAGTGACAGAAATTTTGGTTCAACAATGAAAAGACGAGAATGACCCTCCACGTTTTTCCTTCCCACCGAAATTCCCGTAAATATTAACAAATCCAGCGGCAAATACAATCCTTGTTGGTGTTTTCACTTTGGGAAAACAGATCTCCTTCAATCGTAAAAACACAAATCTCCTTCGATCTCAACAACCTTCCTTCGATTCTCCAAAGAACACCATCATCAAAAGGCCATCACCACCACCGTAACTAGCAACACCAACACCACTTTCTTACTATTTTCTTCTTCTTCTCCAATTGAAATTGTTGTTTTCCTTTTAATTTTGTGCCAGTAATCGCCTCATATCTCTCCATTCCTTTCTTCACCTCTGAAATCAAAATCCATGTTCATCCTCGTCAATTTCCCCAAGTTCCCCACCTTAAACTTCGAATAATCTATACTTGATTTCGAATTTAGGGTTCAGAGTTTTGATTTGATTAAATCACTTCAGAAACTGTAACCCTAAATTGGAATTGGATGAATAGATTATATCACTTCAGAAGTATCTCCAAAAATACTTCCAGATTGGTTTGGTTATTTGATAGGTGTAGAATACACCGTATTTAATATCTAGAGTTTATGCTTTCTTTGCTATTTTTCGTGTGAATTATGTACTTTACGCGTGTTTTTGAGTTATTAGGTACTCTGGAGTCGCACGGACGAAAAGATGGAGAAATCACCCAATTGGAACAAAAAGGGCAAACTTGTCATTTCATCAAGGGCGAAGACTATTTGGAGTCGAGAGGTGGTTAAGGGGCTCTCATTGGGTACCCCTTATCACTCAAGTGGGTGTTACTAACACCGGGTAGCCCTTATCCAGAGGATGGTTATGCTGGATAACATCCAATTGGGTCGGTCCTATCCATGGCCCGAAACCGGATCCAAACCCGAAATCGGATCCCAGACCCACTTCACAACCTAACCCTATATCCGAGAGAACTTGTCTCTCATTCTTCATTTCATTTTTCCCTGAAATTGAGAGTTTAAGAGAGGAAGATGATGAAAATGAATCTGTTGCTGCAATTAGGGTTCGTTGTACTGTTGCTGTTGATTAATCAAGATTGATGATGGGTTCTGGTAATGAAGACATGGCAGAATTGATGCCGTTGTTGATTCGAGCGAGAAATGGAGATTGATTTATGAGGCTGTTGTGGAAGCAGGTTAATGAAGTGAAGTAGCAACTGAGTTTGGTGGTTATATGGGTCTTGTGAATAAATTCAAGTGCAGGTAAAGGTCGATCTTTAGGAGTAAAGAGATGATTAGAAGCTAATGGAATGATTTACAGGGCCACAGATGGGGATCTAATGTTGATGATGTTGGGAATTTCAGCAAGAACAGATTGGAGGAGAATTTGAGAGAGTTACGGGGGCTGAGGTTGATTCTATAGTCGGTAATGCAATTTGAGAAAATTATGGTTTTCATTCATGAATTAGCAGACGGGTCTGGTTGTTTGATTAAGGCTTGTGCTGATAAGGGACGGATTGTTACTGTGGTTGGGTATGAGATGGGGAAGTTGATATTTAGGGTTTCATAGAGATGAATATTTGGAAGCTGATTCAGTGTGTGGTGGTAAATGAATGAGGTTGTAATTACAGTGCAAAAGGAGATATGCAGCTTTGAAATTCAGTGTGGTGATGAATTCAGAGATGAGTAAGCTTCTGGTGGAGATGGATGCCAAGGAAGTTGCAGGTAGCTGTTAGTGTTCTCTGAAGTTTGGAAGGCAGTGGAAGGAGCTGAGAAGGAATGGTGCAAGCTGGTGCTGTAATAGCTGCAGGTGCAAGTGTGTTGGAGGAAGAGTGCGATTGAGCTCTCTGCTCTAGTAAAGGCTACAGGGGAGCTGTCTTGGTGGATATGGAATTGGTGGTAACTGAGATGGAGCAGCAGGTAATGGAAGCTGGTGATGGAATTGAGAAGGTTTTGAGAATGAAATTGTCACAGAGAGGAGGCTTGAGCTCATTGCAGGCAATAGGAAGTGATGGGTGAATGTGCGGTGATTATGGCGGCAAGTGGAATTCTTGGTGGTCTTCTTTATTACGGGGAAGTTGACACTGCAATGAAGAATGTTTCAATGTATTACGGGGTATGAATGACTGAATTAAAGCCATGAGAATGAACAGGGAGTGAGTAAATTTGGTGGTGGCTAGGCGGTATGAACCGAGGTGAATTGCGGGTGGCCAAGGGTTTAGATGAATATTGAGAATGGCAAGGTGATGATGGATTGTACTTTAAATGGATTCTTTGGGTGGATGAGAGTATGAGAAGATAATGGGTGGCATTGGAACTGGTGGTTATGCTGAATGGCTTGAGGTGGTATGGGTTTAATTTGAAACTGGAAGGAGGTGTAGTTGTTGATAATTGCCATGGATGAGCATTTACATGCAAGAATGGTTGCCTGAGATGAACTTACCTTTGGCGAGCTAGCCTTTGTGTAGGATGCGAGATGGTGGTAAAGGCTAATTAGAGTCTTGTGGAGTACGAGTATGGAGAATGGCAGGAGATTTGGGGTCGAGAATGGGCTGTGAGCAAGAGCTGCAATTGTTGTGAATTGGAGCATGAGTTGCAGCCGGTGGTACTGAAATTACAGGCCTGGCACAACTGAGGTTAATGAGTTGATGCAGGTGCAATGGCTGTGTTGGTGAATACTAGTGAATTTGCAGGGAAAATAGAATTGATGGATGTTAGAATGATGCTATTGAGCTGTGGATGGGAATCAAATTCTACGGGGAGATTGGCAAAGGCGTAGGTGGTGCCATACTTAGAGCAGGGTGTGTGTTGGCCTGAGCTTGTGAGACTGCAGTTTGTGTTGGTTGTACACTGTGGCTGATGTGGTTTGTATGAACTGATGGATGTGGTTGGAGTTGAATCTGGTGATGATGATGCCAGGGTTGGATGAGGTTTGTGAGCTTGTATGAAGGCAGAGGAACTGTGAAGCTGCTGTGATTTGAGCTGCAGAAGTTAGCCAGAATGGTGCATTACAGGTTATGCACTGAAGTTGCAGGGAAGACAGCCATCATGGCTGAAGCACAATGATTGTGCTACACAACTAAGGCCTATGCATTGGCCTGAGCCAAGGCCAAGTCAGCTCAATCAGCTCAGGGCAGTGACTAACTCACAATCTGACTGAGCTGACTCTGTGACTCACCCTGACTCTCCCTGACTCGGTACTTGACCGAGTTAACCCGCTGATCTGGACTGAGTTGACCCGCCGGTCCTAACTCGTTGACCGGTGGCCGGGTGGACTTTGCCGGCCACTTGAGATATATTTTCCGGCCAACTTCCGGCAGGATTCCGGACATAATCTCAGTTTTCCGGCGAGCGTTTTTGGGACAGAATTTCTACATGGGTTTCTCTCACTTGTGGGCTTGGTGGACTTCTAACTAATGGACTTTGAAGACAAAACCTAATTTTGGAAGGAGTGGAGCTATAAAAGAGAAGACTTTTCTCAAAACACATATATATCATATCTTTATTCTATTATTCTTTTTCCTCTACTTTGTTCTAGGGTTTTACAACATGATAGAGTTTCTTTTTCTTCTTGTTATGAACTCCTTGAATATGAGTACCTAAGTTTATAATTGGTTATGGAATAGTTGGATTTCACAAAGCATGATTCTTTGATTCAATATATTAGTTTTGTCTCATATTTATCGTTTGCAATTCTCTGAAAATATTGTTTTATGATTGATTAATTGTTTTGTCAAGTTGCAAATTGGTAGAACTTCTAATCACATCTATTGCTAGTTTAGGGTTTATTATACGTAAAAGTTACATTCCTTGAATACAAGTAGCATAATATGATTATAGTTTGTAGTGATATATTCTTATGATCATATGTGAATCGTAACCTTTGTTAAATTGAATTAGTGCGCTTTCCACGTTCAATTGCTTTGATTGGCCTGATTTCATAGAACTTAACGCATCTAGGGAATTAAACTTGATTAGTGCTTTTACACGTTAGGTTGTTCCTTTAGGTAGAATTCATATTCGCATCTTTTAATGTGTTTGTTGATGACATGAGGAGATTTGCGGGATATTCTTGCGATCAAGGTATTCTAGGTCCTTTGATAAAAGTTGACATTAAAATATCAATTCTAGTTATTGTGAAAAGCATGTTTGTGAATGAAAACGAAATCCTTAACCAATACTTTCTCATCCTTGATTTGATTTGTTTACTTTTCTTTATTTGCTTTTATTTAGTTTATTATAATTATAATCACAAAACTACCGGTGTTATTTATAGGGAACCGAAACAATTTGACAACCTAGACCTCTCTGTGGGATCGATCCTTTCTTGCCCTTGCTATATTTATATTTTGAGTAGTAAGAAAGTGTAATTATATTTGTGTCGGCTGACAACCGGTCAAATTTTGGCGCCGCTGCCGGGGGAGGCAGCGGTTGTTAATTGTTTTTGGTTTCTTATTTTTGTATTTAGTTTTGGTTTTATTTTTTCTTATTTTCTGGGTTTTAACCTTGGTTTGAGAATTATTTCAGGTGCTTATTTCTATGGAAGGAGCATATTGGAACAATGGATACGGATTTCAACCTCAACATTACGACAACTACCAATTCCATGGGTATAATCAAAACCAATTCATTGGTTATGACCAATATTCCATGGAACCTTATGGTTTTCCTCAACAACCTTATGGCGGGGAACAACAACAAGGATGGGAGGATTCTTATGTTTGTGAACAAAAAGTCTCTAATTTTATAGATAAAGTTTCCACCTTTTTACAAGAGGAATTTCAAAAAGCAAAAGAGACTACAAACGAGCAACTCCAAGAACTTCGTGAAGGTATGGATATCTTGCGAAGAGGCATTGATCAATACAAGGAAGATATGGATAATTCTAATGTGCATATGGTTTGTGATGAATATTTGATTGATGCTAATGTTGCAAAAGGCCAATCCTTGGGCACTTTCGTTGATAATTGTGTAGTTAACTCAACTCTTGATCGTAATAATGATCATTCACCTATTCAAAAGGATGAGTTCGAGATTAGCAACACTAAATTTAGCGAGGAACAATCTTATGTTGACTATGATAGTGACGGTGATTATGATACATTGCTTGAAACAACTCATGGTGACATCTCCGAGGAGTCTTTTTGGGATCAAGATGAAGACGAAGAGGAATATGTCGACACTTGTGTAGATTACTCGAGCATTGATCTTACTAATGATCAAGAGCCTATTCAAAGGGTGGAGCTTGAGGATGATGCATTTTCGAGTGTTCTAAAAAAGTTTCTTATGATAAAATTTGGATCCACAAAAGAGTATGTGCCTTACAACAAAGAGGAGTGTATTGAGAATGAAACCGATACGACCAATATTGTGGAAGACCCAATTGAGCTTGCAAATGAATGTAATGATGATGTTTATGTCGAGACTTTGGTTACGGCAGAAACGGACGATGAATGGTTGCAAGGTTTGATAGAGGACCATGATACACAAGAGGTGAATAATTCACTTGAGTTTTTCAAGGATGAAGAGGATTCCGTGATACAAGAGATTGTGCAAGGTTTATCTAACCCTTTGCCTATTGTTTCTTCTCCTTTACCTCTTATTGGTTTGAATGTATGTGCTTCGAGAATATTGTTGAATGACTTTGTTTCTCGTTTTCCGCCATTAGAGATACTTGATTCTCATACTATGAAGGTTTTGAAACAAGAGACCATGGAAGTACCCGACTCCTATATTCTTTATACACTTCCAAGTGTGGCCAAGAATAAGTGTGGGGGAAGCTTTTATCGGTTCATAGCTTCACTTTTGCTTTATTGTACTAATATTTGTGTGAAGCTAGTGTTTGCAAAACAGGTTCTATGGAAGGATCCCCAACTTTTCAGATTGTTGGTATATGGGGAATGAATCTTGCAAGGATATAGTCGGGCTGACGACTATAAAACAAGCGCTAAGTGGGAGGAAACCCACCGGTTTTGTATTTCTTATCTTTTATTTTTTTTCTTTTCTTGTTTTTATCTTTATTTTCTTTGTTTTTGCATATTATTTGCGGAATTTCCCACCTTGGACTTTCTTTGGACGATTCAATTTTACATTGAGGACAATGTAAAGTTTAAGTGTGGGGGAGCATTTATATGTTTGTATAGTTTGTTTTATGCCTTTAAAAAAAAAAAAGAAAAAAAAAATCAGAAAAATAGAAAAATCAGAAAAAATTTGTGCTTTTCGAACTCCGAAATCTAGAAACTTGTGCCTTTAGGATGACACCATTAGTGGATGGAACCATTTTGAATGCAGGAGTTGAGGAACCAATTAACTAAAGGGGACGAATATAGCTCAGAAATCACAAATTAATATGATAGTTGTTACCATATCTCGGAATATCACCATATCACATTCTATTTTTATTTTTCCATATTTATCTATTGTTCTCTAAGTGCTTTGGTGGGTCACTAAAAATCGACGTGTTATTACTGCTAGGATGAAATAGAGTGATTGAGTTACTAGAAAAAGAGAAAAAAATTGAACAAGAAAAGAAAAAAAAATTGAAAAAAAAAAAAAGACCGACCAATTAGACCAAAACGGAATAAAAAGACACTTGGGAATAGCAGTATGTGTGAAACGTAGTCCCTGTCTCCGTCGCCTAAACAAGCGTGGAATGCAGGATCCAAGGCAACTATCATGTACTTGCTTGACAAGAAGCATGCGCTTGGATCAAAAGATCTAATCATGCCGTCTAAAAAAAAAAGATAAATTGGATCCAGTTTGATCCAATCATATAAAAAAAAAGAAGAAATTATTATTGTGTTGAATAAAGTCACTCTTGGTTCCATTGTATATGCCAATTGATTTGATGTAGCATTCAGCACCAAGTAGCTCAATCCAATAGGATTAGGTTCATCTTAGCGATGACCTTGAGATAGATATGGGAAACATCGAACACTTGTGAATATTCGCCAACATCTACATCTATATCCATCTTCTTAATCTTTTCATTGTGATTGTGGTTTGTTATTTTCGAGTATTGTGGCTTGTTCGACTATCTAATTAGAGTTTATTTACTAATATATGAATTGAATTTGCAAGGTACCTCCTCCTGTAGTCATTTTGGATTAGTTCATTGATTTGTCACAAATAGACGGAGTTGGAAATATAGGTTTTGTAGGTATATCTCTAGTAAACCTTCACGAGACTATAACTCGTCCACTAGGGACACCTAGGGGTTTAAAGGCTTGTTATTTATGCTAAAATTAACCGTAGCCTCGACGACACGGAGTTGTATGTATTTTTGTTTTGTTTGATTTGCTCGAGGACTAGCAAAGTCTAAGTGTGGGGGAATTTGATAGGTGTAGAATACACCGTATTTACTATCTAGAGTTTATGCTTTCTTTGCTATTTTTCGTGTGAATTATGTACTTTACGCGTGTTTTTGAGTTATTAGGTACTCTGGAGTCGCACGGACGAAAAGATGGAGAAATCACCCAATTGGAACAAAAAGGGCAAACTTGTCATTTCATCAAGGGCGAAGACTATTTGGAGTCCAGAGGTGGTTAAGGGGCTCTCATTCAGGGTACCCCTTATCACTCAAAGTGGGTGTTACTAACACCGGGTAGCCCTTATCCAGAGGATGGTTATCTTTGGATAGCACCCAATTGGGTCGGTCCTATCCATGGCCCAGATCCGGATCCAAACCCGAAATCGGATCCAGACCCACTTCACAACCTAACCCTATGTCCGAGAGAACTTGTCTCTCATTCTTCATTTCATTTTTCCCTGAAATTGAGAGTTTAAGAGAGGAAGATGATGAAAATGAATCTGTTGCTGCAATTAGGGTTCGTTGTACTGTTGCTGTTGATTAATCAAGATCTATGATGGGTTACGTAATGAAGACGGGGCAGAATTGATGCCATTTGTTGATTCGAGTGAGAAATGGAGATTGATTTATGAGGCTGTTGTGGAAGCAGGTTAATGAAGTGAAGTAGCAACTGAGTTTGGTGGTTGTATGGGTCTTGTGAATGAATTCAAGTGCAGGTAAAGGTCGATGCTGCCGAGTAAAGAGATGATTAGAAGCTAATGGAATGATTTACAGGGCCATAGATGGGGATCTAATGTTGATGATGTTGGGAATTTCAGCAAGAACAGATTGGAGGAGAATTTGAGAGAGTTACGGGGGCTGAGGTTGATTCTACAGTCGGTAATGCAGTTTGAGATAAATTATGGTTTTCATTCATGAATTAGCAGACGGGTCTGGTTGTTTGATTAAGGCTTGTGCTGATAAGGGACGGATTGTTACTGTGGTTGGGTATGAGATGGGGAAGTTGATATTTAGGGTTTCATAGAGATGAATATTTGGAAGCTGATTCAGAGTGTGGTGGTAAATGAATGAGGTTGTAATTACAGTGCAAAAGGGGATATGCAGCTTTGAAATTCAGTGTGGTGATGAATTTAGAGATGAGTAAGCTTCTGGTGGAGATGGATGCCAAGGAAGTTGCAGGTAGCTGTTAGTGTTCTCTGAAGTTTGGAAGGCAGTGGAAGGAGCTGAGAAGGAATGGTGCAAGCTGGTGCTGTAATAGCTGCAGGTGCAAGTGTGTTGGAGCAAGAGTGCAGTTGGAGCTGCTGCTCTAGTAAAGGCTACAGGGGAGCTGTCTTGGTGGATATGGAATTGGTGGTAACTGAGATGGAGCAGCAGGTAATGGAAGCTGGTGATGGAATTGAGAAGGTTTTGAGAATGAAATTGTCACAGAGAGGAGGCTTGAGCTCATTGCAGGCAATAGGAAGTGATGGGTGAATGTGCAGCTGATTATGGCAGCAAGTGGAAGTCTTGGTGGTGCTGCTGTTACAGGGAAGTTGACACTGCAATGAAGAATGTTTCAATGTATTACAGGGTATGAATGACTGAATTAAAGCCGCAGAATGAACGGGAGCTGAGCAGCTGGTGGTGGCTAGGCAGTATGAACTGAGGTGAATTGCAGGTGGCCAAGGGTTTAGATGAATATTGAGAATGGCAAGGTGATGATGGATTGTACTTTAAATGGATTGCTGGGTGGATGAGAGTAACAGAAGATAATGGGTGGCATTGGAACTAGTGGTTATGCTGAATGGCTTGAGGTGGTATGGGTTTAATTTGAAACTGGAAGGAGGTGTAGTTGTTGATAATTGCCAAGGATGAGCATTTACATGCAAGAATGGTTGCCTGAGATGAACTTGCACTGGCAGAGCTGGCACTGTGTAGGATGCAGATGGTGGTAAAGGCTAATTAGAGTGCTGTGGAGTCTGAGTATGGAGAATGGCAGGAGATTTGGGGTCAGAATGGCTGTGAGCAAGAGCTGCAATTGTTGTGAATTGGAGCATGAGTTGCAGCCGGTGGTACTGAAATTACAGGCCTGGCACAACTGAGGTTAATGAGTTGATGCAGGTGCAATGGCTGTGTTGGTGAATACTAGTGAATTTGCAGGGAAAATAGAATTGATGGATGTTAGAATGATGCTATTGAGCTGTGGATGGGAATCAAATTCTACAGGGAGATTGGCAAAGCTGTAGGTGGTGCCATACTTAGAGCGAGGTGTGTGTTGGCCGAGCTTGTGAGACTGCAGTTTGTGTTGATTGTACACTGTGGCTGATGTGGTTTGTATGAACTGATGGATGTGGTTGGAGTTGAATCTGGTGATGATGCTGCCAGGGTTGGATGAGGTTTGTGAGCTTGTATGAAGGCAGAGGAACTGTGAAGCTGCTGTGATTTGAGCTGCAGAAGTTAGCCAGAATGGTGCATTACAGGTTATGCACTGAAGTTGCAGGGAAGACAGCCATCATGGCTGAAGCACAATGATTGTGCTACACAACTAAGGCCTATGCATTGGCCTGAGCCAAGGCCAAGTCAGCTCAATCAGCTCAGGGCAGTGACTAACTCACAATCTGACTGAGCTGACTCTGTGACTCACCCTGACTCTCCCTGACTCGGTACTTGACCGAGTTAACCCGCTGATCTGGACTGAGTTGACCCGCCGGTCCTAACTCGTTGACCGGTGGCGGGTGGACTTTTGACCACCGAGATATATTTTCCGGCCAACTTCCGGCAGGATTCCGGCCATAATCCCAGTTTTCCGGCGAGCGTTTTTGGGACATAATTTCTACATGGGTTTCTCTCACTTGTGGGCTTGGTGGACTTCTAACTAATGGACTTTGAAGACAAAACCTAATTTTGGAAGGAGTGGAGCTATAAAAGAGAATACTTTTCTCAAAACACATATATATCATATCTTTATTCTATTATTCTTTTTCCTCTACTTTGTTCTAGGGTTTTACAACATGATAGAGTTTCTTTTTTCTTCTTGTGATGAACTCCTTGAATATGAGTACCTAAGTTTATAATTGGTTATGGAATAGTTGGATTTCACAAAGCATGATTCTTTGATTCAATATATTAGTTTTGTCTCATATTTATCGTTTGCAATTCTCTGAAAATATTGTTTTATGATTGATTAATTGTTTTGTCAAGTTGCAAATTGGTAGAACTTCTAATCACATCTATTGCTAGTTTAGGGTTTATTATACGTAAAAGTGACATTCCTTGAATACAAGTAGCATAATATGATTATAGTTTGTAGTGATATATTCTTATGATCATATGTGAATCGTAACCTTTGTTAAATTGAATTAGTGCGCTTTCCACGTTCAATTGCTTTGATTGGCCTGATTTCATAGAACTTAACGCATCTAGGGAATTAAACTTGATTAGTGCTTTTACACGTTAGGTTGTTCCTTTAGGTAGAATTCATATTCGCATCTTTTAATGTGTTTGTTGATGACATGAGGAGATTTGCGGGATATTCTTGCGATCAAGGTATTCTAGGGCCTTTGATAAAAGTTGAGATTAAAATATCAATTCTAGTTATTGTGAAAAGCATGTTTGTGAATGAAAACGAAATCCTTAACCAATACTTTCTCATCCTTGATTTGATTTGTTTACTTTTCTTTATTTGCTTTTATTTAGTTTATTATAATTATAATCACAAAACTACCGGTGTTATTTATAGGGAACCGAAATAATTTGACAACCTAGACCTCTCTGTGGGATCGATCCTTTCTTGCCCTTGCTATATTTATATTTTGAGTAGTAAGAAAGTGTAATTATATTTGTGTCGGCTGACAACCGGTCATTATTAAACTCATCTTCTTTACTTGAGGTAATTGTTTGATTAACTGTTTGTATTTTTGTAAATTCCTAATCAATGGAACCACCACCAACATCGTTATTCTCTGCCTTTTACACCCTAAATTAACTATTTGTATTTTTCTTTACCCACTCTAAGGAAAATGGATAGTGTTCACCAAATTTATTGGATCCTATTTTGAGATAAAAGTAAAAAAGAAGGGTTTTTTCTTTCCATATGCCTCTCCTTGAGGAGTACAATTTCAAGGATTTGTTTGGTCGTGGACTCCTTCTTCACATTCATCTGTAAGTCATTTCAATCCTATTAAGTTTTGCTTATTTTTGTCTTTCATGGTGGATTTCCTTGAAATGAGAGGTTTTGGTTGTTGACATACAATGTGTTTTAAATGCTGAAACTATAATAAATGAATTTGGAATAAATGTCAATAGATTGTCTTACATTTGTTTTCCTTTAATGCAGGTGTTTATGGGTAAAAATTGTTTCTGCCGATTTCGGTAAATTCGGTAGGTGAGTGAGAAACTGGTTCAAACCCTAAACAAATGTGCTGCACGTGAGCACTTTATAGGTTCGAGAGATCAATCTGTACAAGTCCGGCCTAAACCAAGAAATGGCCGTTCCGGACTTGCTTCGGTCACAAAGTGGAGGAGAAGGGTTGATTTGGGGAGGAAGCAAAGAAAGGTGTTGAGGAGAGTAGTATCTCGACTTGTATCGAAAGTGAAAGCTTAGGAAGCTTGCAAGAGATGAAATCTTTTGGAGAGCTTGCAAAGTTGCCTTTTACGAGAGTGTAGTGTTTTTCTCCTGACCGAGACTTGTTGTCCGGTGGAAATAGGTAAGACCTATTTATACAAGTCGAGATTGAAACGTACCTGGCCTCATGAAGGAAGAGAGTAAAGGGTGAAATAATGGGAGGAGGTGGTAACCGCATGGTTTAATGGGTGAAAACGTTTTTCACCATTATTTCCTCTTTTATTTGACCGCTTTATTCCTTTTCACGCTTTCTTAATGTGAGCGTAGTGTACGGCGCATCTTTGTGACCGCCAAACCAAAACCCTAAAGAAGCATCCCGAGTTTGTGTTTATGTCTCGAGTGTTGGTTGCATCTTGAGTGCAAGTGGCGCTACTAGTGGCGCGTGTGGCATGTGCCAATGGCATGTGCGGAATGCCTTGGTGGTAGGTTGCACGGTTTGCAAGTTAGGCTACCAGCGTGTGTGTTTGGCATGTGCCAATGGCATGTGCGGAATGCCTTGGTGGTAGGTTGCACGGTTTGCAAGTTAGGTTACCAGCGTGTGTGTTTGGCATGTGCCAATGGCATGTGCGGAATGCCTTGGTGGTAGGTTACACGGTTTGCAAGTTAGGCTACCAGCGAGCATGTTGGCATGTGCCAATGGCACGTACGGCCATGTTGACCTAGTTGCAAGTCTTGCGAGCCTAGGGCGCTATATTTGGCGTGGGCCAATGGCATAGCGGTTTGGAAATATGGCTTGCGATACGTGTTGGCATGTGCCAATGGCACGTACGGCCGTGGTGACCTAGTTGCAAGTCTTGCAAGCCTAGGGCGCTATATTTGGCGTGGGCCAAAGGCATAGCGGCTTGGAAATATGGCTTGCGACACGTGTTGGCATGTGCCAATGGCACATACAGCCGTAGTGACCTAGTTGCAAGTCTTGCAAGCCTAGGGCGCTATATTTGGCGTGGGCCAAAGGCATAGCGGCTTGGAAATATGGCTTGCGACACGTGTTGGCATGTGCCAATGGTACGTGCGGCCATGTTAACCTAGTTGCAAGTCTTGCAAGCCTAGGGCGCTATATTTGGCGTGGGCCAAAGGCATAGCGGCTTGGAATATGGCTTGCGACACGTGTTGGCATGTGCCAATGGCACGTGCGGCCATGTTAACCTAGTTGCAAGTCTTGCAAGCCTAGGGCGCTATATTTGGCGTGGGCCAAAGGCATAGCGGCTTGGAAATATGGCTTGCGACACGTGTTGGCATGTGCCAATGGCACGTGCGTCTATGTTGACCTAGTTGCAAGTCTTGCAAGCCTAGGGCGCTATATTCGGCGTGGGCCAAAGGCATAGCGGCTTGGAAATATGGCTTGCGACACGTGTTGGCATGTGCCAATGGCACGTGCGGCCATGTTAACATAGTTGCAAGTCTTGCAAGCCTAGGGCGCTATATTTGGCGTGGGCCAAAGGCATAGCGGCTTGGAAATATGGCTCGCGACACGTGTTGGCATGTGCCAATGGCACGTGCGGCCATGTTGACCTAGTTGCAAGTCTTGCAAGCCTAGGGCGCTATATTCGGCGTGGGCCAAAGGCATAGCGGCTTGGAAATATGGCTTGCGACACGTGTTGGCATGTGCCAATGGCACGTGCGGCCATGTTAACCTAGTTGCAAGTCTTGCAAGCCTAGGGCGCTATATTTGGCGTGGGCCAAAGGCATAGCGGCTTAGTATTCTTTGCCATGGTGAGCAGGGTGCGACTTGGTTTGGCATTGTTGCCATGGCACGTAGTATGTGGCTTGGTTTGGCATTGTTGCCATGGTGCGCAGGGTGCGGCTTGGTTTGGCATTGTTGCCATGGTGCGCAGTATGCGGCTTGGTTTGGCATTGTTGCCATGGTGCGCAGGGTGCGGCTTGGTTTGGCATTGTTTTGGCGATATGTGGCTTGGTTTGGCATTGTTGCCATGGTGCGCGAGATGCGGCTTGGTTTGGCATTGTTGCCATGGTGCGCGAGGTGCGGCTTGGTTTGGCATTGTTGCCATGGTGCGCAGATATGCGTCTTGGTTTGGCATTTTGCCATGGTGCGCGGGTGCGGCTTGGTTTGGCATTGTTGCCATGGTGCGCAGGGTGCGGCTTGGTTTGGCATTGTTGCCATGGTGCGCAGGGTGCGACTTGGTTTGGCATTGTTGCCATGGTGCGCATGATATGCGGCTTGGTTTGGCATTGTTGCCATGGTGCGTAGAGTGCGGCTTGGTTTGGCATTGTTGCCATGGTGCGTAGTATGCGGCTTGGTTTGGCATTGTTGCCATGGTGCGCAGGGTGAGGCTTGGTTTGGCATTGTTGCCATGGTGCGTAGTATGCGGCTTGGTTTGGCATTGTTGCCATGGTGCGTAGGGTGCGGCTTGGTTTGGCATTGTTGCCATGGTGCGCAGTATGCGGCTTTGTTTGGCATTGTTGCCATGGTGCGCAGGGTGCGGCTTGGTTTGGCATTGTTGCCATGGTGCGCGTGGTGCGGCTTGGTTTGGCCTTGTTGCCATGGTGCGCGAGGGTGCGGCTTGGTTTGGCATTGTTGCCATGGTGAAAGATGATGCGGCTTGGTTTGGCATTGTTGCCATGGTGCGCATGCGGCTTGGTTTGGCATTCTTGCCATGATGCGCGAGGGTGCGGCTTGGTTTTGGAATTAGGGTTCTGTGTTGAAAACCCTAATCTGGTTTTTTGAAAAAATACCCCTATTAATTATTTACACCTGAGTTAAATGCTCTTAGTTAATGTGTTGCGGGTAACACTAGGTCATGCGGTTTTACGATTTTACCCCTTGTCTAAAAACCACCATCAACATTAAGTCCCCTGCTTAGCTTGGAACAGGGGCTTTGTTGCGAGGTAAGCATAAGATGGTGACAGACTATCAACAGCAAACCGTAAAGAGAATTGAGGAGGCTTGTCTGACCTTTTATAAATAGGATTTGGAATCCTTGCCTCTGGTAGTTTTGCACAAATCGGGAGGCTGGCATAATTGGTGGGGCCGGTGCAACTTGGGCGAAGTTGGGAAGTTGGCGTGAGTTGGGAAACTGAGCGTGCTAGCTGGTGGGATCGGCGCATTGTGGAAGCTGTGCATGCTTGCAGGCGTGACTTGGGCGGTCATATGGGAGTCGATGCAATTGGTGGGGCCGGTGCAGCTTGGGCGACGTTGGGAAGTTGCGTGAGTTGGGAAACTGAGCATGCCAGCTGGTGGGACCGGCGCAAGGTGTGAAAACTGTGCGTGCTTGCTGGCGTGACCGATGTAGACAAGGATGGAGTAGGTGTTTCTTCAGATAGCAAAGTTTTCCTTATCTTGCTTTCCTTCACGTGCGGCTTCAATTAGGGCATTATTCATGCTAAAATCTGGAAGCGTTACGTCCCTCATTGCTTTCTTTTGATAGATGGGTTGAGTTCATGGTGAGTAAGGAGCACATAAACACCAATCTGACTCGAGCGCAGATTATTGATGCTGTCAGAGCTTCAGTAAACCTCCAGATTAGGAAGGATATCCCGGGCTTGGTTGCTTTCATCTCCAGATGGTGTTTGGACACCCATACGATCATATGTAGATGGGGTGAGATAACTTTCTCCTTGGAGAGTGTGGCTCTCTTGCTGAATCTTTCGGTAACGGGGAATCTTAAAATCCAATTATCTGAAAGTGAGGTGAAGATGCGGGATGACCTTGCCGCTAAGTTGGGAGATTACGCTCGAAAATACTCTACTGCGAAGTCGAAGGATTATGTCCGGAAAGAGGATGAAAGGTGCTTTTATAGCTGGTGGATGTCTCAATGGTTTCCGGACGAGCTGGAACCTGAACAGAAAAGCAGCGATCTTCATGTTGCAGCATTTTTGGCTCTCTGGTTGTGTAGAGACATTTTTGATGACAGTTCTGGCAAGAAGGAAATAAGACCAGAGTTGCTAGCGATTGCTGTGAAGTTAGTAAAAGGTGAAGTTATTCCCATTTGCAAGCTATTCCTTGGTTCCCTGTATGTGCATCTGGATCACCTGGTTGCGAACATGCGAGTTTCGAATGGTTTCATGAAAGTGGATTCATATGTGCACGTTGCTTTTCCGCAAGTCCGGTTATGGGAGCACTTTGAGATGTATGCTCGAAACCGATGCCTTCGATTCCCGCGAGTTGGGGGGGTTCCCGAATTCTTCGATGGGTGAACAGGCGTCCAAAGGTTGGCATGAGCTTGGTTAGTCTTCTTGAAAAGTCATATGAAATCATTTTTCGCCCGTGGGAGCCGGTCCATAGGTCGGTGACTCAAATTGACACCTTTGCTTCTGCTCCGATCATGTCTTTGTCTTCTGATGGCGATTTGAGCGTTGGTGAAAACTTGTTTATTCAAAGCTGCATGTCCGCTTATATGCCGTCTTTCTTCATGGGGTCTTTCCAGATAGCTGCTTACAATATTGACCGTGCTGCTCGTCACATGGGTTTCGATCAAGGGGTGCCTCTTGCTTACCAGCCGGTGATCCCTAAGGATTCATTGCGTGCCGCCCTTAATGCTAGCGCCTTTGAGCCGGGTATCCGCCTTTCCTTCTTTCAAATGGGAAGAGTAACTTCGACGACCTTCGGCTATAATGAGTTCTGGTGCGACGAGTTTATTATGATCCAAGATTTTGTGAATAACGTGGTGGAGAACGTTCGTTGTAAACCTTCCCCAGCAGTTTTGAAGAAGTATCCAATGTTGAGAGATCTCAAGCGAAAGTTGCCTAGCAACTCGGAAAGTCCCCAGGCCAAGGAACGGAGAACGAAGAATCGTGTTGGCGGGTTCCGGACGGTTTCAAAAGACCCTCCACTAGTGGAAAATGGGGTTTTCCTGACCCACATCCCCGACCCTCAATGGCGGTCAATGGACCGCGGACCGGTCAAGACGGTTGAAAAATTCTTTAGCTTGATTAAACACGGTCGTTGAATAACAAATTTTTATTATTATATTAACCCTGTTCAACTACCGATGCCGCGACCGCGGAGCCTAGATGATTCCGTGGTTCGATTTTCTCGAGATCGAGTCCACTCACTGACTACGGCTGTGATTTAAGTATCTTCTCTCCACATTAAAACTCAAAGAAACTTATCTCTTTTATTTATTTTTCTTCTCTCTCACCTCTTTTACAGGGGAATTCTTCATCTCTATCCTATCTCTCATGGTTTTTTCTCTGTAAGTTTAATGGAGATTGAGTCTATTCATTGGCTTCCTCTCTCACCTCTTTCATTATATCGACCTCCATCGTCTTCTTCTACAATATCTCCAGATCCAGAAGGAAGAATAAAAGTCAGCACCCTCAAACAAATAATCGATTTCAATGGTAGTCTGTTCTTTCCATAAAATCCTTTTCGCGATTAATTAGGTAATTATCTATGAATCATTCTTCTTCATCATCTTCAATAGATATTTCATTGTAATATCTTTATTTTGTGATAGATCTATGTTTTTCAATATGACTTTTTACTGTATTTTCTTGTAATTGATCGTTATTTGTTAATGAGTTAGGGTTTTATACTTTAATGGAAGAACTGATATATTATTGTAATTGGGTTTTGGCTATTTTTCTAATTTCAGGGATTCACCAAAAGAAGAAGAAGTATAACTGATTTACTAGCAATAAGGTAATTTAATGGTTTTTCTATGATTACTTCAATTCCTTGCTTTTGATTTCGATGTAAATCGTTCGATTTTGTTTTCATTTTTGGGTTTTTTTAATGAAACATGAAACCTAAGATTTTAATTTGGGTGTTTTTAATTTCATTTTGTCTATGTTTCACAACGGGCGGCTTAAGTTGATCTGTTTTGGGTTTGTTTTGATTTTTTTGGTTGAGATTTTAGGGATTTATTTGATGATATTTGTTGGTGATGATTTGGGTATTGTAGGGTTAGCGAATGCAAAGACATTTTTAGTTCAAGCTGAAAAAGATTCGGGTGTTGTTCTTGCTGCTACTAAGACTAACTAACAGAAGAACCCTCCAAGAACGGTGCACGAAGCTTGTCATGAAGAAGGAATTCGGTAGAATGGCCAAGGTTGTTGCCAACTTGGTAATTTAACAAACCCTTATCTTATTTATCGATTTTCTAGATATTTTCGATGCATACATGGATAACTTGATTTTATAGCCACTTTGACAAAGATGGTCGTGTGTTCGCAAGGGCATGCGGTGCGATGTTGAGGGTACATCCTATTACAGGACCTTAGTTTTAGTCGAAAGTGTAAGAATATAATGCTAGAGTTCGTGCGATTATGGATATCGGATCTTTGCATTATGTGTTGTATGTAAATGGAACTAAGTAGTTTGCTTCAAATATATAGGAGCACCAGCTTAAGTGTGGGGTAGTAAGTAACTTGAGCGACATGACATTGATATAGTTGGAGGTATGGTTGGAATTTCTCTAATTGTGGTCAGTGTAAGTTTCATTGACGATTAATGTTAAGAGGAGCACCAGCTTAGTTTTAGGTAAAAAATGTATAGGACCACCAGCTTAAGTGTCAGGTAAATAATGTGTTCACAATGTTTTTGAAATTTTTTTTCCATGTCAGCGAACAGGAGCAGTAGGTGCTAGAGATCTAATGATTCTTTTGTTGTTAATCAGGGAAATTACTGGAAGAAACTTGACAGGATGGTACTACGAGGGGGTTACATGAGCAATCTCTAGCAATGGTTGCTACAATGGTGTAAATCCATCGCTTTTTTTTTCTTCCAGGAAACAGTGACAGATTCCATGAAAATGTACCAAGGTTTGTTCCTTTGATAAACTTGATTTAACTTGTTAAGATGTCATATGGTGAATTCTTTTTATCCAGTTGTGGATAGTTCTATCTTTTGGGCTGTCACTAGCTAGAGTCTAGAGTGATATTTGAAGAGTTAGTTGTGAATAGTCCTATTTTTGTTGTTAGCATTATAGTCTAGATTGCATATTGGCTCAATTTTTTGCAAATTCAATTGCAAAAAGTCCTATTTTTGGTGTTGCCACTGGAGTCCAGATTACATAATGGCTTGATTTTTTGCTACGTAGTTTTCGCTTCTTTTATTGATTTTTGTATCTTGTGTTGGTTGTTGAATTTTCAACCAAGTGGCTTGATTTTTTCACAGATTAGAATTTGTATTGGACCACCAGGTATCTACCATGGGCCTGCTAACCTTTGTGGAAGAGGTGCACCTTTATCCATCAAGGTGAATGACAGTTATATCTATCTCGGTTTCATGAATTTGTTCTTTTCGACACTTTTCCTTCAAATGTGCTGCGGTACTCGAGAGTTTACGTGCAGTGGTGATTCTTGCCTAATTCTTTGGGATGCTCGTATGGGCCCAAGCCCAACTGTCAAGGTTAATTATCTACTTCTTTCATGTATAATATTAATAGGCAACCATATAACAGCACGGAGGTCATTGCTTTAAATTTTTATCTTGTACTTCACCGGATTCCAAATAGTGATTATATGTTAATCAGAGTTTTTTTTTCTTTATATATATATTTGTTAACCATGAAGCATTAATCATGGTTTATGTTAATGATTCAGTGCTTGCATACGTACTAGTTAAGCTTAGTGTGGTGAAGTGGTTAATGATAATTTATCCTTTCCATGCGGGTATTGTAATTTCCTGGTGTAGTGGAGTCTTAGTCAAATTCTAGGTTACTTGACTTTTACACCTGCTCTGCATTCAAATTGCTTATTAAAAAGTTTTCGGTGGGAAAAATTCTAAAAAGGTCACCTAAATGAACAATGGATAAAACCATTGAACTATCTTCGCATCCTATTGCTTTTACAAAATCATATCCATGACATTGTGTTGATTTATGACTTTAATGAACTGGCTAGATTTTGTTCATTTTGGATGTTTAATTGCTACATTTTCGTCTTTTTTTCTAATCGGGAGAGCTAAGGGGCACCTTGAGCAATCATAGAGGGCAAATCCTCTCGTATAAAATGGAACAAAGAGGGTAATAATCTTCTTATTGGAAGTTCTACGGGCGCCATTGTGTGACAGTGGCGAATGAATACCTTGAGACGTAATCAAAAATTTGAATTTCACTCTTGTTAGTCCCTTAAATAATAATGTTCAATTTTTATCCGTTTTTCTCACTCTCCACCGGCCATGTCAAGATTAACAGTTGTATCAAGTGTCATTGCAGCTCGAATCATGGATGTTAATTGGCGGGATTTTGTGACACATTTGACTTTCATGGTAATAGGAAACTTATTTCTTATGCAACCTTGTTTTAATTTTTCTAAGTCTACAAGAAACAATTTGTGTCATTCAAACGATTGTTTGATTTGTTTAATTATATACTGAGGTACCTAAGAATCAACTGAAATTGAGATATTTGGAATGCAAGGAATTCCTCCAGAAATTCTGTAGAGGTATGCATCTTTATTAATCTTCTGACCTTGGTACATACATCCTTTATAAATTAGTAACAATAATCGATATACATGAATAACTTGATTGTCTTCGTAAAACGATATATATCATTCACAACCTGGTGTTTTAGATCCTGTTGTGGTTGGAAAGATTGTGCTTATGTTAGGAATATTATCTTGTAAAGCTAAGAGGTATTCTCTAGAAATTAGGTATTTGGAAATGGCTGTGAATCTATATCCTGAAATAAGAATTCACATTGCTCTCCCTAAAATAAGATATCATCATAAAGTGCAGAAGCAAACTCATTGTCTCATTATCATGTACACAGTTACACCTAATGAGCTTGTATTTGTAAAAGTCAAAGAACCAATAACCTGATCTTATCCTTATATATAAGGTTAGGGGTCTCTTTAAAACATGGGTTTACTGAGGGAAGCTGCTAATCATTTTGAAAAGAGCTGTTAGTTGTCTAAAGAGACCCCTAACCTTGCTCTTAGTTCAGTACAAGGGTCTTGCTATTACAATTTGTCTATCTCATTATATTGCTGCTGCCGCTTGCTTGTCTTCGTAAAACTTGATGAATATATTGGCAGATCTTGCTTCCTGTTAAAGGGTTACAATATTTAATATGGCACATGTTTGTTTTGCATTCTCTCATATATTAGTTTGTTTGTCTGTCGTATTTATTGTGAAGATGAAACCAAACATTCTTACAATATATGCTTAACTGATCTATGAGGAATTTGTGATATGATTAATTACTAATCTTCACTACTTTGTGTTTTTTATCCTCCATTCTGTATCTTGTGCTCGAGATATGTCAAGGTCGTGAATTAATGAACTAGTTACGTTTCATATACTTCCTTTGTGTCGTTGTGTCGATGTTGGAAAGAAGCAGATAAAGAGATTGACATCATATTGGTTAGGATACCCACCTTTATAAATCACTGTCCTCTCATGTGCATGGCATGGTTATTGTTTTTATAAGCATTTTCTTGAGTATTGTGACCTCCCCACATTAATCAGCTGATGGCTTTTGTTGTGCAGGTACACCATTATGAAGTAGAAATAAGTTCTTCATCATCATTGGAGTTTATAATTTTGTCGTTTGATCAATAGTTTATTAGTTCATCGTTTTTAACCAAATTCTAGAACTTTGTTACTTTTCTTGTAAGATTTACATTGGTCAGAACTCAAGATTTTAATCCTTATTGTATAATTTGAACCCAAAGAATCAATGAATCCCAGTTTGATTTGATTCTCATTTGAATTCTAATTTGAGTTTGATTTGATTCTCATTTGAATTCTAATTTGAGTTTGATTTGATTCTTAATTTGAATTCTAGTTTGAGGTTTCATTATTCACAATTTGAATTCTAGTTTGAGGTTTCATTTGAGTTTCATTTGGGTTTCATTTGAGATTTAGTCAGATTCAGTCAGGCCAGACAGCCAATCTGAATCCTTTTTTTTTTTATATTTAGATTTATATCTACGACTGATTGATAACAGTCATAACCTATTGACTGTTAACATTGGTCGTTGATATAAGATGTTCAGCGACCCGCATAGCCACGCCATAGATGAAAAAGACGCTCAAACAGCGACCCTTTCCCCGACAGCCAAAGCAAGTCATTTAACTCGTATATATGACTTGCTTTGACGGTCGCGAAACTGCTATTTTCCACTAGTGCTCCCTCAGCTCTCGTGTCTTTCAGTTCTTCCAATAACCAGGTATGTGTCGCCTCTTCGTTGGTTTGTCTCAAAACACGTGAATTTCTGCTGAAAACATGTGTCTTGTTTCCTCCAGGGCTTCGATAGTGTTAATGCTTTCGCTGCCCTTGCACGTTGCCAGGAGACGGCAATTTCTTCAAAGAATTCCAGCAACATTGAGCCTTCTCATAGCGGTGATGAGTCGGAGAAAGAAGAAAGTTCGACAAGTGAGAGTGATTCCTCTGGCAGCACTGGCTCTTTTTCGGGAAGTGGTTCGGTGAGTTTCGCGTTTCTTTTCTTTCTTCTTCTGTTTCTTCTTTTGAAAAATGTCTAACTCAAGTTCGCAGGAGGAATCCGGTTCGGAGGATGATTCTGGGGTAGATTCACACAAAAACTTGCCTTTGGTGACCACCGCCGGTGACTTGGAGATGGGCGTTAGCCAATTGCCGGGCACAGATGTGGTTCAAACGGTGGATGATTCTCTGATGGTTGGTGTCGTAGACATGGAATAAGACCCTCTGCGAGTAGTGAGGCCAGGTGCAGGCGCCATTTTTGATCCCCCGTACTTGGTTCCTTATCCAGGTCATGTCTTTGGTTGGCGGCTTTAGCGTGCCGGCTAAGCATGAGGCGTTGTACACCAGAATCTGGGAGAAGTACGGACATATGGCCACAACCAAGAAAGTCACTAGTCGATTTGCGCTGGTTAAGCATGTGGAAGAGGCTTTATCTTCCATCGAGGATATGCGTGAGGTATTTGGTCACACCGTTTCGAAGACGTTATTGCCGAATGGGAGCACCATCGCGACGTGTGCGTAGAAAAGGAGTTCAACACTTCGTGGTTTGTCGAAGGCCTTGCTGAGATCCAAAAGTTGAAAGATGCAGCAATCGAAAGCCTTTCCGCCGAGGAGATTGCACGACAGGAGGTGGAACTCGAAAAGCTTTCCAAGATGTTAACTATGAAGAGAGCGGCTCTTGAAGATGCAAAGTTGACTTTCTCCAAGAAGAGCAGACTTCTGTTGGATGATTTTCCTTGAATGTTTCTCTGTTAAACTTTCATTTAGGTTCTTCTTTTTTTTTTTTTTTTGAAAGACATATTGGATGTCTGGTTCAAAGTTTGACCGGTTTTGGTAGACAGCTGGTAGCTTTTTAGGGTATTGGATTATTTCTGGGATGAATGGTTTTGATAATATGACTCTGATTGTGTTTTGGGAAAGGAATATTGCTTTTATGAAAGTGTGTACTAGCAATAGGCACAAGACTCAGTAGTATGAAGGTTTTACTAAGAACCTAAAAATAGATCGTATATCTTGCCCAGTCTGAATTTACTCACTTCATAGGTTTTGCGAACACGCCCCTCTCCATGTAAAAGGCGGTTTTGCTGGTAACATCGCCAGCAAGTCCCCAATCGCTGGTAGCATCTTCGGCGACTCCCCAGGATTGAGTAATAGCATCTTCAGCAAGTCCCCAGTTTTCTTGTGTAGTTTGTACAACTAGTAACCGGGTCGTCTGGTAGTTGAGTCGGATCGAGTGGTCTTCCCCAACCATCTTGACATCTGGGTCGAAGAACGAGATCGATAGTCTGACATTGTAGCCGATAGATCAATCCTCCCGCTATGGTCGCCAATTGTTTATGGGTAAAAATCGTTTCTGCCGATTTCGGTAAATTCGGTAGGTGAGTGAGAGGCTTGGTTCAAACCCTAAACAAATGTGCTGCACGTGAGCACTTTATAGGTTCGAGAGATCAATGCGTACAAGTCCGGCCTAAACCAAGAAATGGCCGTTCCGGACTTGCTTCGGTCACAAAGTGGAGGAGAAGGGTTGATTTGGGGAGGAAGCAAAGAAAGGTGTTGAGGAGAGTAGTATCTCGACTTGTATCAGAAAGTGAAAGCTTAGGAAGCTTGCAAGAGATGAAAGCTTTTTGGAGAGCTTGCAAAGTTGCCTTTTCTGAGAGTGTAGTGTTTTTTCTCCGACCGAGACTTGTTGTCTGGTGGAAATAGGTAAGACCTATTTATACAAGTCGAGATTGAAACGTACCACTGGCCTCATGAAGGAAGAGAGTAAAGGGTGAAATAATGGGAGGAGGTGGTAACCGCATGGTTTAATGGGTGAAAACGTTTTCACCATTATTTCCTCTTTTATTTGACCGCTTTATTCCTTTTCACGCTTTCTTAATGTGAGCGTAGTGTACGCCGCATCTTTGTGACCGCCAAACCAAAACCCTAAAGAAGCATCCCCGGTTTGAGTTGATATCTCGAGTGTTGGTTGCATCTTGAGTGCAAGTGCAAGTGGCGCGTGTGGCATGTGTCAATGGCATGTGCGGAATGCCTTGGTGGTAGGTTGCACGGTTTGCAAGTTAGGCTACCAGCGTGTGTGTTTGTTTGGCATGTGCGGAATGCCTTGGTGGTAGGTTGCACGGTTTGCAAGTTAGGTTACCAGCGTGTGTGTTTGGCATGTGCGGAATGCCTTGGTGGTAGGTTATACGGTTTGCAAGTTAGGCTACCAGCGAGCATGTTGGCATGTGCCAATGGCACGTACGGCCATGTTGACCTAGTTGCAAGTCTTGCGAGCCTAGGGCGCTATATTTGGCGTGGGACAATGGCATAGCGGCTTGGAAATATGGCTTGCGATACGTGTTGGCATGTGCCAATGGCACGTACGGCCGTGGTGACCTAGTTGCAAGTCTTGCAAGCCTAGGGCGCTATATTTGGCGTGGGCCAAAGGCATATCGGCTTGGAAATATGGCTTGCGACACGTGTTGGCATGTACCAATGGCACGTACGGCCGTGGTGACCTAGTTGCAAGTCTTGCAAGCCTAGGGCGCTATATTTGGCGTGGGCCAAAGGCATAGCGGCTTGGAAATATGGCTTGCGACACGTGTTGGCATGTGCCAATGGCACGTGCGGCCATGTTAACCTAGTTGCAAGTCTTGCAAGCCTAGGGCGCTATATTTGGCGTGGGCCAAAGGCATAGCGGCTTGGAAATATGGCTTGCGACACGTGTTGGCATGTGCCAATGGCACGTGCGGCCATGTTAACCTAGTTGCAAGTCTTGCAAGCCTAGGGCGCTATATTTGGCGTGGGCCAAAGGCATAGCGGCTTGGAAATATGTCTTGCGACACGTGTTGGCATGTGCCAATGGCACGTGCGGCCATGTTGACCTAGTTGCAAGTCTTGCAAGCCTAGGGCGCTATATTCGGCGTGGGCCAAAGGCATAACGGCTTGGAAATATGGCTTGCGACACGTGTTGGCATGTGCCAATGGCACGTGCGGCCATGTTAACCTAGTTGCAAGTCTTGCAAGCTTAGGGCGCTATATTTGGCGTGGGCCAAAGGCATAGCGGCTTGGAAATATGGCTTGCGACACGTGTTGGCATGTGCCAATGGCACGTGCGGCCATGTTAACCTAGTTGCAAGTCTTGCAAGCCTAGGGCGCTATATTTGGCGTGGGCCAAAGGCATAGCGGCTTGGAAATATGGCTTGCGACACGTGTTGGCATGTGCGAATGGCACGTGCGGCCATGTTGACCTAGTTGCAAGTCTTGCAAGCCTAGGGCGCTATATTCGGCGTGGGCCAAAGGCATAGCGGCTTGGAAATATGGCTTGCGACACGTGTTGGCATGTGCCAATGACACGTGCGGCCATGTTAACCTAGTTGCAAGTCTTGCAAGCCTAGGGCGCTATATTTGGCGTGGGCCAAAGGCATGCGGCTTGGTATTGCTGTCATGGTGCGCAGGGTGCGACTTGGTTTGGCATTGTTGCCATGGCGCGTAGTATGTGGCTTGGTTTGGCATTGTTTCCATGGTGCGCAGGGTGCGGCTTGGTTTGGCATTGTTGCCATGGTGCGCAGTATGCGTCTTGGTTTGGGATTGTTGCCATGGTGCGCAGGGTGCGGCTTGGTTTGGCATTGTTGCCATGGTGCGCAGTATGCGGCTTGGTTTGGCATTGTTGCCATGGTGCGCGATACGCGGCTTGGTTTGGCATTGTTGCCATGGCATGGTGGTGCGGCTTGGTTTGGCATTGTTGCCATGGTGCGCGATATGCGGCTTGGTTTGGCATTGTTGCCATGGTGCGCAGTGGTGCGGCTTGGTTTGGCATTGTTGCCATGGTGCGCAGGTGCGGCTTGGTTTGGCATTGTTGCCATGGCGCGCAGGGTGCGACTTGGTTTGGCATTGTTGCCATGGCGCGCAGTATGCGGCTTGGTTTGGCATTGTTGCCATGGTGCGCAGGATGCGGCTTGGTTTGGCATTGTTGCCATGGTGCGCAGTATGCGGCTTGGTTTGGCATTGTTGCCATGGTGCGCAGGTGCGGCTTGGTTTGGCATTGTTGCCATGGTGCGTGATATGCGGCTTGGTTTGGCATTGTTGCCATGGTGCGCGAGGGTGCGGCTTGGTTTGGCATTGTTGCCATGGTGCGCGCAGTGGTGCGGCTTGGTTTGGCATTGTTGCCATGGTGTGTAGTATGCGGCTTGGTTTGGCATTGCTTTGCCATGATGCGCGAGGTGCGGCTTGGTTTTGGAATTAGGGTTACGTATTTGAAAACCCTAATCTGGTATTTTGAAAAAATACCCCTATTAATTATTTACACCTGAGTTAAATGCTCTTAGTTAATGTGTTGAGGGTAACACTAGGTCATGGGTTTTTTTGATTTTACCCCTTGTCTAAAAACCACCATCAACAGCAGGTAACCAACAACATCCTTTGGTTGACAATGGGTTTAGAAGAAACTGGTATGGGTAATTCTGTATAGCGTGATGGCATTCAGGTTAAGTGTTTTTCATGGTATTTTTTCTTTATTTCTTAGAATGGATTTTAATTGGCTAGATATTAGAGCTGGGAACTATTTTGTTCGGATAATAAAGATAATAGTGGTCGTATGATCATGCATGCTTATTATTAAATATGATGGATTCATATACGGTACAAGGTGTTATTGATTTCATTCTAGATTTTTGGTAATCAAATAGTCAAGATATGGAGTGTTGCATGAATTTTTAAGTTTGAGTTATTCATTAAAGTAAGTTATCTCTTTGGCGTAGGACTATGAAGCATCGCTAGAGAAACATGGGGACATGAAGGTTCACTAGGTACGCTAGAGATGCTATATATGTGTCAAGTGTTTGTCCAATTTCATTATTTAGATTCTGACTTCTTCCATATAAGATTGAAATATTAGATTGGGGCTGTTGATGTAGAATATTTGAGAGACAATTAGGTGGTTCTGTTGTAACTAGAGATGATCTTAGGAATTCCAATTAGTGAGAATGACTACTTGAGTTATCTAAGTAATCTAATTGATGACTTATTCTATGTTTGTAGGTGAGCCATTTTCCAGCAAGAAAAAGTTGTTGGCATGAGTATGAACACGAAGAAGAACTGAAAAGAAATCCACTAAGAACATGAAGAAGAGCTTAAAATAAATCCACTGTAAATGTCCTCATGTGTGATAACAAATAAGAGACCTTACTTGCTTTTCGGAGGACATTGAATTTGGTCTACCCGGAAGTCCTCTTATAGGTAATCTTACATTTTACTTCTCTTTTGATTCTAAATTTGTATAAAATTTTGTTAACGTTTCCATGAGTTTTGTATCTGATTATGATTATTTTGATTTTTTAGGACAGTTTAGCCTATAAGAGAATCTGATACGGTAGAATGATAGTCGGTGAAGTGATTTATGAGAGTGACAAGTGATGCAAGGGATTATATTTTCAAAGTATGTGAGGTTTCTTTGTTGTTTATGGTCTAGCTTGAACCATCGATTGATACACAGGTTTCAATAGATTTTGATTTGAGTTTTGGAAATTTGAACTACAGAAGTGGGGGCCTTTGTAGTGTTCATAAGAGGTTGGATCCAAAACTATTCTCGGGTCTGAGCTTACAAAGTCGCATAGATTTGCATGGTAACTGAAAATTTAGATTATAAGAGTAGATGTACGAACATCATGTTAAGGTTCAGAGACCACATAATTATAACAAAAAGATTTATACTTGATCAACAAACTCAAATAATACACTACTGTTTATGGGTGAAAACCGTTTCTGCTGATTTCGGTAATTTCGGTGGGTGAGTGAGAAATTGATTCAAACCCTAAACAAATGTGCTGCACGTGAGCACTTTGTAGATTCGAGAGATCGATCTGTACAAGTCTGGCCTAAACCAAGAAATGGCCGTTCCAGACTTGCTTCGGTCACAAAGTGGAGGAGAAGGGTTGATTTGGGGAGGGAAGCAAAGAAAGGTGTTGAGGAGAGTAGTATCTCGACTTGTATCGAAAGTGAAAGCTTAGGAAGCTTGCAAGAGATAGAAGCTTTTGGGAGAGCTTGCAAAGTTGCCTTTACGAGAGTGTAAGTGTAGTATATTTCTCTGACCGAGACTTGTTGTCCGGTGGAAATAGGTAAGACCTATTTATACAAGTCGAGATTGAAACGTACCCCGGCCTCATGAAGGAAGAGAGTAAAGGGTGAAATAATGGGAGGAGGTGGTAACCGCATGGTTTAATGGGCGAAAACTTTTTTCACCATTATTTCCTCTTTTATTTGACCGCTTTATTCCTTTTCACGCTTTCTTAATGTGAGCGTAGTGTACGCCGCATCTTTGTGACCGCCAAACCAAAACCCCAAAGAAGCATCCCCCAGTTTGTGACGATGTATCGAGTGTTGGTTGCATCTTGAGTGCAAGTGGCGCTGCTAGCGGTGCGTGTGGCATGTGCCAATGGCATGTGCGGAATGCCTTGGTGGTAGGTTGCACGGTTTGCAAGTTAGGTTACAAGTGTGTGCTTGGCATGTGCCAATGGCATGTGCGGAATTCCTTGGTGGTAGGTTGCACGGTTTGCAAGTTAGGCTACCAGCGTGTGTGTTTGGCATGCGCAGAATGCCTTGGTGGTAGGTTGCACGATTTGCAAGTTAGGCTACCAACGTGTGTGTTTGGCATGTGCGGCCATGTGGACATAGTTGCAAGTCTTGCAATCCTAGGGCGCTATGTTTGGCGTGGGCCAAAGGCGTAGCGGCTTGGAAGTATGGCTTGCGGCACGTGTTGGCATGTGCCAATGGCACGTGCGGCCATGTTGACCTAGTTGCAAGTCTTGCAAACCTAGGGCGCTATGTTTGGCGTGGGCCAAAGGCATAGCGGCTTGGAAATATGGCTTGCGACACGTGTTGGCATGTTCCAATGGCACGTGCGGCCATGTTGACCTAGTTGTAAGTCTTGCAAACCTATGGCGCTATGTTTGGCGTGGGCCCAAGGCATAGCGGCTTAGAAATATGGCTTGCGGCACGTGTTGGCATGTGCCAATGGCACGTGCGGCCATGTTGACATAGTTGCAAGTCTTGCAAACCTAGGGCGCTATGTTTGGCGTGGTCCCAAGGCATAGCGGCTTGGAAATAAGGCTTGCGGCACGTGTTGGCATGTGCCAATGGCACGTGCGGCCATGGTGACCTAGTTGCAAGTCTTGCAAGCCTAGGGCGCTATGTTTGGCGTGGGACAAAGGCATATCGGCTTGGAAATATGGCTTGCGACACGTGTTGGCATGTGCCAATGGCACGTACGGCCATGTTGACCTAGTTGCAAGTCTTGCAAGCCTAGGGCGCTATGTTTGGCGTGGGCCAAAGGCATAGCGGCTTGGAAATATGGCTCGCGACACGTGTTGGCATGTTCCAATGGCACGTGCGGCCATGTTAACCTAGTTGCAAGTCTTGCAAACCTATGGCGCTATGTTTGGCGTGGGCCAAAGGCATAGCGGCTTGGAAATATGGCTTGCGACACGTGTTGGCATGTGCCAATGGCACGTGCGGCCATGTTAACCTAGTTGCAAGTCTTGCAAGCCTAGGGCGCTATATTTGGCGTGGGCCAAAGGCATAGCGGCTTGGAAATATGTCTTGCGACACGTGTTGGCATGTGCCAATGGCACGTGCGGCCATGTTGACCTAGTTGCAAGTCTTGCAAACCTAGGGCGCTATGTTTGGCGTGGGCCCAAGGCATAGTGGCTTAGAAATATGGCTTGCGGCACGTGTTGGCATGTGCCAATGGCACGTGTGGCCATGTTGACCTAGTTGCAAGTCTTGCAAACCTAGGGCGCTATGTTTGGCGTGGGCCCAAGGCATAGCGGCTTAGAAATATGGTTTGCGGCACGTGTTGGCATGTGCCAATGGCACGTGCGGCCATGTTGACCTAGTAGCAAGTCTTGCAAACCTAGGGCGCTATGTTTGGCGTGGGCCCAAGGTATAGCGGCTTAGAAATATGGCTTGCGGCACGTGTTGGCATGAGCCAATGGCACGTGCGGCCATGTTGACCTAGTTGCAAGTCTTGCAAACCTAGGGCGCTATGTTTGGCGTGGGCCCAAGGCATAGCGGCTTAGAAATATGGCTTGCGGCACGCATTGGCATGTGCCAATGGCACGTGCGGCCATTTTGACCTAGTTGCAAGTCTTGCAAACCTAGGGCGCTATGTTTGGCGTGGGCCCAAGGCATAGCGGCTTGGAAATATGGCTTGCGACACGTGTTGGCATGTGCCAATGGCACGTGCGGCCATGTTGACCTAGTTGCAAGTCTTGCAAACCTAGGGCGCTATGTTTGGCGTGGGCCCAAGGCATAGCGGCTTAGAAGTATGGTTTGCGGCACGTGTTGGCATGTGCCAATGGCACGTGCGGCCATGTTGACCTAGTTGCAAGTCTTGCAAACCTAGGGCGCTATGTTTGGCGTGGGCCCAAGGCATAGCGGCTTAGAAATATGGCTTGCGACACGTGTTGGCATGTGCCAATGGCACGTGCGGCCATGTTGACCTAGTTGCAAGTCTTGCAAACCTAGGGCGCTATGTTTGGCGTGGGCCCAAGGCATAGCGGCTTGGAAATATGGCTTGCGGCACGTGTTGGCATGTTCCAATGGCACGTGCGGCCATGTTGACCTAGTTGCAAGTCTTTCAAACCTATGGCGCTATGTTTGGCGTGGGCCCAAGTCATAGCGGCTTAGAAATATGGCTTGCGGCACGTGTTGGCATGTGCCAATGGCACGTGCGGCCATGTTGACCTAGTTGCAAGTCTTGCAAACCTAGGGCGCTATGTTTGGCGTGGGCCCAAGGCATAGCGGCTTGGAAATATGGCTTGCGGCACGTGTTGGCATGTGCCAATGGCACGTGCGGCCATGTTGACCTATTTGCAAGTCTTGCAAACCTAGGGCACTATGTTTGGCGTGGGCCCAAGGCATAGCGGCTTAGAAATATGGCTTGCGGCACGTGTTGGCATGTGCCAATGGCACGTGCGGCCATTTTGACCTAGTTGCAAGTCTTGCAAACCTAGGGCGCTATGTTTGGCGTGGGCCCAAGGCATAGCGGCTTGGAAATATGGTTTGCGGCACGTGTTGGCATTTGCCAATGGCACGTGCGGCCATGTTGACCTAGTTGCAAGTCTTGCAAACCTAGGGCGCTATGTTTGGCGTGGGCCCAAGGCATAGCGGCTTAGAAGTATGGTTTGCGGCACGTGTTGGCATGTGCCTATGGCACGTGCGGCCATGTTGACCTATTTGCAAGTCTTGCAAACCTAGGGCGCTGTGTTTGGCGTGGGCCCAAGGCATAGCGGCTTAGAAATATGGCTTGCGACACGTGTTGGCATGTGCCAATGGCACGTGCGGCCATGTTGACCTAGTTGCAAGTCTTGCAAACCTAGGGCGCTATGTTTGGCGTGGGCCCAAGGCATAGCGGCTTGGAAATATGGCTTGCGGCACGTGTTGGCATGTGCCAATGGCACGTGCGGCCATGTTGACCTAGTTGCAAGTCTTGCAAACCTAGGGCGCTATGTTTGGCGTGGGCCCAAGGCATAGCGGCTTGGAAATATGGCTTGCGGCACGTGTTGGCATGTGCCAATGGCACGAGCGGCCATGTTGACCTAGTTGCAAGTCTTGCAAACCTAGGGCGCTATGTTTGGCGTGGGCCCAAGGCATAGCGGCTTGGAAATATGGCTTGCGGCACGTGTTGGCATGTGCCAATGGCACGTGCGGCCATGTTGACCTAGTTGCAAGTCTTGCAAACCTAGGGCGCTATGTTTGGCGTGGGCCCAAGGCATAGCGGCTTAGAAATATGGTTTACGGCACGTGTTGGCATGTGCCAATGGCACGTGCGGCCATGTTGACCTAGTTGCAAGTCTTGCAAACCTAGGCGCTATGTTTGGCGTGGGCCCAAGGCATAGCGGCTTAGAAATATGGCTTGCGGCACGTGTTGGCATGTGCCAATGGCACGTGCGGCCGTGTTGACCTAGTTGCAAGTCTTGCAAACTTAGGGCGCTATGTTTGGCGTGGGCCCAAGGCATAGCGGCTTAGAAATATGGTTTGCTGCACGTGTTGGCATGTGCCAATGGCACGTGCGGCCATGTTGACCTAGTAGCAAGTCTTGCTAGCCTAGGGCGCTATGTTTGGCGTGGGCCCAAGGCATAGCGGCTTAAAAATATGGCTTGCGGCAGTTGTTGGCATGTGCCAATGGCACGTGCGGCCATGTTGACCTAGTTGCAAGTCTTGCAAACCTAGGGCGCTATGTTTGGCGTGGGCCCAAGGCATAACGGCTTAGAAATATGGCTTGCGGAACGCGTTGGCATGTGCCAATGGCACGTGCGGCCATGTTGACCTAGTTGCAAGTCTTGCAAACCTAGGGCGCTATGTTTGGCGTGGGCCCACGGCATAGCGGCTTGGAAATATGGCTTGCGGCACGTGTTGGCATGTGCCAATGGCACGTGCGGCCATGTTGACCTAGTTGCAAGTCTTGCAAACCTAGGGCGCTATGTTTGGCGTGGGCCCAAGGCATAGCGGCTTAGAAGTATGGTTTGCGGCACGTGTTGGAATGTGCCAATGGCACGTGCGGCCATGTTGACCTAGTTGCAAGTCTTGCAAACCTAAGGCGCTATGTTTGGCATGGGCCCAAGGCATAGCGGCTTAGAAATATGGCTTGCGGCACGTGTTGGCATGTGCCAATGGCACGTGCGGCCATGTTGACCTAGTTGCAAGTCTTGCAAACCTAGGGCGCTATGTTTGGCATGGGCCCAAGGCATAGCGGCTTAGAAATTTGGCATTGTTGCCATGGTGCGCAGGGTGCGGCTTGGTTTGGCATGGTTGCCATGGTGCGCAGTATGCGGCTTGGTTTGGCATGGTTGCAATGGTGCGCAGAGTGCGGCTTGGTTTAGCATGGTTGCCATGGTGCGCGAGATGCGGCTTGGTTTGGCATGGTTGCCATGGTGAATGCAAGTTGCGGCTTGGTTTGGCATGGTTGCAATGGTGCGCGAAGATGCGCTTGGTTTGGCATGGTTGCCATGGTGCGCGAGATGCGGCTTGGTTTGGCATGGTTGCCATGGTCTTGTGATGTGGCTTGGTTTGGCATGGTTGCCATGGTGCGCGAAGATGCGGCTTGGTTTGGCATGGTTGCCATGGTGCGCGATATGCGGCTTGGTTTGGCATGGTTGCCATGGTGCGCGCAGATGCGGCTTGGTTTTGGAATTAGGGTTCGTGTTGAAAACCCTAATGCGGTATTTTGAAAAAATACCCCTATTAATTATTTACTCCTGAGTTAAATGCTCTTAGTTAATGTGTTGCGGGTAACACTAGGTCATGGGGTTTTACGATTTTACCCCTTGTCTAAAATCCACCATCAACATTAAGTCTCCTGCTTAGCTCGGAACAAGGGCTTTGTTGCGAGGTAAGCATAAGATGGTGACAAACTATTAACAACAAACCGTAAAGAAAATTGAAGGAGGCTTGTCTGACCTTTTATAAATAGGATTTCGAATCTTTGCCTCTGGTAGTTTTGCACAAATCGGGAGGCTGGCACAATTGGTGGGCCCGGTGCAGCTTGGGCGACGTTGGGAAGTTGGCGCAATTGGTGGGGCCGGTCCAAACTTGGAAACCATGCTTGCAGGCGTGACTTGGGCGGCATTGGGAAGTCGCAATTGGTGGGGCCGGTCCAAACTTGGAAACCATGCTTGCAGGCATGACTTCGGCGGCATTGGGAAGTCGCAGTTGGTGGGGCCGGTCTAAACTTGGAAACCATGCTTGCAGGCGTGACTTGGGCGGCATTGGGAAGTCGCAATTTGTGGGCCCGTTTCGCACACGCGTGATTTTGGTGAAAAAAGGGAAATCCTTCCCTATTTCAAAGTCTTTCACGCCTATATATGTATATATATATATATATATATATAAAGCCCCTTTTCTCCCCATCCTGCGCTTTATTCTTTCTTCTTTTCATACTAGCGGCAAAGAGAAACCAGCTTCCGGGTATGTCTTCGAGTACTCTTCTTTCTCTCTCTTTTTTTTTTTTTATATATAGGTGTACACCTTAAAAGTAGGCGCTTCCACAATCCTTGCATATGATTCCTTGGCATGCCTCTTGTAGAAAATATAGTACGTATGCAAACAAGGGAATACTGCATATATTGTTTGAACCCGTGGGAAATATTGCATATATGAATTTTCGGTCCTGAAAGAAATATTTGAACCCTGAAGAAAATACTGCGTGTGTATTTCGAACCCGTAGAGAACCCTGTATGAATCCCGAAGAAGAATACTGTGTATATGCTTCATATGACTTCGAACCCGCAGAAAATATTGTACATATGATTTTGCTTCTTGAAAGAAATATCACACGCGTAGTTTTGGACCAAATAAAAAAAATGCTCCATATATATTTTGAGCCCGAAGAAGGATACTGTAGACACACTTGTACCCGTATAGAACGCCGCGTATATAGTCTCGAACCCGAAGAAAATACTGTGTATATAGTCTTGAACCCGAAGAAGATACTGTGTATATAATCTTGAAACCGAATAAAATACTGCGTATATAGTCTTGAGCCCGGAAAGAATACGCCCTCCCCCCCTTTTTTTTTTTTTTAGTTGGGTGCGACTATATGTCAGGGAGATAACTTCGTCTTTCTCTGTTTGTTTTGCGCAGATATCTTATTACCAAATTATTATATAGGAATCTGATAAGATGTTACCTGAATCAAATTTCACTTCGTCGAAGGATGCTCATAATTCCAAGCCGAACATATATGATGAATTCTTCACTAGAGCCCTCGCCCCTGCTCGGAAGAATCACCCAGGTTTCGCGCCGATTTTGCTAACCGGTGGTGAGGATGACAGGAAGACACGTTCGGTTCGCCCAGAGAGCACTATTCGGTTCTGTCTTCATAAAGGGGTATATTCCTCTTCCAACATTGACTTCAGGATGTGTCAAAGTCCATTGCGTTCTTTTGACAGATGGGTTAAGTTCATGGTGAGCGGGGAGCGTATAAGTACCAACTTGACTCGAGCACGAGGTCCTTGATGTTGTCAAGACTTGATAAATCTCCAGTTAGAAAGGACATCCCGAGCTTAGTTGCTTTCATCTCCGTGATGGTGTTCGGACACCCATACAATCATATGTAGGTGGGGTGAGATAACTTTCTCCTTGGAGAGTGTGGCTCTCTTACTAAATCTTCCAGTAACCGGGAATCTTAGAATCCAATTATCTGAAAGTGAGGCGAAGATGCGAGATGACCTGGCCGCTAAGTTGGGGGATTTTGCTCGGAAAGACTCCATTGCGAGGTCGAAGGATTCTGTCCGGAAAGAGGATGAAAGGTGCCCTTACGGTTGGTGGATATCTCAATGGTTTCGAACGAGTTGGAGCCCGAACAAAAGCGATGATCTTCATGTCGCAAAGCATTTTTGGCTCTCTCGGTTGTCCAGAGACATTTTTGATGACTGGTTCGGCAAGAAAGGAATAAGACCGGAGTTGTTAGAGATTGCTGTGAAGTTGGCAAAGGGTGAAGTTCTTCCAATTGGCAAGCTATTCCTTGGTTCTCTGTATGTGCATCTGGATCACCTAGTTGCGAACATGCAAGTTTCGAATGGTTTCATGAAAGTGGATTCATATGTGCACGTTGCTTTTCTGCAAGTCTGGCTATGGGAGCACTTCGAGAAGTATGCTCCGAAACCGCTGCCTTCGCTTCCCGTGAGTTGGGGGGGCTCTCGAATTCTTCGATGGGTGAACAGGCGTCCAAGAGTTGGCGTGAGCTTGGTTAGTTTTCTTGATAAGTTGCATGAAATCAATTTTCGCCCATGGGGACCGGTCCATAAGTCAGTGACTCAAATTGACACCTTTGCTTCTGCTCCGCTCACGTCTTTGTCTTATGATGACGATTTGAGTGTTGGTGAAAACTGTTCATTCGTAGCTGCTCGCCCGGTTATATACCGTCTTTCTTCGTGGGGTCTTTCCAGATAGCTGCTTATAATATTGACCGTGCCGCTCGTCACATGGGTTTCGATCAAGGGGTGCCTCTTGTTTACCGGCCGGTGATCCCTAAGGATTCATTGCGTGTCGCCCTTGACGCTAGTGCCCTTGAGCCGGGTATCCATTTTCCCTTCTTTTAAATGGGAAGAGTAACTTCAACGACCTTCGGCTATAATGAGTTTTGGTGCGACGAGTTTACTATGATCCGAGATTTTGTGAATAATGTGGTGGAAAACGTTCGTTGCAAACCTTCCCTAGCAGTTTTGAAGAAGTATCCAATGTTGAGAGATCCCAAGCGAAAGTTGCCTAGCAATTCGGAAAGTCCCCGGGCCAAAGAACGGAGAACGAAGAATCGTGCTGGCGGGTTCCAGACGGTTTCACAGGATCCTCCCACGGCTCTTGTGTCTTTCGGTTCTTCCAATAACCCGGTATGCGTCGCCTCTTCATTGGTTTGTCTCAAAACACGTGAATTTCGGGCCGAGAATATGTGTCTTGTTTCCTTGTGGCTTCGGTAGTGTTAATGCTTTGTTGCTCTTGCACGTTGCCGGGGAGACGGCAATTTCTTCAAAGAACTCCAGCGAGTATTGAGCCTTCTCATAGCGATGATGAGTCGGAGAGAGAAGAGGGTTCAACAAGTGAGAGTGATTCCTCCGGCATGAATGGTACCGGTTTGTTTGGGAAGTGGTTTGGTGAGTTTCGCGTTCCTTTTCTTTCTTCTTCTTCTGTTTCTTCTTTTGAAAAATGTCTAATTCAAGTTTGCAGGAGGAATCCGGTTAGGAGAACGATTCTGGGGTGGAGTCACACGAAAACTTGCCTTTGGCGACCACCGCCGCTGACTTGGAGATGGGAGTTAGCCAATTGCCGGGCACAGACGTGGTTCAAACGGTGGATGATTCTCTGATGGTTGTTGCCGTAGACATGGAAGAAGACCCTTTGCGAGTCGTGAGGCCACTTGCAGGCGCCCTTTTTGATCCCCGTACTTGGTTCCTTATCCAGGTCATGTGCTGGTTGGCGGCTTTAGCGTGCCGGCTAAGCATGAGGCGTTGTACACCGTAACTGGGAGAAGCACGGACATATGGCTACAACCAAGAAAGTCACTAGTCGATTTGCGCTGGTTAAGCGTGTGGAAGAGGCTTTATCTTCCATCGAGGATATGCGTGGGGTGACTGGTCACACCGTTTCTGAAGACGTTATTGCCGATTTGGGAGCACCATCACGACGTGTGCTTAGCAAAGGAGTTCAACACTTCGTGGTTTGTCGAAGGCCTTGCTTTGAGATCCAAAAGTTGAAAGATGCAAAGCAATCGAAAGCCTTTCCGCCGAGGAGATTGCCCGACAGGAGATGGAACTCGAAAAGCTTTCCAAGATGTTGACTATGAAGAGAGCGGCTCTCGAAGACGCAAAGTTGACTTTTTCCAAGAAGAGAAGACTTCTGTTGGACGATTTTCCTTGAATGCTGCTCGTTAAACTTTCATTTATGTTCTTCTTTTTTTTCCGAAAGACATATTGGATGTCTGGTTCAAAACTTGATCTTTGATAGACAGCTGGTAGCTTTTAGGGTATTGGATTATTTCTGGGATGAATGGTTTTGATAATATAACTCTGATTATGTTTTGGGAAAAGAATATTGCTTTTATGAAAGTGTGTGCTAGCAATAGGCACAAGACCCAGTAGTATGACGGTTTTACTAAGAACCTAAAAATGGATTGTATATCTTGCCCAGTCTGAATTTACTCACTTCATAGGTTTTGCGATCACGCCCCTCTCCATGTAAAAGGCGGTTTTGATGGTGGTTTTGCTGGTAGCATTGCCAGCAAGTCCCCGATCGCGGTAAAGCATCTTCGGCGATTGAGTAATATCATCTTCAAAGAAGTCCCCGGTTTTCTTGTGTAGTTTTTACAACTAGTAACCAGGGCCGTCTGGTAGTTGAGTCGGATTGAGTCGCCTTCCCCTACCATCTTGACATCTGGGTCGAAGAACGAGATCGACAATCTGATATTGTAGCCGATAGATCAATCCTCCCGCCGTGGTCTCCAATTGTTTATAGGTGAAAACCGTTTCTCGCCGATTTCGGTAATTTCGGTGGGTGAGTGAGAAATTGATTCAAACCCTAAACAAATGTCTCGCACGTGAGCACTTTGTAGATTCGAGAGATCGATCCAGCACAAGTCCGGCCTAAACCAAGAAATGGTCGTTCCAGACTTGCTTCGGTCACAAAGTGGAGGAGAAGGGTTGATTTGGGGAGGGAAGCAAAGAAAGGTGTTGAGGAGAGTAGTATCTCGACTTGTATCAGAAAGTGAAAGCTTAGGAAGCTTGCAAGAGATAGAAGCTTTTGGGAGAGCTTGCAAAGTTACCTTTCTGAGAGTGTAAGTGTAGTATATTTCTCCTGACCGAGACTTGTTGTCTGGTGGAAATAGGTAAGACCTATTTATACAAGTCGAGATTGAAACGACCCTGGCCTCATGAAGGAAGAGAGTAAAGGGTGAAATAATGGGAGGAGGTGGTAAGCATGGTTTAATGGGCGAAAACGTTTTTCACCATTATTTCCTCTTTTATTTGACCGCTTTATTCCTTTTCACGCTTTCTTAATGTGAGCGTAGTGTACGCTGCATGTTGTGACCGCCAAACCAAAACCCCAAAGAAGCATCCCCCAGTTTGTGACGATGTCTCGAGTGTTGGTTGCATCTTGAGTGCAAGTGGCGCTGCTAGCGGCGCGTGTGGCATGTGCCAATGGCATGTGCGGAATGCCTTGGTGGTAGGTTGCACGGTTTGCAAGTTAGGTTACCAGTGTGTGCTTGGCATGTGCCAATGGCATGTGCGGAATGCCTTGGTGGTAGGTTGCACGGTTTGCAAGTTAGGCTACCAGCGTGTGTGTTTGGCATGCGCGGAATGCCTTGGTGGTAGGTTGCACGGTTTGCAAGTTAGGCTACCAGCGTGTGTGTTTAGCATGTGCCAATGGCACGTGCGGCCATGTTGACCTAGTTGCAAGTCTTGCAAACCTAGGGCGCTATGTTTGGCGTGGGCCCAAGGCATAACGGCTTAGAAATATTTCTTGCGGCACGTGTTGGCATGTGCCAATGGCACGTGCGGCCATGTTGACCTAGTTGCAAGTCTTTCAAACCTAGGGCGCTATGTTTGGCGTGGGCCCAAGGCATAGCGGCTTAGAAATATGGCTTGCGGCACGTGTTGGCATGTGCCAATGGCACGTGCGGCCATGTTGACCTAGTTGCAAGTCTTGCAAACCTAGGGCGCTATGTTTGGCGTGGGCCCAAGGCATAGCGGCTTGGAAATATGGTTTGCGGCACGTGTTGGCATGTGCCAATGGCACGTGCGGCCATGTTGACCTAGTTGCAAGTCTTGCAAACCTAGGGCGCTATGTTTAGCGTGGGCCCAAGGCATAGCGGCTTGGAAATATGGCTTGCGGCACGTGTTGGCATGTGCCAATGGCACGTGCGGCCATGTTGACCTAGTTGCAAGTCTTGCAAACCTAGGGCGCTATGTTTGGCGTGGGCCCAAGGCATAGCGGCTTGGAAATATGGCTTGCGGCACGTGTTGGCATGTGCCAATGGCACGTGCGGCCATGTTGACCTAGTTGCAAGTCTTGCAAACCTAGGGCGCTATGTTTGGCGTGGGCCCAAGGCATAGCGGCTTAGAAATATGGCTTGCGGCACGTGTTGGCATGTGCCAATGGCACGTGCGGCCATGTTGACCTAGTTGCAAGTCTTGCAAACCTAGGGCGCTATGTTTGGCGTGGACCCAAGGCATAGCGGCTTAGAAATATGGCTTGCGGCACGTGTTGGCATGTGCCAATGGCACGTGCGGCCATGTTGACCTAGTTGCAAGTCTTGCAAACCTAGGGCGCTATGTTTGGCGTGGGCCCAAGGCATAGCGGCTTGGAAATATGGTTTGCGGCACGTGTTGGCATGTGCCAATGGCACGTGCGGCCATGTTGACCTAGTTGCAAGTCTTGCAAACCTAGGGCGCTATGTTTAGCGTGGGCCCAAGGCATAGCGGCTTATAAATATGGCTTTGCGGCACGTGTTGGCATGTGCCAATGGCACGTGCGGCCATGTTGACCTAGTTGCAAGTCTTGCAAACCTAGGGCGCTATGTTTGGCGTGGGCCCAAGGCATGGCGGCTTAGAAATATGGTTTGCGGCACGTGTTGGCATGTGCCAATGGCACGTGCGGCCATGTTGACCTAGTTGCAAGTCTTGCAAACCTAGGGCGCTATGTTTGGCGTGGGCCCAAGGCATAGCGGCTTAGAAATATGGCTTGCGGCACGTGTTGGCATGTGCCAATGGCACGTGCGGCCATGTTGACCTAGTTGCAAGTCTTGCAAACCTAGGGCGCTATGTTTGGCATGGGCCCAAGGCATATCGGCTTAGAAATATGGCTTGCGGCACGCGTTGGCATGTGCCAATGGCGCGTGCGGCCATGTTGACCTAGTTGCAAGTCTTGCAAACCTAGGGCGCTATGTTTGGCGTGGGCCCAAGGCATAGCGGCTTGGAAATATGGCTTGCGGCACGTGTTGGCATGTGCCAATGGCACGTGCGGCCATGTTGACCTAGTTGCAAGTCTTGCAAACCTAGGGCATTATGTTTGGCGTGGGCCCAAGGCATAGCGGCTTAGAAGTATGGTTTGCGGCACGTGTTGGCATGTGCCAATGGCACGTGCGGCCATGTTGACCTAGTTGCAAGTCTTGCAAACCTAGGGCTCTATGTTTGGCGTGGGCCCAAGGCATAGCGGCTTAGAAATATGGCTTGCGGCACGTGTTGGCATGTGCCAATGGCACGTGCGGCCATGTTGACCTAGTTGCAAGTCTTGCAAACCTAGGGCGCTATGTTTGGCGTGGGCCCAAGGCATAGCGACTTAGAAATTTGGCGTTGTTGCCATGGTGCGCAGGGTGCGGCTTGGTTTGGCATGGTTGCCATGGTGCGCAGTATGCGGCTTGGTTTGGCATGGTTGCCATGGTGCGCAGAGTGCGGCTTGGTTTAGCATGGTTGCCATGGTGCGCAGTATGCGGCTTGGTTTGGCATGGTTGCCATGGTGCGCAGTAGCGGCTTGGTTTGGCATGGTTGCCATGGTGCGCAGTATGCGGCTTGGTTTGGCATGGTTGCCATGGTGCGCAAAGATGCGGCTTGGTTTGGCATGGTGGCCATGGTGCGCAAAGATGCGGCTTGGTTTGGCATGGTTGCCATGGTGCGCAAAGATGCTGTCTTGGTTTTGGAATTAGGGTTCTACGTGTTGAAAACCCTAACGGTATTTTGAAAAATACCCCTATTAGTTATTTACACCTGAGTTAAATGCTCTTAGTTAATGTGTTGCGGGTAACACTAGGTCATGGGGTTTTACGATTTTACCCCTTGTCTAAAATCCACCATCAACAACTACGTACATCAATATATTACATGAGCAACAAATGCGATTGAAAACCTAATACATTCAATTTCTTATTCTCTTTTAGAATTTCTTCATTTTGGCCTCCAAGTTAATACTCCCACCGACGAAGGCAAGTAGAACTTACACATAGTTTATATATTCAGAATTAGCCTCCTTCGCATGAGCATTACTTGACTGCATAACATTTTTTTGCTTGCTTATCAGTTTCTAGAACTTTTATCGATGTTGCTTTCTTATGTGTATTGGTCATCTACCCGCCCGTAGTTAAAACTTTTTTGATGTTGCTTTCTTACAAGTATTGGTCATCCACCGCCCGTAGTTGTATAAAGTTATTTGTGTATGTGGTTATAATAAAGGTTAGCTATTTCTTCGATGACTCGCATACACGACATAATGGATGGCGTAGAAATCAACGTGAAGACCGACGTATCATCCTCCAATGGATACTAATTCTTGGTATAACATATTTGTAATAATATATCAGAACAAGAGTGCTCGTGGTTAGGCACGGTCTTGCGCTTTATTCTAACTAAAATGGATTGTTGCCGAGAAGCCGAAATTGGAAGCAAGAGATTTCTCGCCAAATTCAAGTTTTGTTGCCGCAGAGTAAATGTGGTTAAGATTATAATATAAAACAGATTGGATTTACAAACATTTTATTACATATTTCCATGTTATTTTAGGGACAATATAAACAACATTGTTTCCTTCATAATTTTAATATTACATGTAATTGCGGTAATTGCTGATACCAAAAATATGTTCAAGCACAAACCAAAGTCCATGCTGGTGCCATAATGGCACCAAGACACTTCCTTCCTGCCCGTGCCATAATGGCACGGGCAATCCACTAGTAAACTCTAAAAAGTAAAAATACATCACAACTATTCTCTCATCTATGAATGATTTTCATCAACGAACAACAACAAATTCATTGGCTCTTATCAGTTTATGTGTGCCGAGTTTTTCTTTCGTCTTCATTGGAAAGAATAAGAAGAAAGTAAAAGTGAAGATTAAAAGAGATTGATGGAAGAGTAAGACTTATATTCATTTAATTTAAAAAGTAAAAGAGAAAAAAATATGAGTAATGGAAGAGGAAAATTGTTTGCCTTTTATAGGGTGACTGTATTGGATTTTGTCCGTCACACTTTGATGGTCCTCTTTTTTACATCAATTTTTTTTCTAATTTGATTAAAATTCGATCAATTTTGAAGTTTTTTTCTTCAACTTTCAATCTAATTCAGACGATACTATTGCATTCGTTACCAATTTCAGTTCAATGATCCAAAACGATCAGAACAACTTCGAATTCGATCAATTAAAAAAATGAAGAATGATGATTTTCAATTTTGAAATAAATCCAACAAATTTAGCTAATTACAAGGAATTTGTACCAAATTAACCAACATAAACTAACTCAATTGGAGCCCGGTTAACTAATTTTATCAGATATACAGTCTAATTACAAGTTAACCTAATTCAATTGCACTAGCAGAGAATAAATTTTCGTATTACAGAGACGGGCGGAGAAGATGAAGTTTCGAATATGGGCTTCACTAGTCCAACACAGAACCATATTCGACCCATATTGCACCTATGTTTTTGAGAAAAAATTGAACAAAAAAAACGAAAGAACAGACCCAAATTACAATTTCAGTTCAAGTTAGAATTTTTTTTTTTTTACAAAGCCTACAAAACCCATACGCATAGCTTCAACATTTAGACACAACAATGCTCCAAAAAAAATAATAACCCTACATAACAACAATTATTGAACTTGATTGATTACCGTAGGAAATATACATTCCGGCACCTAATAATCGAATAAATGTTGTAAGTTTGGCAAAGCCGTTCAAAATAATAACAAGGTGTTATCCTTTTTCTAGACTAATCCGCTGTACTGGTTAAATAATCGTCTTGTAGACAGTTCTGAACTAGCACCCACAAGGTAAATCCTTTCAAAATTTTGACCTTACGTACTGAGATCTATGGAGTGCGAGCTCTATATCCAATCCAAGGTCCAAGCATATCTTTTATCTCCAGGTTTAAATGGTTGTGCACCCTACAAAAAATACACAAAATCAATACAATTGAAACACACACACATATTAAGCAATGAATGAACAATTGATAACTCGGTTTAAAGAATTCCTCTCTGCACAATGATCTTTCCGTCATCCTTCAAGATACATGAGAAAGCAAGAAACATGTTTAATTGATAACTCTGTTAGAGAAATGATAAGAGTCGAAGAAGAGACTCGGCATAAACCTACTACATCGATGCATGGTCCTTCACCAAGGCGAGGATGGAGAACCTTTGCCAAACATCTCTTGCTAATCTGTGGAAAGAGAGCACGGGAAACAGACCAAGCCATTTCTGCCCCTGCAAACTTCAAAAGCTTCTCTGGATTTCTAATCTTGTAACAAAATCTAAAAGTTAGCACGAAAATTATTGTCATGATGCCATGAATACCATACGACTAAAAAGATAGATATGTAAAATGACTATTTGATGAGATAGAAGAAAAAAATAATAGACGAGGTGAAATACGTTCATACTGCATACAAAGGAATTTTACATATACATGGTCATTAACCACATTATTTGGAGTTCCTCCACGAACAAATTACGAATACATATAAGCATAAACGCCTATATGCTAAGAAGGTAGTTGTACTAGTGTACATTTTTTTTTTTTTTTTGATCGGTAAAGAAAGGATGTACTAGTGTACATTTGAAACTTGAGAGTCAAAACTTAACTTCGAGTCTACCACGTGATAGAACTATGAGTCTGTTTTACTAGGCGCCAGTGGAGCCTCTATGTTGTGTGTTTTTTTCCTCATGTCATCGTGACCTTACCTCAAGAAATTAAGCGCCTTTGAATTTGATGCAGGAAATAAGTGCACATACAAATACATGATATAGCACCACACCAACTGATGAGAAATCAATGTCACCAAATGGCTTATAAGCAGTCCTGGATACACGTAACTAATTAAGTTCTTAATATTTTGTGTAACCAGCCGAAAAACCAAATGTCAAGGTTAATATGCACCTCAAATTCACACTCAATTTACACTCGGACAAGCTTCCAACCACTAGCAGATAATCACAGCCGTCTACGGATATAAGACCGTCAGTCCTCCCATACGATCATAGCCGTTAGATCAATAATAAAAATGAAATGGCCGATTCTAACTCAACCCTAAAACGCACACATCTAACCTAACCCTAATATAAGTAGTGCAGTTTTCTGCTTCTCCATTCAGAATTCCAAACTGCGCCTCCCTCGTCCCTTCTGTGTATGTAAAGAAAGAAAAAACCCTAAAAACAGATCACAACAATTCCGTCATCTATTTGCATCAACAAATTCATGGCAGAGGCAAGTGGTGGTGGTTCAATAGCATCATCACCATCAACAACAAGCTATTTGCACTATGATTTTTCCTCTCAAAATGTTAGTTTTAATCATTTTTCTTGCCGCACGAGTTCTTGTAGTTATATAATCATGTTTCCGATCAACTGTGTGACTTCACCAACTCGTAGTCCCTGTTCTGAAAGATAGAACAGAGAGTAAAATACAAGGATTGGAAGAGATGATGCAAAGAGGATCTTTATTTTCTAATTAAAAGAGGACAAAAAGTATGAGCAAAGAGGAAGATTTTTATCCAATCGTATGCCGAATTAACAAATATTAAAGAAATATGAAAATGCTAAATTGTGGATCTGAACATTTCTATTTTGATTTGATCCATGTTTTATGTTCAACTTCATGTGGAAATCCTCAGCATTTGAGTTCCACTACCTAATCTAAGTTCTGGTCAGTACCATAGAATTACAACCATTACCTAAAGGCCATACCTTGTTTCAGTCCTGTTCGGTTTGATGCGTCAATAGAATTCAATAACCCGCCACCAATGGGTCGGAAATCACAAACTTCGCATCCATATATTCGAGATCATGCATCTACTGTTTTGAGTCTTATCCAGAGTCCAGACTAAGGTCATTAAGCCCATCGTCTAGTGGATGGTATATACTAGTAGTACCTGCAAGGTAAATCTTTTAAAAATTCTGCCCCTACGTTGTGGTGTTTATGGGAGTGAGAGTCTCTTTATCCAGATGCAACCTAGTGGTAACATCTCATTTTTTTGCAGATAACTAGCTTAAAAGATTTCCCGTTTTTAATTTTGCTTTTTGAATTGAACTTTTGAAAACGAGAATTGACTTATAAAATGTAGTGGGAGCAGAATGGTTGAAAACATGCTGTGTTTGGTGGATGTTCCATCTCATAAAAAGAGAGTAAAAGAGAAGGATTGAAAGCGATAAGTGATGGAATTGGAGGATTTTTAGTGATCCGAGTCCCATTCATAATATTTGCATCCCATTTTATGTATTTATTGATTTTACGCAGCAAATAGATCCCCATGGAATTCAATGCTTAAATTTTATCCACCACACCACATGCACGATATGATTTTTTTTTACATACGAACAAGCTCTTACCCTGATTCCAGACTAAGGGGCTGGTTGAATACGCCTTGTAGACAGTTCTGAACTAGTGCATCAGTTTACAAAATTAACACGGGAGTAATCTGTTCCAACCAAATTTTTTTGCAAACGTTTAATTTTATGGGGTCATCAGTTTAAAATTGAAATCGCCAATTTTACGGGTCATCGGTTCAGATTGCGTCAAAAAATTTATATTGTTACATCAAACAACATTAAATGTTACATTAGTCCTTTTTTTTTTTTTTTTTTTTTTTTTTGATCGGTCAAGAGGAAAATTCATTGAAAAAGGTACTTAAGGGGGTACTTCAACCCAATAAAAACAACCGAAACAAAAAAAAGGGAAACCGAAATGGGATTCGGTCACCTAAAGAAAGACGAAAAGAAACAAAAGTACAAATAAACCAAGAAGGTCTTGCGACCTTGCTTCTCAAAATCAAGCTCAATGAGAATGATAGAAATTCGTATCCCACAATGCTATCACCATATTGGCCATTAAACCTAGCATTTTAGTGTTAGACTCCGCCCAAAAGAAAGCTTGAATCTTGATATCTCTAATCAAACTTGCCAAATTTCTCTTCTTGTTGTTGAAGGTCCTTGCATTTCTTTCTTTCCAAATGCACCACCATATTGCAACCGGCAAATTGTTCCAAATGCGATTAAGACGCTTATCACCCCAATCATGACTCCAAGTTCTTATAGTTGTGGCGACATTAGAGTTGTAGGTCCAATGGAAACTACACACTTCCGCAAAATATGTCCAAATTCTCTTCGTCCTCCAACAACCGTAGAATAAGTGAGCACTTGTTTCATCTTGCTCCTCACAAAAACGACACAACCTATCCACATTCATGCCCCTTCTACTTAACTCATCGGCCGTCATCAATCTTTCATGATATAGAAGCCAAAGGAAGAAGTTTAGCTTGCATGGGTAAGACCGACTCCAAATAGTATCGCTTGGAAAATTTATGTCACCGATTTTCACAAGGCAATTAACTCCATTCTTTACCGTATAAGTATCCGACGTAGTATTTTCATCAACTATCCATAATCTAGAATCTAAAGTTCCTTCTTGGATATTCACCGAATCTAGTAACGTGTTTATGGAGGCAACCTCTCTCATTGTTTGAGGATACCTCATTAGGGACATAAACTTCCATTTGACTCCGTTACTCGAGATCTCATACAAACGAGCTACCACACACCCCTTGGTTCTTGAAGCTTCAAAAGATAATGGAAATATATTGCATAAGATACCGTCTCCAATCCAAAGATCTTCCCAAAATCTAGTCTCATTTCCCGCACCGATCTTAAATCTTACATTTTTGTTAAAGTCTTCGAGATCACCATAAATATTATGCCACAAGCTAACTCCCTTTGGCCCTTTAGGTTGAAGAGTTTCCCAACCGGTTGAGGTCTTACCAAATTTTTCCACCATAATCTTTCTCCAAAAAGCTTCCTTTTCGGTGCCAAATCTCCACCACCACTTTTTAAGAAGCGCCGAGTTCATATGTTTGGACTTCCGAATTCCAAGACCACCATGTTCTTTAGATTTCACGACCAAAGGCCACCGTATATTATGAGTTCTTTTCTTGTTAGAGCCATCATCCCAAAGAAAATTTCTCACTATTCTATCAAGTTTTTTTGTTATGGAACAAGGGGCAAGAAATAAAGATAGATAGTTGTTTATGGGTAAAAATCGTTTCTGACGATTTCGGTAAATTCGGTAGGTGAGTGAGAAACTGGTTCAAACCCTAAACAAATGTGCTGCACGTGAGCACTTTATAGGTTCGAGAAATCAATCTGTACAAGTCCGGCCTAAACCAAGAAATGGCCGTTCAGACTTGCTTCGGTCACAAAGTGGAGGAGAAGGGTTGATTTGGGGAGGGAAGCAAAGAAAGGTGTTGAGGAGAGTAGTATCTCGACTTGTATCAGAAAGTGAAAGCTTAGGAAGCTTGCAAGAGATGAAAGATTTTTTGGGAGAGCTTGCAAAGTTGCCTTTCTGAGAGTGTAGTATTTTTCTCCTGACCGAGACTTGTTGTCTGGTGGAAATAGGTAAGACCTATTTATACAAGTCGAGATTGAAACGTACCCGGCCTCATGAAGGAAGAGAGTAAAGGGTGAAATAATGGGAGGAGGTGGTAACCGCATGGTTTAATGGGTGAAAACGTTTTTCACCATTATTTCCTCTTTTATTTGACCGCTTTATTCCTTTTCACGCTTTCTTAATGTGAGCGTAGTGTACGCCGCATGTTTGTGACCGCCAAACCAAAACCCTAAAGAAGCATCCCCAGTTTGTGTTGATGTCTCGAGTGTTGGTTGCATCTTGAGTGCAAGTGGCGCTGCTAGTGGCGCGTGTGGCATGTGCCAATGGCATGTGCGGAATGCCTTGGTGGTAGGTTGCACGGTTTGCAAGTTAGGATACCAGCGTGTGTGTTTGGCATGTGCCAATGGCATGTGCGGAATGCCTTGGTGGTAGGTTGCACGGTTTGCAAGTTAGGTTACCAGCGTGTGTGTTTGGCATGTGCGGAATGCCTTGGTGGTAGGTTGCACGGTTTGCAAGTTAGGTTACCAGCGTGCATGTTGGCATGTGCCAATGGCACGTACGGCCATGTTGACCTAGTTGCAAGTCTTGCGAGCCTAGGGCGCTATATTTGGCGTGGGCCAATGGCATAGCGGCTTGGAAATAGGGCTTGCGATACGTGTTGGCATGTGCCAATGGCACGTACGGCCATGGTGACCTAGTTGCGAGTCTTGCAAGCCTAGGGCGCTATATTCGGCGTGGGCCAAAGGCATAGCGGCTTGGAAATATGGCTTGTGACACGTTTTGGCATGTGCCAATGGCACGTGCGGCCATGTTAACCTAGTTGCAAGTCTTGCAAGCCTAGGGCGCTATATTTGGCGTGGGCCAAAGGCATAGTGGCTTGGAAATATGGCTTGCGACACGTGTCGGCATGTGCCAATGGCACGTGCGGCCATGTTGACCTAGTTGCAAGTCTTGTAAGCCTAGGGCGCTATATTGGGCGTGGGCCAAAGGCATAGCGGCTTGGAAATATGGCTTGCGACACGTGTTGGCATGTGCCAATGGCACGTGCGGCCATGTTGACCTAGTTGCAAGTCTTGCAAGCCTAGGGTGCTATATTTGGCGTGGGCCAAAGGCATAGCGGCTTGGTATTGCTGCCATGGTGCGCAGGGTGCGGCTTGGTTTGGCATTGTTGCCATGGCGCGCAGTATGCGGCTTGGTTTGGCATTGTTGCTATGGTGCGCAGGGTGCGGCTTGGTTTGGCATTGTTGCCATGGTGCGCAGGGTGCGGCTTGGTTTGGCATTGTTGCCATGGTGCGCAGTATGCGGCTTGGTTTGGCATTGCTGCCATGATGCGCAGTATGCGGCTTGGTTTGGCATCGTTGCCATGGTGCGCAGGGTGCGGCTTGGTTTGGCATTGTTGCCATGGTGCGCAGTGGTGCGGCTTGGTTTGGCATTGTTGCCATGATGCGCAAAGATGCGGCTTGGTTTGGCATTGTTGCCATGGTGCGCAGGGTGCGGCTTGGTTTGGCATTGTTGCCATGGTGCGCAGGGTGCGGCTTGGTTTGGCATTGTTGCCATGGTGCGCAGTATGCGGCTTGGTTTGGCATTGTTGCCATGGCGCGCAGTATGCGTCTTGGTTTGGCATTGTTGCCATGGTGCGCAGGGTGCGGCTTGGTTTTGGAATTAGGGTTCTGTGTTGAAAACCCTAATCTGGTATTTTGAAAAAATACCCCTATTAATTATTTACACCGAGTTAAATGCTCTTAGTTAATGTGTTCGGGTAACACTAGTTCATGGGGTTTTACGATTTTACCCCTTGTCTAAAAACCACCATCAACATTAAGTCCCCGCTTAGCTCGGAACAGGGGGCTTTGTTGCGAGGTAAGCATAAGATGGTGACAAACTATTAACAAAGAAAACGTAAGGAAAATTGAAGGAGGCTTGTCCGACCTTTTATAAATAGGATTTGGAATCCTTGCCTCTGGTAGTTCTGCACAAATCGGGAGGCTGGCACAATTGGTGGGCCCGGTGCAGCTTGGGCGACGTTGGGAAGTTGGCGTGAGTTGGGAAACTGAGTGTGCTAGCTGGTGGGACCGGCACAAAGTGTAGAAGCCGTGCGTGCTTGCAGGTTGGCGCAATTGGTGGGGCCGGTCCAACTTGGAAACCATGCTTGCAAGCGTGACTTGGGCGACATTGGGCAGTCGCACCCTTTGTGGGCCCGTTTCTTACACGCGTGATTTTGGTAAAAGGGAAATCCTTCCCTATTTCAAAGTCTTTACGCCTATATATATATAAAGCCCCTTTCTCCCCATCCTGCGCTTTATTCTTTCCTCTTTTCATACTAGCGGCAACCGGCTTCCAGGTATGTCTTCGAGTACTTTTCTCTCTCTCTCTTTTTTTTTTCTTTTCACGTAGGTGTAAACCTTAAGAGTGGGCGTTTCCACAATCCTTACGTATGATTTCTTGGCGTGCCTCTTGTAGAAAAATTAGTGACAAAAATTCGTAACCAACATTATGCCGTCACGAATTTGTGACTGAAATTTGTCACTAAATTTTAGTGATGACCATATTTGGTTACGAAAATGTGATAATTTAGTGACACACATCAGCGTGTCACGATTAGTGACTATTTGGCTAAAAATTCGTGCGAAATGAGCGTGTGCGAGTAACACTCGGTAACATGTTAGCCAAGTGTGAATCACACGTGTACTCCATATCCATTTACTCTCTCGGCGGGTAAAAAGAAATCTTATCTCTTCGGTCTTCTCCTCTCTTCACTCTTCTAATGCCTCTGGCGATAAAACTAGGGTTTAGTTTTTTCACGAGAAATCATCACTAATCTGCTCTTCATCGATCGATTTGGCGAGAAACATCACGGAAATCTTGTCAATACCTTTCAATCATCGATCTGTGTAAGTTTTAATCGATCTGTTTCATTTATTTTCAATGGATCTGTTTTATTTCATTTTATTTTTTCATTCTTTAATCTGTGAATCTAAAGCGATTTGTTTGATATGAGTTATGTTTTGTTAATCTTCTTCATATAAATCTAATTGAATTTTTTTCTTCTAATTTCTTGTTAGGGTTTGAAGAATTTTGAAGACTTGAAGATTGAAGAATTTTGAAGGTATAACTTCATATGGCTCGATTTTAGGGTTTTATGTTAATTTCGAAAAAATTCTATTTTTTAGGTGATTTTAGGGTTTTATGTCTCGGTTCGTATCTTTTTGATGATTGAAGTGTGTTTATAATAGCAACACCATGTTTGTAAATATCATACTTGCTTATAATGTTTTATGGTGAATATCATGATGAATTGTATTTGTTGAGGGATACCATGTTTGTAAATATCATACTTGTATGTTCAAGTTTTTGATCCGGTAGTCCTCTTGTGTAAAGATGCATCTTGTTGTTAGACATGGTGTAGTTTTTAGTCCTTAGAAGCATAGTAAGTTGACTAGGCGAGTGCTACCTGATATTCTTGGAATGTTTGATGAGAGCTAGAGCACTCTCTTTCCTATGAGTAAGTCAATTGCTTAAGAAGAAAGGAATTGATTCTCTCATAAGAAGAGAGTGCACCGGCCTCTCTAGATTCAGTTTGTATGGGCTTAGATGACTTATTCTAGTTTTGGTTGAGTTGTCACATCTAGGAAACGTGTTGATTATATTCGTTAAGTTGCTATGTTTTACTATTATCTGAAGATTTTTTTCATTAAGTGTCATAATGAACTTCAATTGGTTGGCTAATGTTGTTACAGTATCTTTGGTATTTGCGGAGCCCGGAGAGGATCCTTTTCGGAAGAGCCAAGCGAGAAAAGAAGCGTGATTCTGAGAATCTGTTAGGTAGTAACCTAAATTCCGGTTTGTATGTTCTATAAATATGCTCATCATGATTTGAACTTTAGTTTCATTTTAAGGTAGTTTTTTTAAGTTTAAATGAACTAAAGTTATGAAGTTTTGTTTTTATATTGAGTGATTCTAAGTGAGCATGATGATAAGCTGTCCTAGTGGTGATTTACAAAAGCTACTTGTAGCTCATTCTCTCTTCTTTTAGGGGATGTTTTTGTCGCTAACTTGCAGGGCTTCGGCAACCCTGAACCACTAGGACTAAGTTATTTTATTTTGTATGTTAAGTTGTGTATAAACGAGTACGGTTTTATGTACTGCTGTGAGCATGATGATACTTGGTCCTAGTGGTTATTCGCAAAAGCTACTTGTAGCTCATTCTCTCTTCTTTGAGTGGATGTTTACTTAAGCTAACTTGCATGGCTTCGGCAACCCTGCACCACTAGGACTAAGTTATTTTATTTTGTATGTTAAGTTGTGTATAAACAGTGCGGTTTTATGTACTCGTGAGCATGATGATAACTGTCTAGTGGTGATTTACAAAAGCTACTTGTAGCTCATTCTCTCTTCTTTGAGGGGATGTTTCTGTCGCTAACCTCATGGGCTTCGGCAACCCTACCACTAGGACTAAGTTATTTTATTTTGTATGTTAAGTTGTGTATAAACGAGTCTGGTTTTATGTACTCTTTGAGCATGATGATAACAGTCCTAGTGGTTATTCGCCAAAAGCTACTTGTAGCTCATTCTCTCTTCTTTGAGGGGATGTTTTGTAAGCTAACTGCGGGGCTTCGACAACCCCTGCACCACTTGGGAGCATAGATATCATTTAGTTATTACAATTGTAGTTATTACTTTTCTGAATGTTAACATAGATATGATTTAGGTATCAATGGTTGATAAAGGTTGGATGAAATGTGCGCGTACTTACATTCAATACTTAGAAGGTGTAAGATCATTTATAGAGTTTGTGCGTGAAAATACTTTGGTGGCGAACGAAGTTCTCTGTCCTTATAATGATTGTAAGAATGGTAAAGTACCTCTGTCTATAGGTGAAATTGATTATCATTTGGTCAAGTATGGTATTCGGTTCACCTATACATTGTGGCGTTTCCATGGGAGAAGTCGCATGAAGGTAAACCGAAGTGATAATGTAGGAGTTGCAGTTGACAACGTAGGAATTGGAGACAATCTAGGAAATTCAGTCGACAATGTAGAAGTATTTGCTGAGAACAATGTAGAAGATTTTTTGAGAACGTTAATCCCGCTTGTAGTGTAGATGAGAATGTTGGCGTATACGGTAGGGTTCACGAGGAGACTAGTAGTAGCAGAAAAAAAAGAGATTTTTATGAGCGTGCTAGAGAACCTTTATATCCCTCATGTTCTAAGGAAAAGACACCATTGTATGCTGCTATTAAACTAAATAACATAAAAACCCAATATGGGTTTTCTGACAATGGTGTCCTTTGCACTCTTAGAATTGTTTGAGTTGCTTCTGATGGAAATACACTTGCCGTGTAAGTTCCATGATGTAAAAAAGTTGATACAAGAAATGGGGATGGACACTTAACCAATGATGCATGCACCAATGATTGTATTTTATATTGGAAGGATCATGCATCATTGGTTAAGTGTCCACGTGTGTCAAGAACCTAGGTATGAGAAGGTCTTTAATGACGACGGGAAGCTTACGCAAGTTGCTCGCAAGACATTAAGACATTTTCCATTGATAAAAAGGCTGCAAAGGTTATATAGTGTACCATGGATAGCAGAGGCAATGTATTGGCATTCGAAGCACGATCAGATGGAAACCTTATGCGTCATCCGGTCGATTCTTGAAACAGCGATCTGCGGATAATTTTTCACCGGAGTTCGCCAAGGAACCAAGGAATGTAACATTAGGTATATCAAGCGATGGTTTCAACCCGAATGGGTGTTTCGGTCCTAGTCTGGGGTGTTGGCCTGTAATTATTTGTCCGTACAACCTGCCTCCTTAAGTTGTGCATGAAACGAGAATTTGCAATGTTATGTTTGCTCATATCGGGCCCAAGAGCACCAGGGAAAGATATAGATGTATACTTGCAACCACTAATAGAGGAATTGATAGAGTTATGGAATGAAGGTGTACTCACGTTCGACTCTTTCACTAAAGCGAGTTTTTGATGAGAGCAAGATTATTGTGGGCTATTCATGATTTTCCCGCACTAGGGACTTTAGTTGGATGTGTCACCCATGGTTACTATGCTTGCCCAACTTGTGGAGAAGGAACAGGTTTCGAACATCTTCCGTTCACTAAGAAAATTTGTTATATGGGACACCGAAGATGGCTGCCGACCAAGCATAAGTATCGAGATGATAAAACCAATTTCCGGGAGGGGTAGAGCACGGTTCAGACACCATGGCCAGCGACGGGATTTGGGTTCAAGAGATTGTAGCTAATATTAGAACCAAGGTTGGTAAGGGAAAACAACCATCGGTAGCAAGTCGACGAAACGTAAAAGAATACACAGAAGGCGAAACTGATGCAATGTAGAAGCTGAGGTTCATGACCACTCCTTATTTACTCGAAGATCTATCCTCTATGATCTGCCTAATTGGAGTTCAAATCTGGTGCGACATAATACAGATGTTATGCATACGAGAGAAAAACATAACTCGAGCATCTTGTTAACACGATCATGGGTGGAAACAAGTCAAAGGATGGTCCTAATGCGCGCGAGAGATATGGAAGCAATGGGGTATAAAAAGAAGCAATGGTTGAAAGTGGATGTTAAGTCCGGTAAAACAACAATGGAAGATGCTCCTTTTGCAATGACGAAAAAGAGAAACTTGCATTTTGTACTACATTGAAGAACTTAAAGGTGCCATCCGGTTTTTGTTCCAATCTTCGCACTTGCGTCGTGTTGATCCACGAGTTGAAGAACTTAAAGTCTCATGATTATCACGTCCTTATGCAACATTTGTTTCCGTTCTTTAGTTCATGCATCGCCCGCTACCTAAAGATCTGCGGCTTTCTCTTCTTCGGATAAGTTTGTTTTTCAAAATTTTGTGTGAAGGTAATCAACAGAGAGAACAACTTTTAAAAGCAAAGCTACTCTAGTGGAAGCAATCTGTGTATTGGAAAAATACTTTCCTCCTTCCTTCTTTGTTATAAGCATCCACTTGATGGTGCATTTAGGTGACGAAGCTTTGATCTGCCGGTCTGTCGATTTAGATGGATGTATCCCTTCGAGAGGTATTTATCGAACTTACCTTGTTAGTTAATGTGTAACTTGAGTGTTTTATTGTCATTCTTTGAATTTAACTTTTATGATCAATATTTGTAGGTTGATGAAAGGTTACAAAGGTTTGGTACGCAATAAAAGGTACATCAATGGTTGCATTGCAAGAGGATATGTGCTTCGAGAAGCCGACTTGTACGATATGGAGGACATATCAAATGATGGTGGTGGGACTCATAAACATACTCGCCAGGGCCTTCTAGATGATGATGATGAGTTTGCCGATGAGATGCCTTTGAGTTACGCCAAAGCTATTACTTTAACTCAAGTACAATATCGCAAGCTCGTAGGTGGCACATGTCTAAGTATGTGGGAATAGATGAATGGCAGAGGTACAACTTCTTAACTTCACTTTGTTGTTAGATGTTTCTTGAGTATTGGATTGTCAATCTAATTGCCGTTGAACTTGTTCTTTCATTGTAGGAAGTATGATATATACGTGAACAACGACAACTTTAATAGTCAGGAAAATCTTTCTTCCACGAAAGGGCCAAAAAGCTTTCTCTTATGGTTACGCGATGAGGTACCATATATATGTTAGCTTCGAGTTGCTTTATTTCTCGCTTTCCCTTATATTTACTATACATATTGTGGTAGATTTTGTGATAATATTGATTTCATGGTCCATGGTTTTTGCTAAAACTATATTTAGATTTTGTGAACATGGTCCATGGTTATAGTTAAACTCGCATCTTTATTTCCTCTCAGTAAATATTGTGGTTTTTGTTGTGCAATGACACACATGTTCTCTTACGGATGATAGAAGACAAAGAGACAAAATCGGTACTTTGGCGACTAGTGCAAGGACCCCTCTTCAAGGCGCGGTCGAATAACAAATACCAAGCCAATGGATTTTCTTTTATTTGTCATGATTACGAGGAGGGTTTTGTAACACGAAACAGTGGTGTGTCTATGAAAGCCATTACAAGACATAGAGCAAAGTCCACGGACGTAAATTTGGTGGAAAGCTGAAATTACTTATTATGGTGTCATTAAGCAGTTATAAAGTTGAACTATATGGAATTCGAGGAAGTTGTTTTTTACCGTGATTGGGTCGAGTTGAAGATAAGAGTAATGGGTGCAAAGTTGATCCAATCTCAAACTCAATAAAGGTCAACTTTTCTAAGCTACAAAGCACTAAGAGAGTGATAGATGAGCCGTTTATTCGTGCATCTGAAGCGACTCAAGTATTTTATTCAAAGGATCTTGATGAAGTGGGATGGTTTTGGTATTGCATTCACAACAAAGGTTAACATGCGCGTAGATCGCTAGAAATCCCTACTAGTTATCGATCGGCTCTTTACCGACAATGAGAGCTTGGAGAAACTGTTATGTGTCATTGATGTAGTTTAGAGTCATGTCTGTCATATTGGATTACGTATTACGCATTTCTTCTATACATGGATTCTGTGTTTTATCATATTTGATTCTCTGTTTCATCATGTTTGATTCTCTGTTTTATCATATCACTTGCGCTATCTTAGTAAGTTGCATTTCTTCTATACATAGATATTTTTTTAATGCTACTTTACAGGTTACTATGGCAGCAGAAGTGGTGCTGGTAGATGAAAATGGACTTCCCATTTCTAGAAATGCAACTAAGGCCGGCCATCGGAAGGGCAATTTGATTCGTAATCTTATCCCCTGTCTCCTACAAATCTCGGAGGGATGTGCGGATAACTTCAAAGAGGATGTCTGGAATGAATTGCGGGTAAATACTTACCTTATAACTGTCAAACTATTTCAGGTAAACACTTGGGGTATGTTGATTTATGTCAAACTATTGTTTAGAACTGAAGCTCTGTTTTTTCAGAAATCATATATAATACCGGAAACTTCTAAGATGAATTTGATAAGGGGAATGGCTCCTATATGGAGGAGATTCAAGTGGGAGCTGAGAATTGACTACTATGATCCTTATAACACTCATGAAGAAAGGATCGCTCATGTTCCTCCAACTGTAAAAGAAGAGGACTGGATAAAAGTCGTGAAAATGAAAAAGAGGAAGCCCAATGAGAAAAGTAGAGCGAGCATAAGAAGAAAAGGAAAAGATATGATTACGCCATACTGCGGTCGCAAACCTCTTAGTTTGGTAAAAGCTGAACTGGTACGTAGATTCTCATTCCCTCATATCTTAAATGTCTCTGAACTGAAATGTACTCGATTGATTGATCCTACTTCTCGTATTTGTAAAATTAGGAGAGCGAAAATCCTGGAGTTGAGATCACTCCATCTGATGTGTGGATTAAAGCTCATACACAAGAGGGTGGGAAAATTCTACCTAGTGCGCAACCCTACTATGTGAGTTAGGCTATGCTTTATTTCTGTTTACATATTATTCTAATTTATGCAATCCATCTATGTTCACAAAATGTGCTCTACATTACGGGATGACCTTAAGAAGGCGCAAGAAGAGATCAATGAAAAAATAGGTCTTTGGTGAACTTGTAGATGAAATGGATGCATTGATTAAAGCATTTGGAAAGGATTGTAGGGGACGAGTTCGTCTTTGTCGGTCCTATTTCTCGTACACAATATGATTATTCGCTCTGCGCGTGCCAAAGTTCTTGAATTGAAGTGCAAAGATGGAGAACTTAAACATGAGGTGAAGGAGATAAATGGCAAGATGGAGGTTCTTCTTACTAGCTTTGCATCCTTATGTAACGTTGTGGAACATCCAACTGGACAAGCATCATATATTGCCTCGAACCACTTTGATAATGCACATGGTCCCGCGTATTCACCTACTCGAGGCTAGGTGGTCGAATAGTTCACCTGCAGCGCTTCCACATGGCCGAGATATCACCGGCTCGATCGGCGGCAAGAATCGCTCAGAATAGTTCACCTTCAGATGGAGCCAAATGTTCATTGTTGAACTTGGATGATGAGGTCATTGCTGTTGGTCGAGTTTGTACCGGTGAATTTGGACTTCTTTGTCACGGCTCACCTGTAGCTGAAAATCATGTTAAAGTGTTGTTGGACCTCATACTTTTGCCACTTGCACCGACCATAAGAGCTAACCAGTTTGTGAATACCTTTCAAGAAGTTGGAATTGGAGGCTATGTGGTTCATCCAAAAGTCTGCGTCCGATATGATTAGAAGGGTCTATCTGTCTTTTTGGAAATGATATGGATAACTCGGCCAGTGACCTATGCTTTTTTGCTATTTTGTCGACCATCTTTTTGTTATTATTCGCACTTTTATATGTGTTTGAACAACCCGATATGTTCTCATAGGTAAACTCGATGCGGTTGTGCTTAAGGGAGATTCTTATGCAAATGTGCATAAGAAAGTACTAATTTTGACTGACTTTGAATGTTAATATATCTTTTTTGTGAATTTTACTTTGTGTATGAGTGTAGTTTTTGTTTCTATATGTGTTTTTGGTTGTGCAGATGACCCATTAAGGTTTTTGAAGCAATAGGAGCCACTGGGGAATATCAATCCCTTGTAATTACTTGACCTGTTTCTCGCTTGTACATTGAAGTTGCAATTTATGGATATAGTTTTAACCTTGAGTTTACACTTTCTTGCGAGGTATAATGTTTAATGATCAAACGGTGTTGGATTATCTTTGTTGGTGACCTTCATCTCTCGGTAAGTCTATTTTGTGATCTTCTTGACATGATGCACAACCATGTCTTTCTTCTTTTATGTTATCTACGCTTCGAGATTTAAGAAATTCTTGTATTTACTTTTCGGCGGTGAGCAATGGCGAAAGGAGATGATGTAGTTCGTAAGAAGAAGAACAAAGTCTTAAGAAAACGACTTAATCTCGACCCTTCTACTCTGTCTACACGTATTCTTTGGTATTATTGCTGCTAAACAGAGACGAAAACAAGGAAAACGTCGCCAGTGTGAGGTACTTGTTACAAATTTTTCATTCATTTATATCCAAAATTAGGGATTAGTACAACATGGGTTTGGTGTTTACTGCTAGGACATTTCTTTGGATTTTGGATTACCGTAAGTGTGGTTGCTTAAGATGTTGGACTTTGGATTACAGTAAATTCTGGTTTCCGTAGATAGAAATTAGTTGTTCACCTTTTACGTGTGGTATAAATATTTTCTCGATTCTTTGTCTTGCTGCTAGTATTTTCTTAGAACAAATTTGTAATGTGTGATTGCTTACAAGTCCGAGAGCATTATTTCTTATTAGTATTCTTTGTATGTTTTATCTTGCGTAGATATGGTATGCGAGAGTTTGTGTATCTCTATTTCCAAAAGCATTATTTTCTTGTTTGCGGTGAAGCGGTTATAAAGAATGTCGAGGACAAGCGGATATTGAATAAAGAAATAAGTGGATCCGGGTAAACTTATTGGTATCTTGGAACTCTTATATTTTTGGAGTGATAAAAAGAGTTATCCGCCTATACTTAGCATTTATGGATCATCTGATTGAGTTGAACTCAACATGAACGCAAGTATCATATAGCATTATTTTTGCTTCTTATATTTTTGGATGATAAGTCATCCGCCTATACTTAGATTATGAAACTTCTATACTTAGCGGTTATGGCTCATGAACACAACGTAAATTGGATTGAATGACTTCTTTTGAATGTTGGAATGTTAAATTGGATGGATGACTTCTTTTGAATGTTGGAATGTTAAATTGGATTGAATGACTTCTTTTGAATGTTGAAATGTTTGAATTGGATTGTAGTGTAACAATTCTGGGGATAGGTACCCGCAGGGTAAAATGAAAGGGAGGGGACATTAATGTTGACCAGGTCAATAAAGACTGACTTTTTTTTTTTGGTAACAAAAGATTCGTAACGGCAAATAAGTGTCACTAATTTTTACCAGGATAGTAGGAATCAGTCAACGTTGACCTGGTCAAACAATTAGTAACGGTAAAAATTTAGTGACATAAAATTCTTGGTTACTAAATTTTTACCGTAATTGAAGTCGGTCAACGTAGACTTAGTCAATGTATTTGTAACCAAAAAAAAATTAGAAAACGGTCATGCGTTAGTTACGAATTTTCATTTCGTGACGGTTGGATGTATGTTACAAAGTACGTCACAACCCCAAATTCGTGAACGGTGACATGTTGGTTACGAATATTTGTTACACATCTCGTTGTAACGGTCTTTTTGCGTCACAACTCCATTTCGTGACTGAAATAGTGTGTTACAAAACGCAAAATATGGTGTAGTATTGTATGTATGCAACCAAGGGAAGTACTGCATATATTGTTTGAACCCGTAGGAAATATTGCATATATGAATTTTCGGTCTGAAAGAAATATTTGAACCTCAAGAAAATATGCGTGTGTATTTTGAACCCGTAGAGGATGCTCCGTATATAATTCCGAACCCGAAGAACGATATCTGTAGGGCGTATTTGAGCCCGTACGAAACACTGCATGTGTATTTCGAACCCGTAGAGAACCCACAGTATGAATCCCAAATAAGAATACGTGTATACGCTTCATATGACTTCGAACCCTCAGGAAATATTGTATATATGATTTTTTGCTTCTTGAAAGAAGTACCACGCGCGCAATTTTTGAACCAATAGAAAAATGCTCCATATATATTTTTGAACCCGAAGAAGGATACTTTGTAGACACACTTGTACCCGTATAGAATGCCGCGTATATAGTCTCGAACCCGAAGAAAATACTGCGTATATAGTCTTGAACTCGAATAAAATACGTCCTCCTTCCCCTTTCTCTTTTTTTTTTTTTGTTGGGTACGATTATGTGTCAGGGAGATAACTTCGCCTTTCTCCGTTTGTTTTGTGCAGATATCGTATTACCAAATTGTTATGAAGGAATTCGATAAGATGTTACTCTGAACCAAATTTCACTTCGTCGAAGGATGCTCATAATTCCAAGCCGAACATAGATGATGAATTCTTCACTAGATCCCTCGCCCCTTTCGGAAGGATCACCCAGGTTTCGTGCCGATTTTGCTAACCGGTGGTGAGGATGACAGAAGACACGTTCGGTTCCGCCCAGAGCACCATTCGGTTCTGTCTTCATAAAGGGGTATATTCCTCTTCCAACATTGACTTCGGGATGTGTCAAAGTCCATTGCGTTCTTTGTGAGATGGGTTGAGTTCATGGTGAGCAATGAGCGTATAAATACCAACTTGACTCGAGCGCAGGTCATTGATGCTGTCAAGACTTCAGTAAATCTCCAGATTAGGAAGGACATCCCAGGCTTGGTTGCTTTCATCTCCGGATGGTGTTCGGACACCCATACAATCATATGTAGATGGGGTGAGATAAATTTCTCCTTGGAGAGTGAGGCTCTCTTCTTTGAATCTTCCGTGAATCGGGAATCTTAGAATCCAATTATCCGAAAGTGAGGTGAAGATGCGGGATGACCTGGCCGCTAAGTTGGGGGATTTTGCTCGGGAAAGACTCCATTGCGAAGTCGAAGGATTCTGCGCTGAAAGAGGATGAAAGGTGCCCTTACGGTTGGTGGATATCTCAATGGTTTTGGGACGAGTTGGAGCCGAATGCAAAAGCTGTGATCTTCATGTCGCAGCATTTTTGGCTCTCCGGTTGTCGAGAGACATTTTTGATGACGGTTCTGGCAAGAAAGGAATAAGACCGGAGTTGCTAGAGATTCTTCGTGAAGTTGGCAAAGGGTGAAGTTCTTCCCATTGGCAAGTCTGTTCCTTGGTTCCCCGTATGTGCATCTGGATCACCTAGTTGCGAACATGCAAGTTTCGAATGGTTTCATGAAAGTGGATTCATATGTGCACGTTGATTTTCGCAAGTCCGGCTATGGGAGCACTTCGAGAAGTATGCTCCGAAACCGCCGCCTTTCGCTTCCCGCGAGTTGGGGGCTCTCGAATTCTTCGATGGGTGAACAAAGGCGTCCAAGAGTTGGAGTGAGCTTGGTTAGTTTTCTTGATAAGTTGCATGAAATCAATTTTCGTCCATGGGGGTAGGTCCATAAGTCGAGTGACTCAAATGGACACCTTTGCTTCGCTCCGCTCACGTCTTTGTCTTGATGACGATTTGAGTGTTGGTGAAAACTTGTTCATTCGTAGCTCGCTCGCCTTAGGTTATATACCGTCTTTCTTCGTGGGGTCTTTCCAGATAGCTGCTTATAATATTGACCGTGCTGCTCGTCACATGGGTTTCGATCAAGGGGTGCCTCTTGTTTACCGGCCGGTGATCCCTAAGGATTCATTGCGTGTCGCCCTTGACGCCAGTGCCCTTGAGCCGGGTATCCGTCTTCCCTTCTTTCAAATGAGAAGAGTAACTTCGACGACCTTCGGCTATAATGAGTTTTGGTGCGACGAGTTTATTATGATCCGAGATTTTGTGAATAACGTGGTGGAAAACGTTCGTTGCAAACCTTCCCCAGCAGTTTTGAAGAAGTATCCAATGTTGAGAGATCCCAAGCGAAAGTTGCCTAGCAATTCGGAAAGTCCCCAGGCCAAAGAACGGAGAACGAAGAATCGTTCTTTGGCTGGTTCGGACGGTTTCACAAGATCCTCCCACGGCTCTTGTGTCTTTCATTTCTTCCAATAACCAGGTATGTGTCGCCTCTTCATTGGCTTCTCTCAAAATACGTGAATTTCGGCTGAGAACATGTGTCTTGTTTCCTTGAGGCTTTCGGTAGTGTTAATGATTTCGCTGCCCTTGCACGTTGCCGAGAGACGGCAGTTTCTTCAAGGAATTCCGGCAGACTGAGCCTACTCATAGCGGTGATGAGTCGGAGAAAGAAGAAAGTTCAACAAGTGAGAGTGATTCCTCCGGGCAAAGCACTAGTTCTTCTTCGGGGAAGTGGTTCGGTGAGTTTCGCGCTTCTTTTCTTTCTTCTTCTTTCGTTTATTCTTTTGAAAAAATGTCTAACTCAAGTTTGCGGGAGGAATCCGGTTCGGAGGACGATTCGGGGTGGAGTCACACGAAAACTTTCCTTTGGTGACCACCATAGGTGACTTGGAGATGGGAGTTAGCCAATTGCCCGGCATGACGTGGTTCAAACGGTGGATGATTCTCTCGATGGTTGTTGCCGTAGACATGGAAGAAGACCCTTTGCGAGTCGTGAGGCCACTTGCAGGCGTCCTTTTTGATCCCCCGTACTTGGTTCCTTATCCAGGTCATGTGCTGGTTGGCGGCTTTAGCGTCTTAGGCTAAGCATGAGGCGTTGTACACCAGAATCGGGAGAAGCAAGGACATATGGCTACAACCAAGAATGTCACTAGTCGATTTGGGCTGGTTAAGCGTGTGGAAGAGGCTTTATCTTCCATCGAGGATATGCGTGAGGTGTTTGGTCACACCGTTTCTGAAGACGTTATTGCCGACTAGGAGCACTATCGCGACGTGTGCGTAGAAAAGGAGTTCAACACTTCGTGGTTTGTCGAAGGCCTTGCTGAGATCCAAAAGTTGAAAGATGCAGCAATCGAAAGCCTTTCCGCCGAGGAGATTGCCCGACAGGAGATAAAACTCGAAAAGCTTTCCAAGATGTTGACTATGAAGAGAGCGGCTCTTGAAGACGCAAAGTTGACTTTCTCCAAGAAGAGCGGACTTACGTTGGACGATTTTCCTTGAAAGTTTCTCCGTTAAACTTTCATTTAGGTTCTTTTTTTTTTTTTTTTTGAAAGACATATTGGATGTCTGGTTCAAAACTTGATCTTTGATAGACAAGTGGTAGCTTTTTAGGGTATTGGATTATTTCGGGATGAATGGTTTTGATAATATGACTCGATTATGTTTTGGGAAAAGAATATTGCTTTTATGCAAGTGTGTGCTAGCAATAGGCACAAGACTCGCAGTAGTATGACGGTTTTACTAAGAACCTAAAAATAGATTGTATATCTTTCCTAGTCTGAATTTACTCACTTCATAGGTTTTGCGAACACGCCCTCTCCATGTAAAAGGCGGTTTTGATGGCGGTTTTCTTTGGTAGCATCTTCGGCGATTGAGTAATATCATCTTGACAAGTCCCAGTTTTCTTGTGTAGTTTTTACAACTAGTAACCGGGTCGTCTCGGTAGTTGAGTCGGATTGAGTCGCCTTCCCCTACCATCTTGACATCTGGGTCGAAGAACGAGATCGACAATCTGATATTGTAGCCGATAGATCCATCCCTCCCACTGTGGTCGCCAATTGTTTATGGGTAAAAATCGTTTCTACCGATTTCGGTAAATTCGGTAGGTGAGTGAGAAACTGGTTCAAACCCTAAACAAATGTGCTGCACGTGAGCACTTTATAGGTTCGAGAGATCATCCGCACAAGTCCGGCCTAAACCAAGAAATGGTCGTTCCAGACTTGCTTCGGTCACAAAGTGGAGGAGAAGGGTTGATTTGGGGAGGAAGCAAAGAAAGGTGTTGAGGAGAGTAGTATCTCGACTTGTATCGAAAGTGAAAGCTTAGGATGCTTGCAAGAGATGAAAGCTTTTTGGGAGAGCTTGCAAAAGTTGCCTTTACGAGAGTGTAGTATTTTTCTCCTGACCGAGACTTGTTGTCTGGTGGAAATAGGTAAGACCTATTTATACAAGTCGATATTGAAATGTACCCTGGCCTCATGAAGGAAGAGAGTAAAGGGTGAAATAATGGGAGGAGGTGGTAACCGCATGGTTTAATGGGTGAAAACGTTTTTCACCATTATTTCCTCTTTTATTTGACCGCTTTATTCCTTTTCACGCTTTCTTAATGTGAGCGTAGTGTACGCTGCATGCTGTGACCGCCAAACCAAAACCCTAAAGAAGCATCCCCCAGTTTGTGTTGATGTCTCGAGTGTTGGTTGCATCTTGAGTGCAAGTGGCGCTGCTAGTGGCGCGTGTGGCATGTGCCAATGGCATGTGTGGAATGCCTTGGTGGTAGGTTGCACGGTTTGCAAGTTAGGCTACCAACGTGTGTGTTTGGCATGTGCCAATGGCATGTGCGGAATGCCTTGGTGGTAGGTTGCACGGTTTGCAAGTTAGGTTACCAGCGTGTGTGTTTGGCATGTGCCAATGGCATGTGCAGAATGCCTTGGTGGTAGGTTGCACGGTTTGCAAGTTAGGTTACCAGCGTGCATGTTGGCATGTGCCAATGGCACGTACGGCCATGTTGACCTAGTTGCAAGTCTTGCGAGCCTAGGGCGCTATATTTGGCGTGGGCCAATGGCATAGCGGCTTGGAAATAGGGCTTGCGATACGTGTTGGCATGTGCCAATGGCACGTACGGCCGTGGTGACCTAGTTGCGAGTCTTGCAATCCTAGGGCGCTATATTGGCGTGGGCCAAAGGCATAGCGGCTTGGAAATATGGCTTGCGACACGTGTTGGCATGTGCCAATGGCACGTGCGGCCATGTTAACCTAGTTGCAAGTCTTGCAAGCCTAGGGCGTTATATTTGGCGTGGGCCAACGGCATAGTGGCTTGGAAATATGGCTTGCGACACGTGTCGGCATGTGCCAATGGCACGTGCGGCCATGTTGACCTAGTTGCAAGTCTTGCAAGCCTAGGGCGCTATATTTGGCGTGGGCCAAAGGCATAGCGGCTTGGAAATATGGCTTGCGACATGTGTTGGCATGTGCCAATGGCACGTGCGGCCATGTTGACCTAGTTGCAAGTATTGCAAGCCTAGGGCGCTATATTTGGCGTGGGCCAAAGGCATAGCGGCTTGGTATTGCTGCCATGGTGCGCAGGGTGCGGCTTGGTTTGGCATTGTTGCCATGGCGCGCAGTATGCGGCTTGTTTGGCATTGTTGCCATGGTGCGCAGGGTGCGGCTTGGTTTGGCATTATTGCCATGGTGCGCAGGGTGCGTCTTGGTTTGGCATTGTTGCCATGGTGCGCACTATGCGGCTTGGTTTGGCATTGCTGCCATGATGCGCAGTATGCGGCTTGGTTTGGCATTGTTGCCATGGTGCGCATGGTGCGGCTTGGTTTGGCATTGTTGCCATGATGCGCAGGGTGCGGCTTGGTTTGGCATTGTTGCCATGGTGCGTGGGTGCGGCTTGGTTTGGCATTGTTGCCATGGTGCGCAGGTGCGGCTTGGTTTGGCATTGTTGCCATGGTGCGCGATATGCGGCTTGGTTTGGCATTGTTGCCATGGCGGCATGATATGCGGCTTGGTTTGGCATTGTTGCCATGGTGCGCAGGGTGCGGCTTGGTTTTGGAATTAGGGTTACGTGTTGAAAACCCTAAACTGGTATTTTGAAAAAAATACCCCTATTAATTATTTACACCTGAGTTAAATGCTCTTAGTTAATGTGTTGCGGGTAACACTAGGTCATGGGGTTTTACGATTTTATCCCTTGTCTAAAAACCACCATCAACAATAGTATATAGGTAAACTTGCCAAGACGCTTTTAATGAGTGTCAACTTACCTCCTCTCGTTATTGTATTCCCATTCCACGAAGAAAGCCTTGACGCGCAAATCTCAAAAATCTTCTCCCACTTTTGAGTGCCACAAGATTTATCACCCAATGGAAGACCAAGGTAAACACTTGGAAAATTAGATCTTTTACACCCCAACATATTGGCAAAACCATCAATATCTTCATCAAGAGCAACACCAAACAAACAACTTTTGGAGAAATTAACTTTCAAGCCCGAGGTTAATTCAAAACAAAGAAGTAAATACCGAAGAGCATCCACTTGTTCTCGCTTTACATCAAGAAAAACAATAGTGTCATCCACAAATTGGAGATGGTTAACTTTAGTTCCCCCGTTTTTAACCGAGAAACCCGAAATTTCACCAACATCTTGTGCCTTACTTAGCATATGACTCAACACTTCTCCAACAATGGTAAAAAGGAAAGGAGAGAGAGGATCACCTTGACGAATACCCTTATCGCTACCAAAAAATCCATGTGCCGTCCCGTTTACAAGAACCGAGAATTTAGAGAAAGATAAGCAATTTCGAATCCAAGCTCGCCAAACACCTCCAAACCCCATTTTATATAAAACTTCATTCAAAAAGCTCCAATTAACATTATCAAAAGCCTTCTCGAAATCTAACTTACACACTAACCCCGGATTTTTTTGACGAAGCCTTGAATCCACACATTCATTCGCTATCAAAACACCATCTAGAATTTGTCGGCCCTTTATAAAACTAGATTGAAAAGGGGAAATTAAAGTAGGAAGATATACCTTCAATCTCTCCGCAATAACTTTGGAAATAATCTTATACACGCTTCCTATGAAGCTAATAGGCCGAAAATCCTTGACCTCCTCAACACCAACCTTCTTCGGAATGAGAGCAATAAAGTTGTTCTGAAACACGATTACAGCCGTTGGATCGATAATAATAAAATTGAGATCGTCGATTGCAACTAAACCCTAAAACGTACACATCTATCCTAGCCCTTATAAGTTTTCTACTCGTGCAACCAAAATTCCAAACTGCGCCTCCCTCCTCGGTGTAGAGAAAGAAAGATGAACCCTAAAAACAGATCACAAGAATTCTCTCATCTATGTATGATTATTATCAATCGACAACAACAAAATCATGGCGGAAGCAGCAATTGGTGGTTCAACAGCATCATCATATCGACAACAAACTATTTGCACTATGATTTTTCCTCTCATTATGTTAGTTTTGGCCGTTCTTGTTAAGGACATGAGTTTATGTAGTTTTTTAAGATCCTCTCCAACCACTTCATGTAACTCTTGTACCTCCTATCATAGTGGTAGTATCTTGTAGGCTAAAATAAAATCTTAGAGATACATGCAACATGAGGATTTAGAGTTTCTAATTAAAAGAGTGAACGGAGAAAAATAAATGGAGTAGTGGAAGAGGAAGATTTTATTTTATCTGAGAATATATGTAACGTTTGTCAAAAATTAAAGAAGTGGTGGTGAAATGATTAAATTATAGGTCTGAACAATTCTATTTTACTGTGATCATGTTCAACTTCATATTGAAATCCTAGTAATTGACTGCATAATATTTGCATCTCATTTTACTTTATTTATTTTTTTCATTCTTGAAAATACACCATGGATCATCAAATCTGGATTCTGGTATGTACCATAGAAGTGCAACCATATCTAGAGGCCATGACTTGTTTCAAATCTGCACCATATAAAGTCAAGTGTCGTTCAGTTTGATTCGGCAAATAGATGCACGTTGAATTTAACCCACGACCAATGGGTGGGGAATATATTGCGGCGTTAGTAAACTCAAAATCAATGCCTCAAGTTTCTGCACATTGATCATTTTTCATATATCATTACCTAGCCAACGATTCTACAAGCACAAGAAAGTAAAACAAGAAACATTCTTAATTGATAACTCTCAATCAATAAAATATGATAGGAATCATCTTCGTGTAAAACCTACCTAGTCCATGGTCCTTGAACGTTACATGGTCACTCACCACATTGGAGTTCCAGGAACAAACTACGCATACAAATAAGCACAAATGCAGCTTCATATTTATTAAGCAAACTATGTTATGCGAGCTAACAATTTTCAACTTGGCCACTGCCACTTTATTGAGAACATCATAAAGAGCTTATTTGAGACTTGCTAGGCTCTTCAAGAGTCCAACTACTGCTGATTACTAGTCTATGTTTTTGACTTCAAAACAAAACTAATGGTAAGTTAAAAAATCCTCACAAATCAACTTTGCAGTAGGAAATTAAATAATCTCGGATTATGTCAACAAAATTTATATTGTTGAATTATGACTGCCACCACTTCCAGAAACTAACCAACACCAAATGTAAATGCTCATGCACCTCAAATTCGCCTAAACTCAAATTATGCTGGGACAAGTCCAAACAGATAATCACAGTCGTCAGATCAATAAGGAAATCACCGATTGTAATTCAACCCTAAAACGCTGCCATCTGACCTAACCCTTATAAGTAGTATAGTTTTCTACTTCTCCATCCACTGTTCTAAACTGCGCCTCCCTCTTGTTTGTGTAGATAGAAAAAGAAAGATAAACCCTAAAAACAAATCACACACTTCTCTCATCTATGTATGATTTTCATCAACGGCAACAAAAAAAATCATGACAGAAGCAACAAATGGTGGTTCAAGTTCAATAGCGTCACCACCAACAACAACGATCTATTGGCACTATCATTTTCCTCTCAAAATGTTAATTTACTACCCATCTAGTCTGCGATGTGTTCACATACTCTTGGCTCCGATGAGCTCGTGTAAGTTCTCTTGTAGTCGTGCTAAATTGGTTTCTGAGAAGAATAAAAAGACAAAGATGGATTAAAAGCGATACCTGATGGAAGAGGAGGATTTTTAGTGAGATCTAATTAAAAGTGTAAAAAAGAAAAAAAATATGAAAATATCAGCATCTTATAAGTAGGTTTTTAACCTAACTCTAAAGCGTACACATCTAACCTAACCCTTCCTTATAGGTAGAGTATAGTTTTCTGTGTAAAGAACGAAAGAAAAACCCAAAGGTAAACACAGTTACCTTATTCGCACTATGATTTTTCCTCTCAAAATGTTAGTTTATTGTTTTTCGAAGGTTTGGAATGCTCCTCTTCAGCTGTTGTTTCCCTTGTTTTAGTATTCGGGTTTTTTTAGCTTCTCCAAGACATCTCGTTGCCGATGAATCGCTCTATTTTCTTGGAGACAAGATTCCACAGAGGAGGAGAGGAATGAATGATGGAAAAGGCAAGAGAAGAGGAGGTTTTTATTATCCAAATATGATTTTTCGTATCTAAATGTATTTAACTATTAAAAAAAACTATGAAATTATGAATTGTAGATCTGTGTGACTGCATTTATGATGCTGATACTCAAATCTTCTGTATTTGGGTTCCCCTGCTTATTATTTGCATCTCATCTGAATTAGCTAGTTCACAATGAATAAGCTTATTCAAAACGCCAAAAGTTATCACAAGAACTATTGCCATGATGCCATGGGTACCCGTTAGGCCTGCACAGAACCGAACCGATAACCGCACTAATCGAACCGTAACCGCACCGATCCGATAATCCAACGGTCGGTGACGGTTTTAATTTTGATAATCGTTAGATCTTCGGTTCGGCCAACGGTTCCACTAATAACCGCACCCTAACCGAACCGATAACCGATTATTATAGGCCTTTGATTTATTTCTATTATGATCAATCCTAGCCATCTAAAATCGAGTAACCCTAGAGTATAAATAATGGAAACCCTAAACTATTAAGCTGCAACTTCTTCATTTCTTCTTCACTTCCTCTTCGACTTCGTTTCTCTCCAGTTGCCTCCATCACCAGATTCACCACCAGTAGCATATAGTCGCCTCCTCCACCTCCATCAAGATTCAAGACTTAAGAACACCACCACCTCTATGATCTAGTAAGTGTTTTCTCTTTGATTGATTCTTTTTTTTTAATCAATTTCTAGGTTTTTTTTCTAGGGTTTCTTTTGATTCTCGAGATGGTTTGAAATCCGTTTATCAATCGATTTGTGTTGTCAACCGATTATTGTTTATCAATCGATTTAGGGTTATAATTAATTATTTTTGTTTTTTGTTTTTTGTTTTTATTTTCTTAGACCTTGAAGAGCAGGACCAACAGCTGGAGTTCTTCATTAAAAGAGTATTGTCAGATCAAACAGGTAACTAGTGCTTCAGTTTGACTTGTTCTGTTTTATTTGAGTTCAATCTTTAGTGTTTATGAGGTTTTGTTGATGTAAAACTCTTGAAGTGATTTGTGATATGTGAGTCTGTGTCTATGAGCAAAAGGGTTTTAATGAGTTACAAATTATACCTGACCAATTAGTACAGTGGCTAGGGTTTGATGATGAAATCCATGATTATAATGTTGATTGGTTCCCAAATTGTTGTTTGAGCTTAAGTAGAATCATTTGTTCTTCCTTATCTTCTTGAGTAGTGATATGTGTGCTTGTATTAAGAACTAAATGTTGGAAATGATGTTTGTTGCAGAGATATGTGTGCTTGTATTGAGAACTTGCTAGCCATTTCCAACTCAACTAACTTGTTTACATTTCGCAGGGGCTGTAAGTGGTAATGCTTGGATCAAGTTCAGTTTCATTATCGAGCTGCAAGATTGGAGGTGCATCTCCAGCCTCTCAATCCCCTGCAACACCTCAAGTTGATGCTACAGAAGAAATACAGTAGGCTACACAGGACCCTGCACCTGAAAGTAAACCAAAGAAGAAGGGAAAAGTGTGGTCGAAAGTATGGAATGATTTTGTAAGGATCAATGACAAACAAGCAAAATGTAAGCACTGCAAGAAGAAGTTGCAAGCCGATAGTCGAGGAAATGGCACCTCCAGCATGAAGACACATTTAGGCACATGTCCTGAGAATCCAAACAAGAAGCTGAAAGGTCAACAAAGTTTAGTGTTTCCACCACCAAGACCAGGACAGTCATCCCAACTGGTTGTTGTAAGCTATGACAAGGATATGTGTAGAAGGAGATTGGTTTAGTTTGTCATAATAGATGAACTGCAATTTAGAATTGTAGAAGGAGAAGGGTTTAGAAGATACAGTGAACAGTTGGAACCTAGATTCAAGGTGCCAAGCAGGATGACCATATATAGAGATCGATTAACAATCTACAAAGATGAGAAAGAAAATTTGAAGAAATATTTCAAGGAAAGTAAACAAAGAGTCTCTCTTACAACTGATACATGGACATCTCCAAACAACTTCAACTATATGTGTGTGACTGTGCACTTCATTGATATTCATTGGAAGCTCCAAAAGAAAATCATCATATGTTGCCAGATCAAGGGTCATACTGGTGTGGATATTGGGAAAACACTTGCACTAGTACAAAACTGGGGTTATGTGACAGTTAAAAACTGTCACCGAAATACTTATGTGACAGTTTTGAAATTTTTCTGGACTGTCACCAAAGCCTCTGTTACGAAAGGTCTATAAGAAACTGTTGCGGAATCATCACTATAAAGTAACATTTCCTCATATACCTGTCATCCTTAAGGACTTATGGTAACATTTTTAAATGAAACTGTCATCAGCAACTCAACTTCTTGTACTACGGTAGCAGTTCCTTCATAAAACTGCCATAGTTGGCAACTTACATCGACATTTTTAAACAAAACTGTCATCGTAAATCCTTATCCGCTGTCATCATACACTCCTTTCAGTAACATATTTTTATACAACTGTTATTGTATAATTAGATTCTCAATGAGGTACTGCTATAGCTATTGATAATACTTTAAATTCACATAAAGAGAAAAAAAGAAAAAAAACTGTATTTTTTAAATACCTTGCTATATATATGAAATTCAAGGTTAATCACAATGATACAACAAAACATAAGAAATAAATAAGTTATAACTATTTCCTTTACAATAGAAAATAAATAAATTATAACTATTTCCTTTACAATAAAAAATATTTCCCGAAGTTTAATGCTTGAAAGTAGCTTTCACTACCTCAGATTTCTTGAACTTCAATGCTCTAAAGTTGCTTCCGCTGTTGCCTCTTGATTGGATATCTTGTTCTCTCTATGATTATAAGAACTTGTGTAGTCGCAGCTGTCACCATAAACTTCTGAAGCAAAGCTCTCCCAATACCTGCATAGTAGATAACACTTTCAAACATTAAAAGATTGCCAAAAGACACAATTAATCCGAACCATGCCGAGACTAAAAAAAAAAAAGAAACCGAGCATCATTTATCCTCGCCTGCATCAATTTTTTGAACTCGTAGCCATAGAAATGCGAACAAAAAGATTACATGATGAAACTCATGGATTCAACTATTCAGAATAAAATGAAGAAAAGTAAAATACCATATTGATGTGAAACCATATGTTTAACTGTCATGTCGTATTGAAGTCATTAACTCTATATATATGAAGACGTTTAGATTCTATCCGGAAAAAACTGAGGCTTACTTGAAGCTAAAATCTCACAATTACCTGTACATATAGAAAAGAATCACATTACCCATATAATAAGAAAGGTAATAATTATAAACACAGTCTAAAACACTGCATACGAAAAAAATCACATTACCCATATTTTAAGGAAGGTAATAATTTTAACCACTGTCTAAAACACTGCATACGACTGAAATTGCCAAATTAAGCAATCAAGGAAGCAAATGAGCATCCTGTATCTCGCCCTAGGTAATTTTGTGCCTTCTTTGAATGGAAAGAGAAACCTTTGATGATAAATATGGTATCCCAGAGATTCAACTATTAAAGACACAACTGAGAAAGATACAGTACAATATAAAAACAACAAAAGATTTATTTGGCAGAATCATCATAATGAATTTTACCTAGTATATGAACATATACGAGCAGTTAAGAACCACGGACCAATAAAAATGAAAAAAGAGACATAATAATATATGCTTACTTCAAGCACTATTGAATATTAAAATTTAGCTTCTTTAGAGTACTATTTTTCACTTCACCATTAGCAAGTGATCGAGCACTCGTGGAATCAGATATTTCTTAATTAATAAGAAGTATCAGATTGTTTAGATTCTTATTAAATGAAACTAATGATAAACAACTACATTGCAGAGCTAAATAAAAGTGTGAGTATTTAGCTGGGTAATAGCAATTATCAGTTAAGTACTTTCATTTCCTGGGTAATAGCAATAACAAGCCAATTATATTTAGGCCTAGAAATTGACAGAACGTATGTTCATCAGAGATGAGGGATCGAAAATTTGACTACACTGGAACACATAAAATGATTAGAGATTAAAATAACATGATAAGCAAGGGCCCAAAAGCAACCCTTAAATCTTTAAGCAGCCAAGTCCACTTCATGATAACAGTAATTCTACCAACAATAGAAAGCATGGGGATAAAATGCATTGGTGGCATACGGTCATGGGCAATGTAAATATGGAAACAAATAATTACGACACGAACCTTAGCTTGCATTTGAAAAAAAATGATTTTGCAACTTGTTAGATTCTGCTGATAATTGTGGAGCTCAGTCGGAAGTTTTAGGCTTGACAGCGGGGGAGCTCATAGGCATCTAGACTGAAATTGGCATATCACATTCAGCTACATATTTCATTTGATGGAGGAAAATATAAATGCACATGGATATGATTCATCTGAAAACCTTGTGATAAAATATCAGAGCTCATTAAAACAGGTAAAAACTACGTTCTTTGCCATAACAGATATCAGGCATACAAACGAATAAAGCCATAAGGTAACATTTATATTCTAAAAAAAACTGGCATAACTCGACCACAAAATTACCCCATACAGTGACTATACATGATCCGGGAAAAACTTTTTTGCATCAGATTTGTGTAAATCAGGGTTGCTACAACGCCCTTGGGGATGTCTTTCCAATTTATACTTTGATTCTGCCCAAGATGCCTAGAGAAATGCATTAATAAAATTAAACTTAGTAAACGAAAGAGCCATAATTCCAAGTTAAAATCAGTTTGAATGCCAGAGCTGAAACGAAATTGTGCATAAATATACCTTCCTTTATCTCACAGGATAGACTTGAAGCTAGATGCGTTACTAGCTTCTCTCTTTAGTGGAAGAACCCTGCAAGTAAAGTAAATAAATAAATTACGTAACCAATTCAAGATGACATGCTAGGTTGAAAGTAGTAGCATTTGAATTGTAAAAAAATGAACAAGGAAAGAACTAGTTTAACAATTAGTTTAGATGAACATCACTTACATATGGACAATCTTTCCACTGCCTCCTCGGCATCTTTCTATTTGGATATGTTGTCATTGAAAAATATTTTTCTATCTTCACGTCAAACAGATTTGTATCTAGGATCATCTCTTTGATAGACCTCTACTTGAAATTCAACCAGAGAGTATTTGAGAAAATAATTGATATAACTGAAGTTACTGACCTATTAAAATGAAAGCTTTATTCTTATCCAAAGAAGTGAAGTCTTCGACTCAAAGGGGAGAATAACTGGTGTTCTTTGCCGCAAAAATAAACTCCACTTAGAATCAAACTAAAGATCACAAACATCTACTTGAAATTCAATTATGAACACCAAATTAACAAATAACAAATCCCAATAACAAGAAAGAGAGAGATAATCACCATACATTAATTGTGGATAGAGTGTCATGCTTCAAAAAAAAAAAAAAATTGTGAATAAAGAGGAAATTACTTGTCAAAAGCCAAGAACATGGAATCAACAAAGTTTTCTACGCTTTTTTCATTGCGGAGAATACAATCACAGAGTACCAAAACCAAATCACATAGTCATAACCAGAGTCGGACTATAATCACGGTACTCACCAGCTATAACTAAAACCGTAGTCCAGAAACATAAAAACCATTAATTTGTTTACCAACACGCACTCTGGACCAATTTCACTAGTCGCAAACCAAATCCCACCAACACTTTACAAATCTGAATCAGCAAAGAAAAAATTACAAACCCACATTAAGGCACCAAATCCCACCAACACTTTACAAATCTGGATCAGCAAAGAAAAAATTACAAACCCACATTGAGGCATCAAATTCAAATGCCCTACACCTGGTGAATAACAAGCTTGATCTTCTATCCAAAACTAGGGCTTCAGAAGAGAAACATATCAGGAAAACAAACAAAACTGAGAAAGTAAGATAGACCCAAATCATAAACTAGGGATTTTAAAGTAAAAAAAAAACTTATACCTAATATAAAAATCCTAATTATAATCTTCGCGACCACCATCAGGAACCGAATCAACAAACTCAAGACCGTAATTTTTCTTGAGAGAATAAATCAAGAGATTCATGCGGTTTATCTAATGGAGATGACGAAAGAGAGCTTTAAAGCTCGATTTTTGTACACAAGAACAAAACGGGAGTGTTCCAGAGGAAGCGAGATAGTGAGTGATCGAGAGATAAAAGGAATGAAGCATAAGATGAAACTCTAGATTGAGGTATATTCGATTCCAGATTTTGCTAAGAGAGTGGAAGATACATACTAGCTAGATCTGCTTATACAAAGATAAAATTGTTGAAAGAAATTAGGTTTTCCATTTAATGGAAATAGAGAGATGGGGGTGATGGTAATGAAAAATTGAGTTTTCGCTTCTTCTTTTGGGGTTTTCAACGAGAATGAGAAGCCAAAGGTTCGAGAAAGACCCACTAACAAAACGCCCCACGACTGGATAATGCTTAATTACGGACTCAAAACTAACAACATCGTGCGTTTAAGAATACCAAATGGTTGATTATGTAAATAATAGCGAGTTGTAGATAAAAAGCTGTCACTATAAGTGGGAGTGGCGGTAAATAAAAGAATCTGTTATCAAAAAGCTACACTTCGATAACAGTTTCTATATGGAAATTGTTACAATAGCTTAGGAATAGTAACAGTTTAAAAGCTGCCATTATACATCGGTGTATAATAACATTTTTCCACAAAAAGCGTCGTTGTATAATTATTGAGAATGATTTCAAACGCCACGGTTGTTCCCCACTATTGGTGTCGGTTTTAGTAAAAAACTGTTACCTATGTCTCATTGCATTTACTTTTGTGACAGTTCATTCGCGAACTGTCATGGTTTTGGATAGTGAACTGTCACCAAAGCCCATATTTGTACTAGTGTTGAGAAATGTTTGTTGGATTGGGGGCTAGAAGATATTTTTGGTGTGACTTTGGACAGTGTCAGTGCAAATACTGTGGCGATCGAGTATCTTCAAACCAGTGTCATCAATTGGATAAGAGAAACAATTAGAGCTGAATACATGCAGGTTAGATTGCTTTTCTTCTTCAGTAGTTTAATTGTTTAATTTAGACTTAGCTGAATACATGAAGATAACAACCAACCATGAAATGTATTAATTATGTAAAGTGGTAGAGTATTTTTGATGTTATTTTTCTTAGTCATGTTGTATGGAATGGAGAATGAAAAGATGTGAGTTGGTCTTCCGCTTTTGTACTATCATTTTTTCTTTTTACTTTCATGACTTAGTTCATTACTAGAACCATATCTCTATATCTTGATTTAGGGATGTTAGATCTAGGGATTTTCCATAAGTTACTGAATTGTAGAGGATTTCATAGTGGCATCATTATCAATAATTATATGAGCTATATGTCAAATGGAAGAAACATGTTTATATTCTAGCTTTCTGTATATGCAACTTGTATCTGCTTTTTATTTCCATGGAAGTAATTGTTTATTGTTCTGTCACATTTGAAACAACTGAACATTCAAGGAGATGGCACTTTGTACACTTTGTAAACTTATTTGCTTGTACATTTGTTATTACTCAGTTTAGAACAATTTACTGATATTTCCTTGTTTCATTCTTTTATCAGGTAAGGTGTGTTGCGCATGTTCTTGCGCTTGTTGCTAAAGATGTTGTGTTGTTGTATCACAAGTCAATTAGTAGGATCAAATTAGTTATCAAGTATGTCACTGGATCTCCCTCTAGGTTGGCCAAATTCAAAGAATGTGCTGCTCTTGAAAAGATTGATTGTAAGAAGATGGTTTTCTTGGATGTGAAGACCCGGTGGAATGCTACATATCGAATGGTTGAGCTTCCATTCCATATGAGAAGGTCTTTAAGAGGTTAGAAAGAGAAGATAAGAGCTTTCGAGATAAGTATATTTTTAAAGAATCTGAATGTGAAGCTTTGCCTAATCTTGATGATGACACTGTTGTAATTGATGATGAAGATTATTTTCTTAGTTCTAGTGAATCTGAAAGTGAATGAGATGTAACTAAAAAGAGAAATACGAAGAAAAGGAACAAGGCCCGCCATCATGCTCCATATGCTTCAGACAGGTCATATGCTAGGAGTCTTGTAAAATGTTTAAAAATCTTCTTTGATGTTACTGTTAAGTTCTCTGCTTCAACACAGGTTATTACACATGAGTTTTTATGGCAGTTGGCTTTCATTCATGAACAATTGGTTTGTCTTAGATCTATAGGAAACCGAGATGCTCATATTTCTAGGATGACAGAAGTAATGTTCAAAAAGTACAACTCATATTGGGGGGATTATGAAGATATGAACTATGTTCTATTTTTTGCTAAGTTGCTTGATCCTCGAGAGAAAGAGTCTGGTTTGAAGTTTAATCTTGAATGTTTGTATGAGCAAGAAGATTTCAGGGTTGGGAATATTTTGAAAGCTGTAAACAAGACATGGGAAGACTTTATGAAGAGTACAACACCATGTATTCAAATGCTAATGCAGATGAAGGTGACATCAGCTTTTTAACTTTAGTTATCTGCTTTTGTTCTACTGTTAGATATTATACATTTTGTTATCATCATCATTTACTAATATTGGTTGTGCTGATGTATTAGGTACTAGGTTAACAACTGCTGTAGGTGTAGATGACATGGTAGTTTGTGTGCAGGAAGAGAACATTGAGGATATGCTTGAGTCGAGGAAGAAAAAGCGAAGAATGAATGTTCACTCTACTCATCCAAAGTCTGAAGTTGAAAGGTATTTGCTTGATGACTGTGAAACATCTACCAGAGATTTTGATATTCTGGCATGGTGGCCGGCTAATAGTACCAAGTATAAGGTACTATCACTTATGGCGAAGGATATTTTGGCAATACCAGTGTCCTCAGTTGCTTCAGAGTCTGCATTCAGTACCGGAAAACGCATTCTTACTCCATGGAGAAGATCGCTATCTGCCAGGACAGTTGAATCACTTCTCTGTACGCAAAGATGGTTGCAGAAACCAATCTCTCTTGATTTTATATGTGACTATGTACCAGATGACAATGCCAGCATTGAAACAAAGAACATAGTTGAATAACTTACCTTCTTAGCAGTAATTGAGAAGATCCAAAAATTCCAATCTTGACTTCTTGCTCTTGTGTTTTCTTCACCATAACTTCAAACAACAATAGTTTACTAATAATGGAAAATGCTTTAATTTACTGCTTGGGTTTTCTTATACCTAAAAAGTCTTAACACATTTATCAGAAGGAAGAGAGAGTATTTTCAATGCTAGTGTAGGCGCAACAAGAAAATAGTCTTCCATATCTTTATATAGTAGTTTTCACTCTATTCTCCCACTAAGATAAAACAGTTAGGTCTTTTAGGCCTATTCCTATGCATATGGAAAACATCATGTTTGGCCATATATGCACCCACTATGGGTATGCCAAACTGTCAAACTCATATGCATATATGTCAGCAATAAAAATATAGGCATACACGATGGAGTTTCGAGCGAGCGATACAAATTCTATCGCTCGGTGGTCTTATAAGCGCTCGCCGGTCATTCAAGCGCTAGCGATGGTCATTATGTCGCTCGCTGGTTTGATTATCGCCTATCAGATCTTCATCCAGCGGCTACCATTCTTTCCCTCTATAAATACCAAATTTTAAAATCACACCAAATTTTTTAAATCTCTCTAAATTTCTCAATCTCCAATTCTTTTCATCACTCTTCCAATTCTTCAGAGAGCATGGTTGATAATATGAACTTAGCTGAGTTCGTAACAAACGAACGTGCTACCGAAAATCAAAGAGTTGTTGATCGTGCCAGTGTGCAAAGTGAGATTAGGAGAAGCCAATTTGGAGAAGTCAAATTAGGAGAAGTCAAATAAGGCTAAAACCAAAAATCACTGTTGTGGAAGATGAATGTATTAGCAGGAATTATATTTCTTCTATTGATAAGACTTTATTCGGAAATGCATTACATCTCGAAACATTATGGCAAATGATTTTTGGGAAATTTCAAGAACAAACAATGAATCCCAACAATCGTGATGTTTCAGAGTTGATTCAACGCTTCAATATAATCAATAAGGAAGTTACTAGGTTTGTCGCTTTACTTCATCAAGAATGTCCAAATTTGAGGAACGATGAATCCATGATGGAATTTCAATAAAGGTGTCGTACGGATGGTGCAACTATGCGGGAACTTCGACATAGGTGTTGTGCGGAATATCGTCACAACTACGAAAAAGACTTCTAATTTGAAAATTGTTTCTAGATTTTAAAATATTTGCCCAAATATTATCCAATATTAATGTTTTAATTTCTCGATTGTCCACTTAAGTTCTTATGTTTTAATTTCATAATTGTCTAAGTATTAGGTTTTAATATTTGTTTAAACTATTAAATGTATCTCTAATTAAAATGTAAGATTGGATTAAGAATAGAAATAAGCTTATTTTTCAACATTACTCGTCAAATTTTCAAATTCATTAAACTTCGATATAATCATTTAATAGTCATTTTACAAGACATAAAACTAGACAATAATATTTTGAAAAATAGCATGAGAGTAATTCGGTTAGGATTATGTCAAAAAAATTTACGTTGTTCCATAATTATTGCCACTTCTAGACTGACCAACACCAAATATGCGTTTGTTCCGATATGCTGATATCAAATATTACTGTCAGTCCTCTCATATGATTACTGCCGTTAGATCAATAAGAGAATCACCGATTGCAACTCAACCCTAAACAGCACGCATTTCACCCTTATAAGTAGCATAGTTTTTTATTTGTAAATCTCCAAACTGCGCCTCCGTATTGTCTGTGTAGATAGAGAAAGAAAGATAAACCCTAAAAACAGATCACAACGAATTCTCTCATCTACGTATGATTTTTATCAACGGCAACGAAAACTCATGGCAGAAGCAGCAAGTGGTGGTTCAATAGCATCATCACCAACAACAAGCTATTGGCACTATGATTTTTCCTCTCAAAATGTTAACTTTAGTCCATTTCATTGTGCCATCATAAGCTTCAATGAGTTCTTGTATGATCTTCTTGATTTAGTCGTAGTCCAACAGGCAGGATTGGTTTTCTGATAAGAACATAAAGAGAGTAAAAGAGAGGATTAAAAACGTCGGTGATGGAAGAGAGGATTTTTAGTTTCTAATTAAAAGAGTAAAGGAGAAAAAAGTATTTTTTTTTTTTTTTTGAAGGTTTTTTTTTTTTTTTTTTTTTTTGCCATAAGGCTAAAACCAAAATATGTTTTTCTTTTGGCAAAATTGTAACCTTATTATGTTTTCTTTTTATCTGGGTATGTATCATTTGTCAAAAATAAATTAAAGAAATGAAATGATAAAATTCTAGATCTGGACATTGCTATTTTACTTTGATCCATGTATGATGTTCTAACTTCAGTATTGAAATCCTAATATTTGAGTTCCACTGTATAATATTTTCATCTCATTCTTTTCTTCTTTTTTAGCTTTTTATTTTTTTTATTATTCTTCAAAATTCTGGTCTGGATTCTGGTGAGTAACTATGAATTACAACCATACCAAGAGGCCACAACTTGTTTCAGGCTTTTACCGATAGAAAATGAAGTGCTGTTCAGTTTGATGCAGCAAATAGATGCTGTAATTGCATTAAACTGATGAAGCGGACAGAAGGGGTATACACATATTTGCATACAACCAAGGTCTTATCCAAAGTCCAGCAAGGTAAATCTTTTAAGAATTCTGCCCTTGCGTTGTGGTGTTTATAGAGTGCGAGCTCTTTATCGAATCCAAGGTGCCATCTCATTAATCTCCGGGTTAAAATGGTTGTGCCACCTAAAACTCGTGCATAAATTTTCAATCGCAAAACACACACACCATGACATTAAGTAACAATCTTGGTATAGGGGCGGCAACCTAATAAGACAAAAAAAGGTCATTACAAGGTAATTCAAGTGCCCCTTATCAAAGAAAAATCTGGAAATGACTAATTTGCCCTTATTGTTAATAATCAAGATTAGTGTTGATAATTAATTTTCACTTATTATAACTCTAAAATCAGATTTTTAGAGTTATAAAAAAAAGTTTAGAGGAGAAGAAAAAGAAAACTTATGTGATATTTGTGAAACCCTAGATCTTGATTCACTCAACCAAAATGAGTGATTCCAGTGAGCCGGTATACTTCTAAATTAGTTCCCATTAGATTTTTCTCTCTCAAAATTATCTAAAGTACATAACAAAATCAAAACTTTTGAATTTTCAGAAGAACTTACGGTTACAATTTTGCTCGTGACCAACCGTAACTCACTAGTACAAATTTGGTCTTTGGTGACAGTTCAAATTCCAAAACCATGACAGTTCACGAATGGACTGTCACAAAAAGATAAGCTATGAGATATATGCAACAGTTTCTTACAAAAACTCACGCCAATAGCGGCATACAATCGTGATGACTTTTTAACCGTTATTGAATAGCTATAAGATGGCAGTTTTGTAGAAAAATGTTATTGTGCGTCAATGTATGATAACGAGTTTAAAAGCGTTATAATTTACGAACTAATATAACTTGATTTCATATTCAAAGCTGTTATCGAAGCATAAACAATTTTAAATAACGATTCAACACTAAAGCGTGACTGCGATCCCAAAGCGCTTTTATTCGCAGATCAGTACATACCATAACGCACGACGCTGGTAGTTGAGGTCCTCATTAACTATCTACGAATACGTAGTGGGTCTGTTTTGTTAGTGGGTCTGTATAGTAGTCTCGATTATCTCCTCTTCCTCTCCTCCTGCACTCACTTCTGTTGAAAACCCCAACATAGGTAGGTGAAAGAAATTTCCCAAACACCATCGGTCCATCTCCCATCTCTTCTCGACTCTCCAATTCCATAATTTTTACTTTGTACCAGCAGATTTTATCTCTCTCATCTCATGGGTTTTCTCTCTTAGCAAATCATCTTTTACTTCAATCTAGGGTTTCAACTCTTTGGTTCAATCCTTATCTAAGATCACTCACTTTTTATCTCGGTTGCTCGGTGAATTTTCTCCATAAGAAAACTACACGAGTCTCTGAATTTCCTCTCTTTGGAAGCAGTATGGTCGCAAAGATTCTTAAAAATGTGATTTGGTACTAGGTATAAATTTTCGGTATTTCTAGTGTAATCCCTAGAACATGATTTGGGTATATCTTACTTTTTATATTAGATTATGTTTTTCAGATATTTTTATTTTTGTACGAAGCCCTAGTTTTGGATAGAAAGATTATTCCTGGGTCTTTTTGCTTGATATTGTAGGATTTCACCGGATGTTAGATCGTTTTATTTGACGCCTTAACGTAGTTCGTAAGTTTTTCTTTGCAGATTCAATTTTTAGAGCGTTGGTGTGATGTGGTTAGGGATTAGTGAGATTGGAACTAGAGATTGGTAAAAAAATTAGTTGTTTTCATGCTTTTGTATGCAGCTCTCCGTATGACAGGTTCTATTCAAGGAGCCTGATGAAGAAGAAGAGATCAGTTATGGGTAAGCAGAACCACAGAAGAGGAACAGACTTTGGTTCAATTTCCATGTCCTTGGCTTTTGGAAAGTGGGTTCCTATCTTTCTTTTCTTTTTATTCGGATTCCCCCAATTGTTAATTTATGTTCATAGTTGAATTTAGAGTAGACATATGTGATATTGGTTTTAATTCTTCATAGAGATTATTTATGTCGAAAAGATCTGTAGTTCTCCTCTCAGTTTTGTGAACCACCTATCAGATTTGGAGATTTTAATGGTCCTATGATGGTCTTTGCATATCACAATGAGTTTGGTTCTTTCCGATAAATTTCAAGTTTAAATTGCTGAAACTATTCATCTTAGAATTATTAATGAAGTTATCTAATATCACAAAGACTCTGTCATGGGCTTGTTTATTTTTATACATATAGATTACTTAGAAAAGTGTGGCTGATCATTGCTTACTGCCATAGGGATGAGCAATACCTTTTTATTACATTATGTGGAAATCTTTAGCAGATTCATTTCCTTTATTCAATAATTTATTTTAGTGACCGAAACTAAGTAGGGCAGTGGTACTAAAACCTTTCTACTCTTGTTCAAAAATCAGGGTATAACTGTGGAAAAGTGAAGTATGACTGGTAGCGCAAAGGTTTTTAATACAGATGTTACTGTAAAAGCCTCGATGACACACCACCACATGTCATAAATTGGATGTATCCAAATAGCAGAACTGAACTTTCAATGAATACGACAATGGCATTCATTGCTGGCACACTATCATAGTCTACGTGGTTTCTTGATCAAGCCAAGGTAAGTAAGATACCCATGTTAGTGCTCTAGTCCTATTATTATGTACGCTTGGGTGCCATCAATTAATTCTACTAAGCTTAATGATAGATCATCTAGATTTTTCTTCATATGTTCTTTAGGAAAATTTTAAATCTTAACACTCTTATTCTATATAAATATGCGCATACTTCATTTTTAATGTAACCCAATCTTTTTGTCAGTTGAACCATTTTTGTTATGTATATAGCATGTCTAAAACGCTCCATTTGGTGGGAGAGCTGTAGACTCAGGCTTGATCTTTATGGACTATTCATTCTGTGTGAAGAAAGAGGTTATGTTTTTAATGCAGCATCAATCTTCTTATACAAATCATCGTAGCCACAATTGATTTCTTAATTTTGCACGAACAACTTTATTCTGAAAGATTAGAAACTTGTAATTCTTTTGCAGTTAGCATGGGTTACTATTCAGAATGTCAATTTTTGTGAAAATGTAACATCCTCCTTTTACAACTAATCTTCCCTTGTTGAATTTTGATATTCTTTTATTTGATTTTCGAATTTCCAGGTGTTTATTATCAAATGTTCTTCCTTCAATTCTAATAAAGCAGAAAATTACCTGGGACTGGATGCAGGATGCCTGTCTTTCTTCCCCTTGTTTATCTATTGTGGCATCTTCAGTTGTATGATGTAGTTAAGGTTTTCACCATATCTTATTATATGGTACTTTGCTTCAGGAGTTCGCTGTCACATGTGCAACTACATATAGTTCTTCGAAGAGGTCTTCTTCACCCCTTGCTTTCATTACCTAGTTTAAAGTGATTCTTAGTTCCTTTTGGATACTATAAGACATTGCAGTTAATACACAAATACATATATATGTCGTCGTAGTCCTCACTGTCTTGTATGATATCTAAAGTGTTGTACTTCTATTTTCCTTTGCCTTGTACAAGTAGTCATGTATTCATATATGCCACCTGTAAGTAATTTCTGGATAAATGACAACTGCATTTTTTGATCATGATTACTGAGAGATATGCAGGTAGGCACTTTTCCGTTTCTATTTGGGAAGCTATCCTGCATTGATCTTGTGTATGTGGCATAAACTTCATTATTTAGTTACTGGTGCAAATATTCCGTTGAGATTCAGAAGCTTGAGTTTGCCATTTAAAGGCTACCGAATTGATTACCCTTTAATTCCAGGGTACAAAAATTTATTTCAGCTTGGATTGGTTGTTGAAAGCATCGAAATCTAATTTGTGCGTGGGAACAACTAGCTTATTATTCTCAGGTGTGTATTAGTATCTGTATGGATTGGAAACTTCTTATAAGTGGTAAGTGCTCTGCTTCGATCATGTAATAACCAAAGATGTCTTATTTCTTGCCACTATGATCTCTATTCTTGCTTGAACTGTTAACTTGGGATGTTTGTAGAAAGATTAAGCAGTTATATAGTTAGGGTAAATAAGGTCAATACGGATATTAAGAAGTGATATATTGAAATATATGTTCAAATATTCTCAACCCTGTGCTTTATTTGTCATGTGTGTTGATTACTATGTAGTCTTTTTCTTGTGTGCTGACCAGGCTTACTCCTGCTTGTCTGCAAGTTCCGGGTTACCGTCATGTCCAAGAAATGTTGTTATGGGATCGACTTTGTTGTGTGGGTGTCTCCTTATGAAGGATCTGTTCTCCCTGTAGGGTCTTGTCGTGAGCTTACAGTGTTTGATATTGTTTTTTTCTTTTTTGATACAGATGTTTGATAATTTATGCTAATTACTTATTACTGTATGCGATTTGTATACGTGATGCTAATTACTTGTTTACTATATGCCATTTGTACAAGTGAGTCTGTAGAACATTTATGTTTAAATAATTATACATTCCTTTATTAATTTTTTTCATGTATATTGTTGACCATCTACCTAAAGGGAAAAGAATAAATCTTATACAGATATGTCAGTTGAAGAAACTGTCATATATTAAGCTTTATGATGACAGTTTCATGAAGAAACTGCTACCTTAGCGCCGCTCATGTGACAGATTATTCATAAAACTCACACGAAAACGCGTTTATAATAACAGTTCTTTATAAAAAAAATGCGACCCTAAGTCATTTGCCACGAAAAGAACTGGGCTTACGATGACAGTTTTACAGAGAAAAAGCGTTGCAAAAAAATATAACAAAATTAATCACAGCGTTTCTGTAACGGCGTATATCTGTTACAAATTTAATCAGTTCTTGTCACAGGGTATATCTGTTACTGATTAAATTTGTAACAGATATACGCCGTTACAGAAACGATGTGATTAATTTTGTTATATTTTTTTGCAACGGTTTTTTTTCTGTGACAGTGATTAATTAAAGTCACACTTAAAACCGTAACAATAATTGATAGTCACAATTTAACTAATTTTAGGATTGCGACACGTGTCGTATCTGTTACTTTATATTTACCACAATTCAACGGATGCCACGTGTCACTTTTCTCACGATTACAGTAACACTTATTAAAGTTACATATTTATTAGCAACAAATCTTCCAAGAACACGTGTCATGCTGTAAATTGTTGTTCTTAAAATGACGACACGTGTTTTTTTTAATCACAGTTGTTGTTACAGTTAACCTAATGATAATTCTTTAAATTACAATTAAAAAAAAAATGGGTAGTCCGGATCATTTTCATTGACCCGGGCTTCCATTTTACAGGCCTGCAATACAGGTAATTATGATGGACCTGCACTTTCAGTTTACAGGCCTGGAATACAAATATAACCTGAAACAAAATTGCAATTTCTGCCTGCAATACAATCTCACCCCTTCGACAGAAGTAGGCTTATAAAGATTGTCATGACTCTTCAATTAGTAAAAGAGGTAGCTAGCTAGCACACTTATCATTACTATTTCACACTAACCACCTTTCTTACCAAAAGCAGCACCTGCAAACAAGTCATTTTCAGCACTAAATTAATGCTCAATCTGAAATTCTTCCAAATTATTCATTCGGTCTAGAGTTTTACCTGCCAGACTACACCATTTATGCCTTATGCCTTCGATCGCTAACTAACTGGCCCAACTCAATTGAGAAACAAGGTTCAGCCATCAATTCGTTGTTGAGAATCTTCCATAGACAATCTAGATGTCCAAACTCACTTGGAAGCTTTAAACCACTGACAGGATATATACATTCAGTAGACATAACACAAACTCCTATTAGATAGTACAGCTGCATCACTAGGATCAATTTGGAGGGCCTGTAAAACAAACAACACATCATTTGGAAAAGGGAAAAGAGACTGCTTAAATGGAACAAATCAAGAAGCCAAAAAAATGTTCAAATCATTTTTCCCATTAGAGGAAAACCGGCATTCGTCAGCAACAAGCAGATGCCAGTCAATACACAGATACTTATTGCACGCCGTTTTCATGCCAAACAAGTCTAAATCTAAACAGATAAAGTCCAACAAGAATGCAAAAGAAATTTCAACCTTCAGTCTATAGAAAAGCTTATCAAGCAACGACCATAGTTCATCAGATTCAGCTCGACTTGTTTTTAATGCATTCACTAATCAAATCATTATGCAACATCTATAATCCAATACAACAAAATAATAATTTTCTTAAAGTAATGCAATCATTTCAGCATAGTAGTACACAGTAGTTCCAAATAATGCAAGCATATAGTTCAAAATAACCACGATAACAATATTCTGGCTTGGCATAAGTAAACATGATATTCCTTAATGGAACCAAATTGACTTCAAGTTACCAAAGAAGTTAAAACGGACCAAATATAATATAAGTTTAGTAAACAGAAGATTAAAAGAACCAAGTCGAATTCACTTGGTCGTCCGTTGCAACACCAATCAGTACATTAATCTTAATTTGGCTAGGTTTCTAGTAGACTAACACTTTTGCAACAGTGCCTCTATTGGCGTTACCAATACACAGTTGAACTAGATGTATTTTTCATATTTAATCAAGCATTTTCAAGTGCATCATTTACACAGATATCAAAACACATATACACAAACATTGATTTCTCCTAATCAAAGTGGTCAATTCCATAACAGATAAGAAAATGTAATGCAACTCGGCATAAAGATGGGTGGAATCCCATACATAGCAATCCGCAAGATTAATACATGTTTTATGTCACACATAACACACATGCATCTGCATTTGGTAAGGGAAACAACAAATTAGCTTGACATAAAGATTCTTAGAATGCTTTCCTTACCATTTAAGAAGCCATTAGGCTGAATTCAAAAATTACTTAAAAGTTGAGACAATTTGTCTCAGTTTCATGTCAGAATTCCAAACAAGAAAATACTCATTTTTCCTAAGTAAAGAATTTCATGGCCTAGACAAACATGGAGGAAATTCAGTATTATATTTATCTCCGTATCATTAGCTAATGTGCTCAGTACCACCAGGAATCAGTTCATAATCAGTGACCTGCATTTCACCATCGTTGTGTGTTTATGACATCGTTACCAATATATTTTGAACAAAATCATTGAACATCAAAACATCTAATGCAATTGGTAGTTGGCATTACCTCGGCCCTCTCATATAATATCGGCTTCTCCTAATTGGCGTCCATGCTTTGAAATTTAGATCTAGCACATCACTAATGTCATTCTTAAAAGAAGAAATAGTCAATTAAATCGGTATGATATTAAAATTATTAGATAAATTAAGTATTCCATTAAAAAAATTAGGAACACGAGAAAAGCTTGCGAGTAAGCATTAGACTTATTGCGTACCTCAAGCATCCATTTTAAATTTTTGAAGTAATCATGATCTATAGCCTCAATGTCATGATAGGTCACTTTGACCCCTAAGATATGCTTATAGAATGATCGAGTAAAGTGAACATCAAGAAGTTTGCCACGTCGACAGAGCTTTCCCTTTGCACCCGGTGAAAGAATATCATAAGCCCATCATCATCAGATGACTTAGCAATTAACAATCAAATAAATACAAGAGACCCAGTTACGATAGTGCCAACAGAGATAGAAACACACCACTCGGCCAACAAACTTGAAGTAAGAAAGATGTTTCGTCTGGTAAACAGAGTTGGGATTTGGCTGAAATGTTGACTCATTACCAACTGTTGTGAAAAGTAGTGCCCCCTTGTCAAAAATAACCCTTGACAACAACTGATACCATTCCCTTGTAAGTTCACCAGCATAAATTCCTTCCTATCCGTGGAAATGAACAGTCAACCTCATTCATGAATGCACACTTGCGAAATTAATTTAATTGCAGAATAGCAGTTCCTAAGATAAGCATGAGTCATGATCTGTAATTAGTAATGAAATGCTCAATATCAATTTCAAAACCTTGTTAAGAGGACTAAATTTTATTAGAAGAGACCTTAAACTAATTCTATTTTTGAGAGGGTTGAAACTGCCTTCGAATAGGTATAAAGACAACGAAGTTCCCCAGTTTTCTAGCTTTGAGTGACTATATTGCAAAGGACCTGTAGACTTCATCACATAACGGAATTCAGTAAATAATATCTCGAAGGAAACTAGAGAAGTCCGTCTACAATTTCTTATAATACTCCAAGGGATAATTCAGAGTCTAAGTGCTCCAAAACAACCCGGCAAAACAGTGACAAAAAACATTTTCCAGCAAATTCAGTTCAAACTGCCTGTACATTTCACCCAAAGAATATATGCCCTTTTAACAGGTTGTAGAGGCTACTTAGGGGTACATTTTTCGTCAAGAAAAGATTGTCTAAAACATCACCCATACTCAATCCTAGATGTTTACTAAATACCCAATTCATCAATTTATGGAAAGAATATTAGCTATCTGAAACTCCTATCATTATCGAAATGAGTAAATATATCAAGAAGAAGTTTACCTCTGCTTGTTTTGGGACTTCACTCAAACACCCAATATTCATTTTTGCTGGTGTTGAGAGGTACTTCTGCCTTGTTGTGTTAAATTCCTCTTATAGTTTCTACACCTGCAAATTCAATTTCTAAGAAGAACCCATGTTTCTTTATCATTCACAATTCTCAAAATATCTAAAACACCCAAATTAAACCATTAGCATAACTATGCTAGCAAATTTAGTTGATATTAACCATTTGAAAGCAGTTAAGTCACTAAAAGAAGACTTACACATTTCATTTATTTTCTTATATGTATTTGTATCAATCCAATATGCTTCATTTAAATCAACATGACTAGAGGTTGCACAGATAAAAATTGAGCATTACAGTAAGAACAAATAAAACTTTGAACACCAAACAAGTAAAATCAATCAATCAATCAGTACATGATTCTATTCATTCACCCTCAGAACAAATTCTAGATTTCAACATAAATGTTTATTCAGACAAGGCTGAAACTTAATTATGTATAGTTCATCACAGAGGGAAGATCTCAAATCAAAATTATTGAAAATATAAAAAATCAGTAATGAAAAAATCTGGAGATAAAAGACTACGAAATTAAGATTAGGGTTTTGTTCTCGATCTTGATTTCGAGACAAATAATACTCATAGATTTAAACTTCCAAAGCAGATTTAGGTTCCCAGTATAAGTAACAATCATATCATAGACAAACTCTACCAGCCGATGCAAAGAAGGGATAAAACAAAAATAGTAGAAGATGATATGAATTAGGGTTTCAAGTTCTTGCAGCGAACACTGAGAGGGTGAGAGGCGGAGGAGAAATAAAAAGATATTAGAGATTAGGTTGAGTAACTTTCTCTCTCTCCTAAGATTATATAGGAAAACCTAATAGTTACCTCGACTAACTATTCAACGAGATATAGGGCCACGATTTTTTGTGTGTGTTTCCCCACATGTGTCTTAACTCGGTTATATAGTGTGGTAGAGCCAGACGATCATTACCTATGACGCCAATTTAATTGGTCCACACTTTGGTTTCAAAACAACCGTGCAATTACGGTATGCATACTAGGTATGCGTATCATCCGGAGTTTACGAGCAAGAAAGATTTTTTATGGTATGGATACGGGTATGCATATCATAAACTCTCTGCCCAAATTAATTGAAGGAATTAAGATTGTTATACCTGAGTTAGACCTGAATTTATCATTTGGATGAACTTAAGATGAAATATATCAAATTTCAACATCTCGGGTTCAAAGATTTCTGGAGTTGGACCTGAGCTTCTCATTCGGATGAACTGTAGATGAAATATATCGTATTTCAACATCTCGGGATCAAAGATTACTGGATTTGTATTTGATCTTCCCATTCGGAAAACTGAAGATGAAATATATTAGATTTCAATAATTCAGGTTAAAAGATTACTAGAGTTAGACCTGAATTTCTCATTCGGATTCATCGTTCTTACAAAGTTTCCAGACTTATAGTAGCCCACTCCAAGCCGGGTTTCGATCTCGAGCCACTTTCTTAACTTTTATAGAGAGTTGTGGTATAACCGGTCATAGGCTATGTTATGTAGCTAGTTGTAATCGGTTACAAGTTACTTTGGAAATCAAGTAACCGATCACAAGCTACATTGGAATGCAAGTTGTAACCGTTCACAAGTTACTTTGAAATCCAAGGTAGAACCGGTCAAAAGTTGAATTGGAAAGTTAGTTGTAAATGTATAATAGAGGTCGTGAAGCACATTTTGGTCAATGTCATAAGATTTAAAGTTTTATTTCAGAATTTCAAGATATATAGGGTGAAGTAAGAGATTTTGATTCAATCGGCAGATTCTGAGTTCCTATGGTAAATTTCGATTTATTCTGGTTCACGAAGGCATATTTATAGCTCCGATATAGATTTTGGTCAGTCAAATAGGTCAATTAATTAAATTTTAGTTCACATCAGTAGATTTACAATTCCTTCGTATATTTCTTCAAGAAGGTCATAAAGCAGATTTTAATTCACATTCGCATATTTAGAGTTTGGTTATAGAGTTAGACCTGAGTCTCTCATTTGGATGAATCATCTCAGATTCAGATATTACTAAAGGTAACTAGTAACTGGTGTGACTGATCCTGGTAACTGGTGTAACCGGTCCTCGTAACTGGTGTGACCGGTCCTGGTAACTGGTTTAACCGATCCTGGTAATTGGTGTAACTGGTCTTGGTAATTGGTGTAACAGGTACTGGTAATTGGTGTAACCGATCCTGGTAACCGGTGTAACCGATCCTGGTAACCGGTGTAATCGGTCCTGGTAATTGGTGTAACCGGGTTCGAAGATCACTAGAGTTAGACCTGAGTCTCTAATTCGGATGAACTGGAGACGAAATATATCATATTTGAACATTCGGGTTCGAAGATCACTAGAGTTAGACATGAGTTTCTGATTCGGATGAACTGAAGACGAAATATATAAGATTTCAACATCTCGGGTTCAAAGATTACTCGATTTGGACCTGACCTTATCATTATGGTGAACTGAAGACGAAATATATGAGATTTCAACATCTCGGGTTCAAAGATTACTCGATTTGGACCTGACCTTATCATTCTGGTGAACTGAAGACGAAATATTTAAGATTTCAACATCTCGGGTTCAAAGATTACTGGATTTGGACCTGACCTTATCATTCTGGTGAATTGAAGACGAAATATATGAGATTTCAACATCTCGGGTTTAAAGATTACTCGATTTGGACCTGACCTTATCATTCTGGTGAACTGAAGACGAAATATTTAAGATTTCAACATCTCGGGTTCAAAGATTACTTAATTTGGACATGACCTTCTCATTCCGGTGAACTGAAGACGAAATATATAAGATTTTAATATCTCGGGTTCAAAGATTACTCGATTTGGACCTAACCTTCTCATTATGGTGAACTGAAGACGAAATATATAAGATTTCAACATCTCGGGTTCAAAGATTACTCGATTTGGACCGGAGCTTCTCATTCTGGTGAACGGAAGACGAAATATTTAAGATTTCAACATCCCGCGTTCAAATATTACTTTATTTGGACCTGACCTTCTCATTCTGGTGAACTAAAGACGAAATATATCAGATTTGAACATCCCAGGTTCAAAGATTATGGGATTTGGACTCGAGCTTCTCATTCTGGTGAACTGAAGATGAAATATATAAGATTTCAACATCTTGGGTTCAAAGATTACTCGATTTGGACCCGACCTTATCATTCTGGTGAACTAAAAACAAAATATATAAGATTTCAACATCTCGGGTTCAAAGATTACTCGATTTGGACCTGACCTTATCATTCGGATGATCTGAAGACGAAATATATTAGAATTGAACATCACAGGTTCAAAGATTACTAGAGTTAGACCTGAGTTTCTCGTTCGGATGAACTGACGACGAAATATATCATAATTGAACACCACGGGTTCAAAGATTACCATAGTTAGACTTGAGTTTCTCGTTCGGATGAATTGAAGACAAAATATATCAAAATTGAACATCACAGGTTCGAAGATTACTAGAGTTAGGCTTGAGTTTCTCGTTCGAATGAACTGAGGACGAAATATATCAGAATTGAATATATTAACCTTATTGAAAAAAAAGTGCAATAAATATTATGGAGACTGTGAAATGACCATACTACCCTTATCGGAAATAAGTAAAGTAATTCTTACAGACTATGAAAATGACCATATTACCCTAATTGGAAAAAAAGTGCAATAAATATCATGGAGATTGTGAAAATGACCATACTACCCTTATCGGAAATAAGTAAAGTAACTCTTACCGACTGTGAAAATGACCATATTACCCTTATTGGAAAAAAGTACAATAAATATTATGGAGAGTGTGTAAATGACCATACTACCCTTATCAAAATAAGTAAAATAATTCTTACAGACTGGGAAAATGACCATATTACCCTTATTGGAAAAAGTACAATAAATATTACGGAGACTGTGAAAATGACCATACTACCCTTATCAGAAATAAGTAAAGTTATTCTTATAGATTGTGAAAATGACCATATTTCCCTTATTGGAAAAAAGTGTAATAAATATTATGGAGACTGTGAAAATGACCATACTACCCTATCGGAAATAAGTAAAGTAATTCTTACAGACTGTGAACATGACCATATTACCCTTATTGGAAAAAAGTACAATAAATATTATGGAGACTGTGAAAATGACCATACTACCCTTATTTGAAATAAGTAAAGTAATTCTTACAGAGTGTGAAAATGACCATATTACCCTTATTGCAAAAAAAGTGAAATAAATATTATGGAGACCGTGAAAATGATCGAACTACCCTTATCGGAAATTAGTAAAGTAATTCTTACAGACTGTGAAAATGACCATATTACCCTTATTGGAAAAAAAAAAGTACAATAAATATTATGGAGACTGTGAAAATAACCATACTACCCTTATCGGAAATAAGTAAAGTAATTTTTGCACACTGTGAAAATGACCATATTACCCTTATTGGAAAAAAAGTGCAATAAAAATGACCATATTACCCTTACTGGAAATAAGTGCCTTCAATTTTGATGGCACTTATTTCCAGTAAGGGTAATATGGTCATTTTTACAGTCCATAATATTTATTTTAATTATTTCCGATAAGGTTAGTATGATCATTTTCACAATATCCATAATATTTATTCCACTTATTTCCAACAAGGGTAATATGGTCATTTTCACAATTGGTAATATTTACTTTACTTATTTCTGATAAGGGTATTATGGTCATTTTCACAGTCTCCATAATATTTATTGCACTTTTTTCCAATAAGGGTAATATGGTCATTTTTCACGATCTAAGAATTACTTTACTTATTTCGATAAGGGTAGTATGGTCATTTTCACAGTCTCCATAATATTTATTGCACTTTTTTCCAGTAAGGGTAATATGGTCATTTTCACAGTCTGTAAGAATTACTTTACTTATTTCCGATAAGGATAGTATGGTCATTTTCACGGTCTTTATAATATTTATTCCACTTATTTCCAACAAGGATAATATGGTCATTTTCACAATTTGTAACATTTACTTTACTTATTTTCGATAAGGGTATTATGGTCATTTTCACAGTCTCCATAATATTTATTGCACTTTTTTCAATAAGGGTAATATGGTCATTTTCACGATCTGTAAATTACTTTACTTATTTAGATAAAGGTAGTATGGTCATTTTCACAGTCTCCATAATATTTATTTCACTTTTTTACCAATAAGGGTAATATGGTCATTTTCACAGTCGGTAAGAATTATTTTACTTATTTCCGATAAGGGTAGTATGGTCATTTTCACACTCTCCATAATATTTAATGCACTTTTTTCCAATAAGGGTAATATGGTCATTTTCACAGTCTGTAAGAATTACTTTACTTATTTCCGATAAGGGTAGTATGGTCATTTTCACAGTCTCCATAATATTTATGCACTTTTTTCCAATAAGGGTAATATGGTCATTTTCACAGTCTGTAAGAATTACTTTACTTATTTCCGATAAGGGTAGTATGGTCATTTTCACAGTCTCCATAATATTTATGCACTTTTTTCCAATAAGGGTAATATGGTCATTTTCACAGTATGCAAGAATTAGTTAACTTATTTCCGATAAGGGTAGTGTGGTCATTTTCACAGTCTGTAACATGTACTTTATTTATTTCTGATAAGGGTAGTATGGTCATTTTCACAGTCTATATAATATTTATTGCACTTTTTTCCAATAAGGGTAATATGGTCATTTTATAGTTTGTAAGAATTATTTTACTTATTTCCGATACGGGTAGTATGGTCATTTTCACAGTCTCCATAATATTTATAGCACTTTTTTCCAGTAAGGGTAATATGGTCATTTTCACAGTCTGTAAGAATTACTTTACTTATTTCCGCTAAGGGTAGTATGGTCATTTTCACAGTCTCCATAATATTTATTGTACTTTTTTCCAATAAGGGTAATATGGTCATTTTCATAGTCTGTAAAAATTACTTTACTTATTTCGATAAGGGTAGTATGGTCATTTTCACAGTCTCCATAATATTTATTGCACTTTTTTCCAATAAGGGTAATATGGTATTTTTCACAGTCTTCGAAATTTTTATTGCACTTATTCTGATAAGAGTAGTTTGGTTATTTTCACAGTCTTCGGAAGAAGCAGATATTTTTGTGTGGTTTTGTCGACAAAATCGAGAGAAAAGGTTGGTATTTGTCCAAGTCAAATTTCCTACAAAGTCATGACTTGTTGACTTGATCTTGATCTTGTTTTCTAATATTAAGAAAATAAAAAAAGTAAATAAAAAATCAATATGGATTTTTAGAAATTAAATAAAATTGTTATTTTATATAAATGTTGCGAAAGTAGTGACAACCAAAATCCTAAGTGTTACTAATTTGGGGTTGTTTTAGATGTGGTGAAATTTTTGGGTGGAAACATCATTTTAGATTATAATTGTGATTGTCTGGATAATTGTCAACAAATATTATTGTTACTAATAAAAATATTTAATATTCCTAATCATTATCACAAATACAAAATTTAACAACAGTTATAATTATTACAGGACTTATCACAGGTGTATCAGTGATTGAACAATAAACTGTGACAGGTTACACTGTGAGAAAATCCTGGTTTTGGTGTAGTGTAACTATGACAGGTTTATGGAAAAATAGTTATCTTAGTATAAGAAATTGACTTTCTCCTAACAGTTTCTTTTAGAAAACGTTACCATCAGCATTAACAATGACAGTTTCACGAAGAACTGTTATCTTATAGCTATGATTCCGTAACAGTTTCTTAAATACCTTTCGTAACAGAGGCTTTGGTGACAGTGCAAAAAAAATTCAAAACTGTCACATAAGTATTTTGGTGACAGGTTTTAACTGTCACCTAAGCCCATTTTTGTACTAGTGACTCTTAGTTACGGTTCGTAGGTTATCGAATACCAACCGTAACTGGTTAAATTTGGGGAAAATCCAATCGTAAAACCAGTTACGGTTGTTAATGAAATGCTCGATACCAACCGTAACTGAAGAAAATTCTCAGATATAAGAACATACGGTTGGTAATTGAACTATTACCAATCGTATTAACATCAAAATCTCCAGTTACAGTTCGTAATTGAGTTAAAGTCAACCGTAACTCGCATAAAACCAGTAATTTCAATTTCAATTTTCATACAAAACCCTAATTTTTGATACAAAATTAACTTAAATCCAACAGGATAAACTAAACCCTAACTGGGTTTTTCCAAACATTTTTCAAATGTGGATTAATCTAAGACGATGAAATTTTCGGTTTTTAATGGAGGTTACGGTTGATGAAGGAGAAGAAGATGAAGAAGAAGATGAAAAAAAAACTAATTTGATTTTTCTGATTCATTAGGTTTAAAAAAATTGATTTGATTTTGGTTGATTTAAGGTGAAAAGGGTAATCTAGTCAATCAACACCCTCTATAGGACACCCCCTAACCAATAAAAGGGACATTGCTATCACACATGCCGCCCCTCTACCATTTCTTGCCGCCCCTATACCAAGATTGTTAAGGAATGAATGACGATCATGGTGTGAAAAAGAAACGCTTGCACCGATATAAACATTAGCCATTAGCTAAATCAAACTGTCTGCTACACAGAATTAAATTGTCGGCATTAGCTTAATAACACAGGAGTAATCTGTTCGGATCGGATTATGTTAATATAACGTTATGAAATATTATGGTCAGTCATACATACGATTACAGCCATTAGAGCTGTTTCACCATTTTCATCATCATACGAAAGTTTGCAGAGTCCAATCAATACAATCTCTCTCTTCCACTTTTCTCTCTGCAAAAGAAAAAAACTCTTGTAACCGTTTTCTCCTAAAAATCCTTTCCTGTTGTTTATGGGTAAAAATTGTTTCTGCCGATTTTGGTAAATTCGGTGGGTGAGTGAGAAACTGGTTCAAACCCTAAACAAATGTGCCGCACGTGAGCACTTTATAGGTTCGAGAGATCAATCTGTACAAGTCCGGCCTAAACCAAGAAATGGCCGTTCCGGACTTGCTTCGGTCACAAAGTGGAGGAGAAGGGTTGATTTGGGGAGGGAAGCAAAGAAAGGTGTTGAGGAGAGTAGTATCTCGACTTGTATCAGAAAGTAGAAGCTTGGGAAGCTTGCAAGAGATGAAAGCTTTTTGGGAGAGCTTGCAAAGTTGCCTTTCTGAGAGTGTAGTATTTTTCTCCCGGCCAAGAGACTTGTCGTACGGTGGAAATAGGTAAGACCTATTTATACAAGTCGAGATTGAAACGTACCCTGGCCTCATGAAGGAAGAGAGTAAAGGGTGAAATAATGGGAGGAGGTGGTAACCGCATGGTTTAATGGGTGAAAACGTTTTTCACCATTATTTCCTCTTTTATTTGACCGCTTTATTCCTTTTCACGCTTTCTTAATGTGAGCGTAGTGCACGCTGCATGCTGTGACCGCCAAACCAAAACCCTAAATAAGCATCCCCCAGTTTGTGTTGATGTCTCGAGTGTTGGTTGCATCTTGAGTGCAAGTGGCGCTGCTAGTGGCGCGTGTGGCATGTGCCAATGGCATGTGCGAAATGCCTTGGTGGTAGGTTGCACGGTTTGCAAGTTTTGGCTACCAGCGTGTGTGTTTGGCATGTGCCAATGGCATGTGCGGAATGCCTTGGTGGTAGGTTGCACGGTTTGCAAGTTAGGCTACCAGCATGTGTGTTTGGCATGTGCCAATGGCATGCGTGGCCATTAGGGCCGTGACCTTGATAGGGAAACTAGCTAGCGAGCATGTTGGCATGTGCCAATGGCATGCATGGCCGTTAGGGCCGTGATAGGGAAACTAGCTAGCGAGCATGTTGGCATGTGCCAATGGCATGCGTGGCCATTAGGGCCGTGACCTTGATAGGGACACTAGCTAGCGAGCATGTTGGCATGTGCCAATGGCATGCGTGGCCGTTAGGGCCGTGATAGGGAAACTAGCTAGTGAGCATGTTGGCATGTGCCAATGGCATGCGTGGCCGTTAGGGCCGTGATAGGGAAACTAGCTAGCGAGCATGTTGGCATGTGCCGATGGCATGCGTGGCCATTAGGGCCGTGACCTTGATAGGGAAGCTAGCTAGCGAGCATGTTGGCATGTGCCAATGGCATGCGGGGCCATTAGGGCCGTGGCTTTGGTAGAAAAAGCCGCTAGCGAGCATGTTTGGCATGTGCCAATGGCATGCGGGGCCGTTAGGGCCGTGGCTTTGGTAGAAAAAAAGCCGCTAGCGAGCATGTTTGGCATGTGCCAATGGCATGCGGGGCCGTTAGGGCCGTGGCTTTGGTAGAAAAAAGCTTCTAGCGAGCATGTTTGGCATGTGCCAATGGCATGCGGGGCCGTTAGGGCCGTGGCTTTGGTAGAAAAAGCCGCTAGCGAGCATGTTTGGCATGTGCCAATGGCATACGGGGCCGTTAGGGCCGTGGCTTTGGTAGAAAAGGCCGCTAGCGAGCAAGTTTGGCATGTGCCAATGGCATGCGGGTACGACTTGGCCTAGGTTGCGTGGTTTGTTAGCCTAGGACGCTATATTTGGCATGCGCCAATGGCATAGCGGCTTAGTTTGGCATGGTTGCCAATGAATGTGATACGTAGTTTGGTTTTAGCGTTGTTGCTCATGGTGCGCGGTATGCGGCTTTGGTTTGGTTTTGGCATGGTTGCCATGGTGCCATGGTGCGCGAGTGCGTTGCTTGGTTTTGGCATGGTTTCCATGGTGCGCGAGTGCGGCTTGGTTTTTGTCATGGTTGCCATGGTGCGCGAGTGCGGCTTGGTTTGGCATGGTTGCCATGGTGTTGCGTGCGCGAGTGCGGCTTGGTTTGGCATGGTTGCCATGGTGCGCGAGTGCGGCTTGGTTTGGCATGGTTGCCATGGTGCGCGTAGTGTGCGGCTTGGTTTGGCATGGTTTCCATGGTGCGCGGTGTGCGGCTTGGTTTTGGAATTAGGGTTACGTGTCGAAAACCTAATGCGGTATTTTAAAAAAATAACCCTATTTATTATTTACACTGAGTTAAATGCTCTTAGTTAATGTGTTGCGGGTAACACTAGGTCATGGGGTTTTACGTTTTTACCCCTTGTTTAGAAACCACCATCAACATTAAGTCCCCACCTTAGCTCGGAGCGGGGGCTTTGTTGCGAGTAAGCATAAGATGGTGACAGATTATCAACAATGAGCCAAGTGAAGAGATTTGAGGAGGCTTGTCGACCTTTTATAAATAGGATTTGGAATCCTTGCCTCTTGTAGTTTTGCACGAATCAGGAGGCTGACGCAATTGGTGGGCCGGTGTAACTTGGGCGACATTGGGAAGTTGGCGCGAGTTGGGGAGCTGAATGTGCTAGATGGTGGGACCGGCGCAAAGCGTAGATCTTTGTGCGTGCTTGCAGGCGTGACTTGTGGAAGCGGCATCTTGGCTGGCGGGACCCGGTGCGAGGTGGGCGTGCTTGCAGGCGTGGTTTGGGAAGTCGGTGCAATTGGTGGGGCCGGTGTAACTTGGGCGACATTGGGAAGTTGGCGCGAGTTGGGAAAGCTGAAGCGTGCTAGTTGGTGGGACCGGTGTAACTTGGGCGATATTGGGAAGTTGGGCGCCCTTGTGGGCCCGCTTCTCACGCGCACGATTTTGGTAAAGGGAAATCCTTCCCTATTTCAGAATCCTCATGCCTATATATATATAAAGTCCCTTTCTCCCATCTTTCACTTTCATCCTTTCCCCAGGCGAGGAGTCATAAAGAAAAACCATCTTCAGTATGTCTTCCAAAGTACTTCCTTTATATATTGCGCATATAATTTCCTGGCGTGTCTCTTGTGGCAAATATCGCATGTATGTAACCAAGGGAAATATTGCATATATGAATTTTCGGTCCTGAAAGAAGTATTTGAATCCTGAAGAAAATACAGCGTGTGTATTTTTTGAACCCGTAGAGAATGCCCGTATTTGAGCCGTATATGCATGTGTATTTTGATCCGTAAAAATGCCCAGAGAACGATCTTTTGTAGGCGTACTTGAGCCGTATGAAATCTTTTGCATATATAGTCTTGAACCGAATAAAATCTGCGTATATAGTCTTGAACCCGGAAAGAATATGCCCTTCCCTTTTTTTTTTTTTGTTGTTGGGTGCGATTATATGTCGGGAGATAACTTCGTCTTTCTCTGTTTGTTTTTGCGAGATATCTTATTACCATATTATTATAAAAGAATCTGATAAGATGTTACCTGAATCAAATTTCACTTCGTCAAAGGATGCTCATAATTCCAAACCGAACACAGATGATGAATTTTTCTCTAGAGCCCTCGCCCCTGCTCGGAAGAATCACCCAGGTTTCGTGCCAATTTTGTTAACGGGTGGTGAAGATGAAAAGAAGACACGTTCAGTTCGCCCAGAGAATACCATACGGTTCTGCCTTCATAAAGGGGTATATTCCTCTTCTAACATTGATTTCAGGATGTGTCAAAGCCCATTACGCTCTTTTGATAGATGGGTTGAGTTCATGGTGAGTAGGGAGCACATAAATACCAACTTGACTCGGCGCAGATTATTGATCTTGTCGGGGCTTGGTGAATCTCAGTTAGGAAGGATATCCGGGCTTGGTTGCTTTCATCTCCGGATGGTGTTCGGACACCCATACGATCATATGTAGATGGGGTGAAATAACTTTCTCCTTGGAGAGCGTGGCTCTCTTCTTTGAAACTTCCGGTATTTGGGAATCTCAAAATCCAATTATACGTAAGTGAAGTGAAGATGCGGGATGACCTTGCCACTAAGTTAGGGGATTTCGCTCGGAAAGACTCCATTGCAAAGTCGAAGGACTGTAATAGGAAAGAGGATGAAAGGTGCCCTTACGGTTGGTGGATATCTCAATGGTTTCGGACGAGTGGGCCGAGCAAATGCGGTGATCTTCATGTCGCGGCATTTTTGGCTCTACAGTTGTCTAGAGATATTTTTGATGATGGTTCTGGCAAGAAAGGAATAAGACCAGAGCTGCTAGCGGTTGCCGTGAAGTTGGCAAAGGGTGAAGTTCTTCCCATTGGCAAGCTGTTCCTTGGTTCTCTGTATGTGCATATGGATCACCTAGTCGCGAATATGCAAGTTTCGAATGGTTTCATGAAAGTGGATTCATATGTGCATGTTGCTTTTACGCAAGTGCGGCTATGGGAGCACTTTGAGAAGTATGCTCGAAACCGTTGCCTTCGCTTCCGCGTGTTGGGGAGGCTCCGAATTCTTCGATGGGTGAACGGGCGTCCAAGAGTTGGCGTGAGTTTGGTTAGCTTTCTCGATAAGTCGCATGAAATCAATTTTCGCCCATGGGAACCGGTCCATATGTCAGTGACTCAAATTGACACCTTTGCTTCTGCTCCGATCATGTCTTTGTCTTCTGATGGCGGTTTGAGCGTTGGTGAAAACTTGTTTATTCAAAGCTGCATGCCGGTTATATGCCGTCTTTCTTCATGGGGTCTTTCCGGATAGTGCTTACAATATTGGCCGTCTTTGCTCGTCACATGAGTTTCGATCAAGGGTGCCTCTTGCTTACCCAGTAGGTGATCCCTAAGGATTCATTGCGTGCCGCCCTTAATGCCGGTGCCCTTTAGCCGGGTATCCGCCTTCCCTTCTTTCAATCAGAAGAGTAGCTTCGACGACCGCCCGGTTATAATGAGTTACAGTGCGATGAGTTTATTATGATCCAAGATTTTGTGAATAACGTGGTGGAGAACGTTCGTTGTAAACCTTCCCGGCGGTTTTGAAGAAGTATCCAATGTTGAGGATCCCAAGTGAAAGTTGCCTAGCAACTCGGAAAGTCCCGGGCCGAGGAACGGAGAACAAAGAATCGTCTTTGGCGGGTTCGGACGGTTTCAAAAGATCCTCCCGCAGCTCTCGTGTCTTTCAGTTCTTCCAATAAATAGGTATGTGTCACCTCTTCATTGGTTTGTCCCAAAACACGTGAATTTCTGCTGAAAACATGTGTCTTGTTTCCTCCAGGGCTTCGGTAGTGTTAACGCTTTCGCTGCCCTTGCGTTGCCAGGAGACGGCAATTTCTTCAAAGAATTCCAGCAGTATTGAGCCTTCTCATAGCAATGATGAGTCGGAGAAAGAAGAAGGTTCGACAAGCGAGAGTGATTCCTCTGGCAGCACTGGCTCCTTTTCGGGAAGTGGTTCGGTGAGTTTCGAGTTTCTTTTCTTTTTCTTCTGTTTCTTCTTTTGAAAAAAAAAATGTCTGACTCAAGTTCGCAGGAGGAATCCGGTTCGGAGGATGATTCCGGGGTAGAGTCACACGAAAACTTGCCCTTGGTGACCACCACTTTGGTGACTTGGAGATGGGCGTTAGCCAATTGCCGGAGCACGAGACGTGGTTCAAGCGGCGGATGATTCCACGATGGTTGATGTCGTAGACATGGAAGAAGACCCTCTGCGAGTCGTGAGGCCGGTGCGGGCGCCATTTTGATCCCCGTGCACAGTTCCCTATCCGGTCATGTCTTTGGTTGGCGGCTTTAGCGTCTTAGGCTAAGTATGAGGCGTTGTACACGAGAATGCAGGAGAAGCACGGACATATGGCCACGACCAAGAAAGTCACTAGTCGATTTGCCTTTGGTTAAGCGTGTGGAAGAGGCTTTATCTTCCATCGAGGATATGCGTGAGGTATTTGGTCACACCGTTTCGAAGGCGTTATTGCCGATTTGGGAGCACCATCGCGACGTGTGCGTAGAAAAGGAGTTCAACACTTCATGGTTCGTCGAAGGCCTTCTTTGAGATCCAAAATTTGAAAGATGCGACAATCGAAAGCCTTTCGCGAGGAGATTGCACGACGAGGGAGGTGGAACTCGAAAAGCTTTCCAAGATGTTGACTATGAAGAGAGCGGCTCTTGAAGATGCAAAGTTGACTTTCTCAAGAAAAGCGGACTTGTTGGATGATTTTCCTTGAACGTTTCTCTGTTAAACTTTCATTTAGGTTCTTTTTTTTTTTGAAAGACATATTGGATGTACGGGTTCAAAGCTTGACCTTTGATAGACAGTGGTAACTTTTTAGGGTATTGGATTATTTAAGGATGAATGGTTTTATAATATAACTCTAATTATATTTTGGGAAAGGAATATTTCTTTTATGAAAGTGTGTGCTAGCAACAGGCACAAGACTCAGTAGTTTGACGGTTTTACTAAGAACCTAAAAATAGATTGTATATCTTGCCCAGTCTTAATTTACTCACTTCATAGGTTTGCGAACACACCCCTCTCCATGTAAAAGGCGGAGTTTCTTTGGCGGTTTTGTTAGCGGCATCGCCCGGCAAGTCCCCCAATCGCTGGTAGCGTCTTGGCGAGTCCCCGGGTTGAGTAATAGCATCTTGATAAGCCTCCAATTCTTGATAGCGTCTTGGCGAGTCCCGATTTTCTGGTGTAGTTTTAACAATTGATAACCGAGGTTGTGCGGTAGTTGAGTCGGATGAGTCGCAAGTCCCCAATCGCTGGTAGCATCTTCAATGAGTCCCGAGTTTTGGGTGTAGTTTACAAGTCTCCAGTAAGCTCGGGTCGTCTTCAACGATCCGAGTCGGATCGAGTGGTCTTCCCTACCATCTTGACATGAATCAGGTTGAAGGTCGAGATCGGCAGGTTTGACATTGTAGCCGATAGATCAATCCTCCCACTTGTGGTCGCCAATTGTTTATGGGTAAAAATCGTTTACGCCGATTTTGGTAAATTGGTGGGTGAGTGAGAAACTGGTTCAAACCCTAAACAAATGTCTTTGCACGTGAGCACTTTATAGGTTCGAGAGATCAATCTTGTACAAGTCCGGCCTAAACCAAGAAATGGCCGTTCCAGGACTTACTTCGGTCACAAAGTGGAGGAGAAGGGTTGATTTGGGGAGGAAGCAAAGAAAGGTGTTGAGGAGAGTAGTATCTCGACTTGTATCGAGAAAGTAGAAGCTTAGGAAGCTTGCAAGAGATGAAAGCTTTTGGGAGAGCTTGCAAAGTTGCCTTTACGAGAGTGTAGTATTTTCTCTGGCCAAAGAGACTTGTCGTCTGCGGTGGAAATAGGTAAGACCTATTTATACAAGTCGAGATTGAAACGTACCCTGGCCTCATGAAGGAAGAGAGTAAAGGGTGAAATAATGGGAGGAGGTGGTAACCGCATGGTTTAATGGGTGAAAACGTTTTTCACCATTATTTCCTCTTTTATTTGACCGCTTTATTCCTTTTCACGCTTTCTTAATGTGAGCGTAGTGCACGCTGCATGCTGTGACCGCCAAACCAAAACCCTAAAAAGCATCCCCAGTTTGTGTTGATGTCTCGAGTGTTGGTTGCATCTTGAGTGCAAGTGGCGCTGCTAGTGGCGCGTGTGGCATGTGCCAATGGCATGTGCGAAATGCCTTGGTGGTAGGTTGCACGGTTTGCAAGTTTGGCTACCAGCGTGTGTGTTTGGCATGTGCCAATGGCATGTGCGGAAGTGGTAGGTTTCACGGTTTGCAAGTTAGGCTACCGGCGTGTGTGTTTGGCATGTGCCAATGGCATGCGTGGCCATTAGGGCCGTGACCTTGATAGGAAACTAGCTAGCGAGCATGTTGGCATGTGCCAATGGCATGCGTGGCCGTTAGGGCCGTGATAGGGAAACTAGCTAGCGAGCATGTTGTCATGTGCCAATGGCATGCGTGGCCATTAGGGCGTGACCTTGATAGGGAAACTAGCTAGCGAGCATGTTGGCATGTGCCAATGGCATGCGTGGCCGTTAGGGCCGTGATAGGGAAACTAGCTAGCGAGCATGTTGGCATGTGCCAATGGCATGCGTTGGCCGTGATTAGCTAACGAGCATGTTGGCATGTGCCAATGGCATGCGTGGGAGGGCGTGACCTTGATAGGGAAGCTAGCTAGCGAGCATGTTGGCATGTGCCAATGGCATGCGGGGCCGTTAGGGCCGTGGCTTTTGTAGAAAAAAAGCCGCTAGCGAGCATGTTTGGCATGTGCCAATGGCATGCGGGGCCGTTAGGGCCGTGGCTTTCGTAGAAAAAGCCGCTAGCGAGCATGTTTGGCATGTGCCAATGGCATGCGGGGCCGTTAGGGCCGTGGCTTTAGTAGAAAAAGCCGCTAGCGAGCATGTTTGGCATGTGCCAATGGCATGCGGGGCCGTTAGGGCCGTGGCTTTGGTAGAAAAAGCCGCTAGCGAGCATGTTTGGCATGTGCCAATGGCATGCGGGGCCGTTAGGGCCGTGGCTTTGGTAGAAAAAGGCCGCTAGCGAGCATGTTTGGCATGTGCCAATGGCATGCTGGTCCGACTTGGCCTAGGTTGCGTGGTTTGTTAGCCTAGGGCGCTATATTTGGCATGCGCCAATGGCATAAGCGTCTTAGTTTGGCATGGTTGCCAATGAATGTGATACGTAGTTTGGTTTTAGCGTTGTTGCTCATGGTGCGCGGTATGCGGCTTTGGTTTGGCATGGTTGCCATGGTGCGCGAGTGCGGCTTGGTTTTGGCATGGTTGCCATGGTGCGCGAGTGCGGCTTGGTTTGTCATGGTTGCCATGGTGCGCGAGTGCGGCTTGGTTTGGCATGGTTGCCATGGTGCGCGAGTGCGGCTTGGTTTGGCATGGTTGCCATGGTGCGCAGAGTGCGGCTTGGTTTGGCATGGTTGCCATGGTGCGCGAGTGCGGCTTGGTTTGGCATGGTTGCCATGGTGCGCGAGTGCGGCTTGGTTTGGCATGGTTGCCATGGTGCGCAGAGTGCGGCTTGGTTTGGCATGGTTGCCATGGTGCGAGTGTGCGGCTTGGTTTTGGAATTAGGGTTACGTGTGAAAACCTAATGCGGTATTTTGAAAAAATACCCCAATTTATTATTTACACTGAGTTAAATGCTCTTAGTTAATGTGTTGCGGGTAACACTAGGTCATGGGGTTTTACGTTTTTACCCCTTGTTTAGAAACCACCATCAACTTTTGTATCTCAAATCTGCAGATTTGGTGCGATTTTCTCGAGATCTTACGGTTAGATTTAAATACAACAATTACTCGTAATTATATGTATATTACTTCTAAATAAAACAATCGTTTTTATAAAACGATATTAGGTTTTTAGTATGTGTTTCTTTTATCCTGTAATGGTTTTTATATGCCATTTAGATTACTTCTTGTATACTTTCCAAGAAGAATTCCTTAGCCTTCATGGCGGTTCAATCGATTGCATCAATCGTCTCAGATATTTCATCCAGGGCAATCAACTTCGGCATGACATGATTTTACTCCTATGTGAAGAACAATGGCTACCGAAATTGATTGTGGTAACGATATTTTGCGCAAATTACTCCCGATTGGAACATTTAAATCTTATTGAAGAAGAAGACAATTCAAAATGGCAGATTACTAAATCACAAGCCATTCCTCAGGCATCATCAGATTTATCTTTGAAATCCATGTATTTTAATCTTTTTATTTTTTCATGGTTGATTTATTTGAAGATGATGTATGAATTCTTATTATAGTAATGAAATCAAGAAGTAATCTTGTTCCTTCAAAAAAAAAAAAAAAAGATTACAACCATTAGATCAATAAGGAAATCACCGGTTGTAACCCAACCCTAAAGTGTGCACATATAACCTAACCCTAGTTACAGTTTTATAAGTAGTTTTCTACTTCTCCATCCAAAATTCTAAACTGCGCCTCCCTCGTTTCGTATGTGCATAAAGAAAGATAAACCCTAAAAATATATCACAACAATTCTCTCATCTTATAGTTATATAAGATTTTCATCAACGGCAACAACAAAATCATGCAAGAAAAACAATCGGTGGTGGTTTAATAGCATCATCATCACCTTTAACAACAAGCTATTCGCACTATGATTTTTCCTCTCAGTTAATTTTTGTTCTATCCAATCTACACTGGGTTTAGTCACGTACTCTTGGCTACGATGAGCTCGTGTAAGTTCTCTTCTGGATGTACTGCTGAGTATAAAGAGAGAGTAAAGTAGACGGATTAAAAGCGATTACCGACGGAAGGCGAGGATTTTTAGTGAGATCTAATTAAAAGTGTAAAAGAGAAAAAAGTACTTGGCATGAAGATTGAAGAGGTAATTTTTCATTTTATTGTGTCAATCTTTTTATCTTAATATATGTAACAATTACCAAAAATTTAAGAAATGGCGAAATGATAATGAACAGTTCTATTTTATTTTAAGGTATATGATGTTTGAATGTCCTCCATATATATTTGAGTCCCACAGCATAATATTTAAATCTAATTTGATTTAATTTGATTTTTTTTCATTTTGAAAATACCATCGAATCTGGAATCTGGATTTACCATAGAAGTGTTTCAGTATTTTACCTCTAGAAAAATGAGGTGTTTGATGCCGCAAATAGATGCCCATAAAATTCAATAAAACACCACCAATGGGTCAGAAAAATATTGTCACCAAATTTGCGCTAGAAAATTAAAATTTTCCCCTGGAGATACAAGTTGCGAGCAAACTGTTGACTTAACTAAACTGAAACACGATTGTATATCGGTGCATTACTGTTTGAAACATGAGTATGGTACGCAGTATAGTCTTTTACCTCTAGGTAATGAAGCAACCTTAAGTTTGATTTCCTTAAGTTTGGTGCATAAAACTGATGACGGGGTAGCTAGCGGTATAATTTTTTACTTATAAACAAGGTCTTATCCTGAACTAGGACCCTTCTACAATTCTCCCCTTCTAGCGGTATATGTAGGAAGATTTATGGAGTGCGAGCTCTTTATCCAATCCAAGGTCAAGCATATCTTTTCAGGTTTAAATAGTTGTGTAACCTACGTGGCATCTTTACTTCTCGCTAAAGTTTCTTTTCTGCAAAATGATGATAGCGTCGTCCTTCAAGAAACATAAGAAAGCAAGAAGCATGTTTAATTGATGATAACTCTGTTAGAGAACCGATAAGAGTCGAAGAAGAGATTCGGCACAAACCTAATACATCCATGCATGGTCCTTCAACAAGGCGAGGATGGAGAACCTTTGCCAAATATCTCTTTCTAATCCGTGGATAGAGAAATATTCATCATAATTGGAAAACACAAATGAGAGGAAAATGGCATTGATTTAAAGGGTTGAGAGCACGGGAAACAGACAAAGCCATTTCTCCCCCTTAAAACTTCAACAGCTTCTCTGGATTTCTAATCATGTAACAAAATCTAAAAGTTAGCACGAGAATTATGACTAAAAAGACAGATATATAAAATGACTATATGAGATAGATGAAAAAAAAAAAAAACAAATAGACGAGGTGAAATAGATGGGAAACATTAAGCGCCTTTGAATTTGATGAAGATACATGATATAGCACCACACCAACGGATGAGAAATCGATGTCACCAAATGTCCTATAAGCAGTCCTGGATACACGTAACTAAGTTCTTAATATTTTGTGTAACCAGCCGAAAAACCAAATGTAAACGTTCATAAGCACCACTCGATCTGCACTCGGACAAGCTCCCAACTACAAGCAGATAATTACAGAGATATAATACTGTCAGTCCTCCCATACGATTACAGCCGTTAAATCAATAATAAAAATGAAATAGCCGATACAAATTGTAGATCCACTTTTATTTTACTTTTGATCTATGAATGATGTTTGAATGAAATTCTCAATATTTGAGTCCCACTGCACAATATTTGCATCTCATTCCCTTCCTTTTTAACTTTTTTTTTTTTTCATTCTATAAATCCCCATGGATGGTCAGTACAATAGAAGTACAAGCATACTTAGAGGGCACAACTTGTCACCGATAGAAAATGAAGTACTGTTTAGCTTGATGCGACAAATAGATGCACATAGAATTCACTCGGACAAGCTAATCACAACCGTCTACAAATATGATGATATCACATATTACTCACATACGATTACTGTCGTTAGATCAATAAAAATAAAATTGAAATCACAGCTAAAACGTACACATCTAACCTAGCCCTTAAAAGAAAACTATATAAGCATTAGCCGTTAGCACTTGGATAATTCATTTCTGGATCTGTTAAGTCAAAAAATTAATATCGCTCAATCATAACTGCCACTTAGAGAGTCACCAACACCAGCACGAAATGTAAATGGGCAATTGGGCATGCGCTTCAAATTCGCCTAAAACTCAAAGAAAAGCTCCCAATAAAGTTTCCAATCCCTTTATACACTCAACATGATCCACAGCCGTCTACAGATAATCGTTAGATACGATTACAGCCCTTAGATCAATAAGGAATCACCCATTCTAACTCAACCCTAAAACGTACACATCTAACCTAACCCTTATAAGTAGAGAACAGATTTACTTCTCCGTCCAATATTCCAAACTTCGCCTCCTTCTTGTCCGTGTAGATAGAGAAAGAAAGATAAACCCTAAAAACAGATCATAACAATTCCCTCATTTATGTATGATTTTCATCAGCGGCATCAACAAAATCATGGAAGAACAGCAATTGGTGGTGGTTCAATAGCATCTTCACCATCAATAACAAGCTATTCGCACTATGATTTTTCCTCTCAATATGTTAATCTTAGTCCTCTAAATCGCCTCATAAAGTTCCATAATTCTGCCTCCAATCATTTAATGTAATTCCTGCTCCGCCTGTTCTATGCTTTAGTCCGTTGTCCTGCAGGCTAAAATGAGGTCTCTCAATATGTTAATCTTAGTCCTCTAAATCGCCTCATAAAGTTCCTTAATTCTGCCTCCAATCATTTAATGTAATTCCTGCTCCGCCTGTTCTATGCTTTAGTCCGTTGTCCTGCAGGATAAAATGAGGTCTCTGAAAAGAATTGAAAGATTGTAAAATACAAAGAAAAAAGTAAGAGTTATGGAAGAGGAAGATTTTTTATTTAGATCTATGTAACAATAACAAAAAAGTGTAAAAAAATAGATTTGAACACGTTTATTTGGCTTTGATCCATGTATGATTGTTAACTTTATATTGAAATCCACAATATTATTTGAGTTCTAGTAAATAATATTTGATTCTTTTTTATTTAATCCTGAAAAATATCCATGGATCATCTAATCTGGATTTTGGTCAGTACCATAGAAGTGCAACCAGACCTAGAGGCCATACATAATAGTACATATGATTACAGCCGTTAGATCAATATGGAAACTCAACCCTAAAATGTACACATCTAACCTAACCCTTATAAGTAGTATCATTTTCTACTTGTGAATCCAAAACTCCAAACTGCGCCTCCCTCGTTTCGCCTGTGTAGAGAAGGATAGAAAAACCCTCAAAACATATCACAACAATATCATCAACGGCAACAACAAACCATGGCAGAAGCATAAAGTGGTGGTTCAATAACATCACCAGCAACATCTAGCAGCTATTATCATTATGACTTTTCCTCTCAAAATGTTAATTTTTAGTCTTCGTGTAACTCCATGAGTTCATGTTAGTCCATAATTTTCTCCCACAACCTCTTCTTATATATAGTCTAGTCGCTAAGATGCACATTTTGAGAAAAATTTGAAAAGATGGTGAACTAAAAGTTTGAGAAGAATGAAAAGATTGTAAAAGAAAAGGATTAAAATAGATATGTGATGGAAGAGGTGGATTTTTAGTTAGATCTAATTAAAAAAGGAGAACAAAATTTGAGTAATGGAAGAGGAAGATTTTTGTTTATCTGAGAATATGTGTAACAATTATCAAAAATTAAAGAAATGTGAATTGTAGGATCTGAACATTTCTTTTCTACTTTGGATCCTTGTGTGATGTTAGAATGAAATCCTCAATTTTTGAGTCCCACTATATAATATTCACATCTTTTTATTATTTATTTTTCAGTTTATTTATTTATTTATTTCATTTTTTTTGATCGGTAAATTAAACGTTTTATAGATATGAGGTAAAGTACTTGAACTATGGACTAGTCCCTCGACAAAACAAGAGAGACATTCCCGACCAAAAACACAAAAGAAAATGGAATGCTACAAGCCATCATCCATATATAAGAAGGAAAAACATTCACCAATCACAAACAAGCACCAAAAGAATCCCTTTGTATATTGAAAAATACCCTTTGTATCATGTAGTCTGAATTCTGGATTCACCATAGAAGTGAAAGCATACCTAGATGCCATAATTCTTGTTTCAGTCCCTTGCCTTCAGAAAAATAAGTGTTTGATGCGGCAAATAGACCCCAGAGAATCCAATAAAGTCAGAGAAATATTGTCACCAAATTTGTGTTGGTAAATTCAAAATCCTTGCAAAATTTGCTCTTAGGTAGTGAGATCTATGGGGTGCGAGCTCTTTATCCTATCCAAGGTCCAAGCGTCTCTTTTATCTCCAGCTTTAAATGGTTGTGCAACCTATCTTACTAATATAAAGAAAAGAGGTAATTGTTTGGTGAAGCCTTTTACATGACAATAATACCCTCACTAACTAAGCTTTTAGTTAATATTTATATAATTACAGGAATGCCATTGTTTTAAAAATAGATCAAAAAAATTAAAACTTAGATATCTTTAAAAATACACATCGGATTTTTGCAAAATTAATATATTTGGAAAGCTCTTTAAATTATCTACGTAATGAGTACAAACAAGGATATTAAATTTTTATTTTAAGATTTTTTTCTTTCCATTATTATCAAATTTGGTGTTGTTAAAAGAATCCAATTCAAGCATGTGCATCGCACATGTGGCCTTACTAGTATATATAAAGAAAAGAATTATTTTCATGATGCCATGAACATTATATGACTAAAAACACAGATATGTAACACATGTAACACGAATATTTGAGAGAGAACGTCTATACTACATATAAGCTGGGAAGGTTACATGGTCACTCACTACATTGGAGTTCCTATAGGAACAAACTCATATATTTATAAGTTTGCTGATCAATAAAAAAAAAAACAAACTACGCATACAAATAAGCACAAGTGCAGCTTTATATGTCAAGTGGACTATATATGTTACGCGACAAATTCTAACTTAGCCACTGCCACTGGATTGAGTAAAAAGCATAAAGAGCTTATTTAAGACTTGCTAAGCTCTTCAGGAGTCAAACTTCCCTTACCCTCCTTACGCCACCACTGATTTTCGTACATACAAAGACCAAATTACTCAGAAAGGATTGCAAGTCAAAATTAGCATGCCAGAATTCTAATCACCACTTACTTCATATTAGTTTAGACAAAATTCTTGAACTCTTCCAACCCAACTGATTACTAATCTAGTGATTGTCGGCATTAGCTCAATAACACGGGAATAATTCTGTTCGGTTTTGATTGTGTCAAAAAAATTATCAATTGTTGCCACTTCTAGAGACTGTAGGATCGAACAAGAGAGAGGAGAGCATACGCGGAAGCATTAATCGTCTACATTGATAATCAATTCGGTGTACAAATTCTCATGGCTCAACATCCTATTTATAGTTTAACAAACTTGACGACTAAGCTAAGACACTTTCCTAATAAGATCAAATTCTAATAATAGAACTCTTCTAGAACCAAACAACTTGTTTCTCAAGATAACGACTTCCATGTATAGTCTTGGTTTATTATTTCCAACATCCTCCCTTAAACCAAGACTTCCTTAAGAAAACATTCTTAAATATCTTTGTAACCGACAAACGGTTTACTCTTCAACACACTCCCGGCATGTTCACTAACTCTTGAGGCCATTTGATTTCTTGAAGAGAATATACAGTACTCCCTAGACAGCATGCAAACTTGCATATCCAGCCATCTCCCTATGATACCGCATGCATCATAGTGACGTTCCCTAACAAGCTAGAAACACAATCCTTTTTGTTGTGCTCTATCCACTTGCTAACCGAACAAGAAACCAACTAACCAAATCCTTTAGGTTTTTTTATTACCTACTTCACATGTTCTTGACACAAGAGTCACAACCTCACTATTGTGATGTTTGCTACGACCGATATTTTCGGTTCACAAACCTTTCTTCTCTAGATTGTCTCATAAACTTGATGTTTGAGCATTTAGTTTATGTCTGTCACTCGAGCATCCGGTTGAACTTGCTTGACCGTTGCTACAATGGGCTTCACCCCGAGTATTAAACTCCATTGATAGACATACATGCCTACTCAACACGAAACCAAACGATTCGAACAGACCTCCCTAGCCATTTTCAACACCTCGAATAACGTGAGCATCCGGTTGAACTTGCTACATTTATTACTCCTGGCTGCTTTGGGCTTTTAACTCTCTACCCGAGAGACATACTGATACTCGATCAAGCTGATCGCCACGCAAAACCGAAACCTATTCCATAGATTAGAACAGTTTCTGAACAAGCTTCAACACCCGTCTTGATTGAGACTGTCACACTTTTTAGGTGTTCCAATTCTGTCACAATCCTTTTGTCACGCTCACTGTCACAACTGTGACCCTTCTCTTCTGTTACGTTTCTGTAACAATTCTTCTTAACAGTTTTGTAACAACTCCTCTGTCACACTTCTGTAACAACTTCTCACTGTGATTGTTCTCTGTAAACACATCACATATTGTGACAAACCTTCAACAACACTTTTTTTTTTTTTTTTTTTTTTTTCTACGCGGTTCTTACCTGATCTTAGGTTTGTGAAACCCTAAAGCTCTAGCAACCGTTGCCCCATAACCGAGCAACCACAACCTGCCGTACACCTTAGGCAAACACCAACTCCATTAACCATCATCGTCTTCCATCGGCATAACTCTTCTCGAGCTATCATCCACCGTTCATCATCATCTTTTTTAAACGACATCAAACAACACCATCAAAGATGTCACAGACTTGACACGAGCTATCATAACTCCAAGGCTTTATCAACCATTCATGGCAGCAAATCAAAGCAAATTCATAATATTTAAACACCACAAATTCAGGAACATCTCGGTCAGATTCAGCTCAAACTGAACCCAATCAATCACAGTAGCGAACCTAATTCTTTCTCACAACTCGAACAAATTTCGCCAGAATCAAACCACTAACCACAGTCTTTGGATTTCCATCAAATTATGGATCACCAACAACTAACGATCAAACCACATCAAATCCTAACTTGAACCTCAATCGAATTCGATGATAGTAACGACTGCAAAGTTGTTCTTTCAATTTCAGCATCACGACTCAGGACGACAACAACATCTTGAGAGAAAAACCAAGTTTCCTTATTTATCTAAGCTTCCTTAAACAACAGCCGTAACTCCAACTCATCCAAATAGTTGTACCAATTGTTCACTGAACATCGGCCGATCCATGTTAGGCGTTACGTTAACCTAACCAGCAATCTAGCTTTCTTCCTTCCTCCGAAAAACAAAATATTTTTTAAACCCTCGAACCTTGGTATCAGAGCAAGGTGAGAGGAAGGGAGAGGAGAAGAAGAGAAAAGTTAAAGAAGTGGCGCAAAAATTCTGATGAGTTGGTGTATGTCTTCACCAAGGTTCGAGGGTTTAAAAAAAAACCAAGGCTCTGAGGGGGCGTGTCTTCACCAAGGCTCTGATACCATATTAGAATACGGGCATCCAACTCAAAACCAATTGGCAATGAGTTGAGAGGCCCTAATAGATTATAAACCGCAGGATCTTAAATAACCCAACCATGTGGGACTAATAATCTCAACACGCCCCCTCACGTGTAGCCTCGGCGGGTCTTACAAACACGTGGACAATTAAATTGGGTGACGCAAGTAAAGGTGCGGTCAACTGACTCGACACGAATAGCCTGCTCTGATACCAATTGTAGGATCAAACAAGAGAGAGGAGAGCATACGCGGAAGCATTAATCGTCTACATTGATAATCAATTCGGTGTACAAATTCTCATGGCTCAACATCCTATTTATAGTTTAACAAACTTGACGACTAAGCTAAGACACTTTCCTAATAAGATCAAATTCTAATAATAGAACTCTTCTAGAACCAAACAACTTGTTTCTCAAGATAACGACTTCCATGTATAGTCTTGGTTTATTATTTCCAACAGAGACTAACCAACACCAAATGTAAATGGTCATGCACCTCAAATTCGCTTAAACAAGTTACACCGGGACAAGCTCCCAAAAATATTCCAACCCTTTTGAACCCTAAGCGTGATCCAAACTGCTAATCACAGCTGTCTACGGACAAAAATATCACTGTCAGTCCTCCCATACAACTACTGCCGTTAGATCAATAAGGAAATCACCGAACACATTTCACCCTTATAAGTAGTATAGTTTTCTATTTGTTCATCCAAAACTCCAAACTGCGCCTCCGTCTTGTCTGTGTAGATAGAGAAGTAAAGAAAAACCCTAAAAGACAGATCACAGCTATTATCTCATCTATGTATGATTTTCATCAACGGAAACAACAAAAGCATGCAAGAAAAACAATCGGTGGTGGTTTAATAGCATCATCAAATTCATCACCATCAACAACAAGCTATTGGCACTATGATTTTTCCTCTCAGTCAATTTTTGTTCTGTCCATGCAATCTACACTGGGTTTAGTCACGTACTCTTGGCTCCGATGAGCCCGTGTAAGTTCTCTTCTTGATGTAGCATGGTAAATTGAGTTTATGATAAGTATAAAAAGAGAGTACAAAACATGGATTAAAAACATGGAAGACGAGGATTATTTTTAGTGAGATCTAATTAAAAGTGTGAAAGAGAAAAAAGTACTTGTAATGAAGAGGTAGTTTTTCATTTTATTGTGTCAATCTTTTTATCTTAATATATGTAACAATTACCAAAAATTTAAGAAATGGCGAAATGAGAGCACGGGAAACAGACCAAGCTATTTCATCCCCTGAAAACTTCAACAGCTTCTCTCAATTTCTAATCCTGTAACAAAGGGTGTCCCACGCTTGAACCAATATAAGCATTAGTCAAATCAAATCGTGCGCATTAGCTTAATAAGATGGGAATAATCCTGTAAAGATTACGTAATTGTTCGTTCTATTATTATGGCTGCCACTTCTAGACAAACCGACACCAAATGTAAATGCTCATGCACCTCAAATTCCCCTAAACTCAGATTACAGTCAGTCCTTACATACAATTACAGCAGTTAGATCAATAAGGAAACCCACCCCTAAAACATTCACATCTAAACTAATAACCCTTATAAGAAGTATAGTTTGTCCATTCAGAATTTCAAAATGCGCCTCCATTGTCTCATCTATGTATGATCGATTTTTCATGGTAGAAGCAGCAAACGGGTGGTTCGATTATCATCACCACCAACAAGCAGCTGTTTGTCATTACGACTTTTCCTCTCAAAATGTTTATTTCAGTGTTATCTTTGTCGCAAGAGTTCACGAAGTTCTTCCATTTTCGCTCCAATTAGCTTATATGTAATTCCTCCTCATGTAATTATCATTTAATATAATTAAAAAAGATTAAAATAGAAGGATTGAGAGAGATTTATAATGCAACAGGAGGCATTTTAGAGGAAAAAAATATCTGCGTAATGGAAGAAGAAGATTTTATTTTATATGAGAAACAAAAATTAAATGATACATTGTAGATCTGTTTACTTTGATCCAAGTATGATGTTCAATTTCAAGACCATTACATAATATTATTTGAATCTCATTATATATTTTTTAATATTCCTGAAAGTCATCTAATCTGGATTCTGGTGAGTACGTACCATAGACGTACAACCATACCTCCAGGCCACGGCTTGTTTCCTTGTTTCGATAGAAAATGAAGTGCCGTTCAGTTTGATGCGGCAAATAGACCCACCACTAATGGGTCGGGAAAATGTTGTCACCAAATTTGTGTTAGTAAATTTCTTAAAGTTGCTTAAAAAACTGATTTCAATGAAAAGCACGACTATTCTTCATCCAACGGGACCGGAATTTTCAATCTCCAGGTTTTAATGGTTGTGCCATCTAAGAAAAACGCAAAAGTTAATTACAACTGCAAAACACACACACATACACACAGTGTGGCGTTAAGCAATGAATGAACAACTGCAGACTTACAAATGAAACCTAGTGGTAGCATATTTAATACTCGTTAAAGTTTCCTGTAGTTTACAAGGTCACTCATCACATTGTTTGGATTTTGAACACTGTATAATATTTGCATCTCATTCTTTTTTTTTTTTTCACTTTTCTGTTTAATTCTTGAATTATGATGGGTCCAAAAAGGAGGATTCAAGTGGGTGCATTTTGAGAGATCATAGAGGGTGTGTTATTTCTGCTGCTAGTGGAAGTGAATTTCCTATACTATATGGTTTTTCCAAGAACGAGACCTAACTTATCGTATAAAAATGGAATTACGTTACAAGTGACAGATAGTCTCTCATTGTAACCGGTAATGCACATGAGGACCATATGGTGAGAAAAAGGAATACTTGCACCACTATAAGAATCAGCCATTAGCTTAATCAAATCGTCCGCGACACAAAATGAAATCGCCCACATTAGCCTAATAACATGGGAATAATTCTGTTTGGTTCGTTATACTTGCACCACTTGTAGATACTAAATATCGCACACGTGTAGCCTCGTTGGGTCTAACAGGTGGACAATTAAATCGGGTGACGCGGAGTAAAGGCGCAGTCATTTGACTCTTCGCAAATAGCCTGCTCTGATACCATGTTAAAGTCTGCGGGCATCCAACTCAAAACCAATTGGCAATAAGTGGAGAGGCCCTAAGGATTATAAACCGCGGGATCTTAGGTTGCCCGGACAATGTGGGACTCTATTACCATGACAAGCAGTATCCTCTTTTTCTGTCATGTGTGTGTAATCGTTTTTAAGCTTATCCTTATCCACTTTCTTCTCTAAAGACTAGAAAACGTCAGACTGTTCAAGACTTGGTCAATAGGAACCAGGCTTCCAGGAATAAAAAAGCACATTCACGAGCATTGAAAAACCGAGCACGCAATCGACGAGCATCTCGGTTTCCTGGGTTTCTCCCAAAAAGAACCATCTCGAAAGCCCACACCAGTGATTACCCTATGAAAAAAAATATGCTTTGTATATAGTTATATCCTCTTCTTCTGTAAACTTAGGACCACGATTTCTAACAGACATTTCTGCAGAGAGAGAGAGATTAAGAGTTTTAGAAAAAAAGAAGAAGAAGAAGAAGATGTGATTTTGGAGATGAGAGGAATGGAATTTATAGGTCGAGAAAGAAAATCGATTCGTTGGAAATTTATCCGTTGGCGTTTATAGTAACCGCGTGGCTTTCCTTTAAGCGCCTGTTTGAATCAACATAAGAGAATTGGCATTTGTAGTAAAACCGCGCGATTTTAGTAAAACCGTCCGTTTGAATTACCAACGCCTATATTCTTGTTATAAATACAACCAAACCAACAGATTTCTTTCTCAACATCCATCATGTTTTCTAAAGGCAAAGCGGAGAAAATATTATGTGTCGAAGCAAAAGAGGTTCATGGATAACTACAGTCTTATGCAATGCCCTTGGATGTATTCAAAGTGTCCGTGGGAAGGTTGTTCACGCATCAGAATGGTGATTGAATCACAACCGGAAAAGCTCAGGTATTTGCAATGTCAAGATCTCAACTTTCCAGAGGAACCACATATGCTAGATGATGCTATGAAGATTAAAAAAGAAGAAGAATAAAACATTGCAACACTCTGCAGAAACTTCTAACTTAAAGCCAAATTGAAGGAGTTATTGCACTGCAAGCATTGTGGAATAGAGATCACGAATACAAACATTGTCCACAGAGAATCAATAGATGCTCAAAGCCCGGTTGCAAGACTTTTATGCATTTGCGAACTTCTTCTGAAGAAGACATATATGGAAGACATTTCTAGGAATGTCCTAGGTGTTTTTTGGTGGAGTGGGCTGATTGAAGTTGAAGGACAAATCGATTCATTACGGTATTATGTTATTTAGTTTGTTGTTTATTTTGTGTTATTACGATTATCTAAAACCTAACATGTGGATATCTTCACATTTGAACCATCAATATCATAAGTAATTTAAATTTTTCCTGGATTAAACATTTGCACCATCAATCTCATAAATAAAAACATATTGCATTGAAAAACCACATCATACATGAGAATAAAAGCAATAAATTAGATTCAAACAACTACTACATAGGCGGCGTCAATTCTCGGTGTGTGGTGGAATTCCTAGGGCGATGTAGGGATTGTATTTGCTGAGCAACCTAATAATGTTGAAACAAGCATGGAAGTCAAAAGGACGACCGCGGTGAGGTACTTCCCACATCGCTAGAGTTCTGGGTTCCACTTCATGTTCGGCTTCACCGTTGAGCTTATTTTTGTGATTCTCCATTAGTTGAACGACGAATTTCGATACATTACAACTAATTACACTAAAACGATGCGCCAATCCGTGATAATCACGCATATAAATGTTCATCGTTTCAGCGGTGAGTATTTCATAAACTTTCTCCCAGATCATCGATTGGGATACATTCCTACCGAAATCGGTAACATCTTGTGTGTGAAAAACATAGGCTCTGCAAATAACTAAATCCTCTTGTTGAGTGTATCTAACACCACCAACTCTGGGAGGCATTTTTGTAGATGATTTGAGAATTCTTGTAGATGTTTTGAGAGTGAAGAGTTTGTAAAAAGTGTGAATTTATAGTTGAAATGAAGAGTAATTATAGAACTCAAAAATTAAAGCCGTTAGATAACAAGAGTTTTCAGTCATCCAAATTCAGTCGTTGGCGCTTTAAGCAAACCGCTGGCGTGTGAAGTAACAACGGGCGGCGGAATGACAAGCGCCAGCGTTGTTGGCTAAAGCGCCAGCGTTGGAGACAAGCTCGCCCGGCCTATCATCAAGCGCACGCTACATCATCCACCTCACTCAACAAACCAACAAATTTGTTGGTTTGTACATCCATTTTTCATGTTTGTTGAGTCCATAGTGGGAGCAAAATGAACAAACTTCAAGTTTGGTCATTCCATAGGAACTGCTCAAAATAAGCAGTTTTGGATACACATAATTCAAGCACATGGATCACAGCCGTCCATAACACAGCAAGTGAGGTCAATCATAGAGTACATTATAACCGTTAGATCAAAAATTGAAATCAACCATTATACCAAAACCCTAAATTGGACGGGTTCTCGACCCTTATAAGTATCATAGTATTCTACTAGTGCAGCCGCCTCCATCTTGGAAGGAAAGAAGAATCCTAAAAACAGATCAGAACAATTCTCTCGTCTATTCTCTCATTTGTGTATGATAAATCATCAACGACATTAACAAAATCATTGCATAAGCAGAAAGTGGTGGTGGTTCAGTAGAAGCATCACCAACAACAAGCTATTAGCATTATGAATTTTCCTCTCAAAATATTAATTTTGATTTTGTGAATGTCTGATTGATCCTACCACGGACGTTGTTTCCTTTGTGGAGAGTAAACAGAGGATCAAAACTCATGAGTGACAGTAATGGGTAATACTACCTCCGTCCCACTATTTGTTAACCTAATTTAGTTATAAAGTAGGTCAATTAATAATGAGATGGGAGTAAAAGATAAGGGTTAGTTAAGTAGGGAGGAGGGAAAAAAATACAAATTATTAATTGTATGAGATCTGTTATATATGAGATCTGTTATATATGACTCTGTTGTTATGAACTGTTCAATTTTATTTTGTGTTGATACAAGGATGAAAAGATCCATGTAATCTTGAATTACAGTAATCAGTATATGTGTCTCATCTGTATAAGCTAATTTACGGTTAAGTGAATTATTATGAATCGGAGTAATAAAAGAGAATTGCTACGATCAAATAATAATTTTAGTTGTTTTCCTTGCCCCATGAGTTCATGTAGTTCTTTAATTTTTCTCTCTAATCAGCTCATGTAGGTCCACTCTTGTGGTAGTCATCAAAAATTAAAGAAATGATAAATTTTATATCTGAACACTTCTATTTGATCCATGTATGATGTTCAACTTGATATTGAAATCCTAATACTCTCATTTTATTTTATTTTTTTACATTCTCGAAAATACACACCATGGATCATCAAATCTGAATTCCGGTCTGGACCATTGAAATGCAACCATACCTAGAGCCCACAGCTTGTTTTAGTCTGCTATTACCGGTATAAAGTGAAGTGTCGTTCACTTTGATGCCGCAAATAGATGCACATTGAATTCAATAACCCACGACTAATGTGTTGGGAATTTTTTTTCAACAAATTTGCGTTATTAAACTCAAAATCAATGCCTCAATTTTCTGCACATTGATCACTTTCATATATACCTAGTGAACGATCCCCAAAAATAAACTTAATGTAAAATTAGATCAAATTCTTATAATCAGGATCGTAACGTTGTTTTGTAGACATGCCTCGTTACATTTAATCAAAATGACTGACCAAACAATCGTATGATTTTCCAGAACGAGAGCTAACTTATTGTATTAACATGGATTGACATGCCCGGTACTTGTTGGCAATATAACATGATGTACCTATTGTATTTACCACAGATGAGTATCAACTGAATCGAAAGGCTCAACTTATTAAGTACCATAAATCAATTTATGTTACAAGTCACAGAAATAATTTCATTGTAACTGATAATGCACCTAAGGATCATATGATGTGATGTAGATACAAAAAATGGTACTCACCACGTGGCGCTATTCTAGAGCCGAAGCAAGTTAGCAAAATAGAATCGCATACATATTATCTTAGCCAAGTTTCCTTCATTTGTAAGCAAAGGGTATAATTGTAATTGGTATTTCACAACCCTAGTATAGTATATAAAGAAAAGAGAGCAGGAGAGAGAAAAAAAAGGGGACACATAATTGTAAAAGAGAGGCACACCATCTTCATCCTCCATCACCTAAAACTAGATCTAGAGCTCTACCAAAAAACTTTGTTAATGAGACTTTGAGAATGAGATACTAAGTCATTAACTATCTATGAATGGGAGGTGAATTTGAAAAAGGAGTTAGATCTCAATTAATGTTCAGTTGAGATGGGAAAGAACAAAGAGAAAGAGAGATATGAAACGTTACAACAACACTAAATTTTCTACGACGTGTTAGAACGCGACTTTACCTTTCTCGGACTGTTGGCTATTGAATCTTGGTATTGCACTCGTCATGTAACAATTTGAGAATTCTAATATACTCTCCACAAAAAAACAAAAAAGTTTGTCAAAGAGATGGTGTGTGTATACCTGCACATGTAAAACAATGTGTATATTTGCCGCGTAGCTAATAAGGATGCATATTGCCTGCACAGAAAAAACAGTGTGAATATTTTCCACACAACTTAACAAGTGTGCATATTTACTGCATAGAAAAAACCACAAAAAAAGCTCTTGAAAGATAACACTATCAACGAGTGAAAATGTGCTGACCTAAAGTTCATCATCAATTACAGTACTAAACATCAATTTCCAACAAGAGATATAAACAAAAAGAAATCAATTCAATAAAATCTTATTTTCTCTTACGAACCTCAACTCTCTTCTCTTTTCTTTCATGCTTTTGTCTCATCTTCTTCTTCTCACCTTCAAGTAATTGTAACTTTTCAGTACTACATATTCAAAACCTCCAAGTGTGAATTGGTAGATAAACTCATTTTACTTATATGAAATTGTTTCTCAGAATTACAAAATCAAACAAGTATCAAATCTGTAAAACCCAGAAAAAAAGTGAAAAAATTAGATGGATGGAGAGTAAGAATGAAATAATCTGTAGCATAAATCAAATAACTTACAAATTCAGTTTTTACCTCTCTTTCTCAATCGATTTAGATCTGGAGTTGAACACCATGAAATCAAATTTGCTACAAGAAATTGAGCAAAATAGCCAAGACTGATGAAAAGAACAAACCTCGTCTCCAATTTTGAACATAGTAATTTCAGCTCCAATTTGAGTGTAGTTTAAGCTAGTGGATTTCATTCTTACTCTAATGGAAGCGGGGGAAGAGTTTAATTCAGGGATTGGTTAAACTGTTGAGATTGTTATTGCTGATTTTGATATTTGAATCTTCATTTTCTATACACAAGGGCTTCCGTTTGATCACCAGAAGATGATCCAAAAATCTGATTTTCTCATTCGCTCAATCTCTTGATCTCAATCAGTTTTTCTATCAATCTCTCGATCTAGATCTGTTTCTCATTCATTCGATCTCAATCTGTTTCACTCATTCTCTCTCTCTATCGGAACAAACGATGAGAAGGCTAATTTTGATATATTTATTTTTCTGTGTGTGATGTCAGAAAATAAATTTATTTCCATGGCCCTGTTGTTTTTCATGTTGGCCTTCTCTTTTAAATGGGCTCAAAATTTTTATAGCCTTCTCAAGCCCGAGGCCAAGAGAGTAAGAAAGAGTGAGGAGAGGGTCAAACACTTAATTCCCATAATTGAAATCGCGGGTTGTAACTAAACCCTAAAACGTACGCACACACCTAACCTAGTACTAGTAGCCCTTATAAGTTGTATAGTTTGTGCATCCAAAAATCCAAACTGCGCCTCCGTCTGTGTAGAAGAAAAGAAAAATCCCTAAAAAATCACAACAATCCTCTCATCCATTTGCATCAACAAAATCATGGCTGAAGAAAATGGTGGTGGTTCTATAGCATCATCGATCACCATCAACAACAAGCTATTTGCACTATGATTTTTCCTCTCAAAATGTTAATTTAGTTTGTTTTCCTTAACCCATGAGTTCATATTCTATAATCATCATTCCACTGAGATCGTGTAATTCCACCAACTCCCGTGGTAGTCTTAGTCCTGCAAACTAAAAAGGAATATACAGATCACAGTTGAATTAGAAGGATTAGAAGAGATAATGCAACAGGAGGATTTTTATTTTCTAATCAAAAGAGTTAAAGGAGAAAAAAATATTGAGTAATGGAAGAGGAAGTTTTTAATTTATCTGCGAATGATAAAATTGTAGATCTGAACAGTTCTATTTTACTTTGATCCATGTATCATATTCAACTTCATAATATTTGAATCACACTGCATAATATTTGCGGCATCATAGAAGTGCAACCATACCTAGAAGAGGCCACAACTTGTTTCTGTACTGATAGAAAATCAAGTGCACCAAATTTGCTTTAGTAAACTCAAAATCAATGCCTTGGACAGTGGATTCTTCGATGGGAAAAATATCTTTTGGTCCTTTTATGCCTGGGCCCACATCAGTTTAGTCTGTTAGAAAAAAAAATTAGTATTTGGTCCACAATTAAAAAAAAAAAAATATGAAACAGACTTAAATACCCTTTACACACGTCATCATAATCACACGTGTCGTTGGTCCCACTGTAACCACCCACGATATCTCTCTCTTTTTCCACGATATCTCTCTCTTTCCATCTTTCATTTTCATTTTTCTGAGAACTGTTTTATCAGAAACTGATTCGTCCGCCATTAAAATCAGAAAACTGATTCTTCTTTTTTTCTTCAAGATCCAGAAAATCAAAACATTAAAATCATTTCAATCCTCACAAATCAGTAGAACAAAACACCAAAAAATCAAAAACAGTAGAAAAAAAAGAGAAATCAAAACCCTAAAAATGAGAAGATCGAAGAGCAAAAAAGTAGTGGAATCATCTTCTGACGATGAAGTTGAAGAAAGAAACAGTCAGTTAGTTGAGTTTGTAGGAGTAAATGAAGTTGAAGAAGAACTAGTTTTAAAGAAATCCAAATCAAAGAAACTATCGAAAGGTACCAAAAAACCCTAATTCGAAGTAGTAGAAGTTTTATTCTTCATTTTTGATGTTTATTGTTCTTCTTCATTTTTATTTTGGTTTTCGATTCGTCTTGTTGCATGTAGATTTTCAATTCGTCTTGTTCCATTTCTAGACTTCACTACTAGAAATTGACTTCATTCCCAGGAGTGAAGTCTAGAAAAACCGCTTCAATCCATGCCATAGAAATTGACTTCATTCCCGGGGAGTGAAGTCCATTAAAACTCTCTATAGTCCCTGCAATAGAATGGACTTCATTCCTGGAATGAAGTCCATTAAAACCTCTCCATTCAATACCATATGAATGGACTTCACTCCAGGAGTGAAGTCTATCAAAACTCCCTATAGCCCAAGATTTAGAATGGACTTCACTCCAGGAGTGAAGTCTATCAAAACTCCCTATAGCCCAAGATTTAGAATGGACTTCACTCCTGGAGTGAAGTCCATTAAAACTCTCTATAGTCCATGCAATAGAAATGGACTTCACTCCAGGAATGAAGTCTAGAATAACCTCTCCATTCCATGCCATAGAAACAGACTTCATTCCCAGGAGTGAAGTCTGTTAAAACTCTCTATAGATCATGCAATAGAATGGACTTCACTCCTGGAATGAAGTCTATTAAAACCTCTCCATTCCATGCCATAGAAATGAACTTCATTCCCAGTAGTGAAGTCTATTAAACCCTCTCCAGTCCATGCATTATAAATGGACTTCACTCCAGGAATGAAGTCTAGAAAAAACCTCTCCAGTCCATGCCATAGATAGAATGAAGTTATGAGAAGTCTAGAAAAGTTTTAGATATATATTCTACGGTCCATAACATAGATAGAATGAACTTTATCTTCTTTATATCACCTAATATTTTATGAAAAACCCTTGAGCGTTAATGTTTTTTTGTTTTTCTTTTAAAAAATGTAGATAAGAAGATAAAGTGTAGCTATCTTTGGAGTAATTACCTTTGGTCCAAAAGATTAAAGCACTAGAGGATGAAGAGGCTTTGAATGACGAACAGAAACGTGCATTGTATAGGAGTCCATTGGGTAATGTAGCAAAAGTTTTCCTGGAAGAGACCATTGTTGCTACTGCATGGAATAAGTCACTACCAGCCGTCCAAATTATATGCAACACACATCAGTTCATTCCCGATTCAATTGATCATGTGTTTGTTTTCAAAGTAGGGGGACAAACATTTGTGCTCAGATCCTCACCTGAAGAGCTGGCATTAATATTTGGAATACCATGCATCCCTGGCTGCGGAATAGAAGAAACTTTCTTGGACTCAAGAAACCAGACAGACTACACATGTGGAAGGTTCTGGAAAACCTACAAATTTGATCCACCGAAAAGGAAACCTTTTGATATTAAAAATACTGAGGCGAAAGATAAAATTATTGAGTTGATTAAGAATAAAGGATCTATTGAAGATCTTGTAACAATGTTTGAACTTTTTCTCTTGTCTACCATTTTTGTTACTCTTTGGTGATGGAGGTTCCATACACTCCAAGTACCTAGCTTGCCTAGAGTCACTAGGTACAGTGTCTTTGCCGCATCTCATACACAAGCATTTGATGGAAAGCTTGAAAAGAGGTTCTCTGAAGGATGTTACCTTTACTTGTTGGTGAGATGAAAGCTGTTAGATACTTATATGTTTCATTATTTTTTTTGGCAGTTCATTTGTATATTTCTTCATTTTGTATATTTGAAAAAGCTGACTAGTGTAGTTTTTTTTTTTTCGACCTTGGTTTCTTTGAGCATTCAAAGAAAATAGGACCCAAGTGGAAGGTGCGAGAATAGAGAAGCCTCTTGTCCAAGGTTTGCAAGGTGGAACATTGAGAGCCTTTGTAGTCACATAGAAATGAATGTTGACGATTTTGGAGAGGTAACAAAGTAGATTAATATGATATTGTTATATTGCATTCAAACTTTGTTATGAAATAGGCACTTTAAGATAAAAAAAAATTGTTAATTCATTATACCATAGGAATGGACTTCATTCCCGGGAGTGAAGTCTGTTAAAACTCTCTATAGATCATGCAATAGATTGGACTTCACTCCTGGAATGAAGTCTATTAAAACCTCTCCATTCCATGCCATAGGAATGGACTTCATTCCAGGAGTGAAGTCTATTAAAACCTCTCCATTCCATGCCATAGGAATGGACTTCATTCCCAGGAGTGAAGTCTATTAAAACTCGTTATGAACTCCATTGTTAATGTCAATTGCTCTGAACACGTAGTTCATTCCTTTTTAATGAATTCAAATTATGAATGAGGAAGTAATTGGGGTTTCATTTTGTGTGTGCGGCTATCGGAGAAATTTACGGAAGAATATCTGGAGAAATTTGAAAAAAAAGCTACTTCAACAACAAAAGGCCAAGACAAAGGCTGAGTTGCTCGAGGAAGAATTCAACCTTATGTGGGTCAGATAGAAAGTCTTAAAGCTACACATGTTTGTGAGATGGAGAACCTGAGAGTTAAACATACTCGAGAGATTAAAAAGTTGACAAGAAAGCATTCAGAGGAGATGGGGCATCTTTTGTTAAAGCAGCAAGAACTTGAGCACTCACTTGCAGAAGCAACAACTTCAAAGACACTTTTTGGGAAGATGGAGTCCCTTGTAGAACACTTGTCTTAAGCAACCCGAGGTTGATGCATTGCTAATTTGAAGGTGGGAATGTCGTGAAATTCATGGCGAAGCAGGCTTGTGAATACATGCGTACAATTTTCCCCGATGAGTACAAGAGTTCATTGTTGAGTGATGAAATAAACAATATCTTGAATCAACAAGTGGATGAAGGCACGAGAAGGCTAGTGGAGGGAATGAAAATGTTGATATGGAAGCTTCCAGAAGACCTGCTCCTATCTTTCCCGTCTTAACTGTTGTGAATCCTTCTACTCAAGTTGATGCTATGGAAAAGCTACTTGATACGATGGTGAAGAAGAGCTACCTTCATTTCCAACAGAGATGTATTTGGAGTTCCTTTAAATATGGATCAATGTTTGAACCTAGGTAAAAATTCCAACTATTCTTCTCCCTTTTTTTAAATGTTGGGTATAGTATTGTTCACATAATGGAATAGAAAAGTTAGGGTATACTATTTTTGGAATGAAGTTCACATAATGGACTTCATTTTTGGAATGAAGTCCATATAAAGGTTGGAGTTCATTCCAGGAATGAAGTCCACATAATGAAGTCCGTGCCTTAGAAAATTCAGGGTATATTATTGTTCTATGATGGAATAAAAAAGTTAGTTTTGGAATGTAGTCCACATAAAGGACTTCATTTTTGGAATGAAGTCCACATAAAGGTTGGAGTTCATTCTCATGGATGAACTCTGGATACAAAATACCATTATGAAGTTCACATATAGATGTTATGGGTTCATTCTGAGGGGTGAACTCTGATTTTTGGATGCACAATACCATTATTGAATTGTTTTGTATTTGTGTTTTTTGAATTATTTATAGCAGCAAGAGACGGATATAATATGTTCGTCAATGAAGAGCATGTGAGTCTGCAGATTATTGTTGACAAGAATGAGAAGAATGAAGACTTGAATCAAATCAATTTGTAGTCCTCCTAGTTTCTCGATTGGGATGACACAGGATAGTTGTTGAGCAAGCAAACAACATTGAGCCGATATCACAGGTAGTTGTTGAAAGACAAGATGAAGAAGTTGTTGAGCCAGAAACAACATTGAGACAATATCACAAATAGTTCTTTGATTTGAATAAACATGGTCTTGGTTCTTCAGACAGTGATAAAACCCCAATTAAAGTTGTTGAAAGACACGGGATGACTACAAGGGGCAAAAAGGCAACAAATGTGCTTGGAAAAGAGTTCATAAGTGGATCGGACTACAGTGAATCGAAAACGAAGTTGATTGAGGCTGCAAAGGAAAGAACCACTAAATGAGGAGAAGAACGTTGAGCGAGAACGAACAACAAGTGAAGAATCGAGCCAGACAAGAAAGTTGTTTCGAAGACTCCTCCTAAACCTGCCGACCGGGAGAAGAATCTTGAGCGGAAGAAGAGAAAGAATGTACCTTTCTTTGCTATCGAGAAAGAAAATCAAAAAGCTGCACAGCAAGCAAGAAGAGAAGAGGAAATGAACCGAGATCATCATCCTGCAAAGAAGAGAGAGCAAGAAAAGCGGTGAGAGCGTACATGCCCATTGTTCCAAATATGGGGGACTGAAAAAGTCTCCATACTTCTCCACATTGGATGAGAGATCAAAAGAAATTGTTGGGTACCTTCTACAAATACGCTATGCAAAGGTAGGAAACATACGAGAAAATTGAACTTCCATTCATCTATGTAGAGGTTTTTGTTTATATCATTAATGTTGAAGTTTTTGTTTATCCTCCTGTGAGTCAAGCGACTTGGGTTATAGATGATGCGACTAACAAAGCTCGTTTGGTGTCCAAGGAGAACACATTAATGATCTAATGTTCAATAGAGACCTTGATGTCTTAATTCTTTTCTACTACTTTGCTACAAGAGGAAGATAGCGACACAAAGAGAGAGAGCAAAAATGGATAGCGAAGACTTGACCAAAATCCTTTGAAATACATACACTTTGAGATTATGGCACCTAATGCATTTGTAAGTCCTTACTTTAAGAAATTTTAGTGGCAACTATTCATTATAACTATTTAGCAAAGAATGAAGTCCACATAACGGTTTGAGTTCATTCCAGGAGTGAAGTCCACATAATGGAATTCATTCCAGGAGTGAAGTCCACATAATGGACTTCATTCTAGGAGTGAAGTCCACATAAATGTTGGAGTTCATTTCTATGATGTATTGATAGTATTGTGAATTTGAAAATTTATATATATATATCTTTGCAGACATATTTCCTTGAGAAGAAAGTGGATGATAGGAAAGGTGAGATTGACGACTTCATAGCAGCTATGCCTAGCAAGACTCAGAAGTTAATCATTCCAATGAACCTCCCTGGTGAAGGCAAATCAAAAGGGCCTATCGGTTTACACTGGCACCTGCTTGTTTACGACATCGGAGACTATCAGTGGGAGCATTACAACTCACTCAAAAGAGGAGAAATAGGAGAAAGATGTGCAAATAATGCAAGGAAAATGGCTGCCTACGCAAACCACACATTGATAAATGGTGGTGAAAAATGATCTAGAAAGAGGCTCGACTTAAAAATTGAGCAAATGCGGGTGCACGATCGGGGAGCACATCCGGATTGCCTTCTCAATACATGTTCTTGGATAAAGCGAAGTTGCAAGCCATTGCTCCCGAAATCTCAAAGATCAGATTCGAGAGATGAAATGATAAAAAAGATGCGGTGGTGGAGATCTGAGAATGGCGTGCAAGCTTCTAAATGATGAGAAAGATGGATTAAGTTGGAGTGAAACAACTAATGAAGAATTTCTCAACAATCAACTGATTAAAGATGGTTGCAAAGACTGAAATGATTAGCTTCTCCAATGTCATATATAATCTGATCTAATTATTCTTTTAACTATAGATTAGCTTAGATTACTGAAAAATGGTACTTTGTCTATTAGATTAGCTTCTAATGTAATTAATACTCTAATATGTTTTATAGTTTCATCTATAATATTTTGGATAGTAGATAATATATGTTTTGTCTTACTGTCTTATTTTCTAATGAATTTTGTAGAAACTTCTACAGTCCATAGAATGGACTTCATTTTTGGAATGAAGTCTAGAGAAAGCTTCTCTGGTCCATAGAATGGACTTCATTCCTGGAATGAAGTCTAGTAAAAACTTATACAGTCCATAGAATGGACTTCATTTTTGGAATGAAGTCTAGGAAAACTTCTCTGGTCCATAGAATGGACTTCATTTTTGGAGTGAAGTCTAGAGAAAACTTCTCTGGTCCATAGAATGGACTTCATTTTAGAATGGACTTCTAGTAAAAACTTATACAGTACATAGAATGGACTTCATTCCTGGAGTGAAGTCTAGTAAAAACTTATACAGTCCATAGAATGGACTTCATTTTTGGAATGAAGTATAGAGAAAACTTCTCTGGTCCATAGAATGGACTTCATTCCCAGGAGTGAAGTCTAGGAAAACTTGGACTTGAAAAATAAGTGCATATATCCCAGAAACAACAAACTAAAAAACCACCAATTCATATCCCAGAAACAGAACAAACAAAAATAAGTGCATATCCCAGAAACAGAACAAAAAAAAGGAGTTCACAAAAGGAAAACTAACACCAGAAAACTAATAAAAAGTTCAGGCATACTACTCCAGCATCAATACACGACAGGTAGCTTTGTTGTGGTTCCCAATCTTTTTGCAATTGGAGCACTTCATAGGCCTCCTTTCCTTCTCATAAGCACTGCGAATACGCTTCTTTGGCGGTCTCCCTGGAGGTGGCCTTGGAATACCAGGAAGGACTCTCTCTTCAGGTTCATACGCCTCTGGCCTATCGTAGTTGGGAATTGGTCGAATTGCAGGAGCATAAGAGTTGCGGAAGTGGTTTGAACCAAAGTAAGGCTGAATAAACATCAAAATATCAATACCACTCATAGTAATAGCAGCAGTGGCGTGAGCACAGGGGAAACCAAACACTTTCCATCTCTGGCAAGTGCACGTCATCTTCATCAGATCAACAGCATGCGAGCTGGGTGAGTGAACCTCATATATACCATTACCTGACTCGGTAACATTCCATGGACGACCTATATCGACATGTGACTTGAGTAAAGCTTTGTATATGGGAGTCAAACTATCCTGATAAGTTCTACCAAGCTCACGCCTTTCTGAACTCATCCTCATAATCTTTATCCTCACCTCATCAACAAGAGCAGCTGGAGGCAGATCCCTTTCACGATGAATCCAGTTATTGAAAGACTCTGCAATACTTGATGAGTGTGCACCATACCTACATCCTACGAAGAAAGCATTTGCCCAGTGCTTGGGATCGATATTTCTGATGTACTTGGCAACCCACTCACATCCTATGGTGCACATCTCATTCAAAGCGAGACTCATATTTGGCAACGCCTGAGTGATATGCGGCTTTATGGAACAAATCTGAACTTGTTTATACTTCTCATGTCCTTTTTTGATAGGAAGGTTATTCTTGAGATGATAAAAACATAACTATGATAAGAGTTGGGAAAATACTTGGGAATACTTTGCTTGACCCTTCATGACGATCGGTGATAAATGTAATAGGACGAGAGTCGACACAATGCTGCAAGTTTTCCATGAACCACTCCCAACCTTGAATGTCTTGAAGGAACTAAAGCAAACGCAAAAGGGAAGAAACCTACGAAATGAAAGAAAAAGCGAGTCTATATCTATAACTTTTCTATAACTTCATTCTGGAATGAAGCCTATAACTATAACACCGAGAAAACAAATAGAAATCAAAATATAACACCAGATAACAAATAGAAATCAATATCTATAACTTTTCAAGGCTTCACTCCAGAATGAAGTCCATTACGTATAAGATGGATTTGTAGAATCAAATATCTATAATTTTCCTAGACTTCATTCCAAAATTGAAGTCCATTCGGTATAAGATGGATTTGTAGAATCAATATATATCTTTCCTATACTTCATTTTTGGAATGAATTCCATTACGTATAAAATGGACTGTAGAAAACTAATCAAAGTAGAAACTAATCAAAAGTACCTTGGTTCCCATTCACACCGAGTGGCAGCCATCAATGTTCCCTTGAATCTCCCAAAGTGAGAAATGTTGCATCACAAAGTAAAGCATAGGACGAATGAACCAGGTATACTTCCATACGAGCGACAAAACATATGAAAAGCCTGCGAAAACGTTTAGTCACTTTATCATATTCAAACTTGATATAGCTGCCGGGATTGGTAGCATTTATTGCTTCAACATACCAAACAAGATCTCGTATAACTTTTTACATCATCGCCATATATCTCTGCCTTAGATGCTTCCTTCCCTTTATAAGCATGGTGGTATTTTATGTTAATACCAGTAACAACTCTTCACACGAGCAACCATATCCTTGGGCTTTAAAGATGGATTAGACTGTATTTGATCCTTGAATAAATGTTTTATCAATTTCTTCTTCACGGTGGTTCCTTGACTCATAAGCACCACCACATTTGTGCTCCCCATTGAATTCCTTGATAGCAAAGATATTTTTACGTGTATCAATTGGAATACTGATCGAGATACCAAGGACACTTTTCCGCATCCCTACCACACTTGGTCGTGTACCTAAGTCTATCATTCTTAATCTTTTCAATTGTATAACGGACTTGCGGCAATATTTTTGACATGCCTAAGCGAACCTCATCAACACCACCATGAAAAACTTGACCAACACCTTTAAAAATATCTTCCCACCCTGAGATAAAAGAGGTTTTAATTCCTCATGACCTTCCGTCGGAGTATTTAATCTTTGAAGTCTCGGTGAACCCACTACATAATTCATCATCACCGAGAGACTGGCGTGGAAATACCGAGATGAAGAGGTAGAAGAGGTAGAAGCACCACCATTAGAAGCCTCCTCAACATACAAATTAAAACTAGGAAATTCCTTTGAACAAGTAATGACAATTAGTCCTTGAAGAGAATAATCACAATTGATGATGACATTATAACAACCTTCGCCATCCCTAAATCTTATGCTACGAGGAGTCAAGTTTCTCCAATAATCACAAACATGTATTTTGAGGTCACGCATCATCGTATCTAAAGAAACTTCAAAGGGAATACTATTCCCTTTGTAGTACACAACTGCATAACAACTTGAGAGCGCCATTCTGAACCTGAAAAATGAAAGAAAATAACTTCATTCAATAACATTCTAACAGATAAACAAAATAACTAAAAAGACTACTTATTCCTTAAAAGAGTTCATTCGTTAACATACTAACATATAAACTAACTATAAACAAAGCGCAAAGTACTTCTTCCTTGACAAAACTAACATAAAACTCTATAGTCCATGCAATAGAATGGACTTCATTCCTGGAGTGAAGTCCATTAAAACTCTCTATAGTCCATGCAACAGAATGGACTTCATTCCTGGAGTGAAGTCTAGAAAAACCTCTCCAGTCCATGCCATAGAAAAAATGGACTTCACTCCAGGAATGAAGTCTATCAAAAACTCTCTCCATTCCATGCCTTAGAAATGGACTTCACTCCGGGGAATGAAGTGTATTAAAACCTCTTCATTCCATGCCATAGAAATGGACTTCATTCCCAGGAGTGAAGTCTATTAAAACCTCTATAGTCCACGCCATAGAAAATGGACTTCACTCCTGGGAATGAAGTCTATTAAAACTCTCTATAGTCCATCAAATAGAATGGACTTCATTCTTGGAATGAAGCCGTAACAACAGAATGACTTAACAGAACGACTTCATTGCTAATCAAAGAAAAAATTAGGCTGATCTATAGAATAAGAATAAGAATAAGAAGAAAAACTAATTACTTCTTTTGATTTCGAACAAAAAGAATCAAGAATACGAAGAAAAACTAATTACTTCAAATCAAGGAAAAGGATTGCATGAAAACTTACCAGCAGCAAGAATCTCTGAATCTGTGATTCAAAACACCAATCTCCGAATCGTGATTCCAAAACTCAACTCCAACGAGAATCAATAATCAACCGAATCTTGAAAAACAAATCAACCTCCGTAATCAAATTAAGCTATTAAAATCAACCTCCGTAACTCGAAATCAAGTTAATGCTTTTGTAAATCGGATCGATCTTGGTATCAAGATCGAAATCTCGAAAGATTTCGTAAACCCTAGAAGAGAAAATGCAAGCGAGAGAAGAACTTCCACAGAGAGAGAAAATAAAAACTGAAACTGAAAGGTTTTCTGATTATATATGTCGGTAAAAGGACCAAATAATAAAAATTTAGGACCAAACGATAAACTGAGCACGTGTAGGGGTGTTTTGGTAACAGAAAAATAATATTCCGTGTGGGTGGACAATACCCTAGGACCAAATCATAATTTCTAGGACCAAACTATAATTTAATTGTCCAAAAAGGACCAAACAGACACATGACTAGGTCAAAAGGACTAGACTCATCCTAATATAATGTTTCTAGGACCAATTGGTATTTCCTACTTCTTCGATCTCCACCTCCAAGTTTAAATGATTGTTCCACCTAAAGTATGCAAAAGTTAATTACAATTGCAAAACACACACATAAACACTACTGATATTAAGCAATGTACAATTGCAGACATACAAATGGAACCAAGTGCAGCTTTACATTTATTAGGTTTGTCAAGCAAACTATGTTAGCGAGCAAATCATTATTATCAAAAAACCACTCGAAGGATTGCAAAGTCAAAATTATGATGCCAGAATTCTAATCAAAACTTTACTTCATTTATAATCAATCTATATAATTGTATGATCTTCCAAAGTGAGAGCTAACTTGTTGTATAAATAGAAGGATTAAAGTGATAAAGAGGAGGATTTTTATTTTCTAATTAGTAAAGGAGAAGAAACAAATATTGGGCGATGGAAGAGGAAGATTATTTTTTCTATAAGAAATATGTATAATTTGATAGTCATGTTTATATTCGTTGTGTATGTGTTTTAAAATGTTTTTCAACGGTATAAAATTTATAAAAAACCATGGTATAGTTTAAGAGATAAATCGTTTCTAAATTTTACTAATTATTTCCCATAAGGGTATAATTGTAAGAAAAACTTAAATATACTCCACTTTCCTCCTTGCCTTAAAATTTGTGCAAACTACAACTACCTCATCTAATTAGGGACGGGGAGTATATATCCAGTTGTGGTTGTAGGCAAATGATGAGTATTATTTATAGTTATTACTTGGGCCATGTGGAAGGCTAGGAAAAATCGTGGTTTTGAGAAACATAAACCCAACATCCAAGAAATTGTTCGAGATGGGTGGTACTGGTTCCACTCTCTCAATTTTCATGGTTGGGAGGATGATAGTGATGTCAAGTTCTCCATCTAATCAGGGTCTCTGCTTCTTGTCTTTGGTCTCCACCGCCTCAGGGAAATATTAAAATCAATATGCAACTGCTAAAGATGGTAGAGGTGTTGTTGTTGCTAGGGATCGCCAAAGAAACCACATTTACATACAATGAAATAATAGCTATTACCATTGACCAACCATTCATTACAGAGGCTAATGGGTTTCTTCTAGCATCAAGGTTAGTCTCTTAGTTTAACGTTAATCACGTTATCATGGAGGGGGAGTGTAAGTGGTGGTGATTTCAATCATAGAAGATTCTTATCGAATATTCCTCTGGACGAATTATAAAATTATAGATGCAATATTGGGCATGAAATCAATCACTCCTCAGCAAGCTTCAGATTTATTCCTAGAGATGTCAACTCTTGTGCGCATGCTCTGGCAAATTATGTTTTTGACTGTGTTTCTTCTTCTTTTCGATGCAGGATCCAGATAGTTTCTCTTTGTTTTTCTTAAGTTTTTTCTTTCTTTGTTTGTAGGTGTAAATAAATGACAGATCTAGGTGGAGCAATCTCGAGCCATGACGCACTGAGTAAAGAACGATGCACAACACCGAATTATCCTCTACAATCCAGGCACAAAGAAAGAGATACCAATTAAACGCTCGTGGAGCAAGCACATGTAAAGAGGATACTCGGATGTGATGGAAAGATACTCATCGGGAACCAGGATGATAAGTACACTGACGAAGCACGTGGGTAGAGCAGAAGAACTCAGTCAAAGTGGGGCCAGGAAATAAAGGTATCAGCTCGGATCGAGAGAAAAGGCGACGTTGGGTCAAAGAATATAGGATATATACCAACATCGGGAAGAAGCACATCAAGAGTCAGATTCATCAGATTGTATTAGGATCGGGTGATAAATATCGGAAGGAACATCAAGTTTGATGAACTGTGACTTACATTGTAACTTCATTATATGGGCGTGTTAGCCTATAAATAAAGAGCTTTGTCAAGAGAGAAGGGCAAGCAATTCATAAGTAAGAAAGAGAACAGAGAGAGCATTATAGTGAGAATAGAGAGAGCATTGTGAGAGAATCATACCTTGTACCCTTGTGTGAAGTAATAAGATCATTCTTTCACTTCCGTGGACGTAGGTAATCATGCCGAACCACGTATATCTTGTGTTCTTATGAATTTTTGCCTTTACACAAGCATCCCACCAAAAAAAAAAAAAAGATAACACCCGGTAAGTAGCTGTTGATGGTGGCTTTTAGACAAGGGGTAAAATCGTAAAACCCCATGACCTAGTGTTACCCGCAACACATTAACTAAGAGCATTTAACTCAGGTGTAAATAATTAATAGGGGTATTTTTTCAAAATACCAGATTAGGGTTTTCAACACAGAACTCTAATTTCAAAACCAAGCCGCACCCTGCGCATCATGGCAGCAATGCCAAACCAAGCCGCATACTGCGCACCATGGCAACAATGCCAAACCAAGCCGCACCCTGCGCACCATGGCAACAATGCCAAACCAAGCCGCATACTGCGCGCCATGGCAACAATGCCAAACCAAGCCGCACCCTGCGCACCATGGAAGCAATACCAAGCCGCTATGCCTTTGGCCCACGCCAAATATAGCGCCCTAGGCTTGCAAGACTTGCAACTAGGTCAACATGGCCGCACGTGCCGTTGGCACATGCCAACACGTGTCGCAAGCCATATTTCCAAGCCGCTATTCCTTTGGCCCACGCCTAATATAGCGCCCTAGGCTTGCAAGACTTGCAACTAGGTCAACATGGCCGCACGTGCCATTGGCACATGCCAACACGTGTCGCAAGCCATATTTCCAAGCCGCTATGCCTTTGGCCCACGCCAAATATAGCGCCCTAGGCTTGCAAGACTTGCAACTAGGTCAACATGGCCGCACGTGCCATTGGCACATGCCAACACGTGTCGCAAGCCATATTTCCAAGCCGCTATGCCTTTGGCCCACGCCAAATATAGCGCCCTAGGCTTGCAAGACTTGCAACTAGGTCAACATGGCCGCACGTGCCATTGGCACATGCCAACACGTGTCGCAAGCCATATTTCCAAGCCGCTATGCCTTTGACCCACGCCAAATATAGCGCCCTAGGCTTGCAAGACTTGCAACTAGGTCAACATGGCCGCACGTGCCATTGGCACATGCCAACACGTGTCGCAAGCCATATTTCCAAGCCGCTATGCCTTTGGCCCACGCCAAATATAGCGCCCTAGGCTTGCAAGACTTGCAACTAGGTCAACATGGCCGCACGTGCCATTGGCACATGCCAACACGTGTCGCAAGCCATATTTCCAAGCCGCATGCCTTTGGCCCACGCCAAATATAGCGCCCTAGGCTTGCAAGACTTGCAACTAGGTCAACATGGCCGCACGTGCCATTGGGACATGCCAACACGTGTCGCAAGCCATATTTCCAAGCCGCTATGCCTTTGGCCCACGCCAAATATAGCGCCCTAGGCTTGCAAGACTTGCAACTAGGTCAACATGGCTGCACGTGCCATTGGCACATGCCAACACGTGTCGCAAGCCATATTTCCAAGCCGCTATGCCTTTGGCCCACGCCAAATATAGCGCCCTAGGCTTGCAAGACTTGAAACTAGGTCAACATGGCCGCACGTGCCATTGGGACATGCCAACACGTGTCGCAAGCCATATTTCCAAGCCGCTATGCCTTTGGCCCACGCCAAATATAGCGCCCTAGGCTTGCAAGACTTGCAACTAGGTCAACATGGCCGCACGTGCCATTGGCACATGCCAACACGTGTCGCAAACCATATTTCCAAGACGAAATGCCTTTGGCCCACGCCAAATATAGCGCCCTAGGCTTGCAAGACTTGCAACTAGGTCACCACGGCCGTACGTGCCATTGTCACATGCCAACACGTATCACAAGCCATATTTCCAAGCCGCTATGCCATTGGCCCACGCCAAATATAGCGCCCTAGGCTCGCAAGACTTGCAACTAGGTCAACATGGCTGTACGTGCCATTGGCACATGCCAACATGCTCGTTGGTAGCCTAACTTGCAAACCGTGCAACCTACCACCAAGGCATTCCGCACATTCCATTGGCACATGCCAAACACACACGCTAGTAACCTAACTTGCAAACCGTGCAACCTACCACCAAGGCATTCCGCACATGCCATTGGCACATGCCAAACACACACGCTGGTAGCCTAACTTGCAAACCGTGCAACCTACCACCAAGGCATTCCGCACATGCCATTGGCACATGCCACACGCGCCACTAGCAGCGCCACTTGCACTCAAGATGCAACCAACACTCGAGACATCAACACAAGGCGGGGATGCTTCTTTAGGGTTTTGGTTTGGCGGTCACAGCATGCAGCGTATACTACGCTCACATTAAGAAAGCGTGAAAAGGAATAAAGCGGTCAAATAAAAGAGGAAATAATGGTGAAAACGTTTTCACCCATTAAACCATGCGGTTACCACCTCCTCCCATTATTTCACCCTTTACTCTCTTCCTTCATGAGGCCAGGTGTTGTTTAATCTCGACTTGTATAAATAGGTCTTACCTATTTCCACCGTGCACAAGTCTCGGTCGGGGAGAAAAATACTACACTCTCGGAAAGGCAACTTTGCAAGCTCTCCCAAAAAGCTTTCATCTCTTGCAAGCTTCCTAAGCTTTCACTTTCTGATACAAGTCGAGATACTACTCTCCTCAACACCTTTCTTTGCTTCCCTCCCCAAATCAACCCTTCTCCTCCACTTTATGACCGAAGCAAGTCTGGAACGGCCATTTCTTGGTTTAGGCCGGACTTGTACAGATTGATCTCTCGAACCTATAAAGTGCTCACGTGCATCACATTTGTTTAGGGTTTGAACCAGTTTCTCACTCACCTACCGAATTTACCGAAATCGGCAGAAACGATTTTTACCCATAAACAATTGGCGATCACGGTGGGACGATTGATCTATCGGCTACAATACCAACTCCAACTCCTGATTTTGTTTTCCGAACGTTAAATCCCAACATGGTGGAACTCAGATCCGGAACGGCTGCCGAGAACACCAGCGCAGAACGCATCCCTGATGTTGGCGTCTCTGCCGATAACGTTGTTACTTCACCGGCTGACAACAGCAACACCGAGTGCACTCCCTTAAGTGTAACACCGCCTATCACCAGGGCCAGAGCCGCTGCCTCCTCTAGCGTCTTTGCACAACCCTCTAATCACGGCAACGAGAATATCTCTTCAGGTGTCACGCCCCCAGTCACCAGAGCTAGGGCCGCCGCCACGACCCCGAATGCTTCTTCCAGCATGGCGCCTCCGACAACTAAGGCTCCAATTACCCCGCCGACGGGACGAGAGACCAGAGGGACCAGAGGAAGTCGTCCTTACGTCACCATCGCCGATTTGATGGAACGACAGGAGACGCTCGCCAGAGCCCAGACAGACATGGTTTCAACACAGAAAGAGGTGCTCACCTTTCTCAAAACCCTGACAGAGCGACTACCCCGTGAGTCGCATCCTCCAGAGACGCCTAGAAACATCTCCAACAACCCCGACGCCGGCACCTCGGCAGGGCACGCCTCCACGGATGAAGAAACTCGCACTAGAATCCCGTTGGAGAGAAATCAATCACCCAACTTCGTCACGAGACAAGATTTGGAACAACTCCTACACGACCGAATCAAGCATGATGAGTTGGATGTACATCATCACCAACCCCCTTACCCATCCGAAATACAGAGAATCCCTCTCCCAAGGGGGTACTCTGCTCCTCAATTTACCCTGTACGATGGTACCGGGAATGCGCGCGAACATGTTTCTCGTTTCCTGGAATCCTTGGGTGAACATGAATATAATCACGTTCTTCATTTAAGGGAATTTTCAAAATCACTTACCGGAAGGGCGTATACATGGTACAACAGCATCTCACCGAACAACATTCCCAACTGGAGTAGCATGGTCACCGCGTTTTACAGAAATATTTCTTCGTGTCTCGAACAAGTTACCTTTTCGAGACCTCGGAGAATGTACCAGTGGGATAACGAACATCCGAATGATTTCGTCAAAAGGTTCGAGGGTTCAAGCACTCGATTGTCACGACCCAAACGTGACCGAGCAACAATTGGTAAACGCATGCATCAATGGTATGGTCCCAATCTACCGCGCCTGCTAGAAAACTTGCGTTTCCAAACGTTCTCCGAACTCCATGAGTCCGCCGGACGATCCGCAACAACAAAGCACCAAAGACATGGAAAGGACTAGGCCAACTCGAACTGAAGACGCGCGTGAAACTCGCGGGAGTAGACGCCTCATCAGCAAACAATTTAATGTCGGCTCATCCTCCGTGAACATAGTGAACGAAAGAGGAAAAGGAAAGCCGCAACTACGAGCCACCAGCAGAAACGTGAAGCGCCGGCGCAACGGGAACCCTCACGGCGGAAGATCATCGCTAAAACTCCCGTGCAGCATCGCGAGACCTAAGGAAATACCCTTGATTTCCCATTCCCCATAGAGGAAGTGATTGACCTCACGGGAAGCTTCCGGGTTCAAGATGATGTCATCAGACTGCCGCCACTCAGACGTCCGCCAACTGAAGCTGAGATGGCGAACCCCAAATACTGTCATTATCACAGGTTCGTTCACCACCCGACTAGCGATTGCAACAGACTAAAGCATATTTTCAAAGAAAGGGTAGAAGCAGGAGAACTCCAACTAGGAGACGAAAGAGTGCATAGAGACCCACTCCCATAAGAAACTGCGGGTCCTCTGGGAATTCCGTGCACGAGACTGTGCAATCCATGATTCAACATATATGCGAAATTCTCTATCTTTCCAAGGTGCAGCGACAAGATATTTTCGCAGCTCTCAATCGTGTTGTGTCCGGCAAACGGATTTTTCTCTCCCCGGCACCCACTCCAGGGGCCCAAGCTCTCCAAACGGAAGGAACCAAAAGGGGGAACTAGGGACTGCTAACCACGTCCCGTTTAAGAGGTAACAAATTTGACGACACGCTCATCGACACGACCTCCTACCACAACATCATTACTTTCAAGACACTAAAGGCAGCAGGATTTACAAAACAAGACGCTACCTATTCCCCGTCCGTGATTAAGAACTCGGGAGGAGAAGCTTTGAACGCGCATGGCTATATCAACTTAGAGATCGAGATGGGAGACGCTATAACGCATAGCAAGTTCCACATTGTCAGAGAACTAGATCATGACATGATTTTGGGACGCTTACGGGTGCTCGACAACAAAGCGAAACTGGACGTACACCCTCTGCCGACATCCACGCCCGAAGGAATTCCCAACAAATCGTCCCACGGGTTATCGCATCAACGAGCTATTGAAGGAACCCGAGCATCCGGAGAGGACCCGTTGGCGCTAGCCCATGATTTTCAAATGCAAGTAAGTATGACCGAGCAACCTTTTCTGCAACCGGCCTTTTCTCTCCCCATTCTGTCATGGGGACTCGTATGACGCAACAACCGGCACGAACGCTCGTCAAAAATGTGAATGGGGAGCTGGACCATTCGAACACTTTGCAAGAAGCTTGGAAGCTTCTAGCGAAACCAACGAAGCCAAGGCTCAAATGGTCACACGACGTCTGAACCCGTTTTCAATCGGAGATGTAGTGGTTAAGGAAAGCTCGTTTCAAGTTGGGAGGATGACAGTAAAGATGGATTTGCCCGAGGAAGGTGAAGGCGAGCTGTACCTGGTTGCGGATTGGTAGGCTCGAAAACCTACAATAAAATACTGCAAGTGCACAGCGTCTAACTAGTAGACAATGGAAAGTACAGGTCGTTCCCACGAGGAGTGTGAAATACTCCACCAACTAATACCAAAAACTAAGTAATCGCGATATGATGTTTTCGAGAGTTTTCAGAAATTCAGACAAAATGAAATAATAATAAATAACAAAGACGTAACCAAAATGAGAAAGGGTTGTTAGGGTTTTCGGTTTCCACCAATTAACTATGCAAACTCTACTAATAGTTAAAAATATATTCCATGCTTTTTTAAATATTGTTTCTCCGCTGTAATTTCCTTCGCTTCATGGGTAGTGATTCTAAAGCATTACCTATCTATCCTTGCATACCACGTCTAGGGATTTAACCGAAGCACGAAATATCAATTCAAAAGCATACATAATCAAGAAAATCACATGAGCAATTAAATACCAAGCTATATGAAGAAAAACTACTAATCATTCAAATCATTATCAAGCATATAAATGTAGAGTTCACACAATCAAATTGGTTTCTACCTAAACCCTAACATGAATTAGCTAGACATAACTTTCTCAAAAGTTATAAAAATATCTTAATAAAAACTCTAGCTAAATCAAAATAGAAAATGAAATCAAAAGTCTCAAACCCTAGCTCCAGTTCACGGCTTTGTGCCGCGCTCCACTCTCTCTGTTCTTCTCGTCGTTTAGATATATAGGTTTTTGCTGCGACAAAACTCAGTTAAGACCTAGCAGAGTTGCCAGGCCCAGTCTAATACTCACTCCAATGTCCAAGTCCATACCCAGCACCCCTTTTCAAATCGAACTACTGAATCTCATCACCAGTTTCCAAATTTGAATTCCAGCACCCACTTCTCTGACACTCCAAGCAATTTCTATTCCCTGACCTCCTTAATTCCTGTCACGACATCATCTCAGGCCACAACACCTCCTAAATGAGACCACGGCAAACTTAAGTCTACCGTCCACAGTGCCAATTCATGTTCGTTCCAATTCCATCCACCGGCTACAGTCTCTACTGCCGACCATCTCAATCTTGTGCAGAAATCTCCGTTCACAGCCGACAATACCTATCTTGTTCTCGTGCCTTCTAACTTCTTCTCAGTCACGTCCAACTCTCCATTCAGCGGCCCTGATAAACTCAGGCAATATTCAACTCCAGCAGCTCAATCGTCACCTGTCGAACTGGTGTGAGGCATTTCATCTCAATCACCACTGCTGTCTCCATTCACATCACCACTGCAAATTTCGACCAGTCCATACACGGACATGACTTGGTTTTGCTGCCATCTTCTGAACTGCGAACAATACCACAGACTCCTTCATCACGAGCTCCTCCATTTCTCACGTTCCTCCCTGGCAGCACAACTCGAGTCGATCATCTCCGATTACACAGCACTTACTCCATTTGCTTCCGTCAATAGTATCAAAACCTTCAACGGAATCTTCTCTTAACTCCTTCTCAGTACGAACCACAGTAAAAGTTTGTTGTCGTCGCATCACCAGTTCCTTGCCTAGCTGTGAAATTGTCACTGCCTTCGACATCTCGGCTACAGCAATGAACTCCATTCTCACGACTGGCACTGCACTTATTTCATCCCCTTTCGATTCTTACTGAGAACTCCAGTTCCATTTCGTTGTTGCCTGCTTCTCGATGTATCTCCAGCTACATCTCAGTCATCACCAGCTGCAACACTCTTCCGTGACCATCTAAGTAAAGTCACCACCATCGTCCATCGGCCTCTACAGCTTAACAGCCATATTAACTCTGGTCATCCACATCACCTCTGCAGATTCAAACCTAACTCCATATGAAATGGAAGACAACAGCACAAGCATCAACAATCGATCCATCCGAAACCCCCAAACTACTTGGCTGATTCGAAGATAACTTCATCTTCATTTTTCATTACGTTTGTTGGTCTATGGATCGACTTCTTCCTTCACTGACTTTCGCCCTCAGTACAGCTCTGGAAAACCTTCATCTTCTGCATCTTCACGGCAAACTAGTATATAATCCTGCTACCGGCCGACAGATACTCATTCATTTTCTTCGAGCCAGCCATTCAAGAACTTCCCAAACTCGAGCAATACCATCATCATCGCCTACATCTAATTGCCGAGAGCTGCTACCATCGTTGTTGCTGTAATGAACTCAAGAGAATGAACTCGAGCTAACCAACAATCTAGCCATCGCCACCACCGGTTGTTCAACCATCGAGAACAACCACCACTGTGTACGGCTTCCATAAACATCTCCTTGATTTTCTGTCCCCCTAAGTTCACTTATTTCCTGCTACAGCCAGCTTCAGCATCAAACTCCACTGCCATTTACGACCAAGCTGTATAGGACCCTCAGTTTTATCTTCAAAGACCCAAAACTCATCGAGTAGTATTAACCCATGCAAAGATTGGGTAGTACCCATCACAGCCTATAACTGAATCTGTTGTCGTTAGAAAAAGAAACAAATTCAGCGACATGCAACTCCAAATCCTTCTCTGTTCACGGCTCCAATACAAACCAGTCACCGAGCTTCTCCATCGGCAAAGAGAACTGCAACAATCACTCTGATGTAGTTAAGAAAGCCTTGCCTTTCAAACCACTTCATCTGCATGATAAGAAAATGAGAACTTCCTTTTGGCCTTCTCTTTATACTTTACAAGTAACAAATGATGCCTTCTTTTATAATCCACATAGAAATGTGTCGAGGAAATGCTGCCCTGTCATCACCCTTTAATCACATTTGATCGTCTCTTGCTGGCACAATGAAATATGGCGCAATGAAATAATTGAGGCGTGTACTCGCAAGTGCCATTTTAGCTTCATTTAGCTAATTATCTTTCCGGGATCGTATTCACTTGTACTTTCTACAAAAGCACTAAAAAAATGTTATTAGCCGGAATGTCGAGTACTAGCTAATATAAATATAGGTATAAAATAAAGTATTTATGTGCTTATCACACCCCCACACTTATATTTTGCTAGTCCCGAGCAAAACCATAGCGAAAATATATCAGCTCCACAGCTAGATATAGAAATGTCTGCTAAACAGCGAGACGATGTCTGCTAAACAGCAAGACGGAACCACTAAACAGTGGTTTAAAGAAGTCTGCTAAACAGCTAGACGGATCCACTAAACAGTGGATAGAGAAATGTCTGCTAAACAGCTAGACAGATAATCAGAAAGACCCGCTCAACAGCTGGTCATGTCATGCAATTTTTTTTTTTTAAATGTAGACCCGCTCAATAGCTGGTCATAAAATGAAAAATACGAAAACGAATGAAAAAGACCCGCTAAACAACTGGTCATGTTTTTTTTTTTTTTTTTTTTAAGACCCGCTCAACAGCTGGTCATAATATGATAAGAAATACATAAAAATAGACCCGCTCAACAGCTGGTCATGAAGGGAACAAATCTGATGGGTTGACTCCCATGAAGCGAAAGATATTTGTCTCCCTTTTTGCCAGTAGCACGTTCTCAATCAATGTGAGGTTGGTACCCCAAGGTAAGTTGTGAGTCATATATATATAAAGCCTGAAAAGTTGGGGATCAACCCAACTAATCCGGTCAGCTGAAAAGATAATCCTGCAACCAGATTGATTAGTACCTAGAGAGCAAAAACTGAATTCAACCTTATTTGGAAAATAATTTAAACATTTCCGATCATATGTGGTAACTTGAAGCAAATCAGATTGAACAATTGTTATACTCCCTAAATCTGGCTCTAAGTCCGAGGAAATAACTTCCGCGGATGATATTGGTTCAAATTCAGCAAAATATGGAACATGAACATATGTTGGTTCAAATTCACTCGTTGAACAATGACTCAATGGAGCAATGATATAATGACTCATAGACCCACTATCATTTACAACGGTTTCATTATAAATATTATCAAGATGAGTCAAGGTCAGAGCTTCCTCGACTGATGAAACTAGTCGAGACTCGGACAAAACTAGAGGTTCTAGTTTGGGTTTCCATTTGTTAGTGTCTAGCAGTGGTGTGGAGTCTAATAAGGCATTGACTTCACAAATAACACTATCATCATCAAAATCATACCCAAAATGTGCTAAGCAAACCTCTAGTGGATCTTCCAAGTGGTCCTTGCAAAAGCTTTGCGAGTGCATCTTTTCGCATATAGCACTTCAGACTAAGGTACCTGGAAAATATTCAAACGAACTGGGTAAAAAGAACTAAAAGAAATCTAAAAGAAACAGAAAAATAAATTATATACAAAATAAAATAAAAACAAGCTATATACAAAAATTGATATCAGTCAGAGTGTATTATGCAACCACTCCCCGGCAGCGGCGCCAAAAACTTGGTAGCAACCTACAATAAAATACTGCAAGTGCACAGCGTCTAACTAGTAGACAATGGCAACTACAGGTCGTTCCCACGAGGAGTGTGAAATACTCCACCAACTAATACCAAAAACTAAGTAATCGCGATATGATATTTTCGAGAGTTTTCAGAAATTCAGACAAAATGAAATAATAATAAATAACAAAGACTCAACCCCAACCAATACCTCCTCAAGAGAAGAAGATCGATCTCCACCGATTCTGAAGTCCTTTTCCAAAAAATTAAAGGCACGGCCGTCTCTGGAAGATCCCATCATACACTGCAAGAAATGGAAAGATGATCAAGTTCCATCCTGTCTATACATATATAAAAAGAGGATAGCGTGAACAAAAAAAAAAAAAAAAAAAAAAAAAGAAGAAGAAAACGCACCGGCAAAGCAAAGGAAAAGGGGAATCAACAGGAAGAACCCCTTCTCAAACAAGGGAGACGATACATTCGCGTTGGGTATGAATACGGAACCTTAAAAAGGAAAGGGAGCAATGAAGGACATAATGCTTCCAGATTTTTTTGGCATGGATGATGCCCTAATTGAAGCCGCACGTGAAAGAAAGCAAAATAAGGAAACTTTGCTGTCTGAAGAAACGCCTACTTCCTCTTTATTTACATAAGTCACGCCTGCAAGCACGGCTTCCAAGTTGCACCGGCCCCACCAATTACGCCGACCTCCCGATGGCCGCCCAAGTCACGCCTGCAAGCACGCACGGTTTCTACACTTTGCGCCGGTCCCACCAGCTAGCACACTCAGTTTCCCAACTCACGCCAACTTCCCAACGTCGACCAAGCTGCACCGGCCCCACCAATTGTGCCAGCCTCCCGATTTGTGCAAAACTACCAGAGGCAAGGATTTCAAATCCTATTTATAAAATGTCAGACAAGCCTCCTTCAATTTTCCTTACGTTTTGCTGTTAATAGTTTGTCACCATCTTATGCTTACCTCGCAACAAAGCCCCTGTTCCGAGCTAAGCAGGGGACTTAATGTTGATGGTGGTTTTTAGACAAGGGGTAAAATCGTAAAACCCCATGACCTAGTGTTACCCGCAACACATTAACTAAGAGCATTTAATTCAGGTGTAAATAATTAATAGGGGTATTTTTTTTCAAAATACCAGATTAGGGTTTTCAAACACGAACCCTAATTCCAAAACCAAGCCGCACCTCGCGCATCATGGAAGCAATGCCAAACCAAGCCGCATCTGCGCACCATGGCAACAATGCCAAACCAAGCCGCACCCGCGCACCATGGCAACAATGCCAAACCAAGCCGCATCTCGCGCGCCATGGCAACAATGCCAAACCAAGCCGCACCACTGCGCACCATGGCAAGCAATACCAAGCCGCTATGCCTTTGGCCCACGCCAAATATAGCGCCCTAGGCTTGCAAGACTTGCAACTAGGTCAACATGGCCGCACGTGCCATTGGAACATGCCAACACGTGTCGCAAGCCATATTTCCAAGCCGCTATGCCTTTGGCCCACGCCAAATATAGCGCCCTAGGCTTGCAAGACTTGCAACTAGGTCAACATGGCCGCACGTGCCATTGGCACATGCCAACACGTGTCGCAAGCCATATTTCCAAGCCGCTATGCCTTTGGCCCACGCCAAATATAGCGCCCTAGGCTTGCAAGACTTGCAACTAGGTCAACATGGCCGCACGTGCCATTGGCACATGCCAACACGTGTCGCAAGCCATATTTCCAAGCCGCTTTGCCTTTGGCCCACGCCAAATATAGCGCCCTAGGTTTGCAAGATTTGCAACTAGGTCAACATGGACGCACATGCCATTGGCACATGCCAACACGTGTCGCAAGCCATATTTCCAAGACGCTATGCCTTTGGCCCACGCCAAATATAGCGCCCTAGGCTTGCAAGACTTGCAACTAGGTCAACATGGCCGCACGTGCCATTGGCACATGCCAACACGTGTCGCAAGCCATATTTCCAAGCCGCTATGCCTTTGGCCCACGCCAAATATAGCGCCCTAGGCTTGCAAGACTTGCAACTAGGTCAACATGGCCGCACGTGCCATTGACACATGTCGCAAGCCATATTTCCAAGCCGCTATGCCTTTGGCCCACGCCAAATATAGCTCCCTAGGCTTCCAAGACTTGCAACTAGGTCAACATGGCCGCACGTGCCATTGGCACATGCCAACACGTGTCGCAAGCCATATTTCCAAGCCGCTATGCCTTTGGCCCACGCCAAATATAGCGCCCTAGGCTTGCAAGACTTGCAACTAGGTCAACATGGCCGCATGTACCATTGGCACATGCCAACACGTGTTGCAAGCCATATTTCCAAGCCGCTATGCCTTTGGCCCACGCCAAATGTAGCGCCCTAGGCTTGCAAGACTTGCAACTAGGTCACCACGGCCATACGTGCCATTGGCACATGCCAACACGTATCGCAAACCATATTTCCAAGCCGCTATGCCTTTGGCCCACGCCAAATATAGCGCCCTAGGCTGGCAAGACTTGCAACTAGGTCACCACGGCCGTACGTGCCATTGGCACATGCCAACACGTATCGCAAGCCATATTTCCAAGCCGCTATGCAATTGGCCCACGCCAAATATAGCGCCCTAGGCTCGCAAGACTTGCAACTAGGTCAACATGGCCGTACGTGCCATTGGCACATGCCAACATGCTCGCTGGTAGCCTAACTTGCAAACCGTGAAACCTACCACCAAGGCATTCCGCACATGCCAAACACACACGCTGGTAACCTAACTTGCAAACCGTGCAACCTACCACCAAGGCATTCCGCACATGCCATTGGCACATGCCAAACACACACGCTGGTAGCCTAACTTGCAAACCGTGCAACCTACCACCAAGGCATTCCGCACATGCCATTGGCACATGCCACACGCGCCACTAGCAGCGCCACACTTGCACTCAAGATGCAACCAACACTCGAGACATCAACACAAACCGGGGATGCTTCTTTAGGGTTTTGGTTTGGCGGTCACAACATGCACGGCGTACACTACGCTCACATTAAGAAAGCGTGAAAAGGAATAAAGCGGTCAAATAAAAGAGGAAATAATGGTGAAAAACGTTTTCACCCATTAAACCATGCGGTTACCACCTCCTCCCATTATTTCACCCTTTACTCTCTTCCTTCATGAGGCCGGGTACGTTTCAATCTCGACTTGTATAAATAGTTCTTACCTATTTCCACCCAGACACAAGTCTCGGTCGGAGAAAAATACTACACTCTCGAGAAAGGCAACTTTGCAAGCTCTCCCAAAAAGCTTTCATCTCTTGCAAGCTTCCTAAGCTTTCACTTTTCGATACAAGTCGAGATACTACTCTCCTCAACACCTTTCTTTGCTTCCCTCCCCAAATCAACCCTTCTCCTCCACTTTGTGACCGAAGCAAGTCCTGGAACGGCCATTTCTTGGTTTAGGCCGGACTTGTACAGATTGATCTCTCGAACCTATAAAGTGCTCACGTGCAGCACATTTGTTTAGGGTTTGAACCAGTTTCTCACTCACCTACTGAATTTACCGAAATCGTCAGAAACGATTTTTACCCATAAACAGTAGCATATTTGCGAATTGTATGTACCAGAGTATACTGGTTAAGGAAATGATCACATGGTAACCGATAATACATTCAAGGACCACACGGTGTGATAAAAGAAAAAAAAAAGAAAAAAATGCTTGCACCTATATAAGCATTTAACGTTAGCTAAATCAAATTGACTTCTAGAGTCGCCAACACCATTGTAAATGCTCATGCACTTCAAATTCAACTAAACACAAATTACACCGGGGCAAAGCTCCCAAAAAAAGGTTCCAACCCGTTTAAACACTCAACGTGATCCAAACAGATCATCACAACCTTTTATAGGCAGTCCTTACATACAATTACATCCGTTAGATCAATAATGAAATCACCCTGATAACTCAACGTCACAACCCTAAAACGTACACATCTAACCTAACCCTTATAAGTAGAGAACAATTTTCTACATTTCCATTCAATATTCCAAACTCCGCCGCCAAGAAGGATAGGAAAACCCTAAAAACAGATCATATAACAATTCTCTCATCTATTTATGATTTCTTCAGCGACAACAACAAAATCATGGAAGAACAGCAATTGGTGGTGGTTCAATAGCATCACCATCAATAACAAGCTATTCGCACTATGATTTTTCCTCTCAATATGTTAATCTTAATCCTCTAAACAGCCTCATGAAGTTCCATAATTCTCCCTCCAATCCGTTCATGTAATTCCTGCTCCAATCGGTTCATAGTTGTTGTCCTTCTTGCTAAAACGAGGTCTCTGGAAAGAATTAAAAGATGGTAAAATAGAAAGAAAAATGTATGAGTTATGGAAGAGGGAGATTTTTTATTTAAATCTATGTAACAATTACAAAAAAAAATAATTAAATGATGAAGTGTAGATCGGAACACTTTTATTTTGCTTTGATCCTGTTTAACTTCATGTTGGAATCCTCTACGTACATTATTTGATTTCCACCGCATAATATTTGCATTTTTTGTTTAATCTTGAAAAATATCCCATGGATCATCAGATCTAGATTTTGGTCAGTAGCATAGAAGTGCACCTAGAGAAGGCCACATCTTGTTTCAGGTTCAATAGAAAATGAAGTGTCTTCAGATTGATGCAGAAAATAGATGCACATAGAATTTGCGTCAATAAATTCGAAATAGCTCACACATCTACTCTTTTGAGTCACGGAAGGGGATGCTAAGTTTCTGCCAGCTTTAGAACTCTGCTAGACATTTGTTCCTTCCCCGCGGTCATATACGATCTAGCAGATTTCTTACATCCTTATTCTCGTTACTAGAACGATTGTAACCGAATCCAATCGCCTGTTCTGCCAAAGCTCTATGGTCACAATTGTAAATAGTCGAAAGTTGAATTTTCTCTCCGGTGAAAGGATTGCAAACATGGATTTTTCTTTCACATGATCTTAATCTGTAATAACTGGCATAACAAACTAAACCGTGACAAGAACCAACCATGAAACTTTTCAAGAAGGATGATAAAGACAAGATTATACTGTGCTCCAACTTTGTAAGTGATTAAAGCCATTTTTTCCATCAAAATTTTCACATCTCATTCTTTTTAGAGTTACACAGTTAGAACTTCAACTCTGAGATACTCTTTGTTGATGAATTCAGGGTACTCGTTGAACTTATGGCAGATCAAGGCGTGTACTCGTTGTGTCCATGTGTTTATATCTAAAAATCCATGCTATTGCACTGCAAGATTTTTTTTTTTTTTTTTTTTAACGGAAATAATTCGGTTCTTGTTATGTCAACTGCCACTTCAAGACTAACCAACGCCAAATGAAAATGCTCATGCACCTTATATTCTCTTAAACTCGAATTACAAGAACGCTAAGATGCGTGATGCCATGAAGAGGTTACCTAATTAAAAGAGAAAAAAGTATTGAGTAATGGGAAGAGCAAGATTTTTCTTTTAATTATTTGAATGTATGTAACAATTATCAAACATTAAAGAAATATGAAACGGTATACTGTAGGAGGTCTGAACAGTTTTATTTTTTACTTTGATCCATTATGAGAGTATGATGTTCATATTGAAATCCTTAGTATTTGAGTTCCACCTCTATTTTTTATTTTATCTGGGTTCTGGATTTACCATAGAAGCATGCCTAGAATGTTTTTATTGTTGTTTCAGTCTGTCACCTTTAGATAAATGAAGTCTTTGATGCCGCAAATAAAAACACCACCATTGTGTAAAAAAATATATTGTCACCACATTTGAATGGTTTTGTAAACATAAGTAATGAGATCTATGGAGTGCGATATCTTTAGGTAATTTCGCAGCTGCATTCGTAGACGATCATAAGAAACTGCTTCAATATAGCCTAACAATAACTTACTCCTTTGAGTGACTAAATTAAATGGCCAAATATTATGATTTCATCATAGCACTATCTCTTGCTAATCCATGGAAAGCTTAAAATTAAACGGCTATTTTCTTTCTCTCAAAACTTCAACAGCTTCTCTCGATTTCTAATCCACTAATTAACAAAATCTAAAAGTTACCACGAGAATTATTGTCAGCATGTATGTGTGTTTTTGAGTAACCAGCCAACACCAAATGTAAATGTTTCATACCTCAAATTCACCTAAACTCGAACTACGCTCGGACAAGCTTCCACTTATCAACAGATAATCACAGCCATCTACAGATATGCCAGTCCTAGAATATGATTACAACCGTTAGATTAAAAATAAAATTGAAATCACCGATTGTAACTCAACCCTAAAACGTACGCCCAACCCTTATAAGTAGTATAGTTTGTGCATCCAAAATTCCAAACTGCGCCTCCGTCTTTGTACAATGAAAGGAAAAACCCTAAAAACAGATCAAAACAATCCCCTTATCTATTTGCATCAATAAAATCATGGTAGAAGCAAGTGGTGGTGGTTCAATAGCATCATCACCATCAACGACAAGCTATTTCACTAGTCCAAAACGTGGATTTTATGACAGGCAAAATCTGTCGAAAACTAGGTTATAGGACAGTTTCTGACCGTCTTAAAGTTTGTCCTATTTTTGGTGTACTATTTCCTAAATGACGGATAGTTTTTGTTAAATAAATGCTACAGATTCTGTTTGTCCAAAATCAACGACTACTTACGCCTGTTTAAATTCAGGTTTTAGCTGATTCGATTTCTGAATCATTTTTGTCCTTATTTTTTAATAATATTTTTAGTCTAATACTAAGAAAAAGTCAACATACCGAATTCGGTTAACAAATGGACCCATTTTATTATAATCAACACGAATTTAATTTACAACTTGACAACAATCATCCTCAGTTTCAATAAGAGAAGCTACATTCACATTTTAAACAACAATGGAAAAAAAAAGAAAGAATGACTCAACTTCGAGGTCTGTTTACGAGCCATTCTATTGTATCACATGAAAAATATCTCCAACTGGTTTGCCACCAACACACAACTTCATAATGCTTTCGATGACTTCATCAGGTAAGCTTTCATAATTTCCATCATTTGACCTAGCGCAACTCCTTTCTTCTTTAAATTCCTCAAGATGCATCCAATCACTAGATCATGTCCACAATTAAAACAGACTAATTAGGATGACATGCCAACAACAGTACAATGTGGAACAACACTAATCTTGATGGATCTGCAAAAAATGAAATGAAAAGGAATCCAACCTATTAATAATAGATAGATTTCCACATCAACAATGCCACTGTAATAGCCAGGTGTGTTTCTAAGCTATCTAATAGATGAGAGGTAGCACTCTGATAACTATCCCATGACTGCATCGTCTCCCTACGAGGGTTACAACCGGATGTTACAGGTTTTTCTTCAACATGAGAACCAACTAAGTCTTGATTTGGTTGTGATCCAAGGCTATGAAAACCGATTCTTAGAGACCAGGAGTTATGAGCATAGTTCACTACAAAGCAATATTTCCAGCCTGTACATTATAAAGGCCGTTTGAAATAATCTTCCCTCCTTCACGAACTACCTGAAATGAAAAGAAAATAGAGAACTATATTGGTGTGGGGCAGCGGGATATCCTCTTTGATGAATAAACCATGCATGTCAAGACATAAAAAAAAAAGTGACTAAATAGGGAAATCAGAATCGACATTGCAAATGCTTATATCGTGACATGATTTATGACCCAACAACTACTTTGGAAGTCGGAATTGAGAGTAACGTGCCTGCATACAAATTTATAATATTGTATGAATTGGATACAAAGCCATCTGAACATCAGCACCAGCAGTACCTCCGGTTAAGACACTAGCCACAAAGTTCAAGCATAATTATTAGGAATACATAAATCCTGAAATGCCCAAGACCAGACACCGAGACATTTCTTGTTTACCATTCAAAACTAGACACAATCATTAATAGTCTCCATATCTAACAACTAAAACAAATAAAAAGTTGAGGAGTTTTACTTTTCCCATTCTTACCGAGGTAAAAAGCTATTTCGCTTCCACTTCAAAGTTATATTGCATCTGCAAATCCACATCACCTGATCAGAAAAACTAATAAAGACCATTACCAGTTACACAACTAGCACAAAACAACATATTATGAAAAATAATACTTATATCCAAATAATACAAATAACGGTCCCTCCAAATATTTAGGTCAGCTGGGTTTGAAGACCTTGATTCTTCAATGTAAAGTTCCTTGTTCACATTTGCAACCTGCTGATCATTTTTATCCACTAATTTAGATTTTCATATATAGCATGAGGACCAATTGGGTGTTGTCCTACAATCTGTATCCCCTGAAAAGTAAAAAACGTTTAGTCCATCGCACGAATCTATTAATTAAGCATACTTAATAACATACATGGGTTCTGGGAAAAGTAATTCTACACTAATTCAATCATTCATTTTTCACTATTTATAATAATCTAATAATAATGATTATATGTGAATCAGATTGACCAAGCCAGATACCTAAGAGACCTCCTACTGTTTGGAGGACCCATAGGTTCCATAGTCCAACCCTCATTCCCCACATACAGGCACCGATATCTAAAAGGTGCCCACCAATTTGGCTAGAAAATGAGTTCGCCGTACCAAAAGCAGCAACTATTATACCAGATGTGTGAAGCTTTAGATCAAACATGTCAAAGAAGTACTCGATGATGACATTATCGTTTGACAACTCTATACCCTTAGAGCACCCATAAAGTTGTACAAAGATCCATGTCATGTAATTGGTTACGGCATGCCAAAGTACCTAAAGCAAAGACAGAGATGACATATTCACTTGAACAATTTGTTGTTTGTAACAGATATGTTTATAGAGAGAGAATAAGGGATAAATGTGCTTTATAGAGAAAGATAGGGTGCGACTAAATCACTTTCCACTATTTTTATATATATCTAATGAATAATATTTCATTCTTAGAGCTGCCTCACATAATCAATTCCAATACATACAAACTTAATAATCACAGTAGATTGCAAAGTTACATTTTAGTGAGATCTAATTAAAAAAAACTTAAAAAATGCAACAATTGAACTGACCATCAATAGACTGGTACCCAAAACTTACTCGTTCAAGTTCTCATAAGAAATAATTTCAATCGTTTTTCTTAATGTCCTTCCGTGTTTTCATCACAAATCAAATCCCCAATCCATTCAATGATTTTAACCTAGAAACAAGCAAATCCATTCAACAATTTTAACCTAGAAACAAACAAATAATGGTAATAATTCAAGAAAGGAAAGACAAATTTTACCTCTGGAAGTAGACTTCAAATCTGGGTATCTCTGGATTCAAGGCAGAAGATAGATGTAGATGTACTGAGAGACTTTGTTGAAAACAAACAAAATTTATCTACTCACACTCTTTCTTTCTTTGAGTTGGATTCGGAAATTGATACGACTCAAATCTTCCCAAAAAAATTTGGGGTTTTGAAGAAATTATATTTGATTGTTCTTGGATTTCCCAGAAGAATCGATTGTGGGGGTTCATAAAAACTGAAAAAGTTTCGTTATCGATAACCACGAAGAAGAAGAATACGGGGGTTGATTTTATCGGTCCTTTTCAGTTTTGAGAAGTTTCTGGATCTAATTATAAGTCGTTGGATTAATATGATTTAAGGGTTTTAGATGTGGGTGGAAATTTACGGAGGTGGGGGCAAATAAATACGAAAAAAAAAGTACAGATTACTACCGTTAATTATCGTGCACAAGATATTTGACTAATCCCAACTGTAAAATATTTAATGACAGACATAATGCGCTCTTTTTACGCATATGGGAAGTGTCCTAAAAACCATGTTTTGGACTAGTGTTTGCACTATGATTTTTCCTCTCAATGTGTTAATATTTGCCCTTTTCATCGCACCATGAGTTCATGTAGTTCGCTCATGTAAGTTCAGATCCTCCAGTGGTAGTCCTTGTCCTCTAGGCTAAATTAGAATTAAAAGAAAGTATAAGAAAAAGGATCGAAAGGGATAAGCAGGAGGAGGATTTTTATTTTATAATTAAAAGAGTGAAAGGAGAAAAAGAAATCGAGTAGTGGGAGAGGAAGATTTTATTTTATCTGAGTATATATGTATCGATTGTCAAAAAATTAAAGAAGTGGTGAAATGATAAAATTGTAGATCTAAACACTTGTAATTTACTTTCATCCATGTATGATGTTCAACTTAATTCATATTTGACTGCATAATACTTACATCTCATTTTATTTTTATTTTATTTTTTTCATTCTCCAAAAGACACCATGGATCATCTAATCTGGATTCTCGTCTGTACCATTGAAGTGCAACCATACCTAGAGTTTCAGTCTGTTACCGAGTTTGATGCGGAAAATAGATCACTTTCATACATAAATACCTAGTCAACGATTCTACAAACATGAGAAATTAAAGCAAGAAACATGATTAATTGATAACTCAAGTTAACTCTACGATGAAAATTTGAACTGTAATGCTGTTTTTTTTTTTTTATCAAAAATTAATCATCATTAACGGAAAGGAGTTTACAAGTATTGGATGGAAGCCTGGCGACAAGCTGGGCTCCAATCCCTTTTTGGATAACAACACCTATCCTATGAAAAAGGAAATCTCCAACAACAACATTTTCATCATGACTAGCCATGTAATTTCGCACCTCTTCAAGAAATCCACAGTATCACTCCCTAGCCCACCCAAGGTAGTGAAGGCAAGAACACCAAACCCCAACCTCTGACTCGTGCATTTCTCAAAATACTTGGCCCTCTTCTTCTCAACCGCGTTGTCAATTGCCCGACCAAGAACAAAATTACGCTCCCAGTCACCCGTGAAGGGAGAAACACCGGTAACATCCAATCACATATCCTAAACACTATCCCACCCATACACAAGGATATCCGCGGGTCGTAAGGCCAGTCCATTGTCTGAGAGGAGTCCCAAATCCACTTCTTTTCTGGCTGAAACACCTGCTCGATAACAAATGTCTGCGAAGGTATCACGGACAAGATCATGCCTGTATTTGAGCCCAACCCCTTTATTGCTGTGCAAGGCATGGTCGCCAAAGATATCCATCCCTTTACCACGGCTAGAGCACAAATCTCCAACTTCAAAGAGAGGGATCCCCAATCTATAACACACAACAAAGACGAAACTGTTCTAGCCCAAATTGTTTGATTAAGCCCATCAATAGGAATCGCCATCAAATAATCCTCGAGCATGCTTGACTCTATTACTCGCCAAAGAGTTGAATCACGTGCAAATCATAACAAATCGGGTGGATATATTCTTCTTCACCGCATCAAAATATTTGATTGCCAAAGAGCTCATAGAGTGGGGGCAATATCATCAATGCACAATGAAGAATCATTAATACCACATACCTTTTGTAAAGGGATAGGGCGTGCTCAAAACTGGGGCTTGGACCGGACGCCTCTGCTTGTCTCAAAATGTTACCCTGTTGGGATCTAGTCTGAAAACAAGAAGCCAAATAGCAGTACTGCATCGTGTCCTCCATAGTGTACACACCCAGTCCTCCATCCTTGAGGGGGAGCGTAGCTAACCTCTGCTGTAAAAGACCAAAGCCCGGCCCATCTCCAGTAACCAACAACCTAAGGTACCTTTTAAGGTAATCGTCAAAGACCACCTGTGACTCGTCCAAATACTCGGGCTTAGTAGTCCGCATGGCGAAATATAACCTAGAGACACCAGAGCAGTTTCTCAGCAGAAGTAACTCCCCCTGAGGATCATTCAGTTTCTGTACAGCCTCCATCAAAGCAATAGTCTTATTTACTCTCCTAACCACCAAATCTCTACAAAACTGAGGATCCAAGCTAACCGGCCCACCCAACAACTTAACACCATTAGGAGGACGACGTATTCCAGGAGGAAAAACTCCCTAGATAAGCTTCTACTATCAACGAAGGCCAAAAAGCTCTGTTTTAGAGACGTTGAGGTGTAGACCTAGAGAAGCCCCATCTCGCCGAATAATGTCCAAGGCCCCGGAAACCATCAAAGATATCCCCAACAATAGTCCCATCATCTAAATACCAAGCCTCGAAGATTCAAAGTGCAAAGTTCTCGCAATTTTGCAGATGAGGGGGTGCAAAGTCAGAGCAAATAACATGGGCCCGAGCGGGTCACCCTGTTGTACCCCTTGCGCCGACAAAAGCGTCTTATCCATGTAATAGATTTTTTTTTTTTTTTTTTTTTTTTTTTTTTTGTGAGACGTGCGTTTTTTGTATTGCGATTCACTACGATGAAAATGACTGAAGATTACTCTCCGAGTTGATATGGGTAATACGAAGATCTAATGCTTTCTTTAGGGATACTCTTAGCCCATCAAGTCCACCTACTTCAGGAGAAAAGACATTAAGAATGCCGGTACTCGCTTCAGAAACAAATTTGCTCGTGTGATTTCGGAGAGGGTGTGTGGTTTACCAAAAATAAAAATTGATGTTTGCAATCCATCTATATTATATGATTTTCCAGAACGAGAGCTATAACTCATTGTGTCAACATGGATTGACACCCGTACGTGTTGGCAATGTAGTTAATCTCGGTCGAGATACCGCCGATAATATCGGTTTCGGTGTTCACCGAGATGCCGAGATTGGGCGGTATTTCGCCGATATTGGCCGATATTTCACTGATATTCACCGAAATATCGTGTTTCGGTACTCGACCGGTATTCACCGAAATCCGATATTGACTACATTGGCTGACACAACTTATTGTAATCAAATCAATTACGGTACAAATTATGGAGATAATCTCATTGTCGGCGACGCAGAATTAAATCGTGGGCATTAGCTTAATTGGGCCGACCGAGTGAAGCGAGGGAGGACCTTTATATGGTCACTTTTTTGTAAATCTAAGTGATCAATTACCACAAAAAGATTGAGAATGGTCCATGCTGAAAAACCAAAAATGTCCCTCCCTTTTAGTCCAATTACTATAACTCTTTGTGTATCCTATTTTTTCAGGGGTATAATTGGAAAGCAAACTTTAATATAACATATCTAAAAATCCGTGCCTTGGAATTTTACAAAATCTATCTCGTTGGAATGGTTATAAAAAACTCTACGCAACAAGTACAAACAACAATATCAAATTTAGAGTTTTTACGAAAAATTCGGAGGTATTTATCATTTTAGGCACAATTTTAGAAATTTAAATGTATATCCATTATGCAAATCACCACAAAAGATACATAATACTTTATGTAGCAAAATTTTGATTTATGCATCAATTAAATTGCCGATGCAACTAGTAAAACGATGTAGTCCCTCCGTTTCAAGAAAAATGATACTTAATTTTAGGCACAATTCTCGAAAATTCAATGCATAGCCATTATGCAAACCACCACAAAGGATGCATAACACATCATGCAACCATATTTTGGTTTATCGATCGACTAATTTTCCGTTTCTGAAAAAGTGATACTTTCACAACCCGTTTTTTAGGAAAAGTGAAACTTTCGCTCCGTTTCAGGAAAAGTGATACTTTCGCTCCGTTTCGGAGAAAATATCACTTTCTCCGAAACGGGGCGAAAATATCACTTTTTCCGAAACGGGGCGAAAGTATCACTTTTTCAGAAACGGGTGAAAGTATCACTTTTTCAGAAACGGGGCGAAAATATCACCTTTTCTTAAACGGGACGAAAGTAGTCGCAGGCGAACCCCATGTTTAGATTCTTTTTTTTCGGTCGGCCCTCCCACTGTGGCAACGGTTATACTAGTACTAGCAGGGGAATAAATCTCGATTCTGTTCCGTTAAGTCGGGATTATGTAAAAGAAGATACTGTTGGATCATGACTGCAGCTTCTAGACTAACCAGGCATTCCAAAGGTAAATGGTCATGCACCTCAAATTCGCCTTAACTCGAATTACACCCGGACAAGCTTCTAAAAAAAAAAAAAAAAAAATTCCAACCCTTCTAAACACTCGGCCAAACAGGTGATCACAACCGTCTATAGCTGTTTGACTGTAACTCAACCCTAAACCGTACACATCTCACCCTTATAAGTACTAGCGCATCCCTAGACTCCAAAGTCCAAACTGCGCCTCCCTCGTCTGTGAAGATAGAGAAAACCCGAAACCCCAAAACAGATCACCAGAGTCTATAATTATCATCAACAAATGGTGGTTCAATAACATCGCACTATGATTTTTCCTCTCAAAATATTAATATTAGTTCTGTGTACTGTATGATTCGTGTCGTGTAAGTTCTCTTCTTGATCTAGTCGTAGTCTGGCAGGCTAAATTGAGTTTCGGAGAAGAATAAGCGATAAGTGATGGAAGAGGAGGATTTTAGTGAGATCTAATCAAAAGTGTAAAAGAGAAAAAAAAAAGTATTGATTAATGGAAGAGGAATTTTTTTATTAATCTGAAAATACATGTAAAACTTATCAATAAATTAAAAAGTATGGTGAAATGATAAGTTGTTGGAGATCTTAACAGTTTTATTTTACTTTTGATCCATATATGATGTTTGAATGAAATCCGAGTCCCATTGAATAATATTTGCATCTCATTTTATTTATCTAGTTATTTTATTTTATTTTCAAATTGAAAATACCCCTGTATCATCTAATCTGGATTCTTGGTTTACCATAGAAGTACAAGCATACTGCATACCTGGCTGCCACAATTCTTGTTTCAGCCTGTTACGTTCAGAAAATTGAGGTGTTTGATGCTACTGCAATGGCCTATAAGCAGTTTAGGTTTCTCATCCTCTTGTTTGAGACTTGCTACACTCTTCAGGAGTCAAGGGCCATGCAGTGAGATAAAGAAATGCAAACAAAATCGTCCGCATTAGCTTAATAACAAAAGTACTTGACTACTTGAGTATGAACCTGACTTCGATGAGAAACACAACTATACTTCATCCAATGTGGACAGTCGATGCTTCCATCTCCAAGTTTAAATGGTTGTGGCACCTACGTGATATTAAGCAATGAGTGAACAATTGCAGGCATACAAATGGAACCTAGTGCTAACAAACTACGCATACACATAAGAATAGATGGTGCAAAATCCATTTATATTGAATGATTTTGTAGAATGAGACTCAACTTATTGTATCAACATGGATTGCCACCCAGGATTTGCTGCATGATGTGCCTATTGTATGTACTAGAGATTAGTATTAATGGCATCGAAAATCATGACTAATTAAGTACCACAATTCATTTATTTACATATTACGGAAATAATCTCATGGTAATGCATGGATGATGTATTCAAATACCATACGGTGTGATAAAGAAATGCTTGCACCAATATAAGCATTAGCCATTAGCTAAATCAAATTGTCTGCTGCACAATAACACGGGGGTAGTCTGTTAGGTTTAGGTCATGTCAACAATTTATATTGTTCAATTATGACTTCCACTTCTAGAGAGTAACCAACACGAAATGTAAATGCTCATGCACCTCAAATTTGCCTAAACTCGGACAAGCTTCTCAAAAAAAAAATTCCAACCCTTTAAAACACTCAGCGTGATCACAACCGTCTACAGCCGTTAGATTGTCATTCAACCCTAAACCGTACACATCTCACCGTTATAAGTAGTGTAGTGTTTTACTGGTGCATCACAAAACTCTAAACTGCGCCTTCCCCGTCTGTGTAGATAGAGAAACCCTAAAAACAGATCACAACAATCTTTTATCTATGTATGATTATCATCAACGGCAACAACAAAATCATGTTAGAAGCAACAAATGGTGGTTGAATAGCATCACCACGACCAACAACAAGCTATTCGCACTATGATTTTTCCTCTCAAAATATTAATTTTAGTTCTTTATAAGCTGCAATCAGCTTCTGATGTAATCTTTGTCTTAGCTCCATGAGTTCCTTAAGTTCTCTTCTTGATGTACTCAAATGCCTTGTTACATCGAATAACAAGAGAAATGGCATCTGTCTTTCTGTAGTCCCATAAAAAGAGAAGGGAGAGAAGGGTTTAAAGAGACAAGTGATGGAAGTGGAGGAGTTTTAGTGAGATCTAATTAAAAGTGTAAAAGAGAGAAAAAAAGAGTATGTGTAATCCAAGAGGAAATTATTTGTTAATCTGAGAATACATGTAACAATTATCAAATGTTAATCTGATAAATTGCTGGAGATCTGAACAGTTGTATTTTACTTTTGATCAATGTATGATGCTTGAATGAAATCCGAGTCACACTGCATAATATTTACATCTAAGAAGAATCTCTTAAAGCTGTGATTTTACTAGTTCTTCTTCTATTAGCATTTTGATGAAAAAATTGTGTATTATTGTCATTTTGCTTTATCCATTTTTCCATGGCAAACCCAAAATTCTTAATAAACTCACTCAAACCATAAAGAGTTTCTGGTGGGGCGACTCTAGAGACCAAAAAAAAGCTTAGTATCTATCTAGTTGTGGTTGTAGGGAAATGAAAGTGATTATAGTTTTTCTACTCGGAAAATGGGTCATTTGTCCAAAAAAAAATAAAACATGGTTCAAATGGACGAGTAAAAATTATTATGGGTGAAATGGACACAAAAAAAAAATAGCAAGGATGAAACTGGATTCATCTTGGCTTAAACTTAAAAAATAGCTAGGATGAAACTGGATGCATCCTGATGTAAATTAAAAATAAGAAGAAAAATTTGAAAATGGGTAGGATGAAACTGGTTACATCCTGGCTATTTTTATATTTTCCGTTTCGGAAAATGGGTCATTTGTCCAAAAAAATTTAAAACACGGTTCAAATGGACAAGTAAAAATTTTTATGGGTGAAATGGACACAAAAAAAATAGCAAGGATGAAACTGGATTCATCCTGGCTTAAATTTAAAAAATAGCGAGGATGAAACTGGATGCATCCTGTGTAAATTAACAAATAAGAAAACGGAAAATGGGTCATTTGTCCAAAAAAAAATAAAACATGGTTCAAATGGACGAGTAAAAATTATTATGGGTGAAATGGACACAAAAAAAATAGCGTGGGTGAAACTGGATTCATCCTGGCTTAAACTTAAAAAATAGCGAGGATGAAACTGGATGCATCCTGATGTAAATTAAAAATAAGAAAAAGAATTTGAAAATGGGTAGGATGAAACTGGTTACATCCTGGCTATTTTTATATTTTTGTCCATTTAAACAGTATCAAAATCTAAATATCTTTTTCACCCAGGAATTATTGATTTTGGTCTTTTTTACTCGTCCATTTGAACCGTGTTTTAAATTTTTTTGGACAAAATAGCAAGGATGAAACTGGATTCATCCTGGCTTATACTTAAAAAATAGCAAGGATGAAACTGGATGCATCCTGTGTAAAATCAAAATAAGAAAAAAATATTTAAAAATGGACAGGATGAAACTGGTTACATCCTGCCTATTTTTAAATTTTTGTCCATTTAAAAATGAAAATGGGTCATTTGTCCATTTTTAAATTTGCCTATTTTCCGATATTTTTAAATTTTAATTTTTTCAAAGAGAAAATGGGTCATTTGTCCAAAAAAATTTAAAACACGGTTCAAATGGACGAGTAAAAAAAAGTACGGGTGAAATAACCAAAAAAAAAAATAGCAAGGATGAAACTGGATTCATCCTGGCTTATATTTAAAAAATAGCAAGGATGAAACTGGATGCATCCTGCGTAAAATAAAAATAAGAAAAAAATATTTGAAAATAGACGGATGAAACCGGTTACATCCTCGCCTATTTTTAAATTTTTGTCCATTTAAACAAAGATCTTTTTAATTTTTGGCTATTTAAACAGTATCAAAACCTAAGTGTCTTTTTCACCCAGGAATTGTTGATTTTGGTCTTTTTGACCAATTTTGTGATTTGAGAAACTGGATGAAACTGGATGAAAAAGATAGCGAGGATGAAACTGGCTTATATTTAAAAAATAGCAAGGATGAAACTGGATGCATCCTGTGTAAAATAAAAATAAGAAAAAAATATTTGAAAATAGACAGGATGAAACTGGTTACATCCTGCCTATTTTTATATTTTTTGTCCATTTAAACAGTATCAAAATCTAACTGTCCTTTTCACCCAGGAATTATTGATTTTGGTCTTTTTAACCAATTTTGTGTTTTCTACTTTGGTGCTAGCTAGTCTCCTTCGGCCATCTTGCATCTGAATTATAAAGGGGGACTGTCAAGTGGGGTGAATCCAACAATAGAAGATTGATATCGAATTCCTCCGAGGAATTTTAGAACTATAAATTACATACTAAGCAAAATCTCGCAGATTTTGCTTTTTAGCATCATATCGAAAATCAATGGATATCTCTCCTCAACCCCCTAACCGCATTTCTTCCTCTCTTTTTCCATGCAGCTTCCAGCTAGTTGCTCTTTGTTTTTCCTTTGGACAAGCATCCCGTCAAAAAGAAAAATAAAAAAAGATTTGTGCACTCAAGGACCATACATACGGTGAGATAAAGAAATGCTTGCCCCATTAGCCATTAGCTAAATCAGATTGACCACGGAATTAATACCAGGCGATAATTCGGTTTGGATTACATTGTGTCAAAAGAATTATAATGCTCAATTTTGACTGCCACTTCTAGACTAACCAACACCAAATGTAAATGGTCATGCATCTGAAATTCGCCTAAACTCAAATTACACTGGGACTCAATATAATTCCAACCCATAATCACAGCCGTCTAAAGATATAAATATTACTACAGTCCTGCATACGATTACATCCGTTAGATCATTAACAAAATTGTAATCACTAATTCTAAATCAACCCTAAACCGTACACATCTCACCCTTATAAGTAGTATAGCTTGGGCATCCAAAATTTCAAGCAGCGCCTCCCTCTTGTCTGTGTAGATAGAGAAAGGAAGATAAACCCTAAAAACAATTGTCTCATCTATGTATGATGTAAACAACCAAATCATTGCAGAAGCAGCAAATGGTGGATCAATAGCATCACTAACAACAAGTCATTCGCACTATGATTTTTCCTCTCAATATGCTGAGATGCACTGGAAAAGAGATATGGGATGGAAGAAGAGAACAAAATTTGAGTAATGGAAGAAAGAAGATTTTATTTTTATTTGAGAATATATGTATCAATTACCAAAAATTAAAGACATGGTGCAGTGATAAATTGTAGGAGATCTGAAACATTTCTATTTTACTTTTGATCCATGTATGATGTTTAAATGAAATCCTCAATTCTCGACTCCCACTGCATAATATTCGCTTCTCATCTCATTTTTTTTTTTAATTTGTTTTTTTTCATATTGTGTATCGTCTGATCTGGATTTTGGATTTTTCATTGGAGTAAAAAACATAGTTAGACGCCAAAAATCTTGTTTCAGGCTTTACCTTTAGAAAAATGAAGTGTTTGATGCGGCAAACAGATGCCTATAGAATTCAATAAAGCACCACCAGTGGGTCTGAAAAATGTTGTCACCAAATTTCTGTTCGTAAATTCAAAATCAATGCTTCAATTTCCCCTAAGCGATACAAGTAAGTTGTGTACAAACTGTCTACTTAACTTCGATGCTTATTCACTACATACACGATTGTACAAAGTGTCATTAAGTTTGATGCAAAGGGATGATTTCCTTCTAAAATAGTAAAAGTATGTAATGCATAAAACTGATGCAGGAACAGCTAGTGTTGTAAAAAAAATTACATACAAAAAACAAGGTCTTGTCCTCATTCCAGACTAATCCCTCTGATTGAATAATCGTCCAGTAGACAGTTCTGAACTAGTACCTGCAAGGTAAATCCTTTCAAAATTCTGCCCATACATATATAGTGATATATCTATATATGGAGGGCGAGCTCCTTATCCAATCCAAGCTCCAAGCATCTCTTTAATCTCCGGGTTTAAATGGTTGTGCAACCTAAAAAAAAAAATGCAAAAATGAAGTATAATTGCAAAACACACGCACACATACACACTATGTGATCTCTGTGTAATCTTTAGACCACATGAAATTTCCCAGTAAATTTGGTCACTGCCTTGACGTAGTATTCTTTTAGAATGGATGAGATATTGGGGGGTGTACTATCTAGTTTTCTCTTGCATATAGCTAAACATCTTGTTAAAGCATAACCAAACTACATAAATCTGTGCTTACTGCTTATGTTTCTTGTAAGACTTCCTGTTATGTTTATGGCTAGAACAAAAACCTGATAAAATCAATTGTTTCTCTGTCTCTCTATACTCAAAACTGTTGGTTGTTTTCAGATCCAGACTTTCAGTTCATCTTCAACAGTTCCTTCCCCATTTCGAGTATCTCCCTCGTCTCTCCAAAACTGCTACTCAACATCAATATCCATGGCGTCTTCTTCTTCCTCAGGTACCACTAAAAACCAAATAGGGCTGTTGGCGAATGCCCTGAAACGAAAAGACAGCTTTATCCAGTTCTTTGCAATGGGTGGGATCTTACTTTTGAGCATGAGATCTTTAGGTCAGAAATACCGTCTCCATAGTCTCCAGGAAGATAACTATACTCAGAAGAACATGAAAAGCTCACCGAGAAAATGAAGAATATTAAGGGTAGTCTTCTTGACGAAGCGGCTCTTGATTCTACTGGTTTCTTAGCTTCCCGACTTCGATTACTTTTCGGAAAGGATTAAAAATGATCGATTTAATATGTTCTTGTACTTTGCTAGAGATTTTTAGTTCTTTAGATTGAATTAGGGGTTGTGATAAAATTTTGGGGATATTTTTCCTTGAATGTTGTTGTTGATTGCAATTTTGTATGCATTGATTAGCCAGTAGTATAGTAGCAATTGGTGGATTGTGATTGATTGCTATGAAGATGGACGGAAAAAGCAGTCCGGTCAGTTCTGTAACTTTGCGAACAATTGCATGCCTCAAGCCGTGTTTGGCAGTTTGATCTTCTGCATCAGCATTTGGTGCATTATGTTCCTCTCCTCCTAAAACTCCAAGGCCATAGCTTGAATGGACAAAACATTAACTTCACACCTCATCAATAGATTCAATACAGTCGGAAGCCATTAGTTCTTCACAAAATTGGTTAAAAAGACCAAAATCAATAATTCCCTGGGTGAAAAAGACATTTAGATTTTGATCTTGTTTAAATGGACAAAAATAAAAAAATAGCCGAGGATGTAACCAGTTTCATCCCACCCATTTTCAAATTCTTTTTCTTATTTTTAATTTACATCAAGATGCATCCAGTTTCATCCTAGCTATTTTTTAAGTATAAGCCAGGATGAATCCAGTTTCATCCTTGCTATTTTTTTTGTGTTCATTTCATCCATAATAATTTTTACTCGTCCATTTGAACCATGTTTTAAAATTTTTTGGACAAATGACCCATTTTCCGTTAGTTCTTCCAGATCTTCTTGGGTGATACTACCTCTGTTTAATTTGGGTGATATTTAATGAGTCCACCATGGATGGTCGGCCAGAAACAAAAAAGAAAAATCTTTCATCCGCGGATATGATATCCATTTTTCACCTTTTTTTTTTTTTTTTTTTTTGAAACTAGGCACAGGCCCATCCTGCCCCCTCCACACTGAGCAAACTCGGTCCCCTGAACCCCATAGTAAAGTTAGTATAATTACACGAGTACTCCAATGTTTGAGCGTAGACTCGAACTCCTGACCTCATCCTTGAGAGTGAGGCTCTGACAGTGGGCTAACCCCGGATGGTTTCAATTTTCAGATTTCTTCTTCTTCTTTTATGTAAAAAGATTTAAAGTACGGTAGTAATCATATCAGTCCCATTCTTCACACTGAAAGTAAAAGTAATCAATCGAGTCTCTGGCTTTTGTAAAGCTAAAATTAAGGGGATTATCTTTTCTTCATTTTCTTAATCACATAGAGATTCTTAAATCCAAACGATAAGAATCACAAGACAATTAGCGCCACCCATCGTGCTCCCACGTTGTTTGGTCGGCAGGAAACGACGACCACGACCCAGGTTGGGCGTGGATCTTGAAAAATCGTGGAGTTATATATGTATAATATATAATAACAAATATCGAGCAGTGTGTGCGCACAGATTTATCTTGTAAAATGTATAATGAAAATTCCCTCTTATCCTTAAATAATGTCATTGATTAATTAACTTTTGCACCCAACGGTCCTAACCCAGCAGCACTCAACTTGTTAGTTTCAATCTTCTACAAATAACTACCACAGACTCTTATAACAACACCTTTCTACCAAACACTTTTCTTAAGCTTCTCTTAACTATTGCATTAATCATATAGCCAATTCATTCTCATTCCCAATCTCTTAATATCCTCTTATAATGGCTTTTGAGAGTAGTGTTATTCATGGCGCGTCTGAAATATTGAAAAAGTTGATTACTGTAATTGGCAGTGAGATCAGTCTTGCTTGGGGTCTCAAGGATGAGCTGAAAAGGCTTAAACAAACATTGGAGGTTATTGAGTCTGTAACGTCCGATGCAGAGAGGAAGCAGCTGAACGATGCTGCCGTTTCACTTTGGTTAAAAGGCTCAAGCAAGTTTCTTATGATGCTGACGATCTTCTGGACGAAATTTCTTACGAGTCTTTGCGTCGATCTGATCATAGGAACAGCAAGGTAAAAGACTTCTTCTCGTCCTCCAATCAAGTTGCTTTTCGATTCAAAATGGCTCGTAAAATCAAAGGTATCAATGCAAAGTTTGATCAAATTGCAACTGATATGCAAAGATTTCAGTTTCAAACTAATAGTATTACTAGTGATCGTTACGAGCAATATGATAAGCGGCTAACTACTTCATTCTTTGGAGATATTTCAAAATTTGTAGGAAGAGATGCAGATAAATCAAAGATAATAAAGATGTTAACAACGATGAGCATGTCTGCCTCGTCACTATCTTTACCATCAACTTCTTCTTCTGTAAATTCTAATATACATGAAAATGTCTCCGTCATATCCATAGTTGGTATGGGGGGACTTGGAAAGACCAGCCTAGCACAATCCATCTACAATGATAGATCAGTAGAAAGATATTTCGACAAGAAAATGTGGGTGTGTATTTCGGATGACTTCGATGTTTATAAAGTTTTAAAAAACATTATGGAGTCAGCCACTGGTTCTGGATGCCAGGATTTCTCAAATACTGATGTATTAGTACAAAAAGTTAGAGAAAACTTAGAAGGAAAAAAATATTTGCTAGTTCTAGACGACTTGTGGAATGAAGATTCAATGGAATGGAATAAACTTAAGAGTGTCCTAGATTTCGGCTCTGTTGGTAGTAAAATTATAGTCACTACACGTAGTCAAGGAGTTGCGTCGGTGGTGCAAGGTTTAATTCCTCCTTACAATCTAAATGTCTTATCTGGAGCGGAGTGTTGGTCTATTATCAAGAACAAAGCTTTTTCTCCCGGCGGGGCGTCTGACACTACAAATATGAAAATTATAGGAGAGCAAATAGCGAAAAAGTGTGGAGGTTTGCCGCTTGCTGCAAACTTCTTTGGCTGTCTAATGCACTCACAGAGCGATGAGAGGCAGTGGTTGTCAATTAGAGGCAACCAAGTCTTGGAAACACCAGAAAATCATAGCGGGGGAATCATACCGATATTGAAGTTGAGTTACGATGCTCTACCATCCCATCTGAAACAATGTTTTTCATATTGTTGTTTATTTCCCAAAGATTGGGAATATAATAGAGAAACATTGATCCGATTGTGGATAGCCGAAGGATTCATTCATCCGCCATCTAATGGAGGAAATCAAAACTCTCTCGAAGATATTGGTAATTATTACTTCCTTAGTTTGTTGTCTCGCTCTTTCTTTCAAGATGTGAAAATGGGTTTCCGCATAGGTGGCATTTTATCGTTCAAAATGCATGATCTTGTACATGATCTTGCCTTGAGCGTTGTTGGTAGTCATGAAGTCACCGTTCTGAAGACAAGTGAAATGAAAAATGATGTGTCTCAAATTCGTCGGCTACGGCTAATCACGGAAGGGAAGCCACCAGAAGAATTTGATGTATTAAAAAATGCAACAAAATTAAGGACAATTCTTTCCCAAAGAAAACGTTTTTCTTATCCGATCCCACAGAGTAACAAGCGTCTTCGTGTAATTCATCAGCTAGGTTATGATTCTGTAAGTATCAAAGATGTTCACGCCGTGTCCATTAATCAACTCTACAATCTACAAACTCTCAGCCTTCTTGGATCCAAAAATGTTCAAAACATTCTCAACGGAATCGGTTCTTTGATTAATTTGCGATATCTAAATATCTCTTGGTCAGACGCCACAGTTTTAGCTGATTCTGTTACGACGCTAACCAGCTTGAAGACTTTATATATCACTGGTTGTGATGGTATTACTGTCTTACCCGATTCAATCTCCCTCCTCTACAATCTAACGGATTTCTGCTTTATCTATTGTTCTCAATTAAAAGCACTACCACGTAACTTTGGAGCTCTGACGCAACTAAGGTCACTTAATTTGTTTGGTACTAAAATATCAGAATTGCCCGAGTCTTTGACTAGCAACATCTGTAAATTAGAGTTTGTGGACTTAGCGGGTTGTAAGTTCCCCCAAGATATTAAGAATTGGGTGGAACTGAGATATATGGAGAATCAGTTAATAATGCCTAAGGGTATGGAAAAGCTAACTCGTCTTGAAGTATTAGATCCTTATGTCGTGAATAGAGAAGAAGATGTCTCCAGTATCCAAGAATTAGCAGATCTAAACTCCCTTCGGAGGTTAGAGATACGAAATCTAGAGAATGTGAGAGGTGGTAAAATAGAAGCGGAAAGGGCACAGTTAAAAGACAAGCAAAACATTCAAATTTTGCGTTTAAAATGGAAGAATTTTCAAGAAAAAGAAGAAGAAGGATGGACGATTAACAATTCTTTTTTGGTGCTGGATGGTCTCCAACCTCACCCTAATTTGGAAGAATTGTTCATCGAGGGTTTCCCCGGTTTAAAGATTCCGAAGTGGATGGGTTCATCTTCTTGTCTTCCTAATTTAGTGGAATTGGAGTTTGTAGACTGCAAGGGTTGTACCAAATTAGTAGGCCTGGGTCAACTACCGTGTCTTCAGATTCTTTGGATAGAAGGAGTTAATTCAGTGAAGTGTTTAGGTAAAGAGTTTTACTACCAAGAAGAAGAAGAAGAAGAAGAAAGCAAAGGTTATGCTACATCAACAAGAACATTATTCCCTTCCTTGACTGAGTTGTTCATCTGGAAGTTGGAAAATTTAGAAGAATGGTCTGCACCTCCTCCGTATGATAATTCCTTCCCTTGCCTTGAAAAAGTAGAGATCGAAGAGTGCGGTAAGTTGACATCTATACCAGACTTACGATTATGGAATTCTTCTCTCACAGACATAAACATATGGGATTGCAAAATGCTAAAAAGGGAGTAGCATATGGAACGTTATTTCGAAGTTCCTCCCATGTGTTGAATACCCCACACAAGTATCACTAGTACAACTATGGTCTTTAGTCACGGCTGACCTTGTCACGGTTGTATCTATAAACGGGACTAAAGTGTTAATTTGTCCCGGCCAAATATGTTTCCGTAACCATTTCATATCTCTTTAGATATGGGTACACTCGGAGCGTGTCTAATTTACATCAATTCACTTTTTCCAAACACGATTAGGAGTTGGAACTGCTTAACCCACTTTCTACACTCCCAGTCTCACACGATCCACTCCAACTCCGTGCACCGTCGTATGTTTTAGAGAGGAATCATTCCTCATTTTCTCTACTTCTTCTCCTTGTCGTTCAACCCCAAAAAAAAAACCTTATTTTATCTGTCAATCAATGTTTTTAGGGAGATCTTGCTCGATCTGATTTCCTGTTCCAATGGAGTTGGAATCGAAGGTCCAATCAATCAGTCAATGTTTCTGTGGGATCAGAATTACATAGTTCAGACAAATTTTATGGTTCAAAATTAGAGGAGTACTCGGTGAAAAACGCGTTTTTCTATTTCATGGTGAAACTGATGTTGGATTAAGTTCAAACAGCTTGGGTTTTTATTGGTAAGACTTTGAATTCGTTAATTTTTGGACTCGTTTTTGGTTAATAGATGTGATAATGTGTTGAATGAGATTCTTTATATTTTAGGGTTTTCTTAATTGAAACAATGACACATTATTTTTCCAATTTTGATTAAGTTTGAATTTAGAGATAGGCACCCTAAGACGAGCATTGCTAGAGTGTGGGATTCTGATTTTTTTTTTTTTTTTGTTAAATTTAATTCTGGGTTTTTTGTTGTTAATTAGGGGATTTTATCATTAATTCTAGAAACCCATATTCAGAAACAACATAATTTCTCCTTCAATTTTAGTTGTGAGCTCTGGGGCTTTGCTTTTGATCGCATGCCTTTTCCCTTTATGTGAACGGTAAATTAGTTTCTTCCTTGGCATCTTATATTGGGCTGATACCTATTTTAAAGATGAATTGGTTTTCTATGTTTTCTTTGACAGTGAACCCAAACATCATATTGGCAACTAATCCAGTTGGCACTAGATTCTTGCACTTATAAGGTTGTACGAAAATTCTAACTCCCCTTCCCGAGATTAGTCTCCTAACTCCTTCTTCCTTGGTGATTGATTCAATGTATTCGATATCCTTAACCTATCGTGTCTTTGATTTGATTTTGCAAAAAGTACCTATATCTACCGATGTCTTTCAATATGATATTTTAGAGCTCGGGTGGTTTTTGTCGTTCGAGTTATATGTGGTTCAATTGCAGGTAACTTATGTCTCCTCAACTGAGATATTCAATATAATTGTAGGTTCTGGGGGATGTATTGTACTGATTTTTAAGTCGTGTGATTACTTTTCTCCTGCAAGTCTTTCATCCACTTATCATACACAACTGTTTATCCGAATTATCCAAAACTTGGATGCATAATACCAAATCTAGGGCAATTGATGCAAGTGTTATGGACAGTAAATCCCTTTGGTACATGTAGAGTATGTTTTGGGTTGAACCGCATAGGTTTGTGAACTAATTCTCAGTAACTTATTAATGAAATGAAAGTTAATTATTATGCGGTATATTATCTCTTTTCACAAGCTCACTCGGATTCTCGCAATTATTGTGCCCAGTTTTGCTTTAAATAGTTATTGTATTGTATTATATATGGTTTGTGAAGATTTTTATTCCATGGATACGGGCCACAACCAAATCGAAAGATTTCAAAGAAAGAACTATGGCATTGTTGATGAAGATAACCTTAAAACTTAGTTCATTCATTCGACAGGTTTGTTTGTGAGCCTACTTTTTTCTCCATTTAGTCTTCTCGGGTGTGGGATTTAATACTCTTTTCTGTTTCTTTGTCATGTAAATCGTTATGCACGACATGTGTCTCTTGGCAAAAAGAAGAAGCCGTTTGCGAGAGATCCATCTCGGATGTAATCTGTAATTTGTTCTCGGGGCCCCATATGCCCGTAAGTTGATTTACTATGATTCTATATCAAGCAATAGTTTGCTATACTTTCTTTTTGGTTTAGTTCAATAGCCTTCGTAAGATCAGAATAATTTGCACTCTAGAAGCAACACTTATACACTCATCCACCATGTATTGAACGTGCGGCCTGGATCAACTTTCAAACTGTTTTAATGAACGACTAGCAGGGTTATGTCGGTAAATCAAGCGAACATGAAGCGTTAATAATATAAGCTCGTTGAGTTTTTCGATGTTAGACTAGTATCCCATTGTTGAGCCTTACTAATGTGTATTCTATGACATAGTATATCGGTTGATGATTCCCATTTGGAGCCAAAAAAAGGAGTTATTACCCCGCTTTTGAAGCTAGAAATAAAGATATTAGCTCGCTTGTTAAACTGATAAATCGGTTGCTTGGTGATACTATATATTTCGTCCCGCTTCTAACAACTTCCGGTGAAAAAAAACTATACTACCTCTCTCTCTCTCTCTCTTAGGGTAACTTTTATATGTCTGTCTGGCTTTCTCTATCTCATCCTTTATTACTTCATTTTGGATTTCGGGAGTTTCGGAAATAATCAAGCTACTAATTGTCATTAATCCCAGTAACAAAGATGTAGCAAGCACTTGAACTCGGCGAATTGGAAGTGGAGCATGAACTAGGTATATCCCTACTAGAACCTTAGAAGTACAAAGGAACTGGAAACACAAAACTCTACCGCCTAATGACGAGAAAGATAGGAAAATGAAAAATTAAGAGTTTTCTTTTAAAGCAAGTTCTCTTCTTGTTTTTGTCGACATGAAGAGATTCTCGCTCATCGTTTCATTTTGTGTTGTAGACCTTTACATTGAGTAATCTAGTTTCTATTTTCTTGCTAGATATTTCCTTTTTTTCTAGGTTGATCTTCAAATGCTTTTCCTCCATCTCACAAAGTTAATCACATGACTTCATTTTGTAGATGGGAAGTCGTGGCACTTGGAATAATGGAGGAACATCAAGCTCCGTAAATACTTCGGAGTCTTACTTTGTGACTTGACACTAAAACTTGCACATTCTCGTATAAATTGTTTGATTTGCAATATAAATTATGGAAGATAAGATCTTGTGTTGTAGCTTTCTTGTTATTTCATTTTCATCATATTTCCCTATTTTATATTTTTGGTTTTGGATGTCTCTGCAGGACTAACACAATGTGAATTATGGAAGATAAGATCTTGTGTTGTAGCTTTACTAATAAATTTGTTTTATTGTTATCTTTTGCAGCCAAGCAACATCCTAGATGCGAGTTTGAGGAGCTCTTGCAATGTGAGTGTTCACATGCATCTTCGGTAAACAAGACTTGGATTAGGCACGCAAAGGAAGTACGGTTGTGCTTCGTAAACTTTGTTGGAGCTTAATACTCGCTATGCGAATGCGTTTATATGTTTTGATACTTGCTGATTATATTGATATGTCATTGTTATCAACTCTAGTAGAATCCATATGTCAAGATAAATGCAAACTATGTTGATTTTGTAAGATATTGTCGGATTCAATGCCATGTTAATAATTTTAATTAAGATCATTTCAACGTTTCTCCACTTTCTTTTTGCAAGGCATAAACATGTGCCTATACATCCAAGTAATTTAGATAGTTTGAATATTGCATATTGGTCACGGTTTAATAAGGAATTCGTGTCCACTGATCAACTTTGGTCACGGTGTATTTCAAAGATCCCGTGACCAAAGAGCAAACTCGTCACGGTGTACAATAAAACCCCGTGACTATTGAAGTTTTGGTCACGGTGAATTTGACGTGTAGCCACGGAGAGAACCGTAACCAAATGTTGGACTTTTGGCCTCGCAGGCTTTAGTCACGGTGTACCAAAAATGTGTTACCGTGACCATAGACATATGGACACGGTGAAATACCGTGACCAAAAGCCATTTTTGTACTAGTGTATCAACCAACACCAAAATTAGGTACGACTTCTCATTCCCTCCTTTTATTTTCAATTCTAATTTTTTTAATGTTTTCCTAAAATCTGATAATTGTGATTTTTACGTGGTTGAGCTTTGGGCTACTTGTGAAGAAGGTAAAGACATGTGCTTTAGTTTACCATGTAATGCGATATTAAATATCAAAGACGTGCATCAGATAACTCATTTTTCGGTGAAGTTGAAGAAACAATATGAGAGTCTAAATTTCAGCTTTTTGTATTTGTTAAACCCTCCTACTAGCACAACCTACAAGTCGTAATAAGGAAGCTTTCAACAAAGGTTTTCGAGTTGGGGCATCTTGATACCTTAAGACTAACTAACCGGTTCATGGTGTTCCTTTTTTGTTTAAAAACACGGCTTGGATTAGAGTTTTTCTTACTCTTGTGATATTCACCTGTTTTAGACAATAGATCTGTTGTTTGTTTTGTAAATCTTTTTCTTTTGTAAGGAATAGGAATGAATGATAAAGCAGGTTAAGTAACATGTGTATTGTACAAAGATTTGCTTACTCTTATTTATTTGCACCGATTTCATATATGAATTCACTTGTTATTAGGTCTGAAGATTCATCTTGTAGTTATACTTGGCGTACTAGCCTATATCTGAACCCCAAAGTAGTCGATTCAAGTTGTTAAATGACTTGTACGTCTTGTTATCTTGCATTTCGGTTTTCCAATATTGTTATTGTTGACACTGTGGTGTCCTAGTTGTCACTTGTCACCTTTCTTTGTTTTTCTTTCCTTGTTTAATGGTTCAGATCACATTTGCATCCTTGGACTACGCCTATTATATATGTACAATACACAAAGGTAGCAAGTACAGTAAATGTGCTAATTCTAGTTTCATCTTTTTTTAATACAAGTATACGGACTATGTTATGACAAGTAAGATGTTTGTTGTTGATGGTGGTTTTTATCCTAGGGTTAAAATCGTAAAACACTAAACCTTAGCAAACAGTGATGTCACAACATTTAAAGTAACAAAGAATTTACTAGGCATATTTACTTAAACCTTTAATGTGTCCCTAAATAATTACCGGGGTATCTTTTTCAAATTAGGGTTACGATAAGCCAAACCCTAATTACCACGTGTGCCAATGGCAAATCATGCCAGCTACACCGACCGAGCCAAAGCATCCCAACCATGCTAGCCGCACCTCTGTGCCAATGGAAAATCATGTCAGCCACACCGACCGCGCCAAAGCATGCCAACCATGCTAGCCGTATCTCGGTGCCAATGGCAAATCATGCCAGCCACACCGACCACACCAAAGCATGCCAACCATGCTAGCCGCACCTCGTGCCAATGGAAAATCAAGCCGACCACACCGACCGCGCCAAAGAATGCCAACCATGCTAGCCACACCTGCGCTAATGGAAAATCATGACAGCCACACACGTGCCGCGCCAAAGCATGACAACCATGCTAGCCGCACCTCCGTGCCAATGGAAAATCATGCCAGCCACACCGACCAGCGCCAAAGCATGCCAACCATGCTAGCCGCACCTCGTACAATGGAAAATCATGCCAGCCACACCGACCGCGCCAAAGCATGCCAACCATGCTAGCCGCACCTCTATGCCAATGGCAAATCATGTTAGCCACACCGACCACGCCAAAACATGCCAACCATGCTAGCCGCACCTCTGTGCCATTGGAAAATCATGCCAGCCACACCGACCGCGCCAAAGCATACCAGCCATGCTAGCCGCACCTCCGTGCCAATGGAAAATCATGCCAGCCACACCTACCGCGCCATGCCAAACGCACCTTGCCATGGCCCCATGCCGCGCCACCATGCTGGACTTCACTACGCGGCTATCAAAACGAAGGCGTGCAACAATCAACGGTTGCCCTTCAATCCCAGGAGCAAATCTTAGCCGTCTAAGGTAACCAAACGACCTTTGCCCCAAAACCCTTGGCCCCACATGCCAAGCCAAACCGCACCTAGCCCAAGCTAGCCACGCCATGCGCCTATGGCAAACCCTTGGCCCCACATGCCAAGCCAAAACCGTACCTAGCCCAAGATTGTCACGCCATGCGCCTATGGCAAACCCTTGGCCCCACATGCCAAGCCAAAACCGCACCCAGCCCAAGCTAGTCACGTCATGCGCCTATGGCAAGCCATTTTCCCCACATGCCAAGCCAAAACCGCACCTAGCCCAAGCTAGTTACGCCATGCGCCTATGGCAAACCCTTGGCCCCACATGCCAAGCCAAAACCGCACCTAGCCAAAGCTAGCCGGTCGAAGACGAACCCTTGGCCCCGCATGCCAAGCAAAACCAAACCTAGCCAAGCTAGTTTGCGCCATGCCAAACGCACTTTGCCTTGGCCTTATCCATGCTAGTCACATCATGCCAAGCCAAACTCCCTTGCCTTGGCCCTAGCCACGCCATACGCCCATGGCAAACCCTTGGCCCCACATGCCAAGCCAAAATCGCCCCTAGCCACGCCATACGCCCATGGAAAACCCTTGGACCTACATGCCAAGCCAAACCAAACCTAGCCAAGCTAGTCGCGCCATGCCAAACGCACTTTGCCTTGGCCCTAGCCATGCTAGTCACATCATGCCAAGCCAAACGCCCTTGCCTTGGCCCTAGCCACGCCATACGCCCATGGCAAACCCTTGGCCCCACATGCCAAGCCAAAATCGCCCCTAGCCATGCCAGCCGCTCATGGAAAACCCTTGGCCCTACATGCCAAGCTAAACCAAACCTAGCCAAGCTAGCCGCGCCATGCCAAACGTACTTTGCCTTGGCCCTAGCCGTGCTAGTCACATCATGCCAATCCAAATGCCCTAGCCTTGGCCCTAGCCACGCCATACGCCCATGGAAAACCCTTGACCCCACATGTCAAGCCAAAATCGCACCTAGCCAAAGCTAGCCACGCCCAAGGCGAACCCTTGGCCCCACATGCCAAGTCTAACCCTAGCCGCGCCACCCTGTTGGCCCTCACTACGCAGCTACCAAAATGAAGGCGTGCAAAAAACAACGGTTTGCCTTCAATCCCAGGAGCAAATCCTAGCCATCCAAGGTTACCAGACGACACATGGTAACCTTTGGACCGAAAACCTAAGTTTGGCCACGCCAACGGCATGCCAACTTATCCGCACCACCACGTTGGCCCTCACTATGCGGCTACCAAAACGAAGGCGTGCAACAACCAATGGTTGCCCTTCAATCCCATGAGCAAATCCTAGCCATCGAAGGTTACCAGACGACACATGGTAACCTTTGGCCCGAAAACCTAAGTTCGGCCACGCCAACGGCATGCCAACTTAGCCACGCCACCACGTTGGCCCTCACTACGCGGCTACCAAAACGAAGGTGTGCAACAATCAACGGTTGCCCTTCAATCACAGGAGCAAATCCTAGCTATCCAGGGTTACTAGAAGACACATGGTAACCTTTGGCCCAAAAACCTAAGTTTGGCCACGCCAACCCTTGCCATGCCAACGGCATTCCTAGCCGCGCCACCGTGTTGGACCTCACTACGCGACTACCAAAACGAAGGAGTGCAACAAACAATGGTTGCCCCTCCTCTCAATATGCAAAATCTCGACCGTCGAAGGTCACCAGGCGGCAAGTTTCCGAGCTTAACTTGCCAAGCCACAACAAACGTGCTACCATCGTGTGTGTTTGGCATGTGCCAATGGCACGCATACGGCCATGTTGACCGAAGCAGTGTCTTTCAAGCCTAGGGCGCTATATTTGGCGCGTGCCAATGGCATAGCGGCTTGGAAATATGGCTTGCAGACGTGTTGGCATGTGCCAATGGCACGTACGGCCATGTTGACCTAGTTGCTAGTCTTGCAAGCCTAGGGCGCTATATTTGGCGTGTGCCAATGGCATAGCGACTTGGAAATATGGCTTGCGGTACGTGTTGGCATGAGGGCTCTATATTTGGCATGTGCCAATGGCATAGCGACTTGGAAATATGGCTTGCGGTACGTGTTGGCATGTGCCAATGGCACGTACGGCCATGTTGACCTAGTTGCAAGTCTTGCAAGCCTAGGGCGCTATATTTGGCGTGTGCCAATGGCATAGCGGCTTGGAAATATGGCTTGTGGTACGTGTTGGCATGTGCCGATGGCACGTACGGCCATGCCGACCTAGTTGCAAGTCTTGCAAGCCTAGGGCGCTATATTTGGCGTGGGCCAAAGGCATAGCGGCTTGGAAATATGGCTTGCGGTACGTGATGGCATGTGTCAATGGCACGTACGGCCAAGTTGACCTAGTTGCAAGTCTTGCAAGCCTAGGGCGCTATATTTGGTATGTGCCAATGGCATAGCGGCTTGGAAATATGGCTTGTGGTACGTGTTGGCATGTGCCAATGGCACGTACGGCCATGTTGACCTAGTTGCAAGTCTTGCAAGCCTAGGGCGCTATATTTGGCGTGGTCCAAAGGCATAGCGACTTGGAAATATGGCTTGCGGTACGTGTTGTCATGTGCCAATGGCACGTACGGCCATGTTGACCTAGTTGCAAGTCTTGCAAGCCTAGGGCGCTATATTTGGCGCGTGCTAATGGCATAGCGACTTGGAAATATGGCTTGCGGTACGTGTTGGCATGTGCCAATGGCACGTACGGCCATGTTGACCTAGTTGCATGTCTTGCAAGCCTAGGGAGCTATATTTGGCGTTGGCCAAAGGCATAGCGACTTGGAAATATGGCTTGCGGTACGTGTTGGCATGTGCCAATGGCACGTACGGCCATGTTGACCTAGTTGCAAGTCTTGCAAGCCTAGGGTGCTATATTTGGCGTGGGCCAAAAGGCATAGCGACTTGGAAATATGGCTTGCGGACGTGTTGGCATGTGCCAATGGCACGTACGGCCATGTTGACCTAGTTGCAAGTCTTGCAAGCCTATGGCGCTATATTTTGCGTGGGCCAAAGTCATAGCGGCTTAGTTTGGCATGGTTGCCAATGAGTGCGATATGTAGTTTGGTTTTGGCGTCGCTGTCGTGGTGCGCAGTGTGCGGCTTGGTTTGGCATTTCATGCCATGGTGCGCAGTGTGCGTCTTGGCTTGTCATTGTTGCCATGGTGCGTAGTGTGCGGCTTTGTCCGGCATTGTTGCCATGGTGCGCGGTGTGCGGCTTGGTCCGGCATTCACGCCATGGTGCGCTTGGTGTGCGGCCTTGGTTTGGAATTGTTGCCATGGTGCGTAGTGTGCGGCTTGGTTTGGCATTGTTGCCATGGTGTGCGTGGTGCGGCTTGGTTTGGCATTGTTGCCATGGTGTGCAGTATGCGGCTTGGTTTGGCATTGTTGCCATGGTGCGCAGTAATGGGCTTGGTTTGGCATTGTTGCCATGGTGCGCAGTATGCGGCTTGGTCTGGCATTGTTGCCATGCACTAGTACAAAACTGGGCTTTGGTGACAGTTCGAGTTCAAAAACTGTGACAGGTGATGTATGAGCTGTCACCAAAGAATGGATGGTGAGATATAAGTGACAGTTTTTCACAAAAACTATCACGGATAATGGTGAATAATCGTTACAGTTTTACAACTGTTACCGAATAAACTTAGCATGGCAGTATTTTTAATAAATGTCACGGTATATAGGTTTATGATAACAGTTATAAACTGATGCTATTCTTCGAGATACTTTAGCAGTTTTACATGAAAACTGTTATCTTATTGCAAACTTATAATAACAGTTTTAATAAACACCGCTACTAAAAAGGTCCTACTCCCTCCGTTACTTTTTAATAGGCCAGTTTCATTTTTTGAGAAAATTAAGGAAATTATGAGAACTAATCATTGAAAGTGGTCCTCTAGGACACTTGTCAATAAAAGAAGTGAAGTGAGATGGTCCTACAATGACACTCACATCGGTAAAAGAAATAATTGAAATGGTCCACATAACACTTGTCATTAAAAGAAGTTAAAGAAAAAGGTCCCCAAAAAATTAAAGTAACATTTGACTTTCCCAATTGGGAAACCAGCCTATTTTTTTGTAACATTTATTTATAGAAACTGGCCTATTAAAAAGTAACGGAGGGAGTATATAAAATTAGGCTGAGATTTCGGGAAAGTAATGAATGGTCCACGATCCATGGTTAATGGTCTAACTGTTTCCTTCTTTCCACGTTCTTGCCGAATGAACCTAAAACGAAATCTTATCTTAGTCCCACTATTTTTTCCTAAAATAAGAAACCAACGCCTCTTGAAAATCCCTGAAAGAGAAAAAAGAAAACTTTTCTTCATCATCCCGTTCTACTCTCTGAATATCTCTTACTGATAGAGAAAATCGAGACCCTGGATCTCAATCAGCGAGTCATGGAAGCCCTAATTTCATCTCTATAACAGTACAAGATGGTAACAGCAATAATTTTAATTTTGTTACTTCTTCACCTTATTCATCACCACAAATTACTGAAATTGGTGTCGTATCATATGCAGATCCTTCTCCCAATGATAATCAATCTAAAGATGTTGAAATTCAAGTAAGTATTGAGTTCAATTTCATTGGTTTCTTATAATTTTTCTTAAATTATTTCAAATGTAATTAATTTTTACAGAAATTAGTGATTGAGAATGGCGATTAAAGAATCAGAGAAGGAAAAATCTGAGAATCAGACCAACAGTAGATCCTACCAAAATTGAATAACCAGGGAGTTAATTCTGATGCCCTACATGCTACAATGTACAACCTTGATAACCGAAGTCTTTGAAGTAGTACTTTTCGGTTCTATTATGATTGGTCCTCTAGCGGAAAAAATAATATATAAACTCTGATCCTGTGTAAGTACTCTTTCCCCGTTATATTTAAAATTTTCTATTTTGGTATTTGGGTGTTTATGTTTTTGCCAGCAGATAGGCGATTACTGAAATTATTGGATTATGTATAGCAGAAGTTTTTGTTTATCGCCTTCACTTGATATGGATTGTGTTAGTATATGACTATAGATAAACATAATCATTTTCGAATATTTTGTATCGCAATGGTAAGAATATAAAGTATGTCTAAGATTCGGCAAATATGGTCTCAAATCAATTTTTTTGATCAGTTATAATTTGTGGATGAATTACATTTTTGAATGATAATAATAGTGCATGTACTGTTAGGTCGTATGATTTGTGTCACCTCAAGAATTTATTGGATAATGTGCACCAGAAGAACTAGTAGAATTTTTTTTGTCCCAAACTTTACGATCAATTAGATTAGCACTTCCACTTGACCTTACATCACGTTACTAATTGTGCTCATAGGTAAAACAGAATCATTCCTAACTCTTCTATTTTGCCATCTTTGCAGCGTAATGGACATCTAAGACAGCAAAAAAAAACTCATCCAAGAGGTGCAAAGAAGTTGCATACTTACTGCAACCATTGTGCTGACACCGTGGGATTGGAGTGGGTAAGCATATACACTACAACACTCTCTATGATTAGTTATCTACTACTTCTCTTTCATATAATTTTCCTGATGATTATAAACACACCTAGATTAGGTAGCAATAGTAATATTATAATTACCTAGATTAAGTACCATTAGTAATAGAGTAAATCTGATGGAATTTTTTGCACTTCCCAATCATCTATTAATTAGTATATACCGCAGACCAACTACTTAAAAATTTAAAATCAGCACACCAATTCTTCCATCACTCTTCGGCTAGACCATATTTAAATTCCGGATAATTGCTTTCCTGTCACATTGTTTCCACAGTGCTCTCCTAGTATGACTACATTTTGCAAACCCTTTGCTAACAGCCCGTCCGTTGTATTCTTAGATGTCCATCTTTCCACTTGTTTGGTCCCACTTACGCGCCCTGGGTTTTATCTGAGATCTGCAATACAATTCGATTTATATTATCTGTATTGGGCCAATTCCATATTTACCTTTGTGATTTTCAGGATATACAATTCTCATCGTCTATATATGTTTTCAATATTCTAGGGTCTCACAATTCCACAACTATTTTATGCATTGAGCATTGGATAAACAGTCTGAAAAGACTAGTCATTGTAATAGTGCACATAAAATGCAATAACCCTAACCCATGTATAGAGGAAGCGGAGCAACTGTTGTTTTGACAGATTTCAATAAAAGGTAACGAAACAGAATTTGTTTCGAGTTATAGAGCTTTAGTTTCCATGGCTAGTATGGGTATGGCACAAGAACTCTTAGGTGAAGGAATACATGAGGTAATTTGATTACTTATTTTTGTATCCATTTACTGACAAGGAAGATTATCTAGGATTTAAAATCAAATGCTTGATTAAATTAGCTTTTAGGACAGTGCATCGTTACTTGCAAAAACTCCAGTATTTTATCATTAAAATGCCTAAAGAAGGCTGATGTCATAGATATGCATGTGCTTCGCGAATGAGGTCACCTGCAAGTTCTGCAACTAAATTTTTCCCTTGTTTGATTTTCTTGCATACTTTTTACTGGTCTTCCAAGCTTTATCCTATTTCCTTAGTCTTTTGACAAAAGGTTGTAATGAATGGATCCTACAGAACTGCTGGTAATGTTAGAGCTTCATATTAGAATTTCAACATATTGGTTGACTGCGTTTCTTTATTGGTGATGAGATTTTTTCATGCGAGCCATTGTTTTCATTGTCCGGATAGATTTGGATACAAATGCCTAGGTGAAGACTGTCGTTTAGCACCCCTCTCAAGTGTATGCTGGAAAACTAAATCAGTTGCATAGGTTAGAACTTAGAACATTCATTAGACCATAATTAAGCACAACTTCTCCTTTGTATGTCAGGAATGTCATTATTTGATGTTATCCTTGTCAGGAATGCAACAATTTAATAAGGGAAGGATATAGGTAAATTTAAAGGTTTCTCAATTTTTGATATTTGAAGTTATCCTTGTCCCTTATCATTTTTATTTCACATTCAGTGCGTGATATTCGGTGACGGTGTATACCTCTCTGCAAAAATATAAAGTCGTATGGCATCAGACTCAGAAAACTTCTGTTTTAGCAAATATTCTGCACTTGATGAACCTCCTATGGTCTTAAACAATTAAGTTAGTAACATTGTTTAAATGTTTTATTTTTTGGTGAAAAACAGATTGTCCTAATGCTAAAGTAAGATATATATGGAATTTCACAAAAGCAAAATCAACGCAAATGCAAACAGTCGTGGTGCTTGAGGTAAGAATAATATTTGTTATATCTTATTCCTGTTGAAAAGTTAAACTTGATTTGGGATAATCTTATAATAATCTAAATGAGATTAGAAAATACAAGAAAGGTATGAAGAATTCCTGTAACTAGTAGAAAGATCTAGAGTCCTTGTATAACAAGGAACTGAAGTAAAGTCGTCCATAATTATCTGGACTGTTAACTAAGTAATCAGATGTCCGGGCATTCTAGATTAATCTGGAGTAGTGTTAGTCAAAGTTGGATACTTGATGTAAAAGAAATGTAAAAGGTTAAGAGTCTAGTGGAGTAGGTGGTAGTATATAGTTAGAGAATGTTCTAGACCTTATAAAGGTTGGTCAAGTAATGTAAGCATTGTGAACTGTAATTGAGTGAAGACACCAAGTGAGGTATAGGTGTAATCGACTGAAAAGAAGAGTGAGTGACAAGGTGAGAAAGAGTGAGTGATAAGGTGAGAAAGAGTGAAAGAAGTAAAGTTTCTGTAAGAGAGTAAGGTCCTATACGACAAAAGAGTTTTGGAAGTAATAAAAATTTGTTTCTCCCAATTCCAATTGAGTGACCCGTGAGTTCTTTGAGCGAGTCCTAAACACATTTTCAATACCCATTAGCGTTTATCTCAAACTAATTTCCAACAATTCCGATTTTATTTGTTCCATGATTGTCAAATACTTGTATAGGTGTGGACTAAATCAAGTAACTCCTAGTGTGATGATCTTGCCAATATTTTGTTCTCTTGCGTATGTGATTTTTGTTTCTTCTCTGTTGCAATATGATTAGTTGAATCCATGGGATGCATTATTCATCATCGAAGTTTTTTCCTCTCATTGACGAGTTCTCATAATTGATATGGTTGATGAATAATGTTCAGTTTCATTTCCTTGTCTTGGCACGTTTTGGTATGTCTCTACAACTTTGGCGATGTCTTATTGTATGGAGATGTGATACTTTGCAGGCATCAAAAGTGTTTTTCTTCAGGACGTTGTGACTAGAAAAATTCTTCTAACAATGACGAGAACAAGTCATTTACACAAGAGGCGGTGGAAGTCACTTTAGAGCATTGAGGTTTACAAATTCTCTTCCATTGTAATGAAAGAAATATACAAGTTATTATTTGCTTTTAGTTTTTTTTTTTTTTTTTGTATCATTTTGTTGAACCTTGAATTCTAGAAATAACAAATTATTTAATAAAATACAATTGTCATTTTGGTACTAATTATTTCCCTAAGTATACTACATAACAACGGTAGCATGAACTTACTACAGATAAATGACATTTAACAAGTGCGTTAATGGGATTGAAGGTGACAGTTTTTTTTATAGAAAATCTTACCTACTATGACGGTTTCATGAAAACAACGTTACCTTAGTGCATGAAAAACTAGTATTTGATGACAGTTTTATTTAAAAGATGTTACAGGAACTTGCAAACAATGGCAGGTTAGGTAAGAAACCGTTACCTTAGTGTAAGAACCTGAGTTTCCAATAACAGTTTTATTTAGAAACATTACCGTAAGTCTTTAATAATGACAGATTTATGAAAGAACTGTTACCTTACGGTGATGATTCTGTAACAGTTTCTTATAGACCTTTTGTAACAGAGGCTTTGGTGACAGTGTAAATTTTTTTCAAAACTGTCACATAAGTATTTTGGTGACAGTTTTGAACTGTCATCTAAGCCCATATTTGTACTAGTGATGGTGCGCAGTGTGCGGATTGATTTGGCATTGCTGTCATGGTGCGCAGTATGCGGCTTGATTTGGAATTAGGGTTCTGTGTTGAAAACCCTAATCTGGTATTTTGAAAAAATACCCCTATTAATTATTTACACCTGAGTTAAATGCTCTTAGTTAATGTGTTGCGGGTAACACTAGGTCATGGGGTTTTACGATTTTACCCCTTGTTTAAAAACCACCATCAACAGTGTGCAAATTAGATTTTGAGAAGGCTTTTTTGAGAAGGCTTTTGATAATGTGAATTGGAACTTCTTAAATGAAGTCTTATTTAAAATGGGCTTTGGAGGCGTTTGGCGTGCTTGGATACGAAATTACTTATCTTATTCAAAATTTTCAGTTCTTGTGAATGGTACAACTCATGGATTTTTTGATAGTGAGAAGGGTATTCGTCAAGGTGATCCCCTTTCTCCTTTTCTTTTCACCATTGTTGGAGAGGTTTAGAGTCATATGTTGAGTAAGGCACAAGAAGTTGGTAAAATTTCGGGTTTCTCGATAAAGAACGAGGGAACTAAAGTTAATCATCTCCAATTTTCCGATGATACCATTGTTTTTCTTGATGCGAAACATGAACAAGTAGATTCTCTTCGGTACTTACTTATATGGTTTGAGTTAACCTCGGGCTTAAAAATCAATTTCGCTAAAAGTTATTTGTTTGGAGTATCTCTCGTTGAAGACATTGATTAATTTGCTAATATGTTGGGGTGAAAGAGGTCAAATTTTCCAAGCATTTATCTCTGTCTTCCTTTGGGTGATAAAGTTAGTGGCACTCGAAAGTGGGAGAAGATTATTGAATCATGTTATTCGAGACTCTCTTCTTGGAACGGGAGAACGATATCAAGAGGAGGTAAGTTGACTCTCATCAAAAGTATTTTGGCTAGTTTGCCCATTTATTATTTATCAATCTTTCTTGCTCCATGCTCCGTTACAAATAAGATTGATAAGATAGTAAGAAATTTTCTTTGGGATGATGATTCTAACAAGAAAAGAATTCATAATGTTAGGCGGTCATCCTAAGATCTAGAGAAGGTGGACTTGGAATCCGGAAGACTAAATACATGAACTCGGCGCTTCTCAAAAAGTGGTGGTGGAGATTTGGAACGGCAAAGAATGCTTTTTGGAGAAAGATAATTGTGCAAAACTTGGAGAATCATCAACCGGTTGGGAAACTTTTCAACCGAAAGGTCCAAAGGGTTGTAGTTTATGGTACAATATTTATAATGAACTCGAAGATTTTAACAAACATGTGAAATTTAAGATCGGTGCGGGAAATGAAATTAGATTTTGGGAGGATTGTTGGACTGGAGATGCCGCTTTATGCAATAAATTTCCATTCGCATTTGAAGATACAAGAACAAAAGGGAAAGTGATGGCTAGGTTATATGAGATTTCGAGTAACGGCATCAAATGGAAGTATGTCTCGAAGTAGATATTCTCAAACCATAATGAGGGAGATTGCTTCTATAAACTCTTTACTAGAAGAGGTGAATATTCAAGAGGGGGTCGTAGACTCTAGATTGTGGATGGTGGATAAAAACAATACGGTTGATGCTTATACGGTTAAGTTTGATTCTCTTTGTGACCAAGGCGACACTAGTTTCCCAAGAGATTATTTGGAGTAGACATTATCTGTACAAAGTAAACTTATTTCTATGGCTTTTATATCATGAAAGGTTGATGACGACGGACAAGCTTATTAGAAGAGGCATGGATGTGGATAGGGTGTGCCGGTTTTGTGAAGAAGAAGATGAAACAAGTACCCATTTATTACATGGCTTTTATACCATGAAAGGTTGATGACGACGGACAAGCTTATTAGAAGAGGCATGGATGTGGATAGGGTGTGCCGGTTTTGTGAAGAAGAAGATGAAACAAGTACCCATTTATTACATGATTGTTAGCGAACAAAGAGAATTTGGGATTATTTTGCCGAAGGATGCAACTTCAATTATCGTAATATATCCACAACTATAAAAAATTGGAGACATGATTGGGGTGATGTAAGACTTGACCGTATATGGAACAACTTACCGGTTGCAATATGGTGGTGCATTTGGAAAGAAAGGAATTCTAGAATCTTCAATCAGAAAAAGAGAAACTTGGAAACTCTAATCCGAGATATTAAGATTCAAACTTATTTTTGGGTGGAGTCACACACTAAAATGTTGGGGTTGACGGCTAACATGGTGATAGCATTATGGGACTCGTATTTCTATCGGCCAATTTGAGTTAGATATGAGACGTTTGGTGTTTTATTTTTCTTGTTTTTCTCAATTGGCTTTTTGTTCATTGCCCTTTTTTTGGGTGATCGATTCCAAACTCTGTTTCCTTTTTTTGTGTCGGTTGTATTTATTGGGTTGAGGTACCCCTTAGGTACCTTTTTTTTAATGAATCCTTTCCTATTGACCGATCAAAAAAAAAAAGATGAAAATAGCATAGAGCATGGGAAACAGACCAAGCTATTTCTTCCCCTCAAAACTTCAACAGCTTCTCTAGATTTCTAATCCTGTAACAAAATATAAAAGTTAGCACCAGAATTGTTGTCATGATGCTAAAAAAACGACGAGTTGAAGTACGTTCTTACTGCATATAAAGGAAGTTTACTAGGCGTCAATGGAACATGTATGTTTGTTTTTTCTCGTTTTCATGTCATCGTGACCAGAAAATACCAGCGGACAAGAAACCGATGTCACCAAATGGCCCTATACGCAGTTTTGGGTACATAACACAGCAGGGATCACATATCATAGTCCATCAAGCAGGGATCACAGCCGTCCATAACACAGCAAGTACGGTCAATCATAGAGTACATATATTATAGCCGCGGGATGAAAAGTCAACCATTGTAACTAAACCCTAAATTGGGCCGGCAGCTGTCATCCTTATATAAGTACCATAGTGTTCTACTAACGCAGCCAAAATGTGCCTCCATCTGAAGGAAAGAAGAACCCTAAAAACAGATCATAACTATTCTCATCTCTGTACTATTATCATCAACTGGGGACAACAAGATCATGGCAGAAGCAGTAAAATGGTGGTGGTTGAATACAAGCATCGCCAACAACATGAAGCTTTTTTGCATTATGAATTTTCCTCTCAAACTGTTAATTTTAGTTTTCTGGATACTGGAATGATCCGTCCTTGGCTATTGTTTCCTTCGTCCCAGTCTACAGATTTCTGGCATTCTTCAAGACATCTTTGGTAAATAATCACTTTGTTTTCTGGAAGAGAAGAATAAACAAATAATCGGAACTAAGGAGTTATAGGAATGGGTAATAGGAGATGACGGTTAGTAAAAGAGGAAACATAAATAAATTAATGTATATGAATTGTCTGAGATCTGTTACGACTCTCTTGTAATGAACAAAACAGATTAATTTTATTTTGTATTAATACAAGGATGAAAAGATCCATGTAAGCTTTAAATATTCAGTATTTGTGTTCCACTGCTTAATATATGTGTCATCTGAATCCACTAATTTACGGATAAATTAATTATTACGAATCGGAGAAGTTCCTTCTCATTGGCAGTTTTTTTTTTTTTTTTTTTTTTTTTTTTTTTTTTTCTTCTTCTTCTTCGATGTAAAACAAGATTAATTCAAGGCAACTGGATTGAGTAAATGTCAAAAGGCATAAACGCTTATTCAAGGCCAGGAGTCAAACTGCTCTTTGCCTCATACCACCAATGGCTCTCTTCTATACACAAAGAGCAAATCACCATTATCAAAAAATTACTGAGAAGATCATCAAGAATGCTAGTAGCCCCTGCAAAAATAAATTTTCTAGTAGGTGACTTGTGAAAAGATATCCAACAAGAAAGAAAAGATGCATAATCCATCTATCTACATTGTATGATTTTCCAGAATAGGAGCCAACTTATTGTATCAACATGGATTGCCACCCGGTAATTGTTACCGATATAGCCAAATGTGCCTATCATATGTACACACTAGAGAGTATTTTTATTTATCTAATTAAAAGAGTAAAGGAGAAATAAAAGTATGTATGAGTAATGGAAGAGGAAGATTTTTTATCTAAATCTATATAATATGAAATGATAAATTGTAGTAGGAGATCTGAATAGTTTTAGTTTGCTTAGATCCATGTACGATGTTTGGATGAAATCCTCAATATTTTCATCTCATTTTATTTTTTTCACATTTTTTCTGATTGAAATTTGCCAATGAAATAAAAGCAAAAACATATTGTCGCCAAAATAGTAAAATCATAAAACTGAGGAAGGGTTGGTACCGGTATAAATTTTCAGACAAACAAGGTCTTTTATGTTAGAATACGGGCATCCAACTCAAACCCAATTGGCAATGAGTGGAGAGGCCCTAAGGGATTATAAACCGCAACATCTTAGATGCCCAGACAATGTGGGACTAATAATCTCAACACGCCCCCTCACGTGTAGCCACGTTGGGTCTAACACGTGGACAATTAAATCGGATGACGCGGAGTAAAGGCGCGGTCAATGACTCAACGCAAATAGCACGCTCTGATACCATGTTAGAATAAGGGCATCCAACTCAAAACCAATTGGCAATGAGTGGAGAGGCCCTAAGGGATTATAAACCGCAACATCTTAGATGCCCAGACAATGTGGGACTAATAATCTCAACATTTTACACAGTTCTGCCAATACGTAGGGAGATCTATAAAGTGCGAGCTCTTTATCCATTACAAGGTCCAAGCATCCTGGTGTGCAACCTCAAAGAAAAAAATTCAAAACACACACACATACACAGTACGTGATTTTAAGCAATGAATCAACAATTAAGTACTGCAAATTGTGTTACGAGTTACGGAGATAATAATCTCATGGTAACCAAAAATGCACTCAAGGATATGGTGAGAAAAAACAAATGTTCGCACCAATAGAAGCATGAGCCATTAGCTAAATCAAATTGTGGAATTAAACCCTCAGCAATAACACGGGAATAGTGTTTGGTTCAGGTTATGTAAAAAAAAAAAAATACTATATTTGTCAAACGAAAATGCTCATGCACCTCAAATTCGCCTAGACTCAAAATTACACTGGGACAAGCTCCCCAAAACATTCCAACCCTTTTGAACACTCAGCGTGATCCAAACAGATAATCACAACCGTCTATAGATATGCTGATATCAGTCCTGGCATACAATTACAGCCGTTAGATCAATGATACAAATCACCGACTGTAACTTCAACCCTGAAACGTACATATCTCACCTTTATAAGCAAGTTTTGCACCCAAAATCCCAAACTGCTTCTCCCTCCCTCATCTGTGTAGGCAGAGAAAAACATAAACTCTAGAAAGTAAAAATACATCACAACTATTCTCTCATATATGTATGATTTTCATATAAGCATACATATAAGCATAAACGCCTATATGCTAAGAAGGCGGTTGTACTAGTGTACATTTTTTTTTTGATCGGTAAAGAAAGGATGTACTAGTGCAGATTTGAAACTTGAGAGTCACAACTTAACTTCGAGTCTACCACGTTATGGAACTATAAGTCTGTTTTACTAGGCGCCAATGGAGCCTCTATGTTGTGTGTTTTTTTCCTCATGTCATCGTGACCTTACCTCAAGAAATTAAGCGCCTTTGAATTTGATGCAGGAAATAAGTGCACATACAGATACATGATATATAGCACCACACCAACGGATGAGAAATGGATGTCACCAAATGGCCTATAAGCAGTCCTGAATACACGTAACTAATTAAGTTCTTAAGTTCTTAATATTTTGTGTAACCAGCCGAAAAACCAAATGTCCCAACTACAAGCACAGCCGTAAGTTCCCAACTAATTCAGTTCTTAAGTTCTTAATATTTTGGCCTATAAGTAGTCCTGAATACACGTAACTAATTAAGTTCTTAAGTTCTTAATATTTTCCTAAATGGCCTATAAGTAGTCCTCAAATTCACACTCAATTTACACTCGGACAAGCTTCCAACTACAAGCAGAAAATATCACAGCCGTCTACGGATATAAGACTGTCAGTCGTCCCATACGATCACAGCCGTTAGATCAATAATAAAAATGAAATGGCCGATTCTAACTCAACCCTAAAACGCACACATCTAACCCAACACTCATATAAGTAGTGCAGTTTTCTGCTTCTCCATTCAGAATTCCAAACTGCGCCTCCCTCGTCCCTTCTTTGCAGAGATAGAGAAAGAAAAAACCCTAAAAACAGATGACAACAATTCCGTCATCTATTTGCATCAACAAATTCATGGCAGAGGCAAGTGGTGGTGGTTCAATAGCATCATCACCATCAACAACAAGCGATTTGCACTATGATTTTTCCTCTCAAAATGTTAGTTTTAATCATTTTTCTTGCCGCACGAGTTCTTGTAGTTATATAATCATGTTTCCGACTCGTAGTCTCTTGTCCTGAAAGATAGAACAGAGAGTAAAATACAAGGATTGGAAGAGATGATGCAAAGAGGATCTTTATTTTCTAATTAAAAGAGGAGAAAAAAGTATGAGCAAAGAGGAAGATTTTTAATCTAAATGTATGTAACAATTACCAAAAACTAAAGAAATATATGAAATGATAAATTGTAGATCTGAACATTTTTATTTTGCTTTGATCCATGTATGATGTTTAACTTCATGTAGATATCCTCAATATTTTGAGTTCCACTTCATAATATTATCTAGTGAAGTTCATTCTTGAAAATTCCCCCTGTATCATCTAATCTTGGTCAGTACCCTAGAATACTACAAGTAGAAATTGATCGTTTAGTCCCAAAGTTAGTGGGCTTTAGTGGGAAAGGAATTTAGGCTTAAAAGATTTCCTACGTTGTGGTGTTTATGGGAGTGAGAGCTCTTTATCCAGATGAAACCTAGTGGTAACATCTCATTTTTTTGCAGATAACTAGCTTAAAAGATTTCCCGTTTTTAATTTTTCTTTTTGAATTGAACTTTTGAAAACGAGAATTGACTTATAAAATGTAGTGGGAGCAGAATGGTAGAAAACATGCTGTGTTTGGTGGATGTTCCATCTCATAAAAAGAAATTTTTAAGTACTCTCATAAAAAGAGAGTAAAAGAGAAAGATTAAAAGCGATAAGTGATGGAATTGGAGGATTTTTAGTGAGATGTGAACAGTTGTATTTTACTTTTGTATCCATGTATGATGCTTGAATGTAATCCGAGTCCCACTGCATAATATTTGCATCCCATTTTATGTATCTAGTTATTTTACGCAGCAAATAGATCCCCATGGAATTCAATGATTTTTTTTTACATACGAACAAGGTCTTACCCTGATTCCAGACTAATGCGCTGGTTGAATACGCCTTGTTGACAGTTCTGAACTAGTGCATCAGTTTACAAAAATAACACGGGAGTAATCTGTTCCAACCAAATGTTTTTGCAAACGTTTAATTTTACGGGGTCATCAGTTTAAAATTGAAATCGCTAATTTTACGGGGTCATCAGTTTAATCTGTTACCGCATTACACGGGAACAACTCGGTTCAGATTCTATCAAAAAAAATTACTCCCTCCGTTCCGATTACTTGACGTTGTAGAGTTTTTCACGGATATTAAGAAATATCAGAGAGAGTAAAATTTTTCCTATAATACCCATATTAATTTCTACTTAAAGACTTAAATGACCTAGTTTTGTGTTTCTAGATTGTAGAGAAAGTTGTCAATCCCGTAATAATTACTTGGGATGAAGAGGTGATGAGTAAAGAAGTAAACAAGATTGAGTATATATCCTCCATGGGGTATATTTCAAAATTAGAGTAATTGTTTTTGTGTTGATTCCCATGAGAATTAACTCTCTGGTGTGATTCCAAAGTAGGGGTAGATTAGTGAAAATTGGGAAAAAAAACTAAAACTATCATCTAATTTGGAACACAAGAAAAACCCTAAAAGAGCAAGTAAATCGGAACGGAGGGAGTATTTTGTTACATCAAATAACACTAAATTTTACGTTAGTCCTGGAACACGATTACAGCCGTTAGATCGATAATAACAAAATTGAAATCGCCGATTGCAACTCAACCCTAAAACGTATACATCTAACCTAGCCCTCATAAGTTTTCTACTTGTGCAGCCAAAATTCCAAAACCCTCCTCAGTGCAGAGAAAGAAAGATAAACCCTAAAAACAGATCACAAGAATTCTCTCATCTATGTATGATTATCATCGACGACAACAGAAAAATCATGGCGGAAGCAGCAATTGGTGGTTTAATACCGTCATCACATCGACAACAAACTATTTGCACTATGATTTTTTTCCTCTCAATATGTTAGTTTTAGCGGGTTCTTCTTGTGACATGAGTTCATGTAGTTCTTTAATTTCCTCTCCAACCAGTTCAGTAACTCCTGCATCTCCTTTCATACTCGTGGTCGTAGTCCCGCAGGCTAAAACAGAGTAAAAGAGAGTAAATTAGAAGAGATAGATGCAACACATGGAGGATTTTTATTTTCTAATTAAAAGAGTGAAAGGAGAAAAAAAAAATCGGAGTAGTGGAAGAGGATGATTTTATTTTATCTGAGAATATATGTAATTAACGTTTGTCAAAAATTAAAGAAGTGGTGAAATGATAAAATTGTAGATCTCAACACTTCTATTTTTCTTTGAATCTCTGATCCATGTATGATGTTCAACTTCATATTGAAATCCTATTATTTGACTGCATAATATTTGTATCTCATTTTTATTTATTTTTTTCATTCTTGAAAATACACCATGGATCATCAAATCTGGATTCTGGTCCGTACCATAGAAGTGCAACCATACTTGGAGGCCACAGCTTGTTTCAGTCTGTTATTACCGATATTAAGTCAAGTGTTGCAAATAGATATGCTGAAAATGTTTTCACCAAATTTGCGTTAGTAAACTCAAAATCAACGCCTCAATTTTCTGCACATTGATCACTTTCATACATCAATACCTAGTCAAAATTAAAGCAAGAATTGAAAGGAAGCAAAGATGAGTCTTCCACCGAGTCTTTATGTAATTAAAAAAGAGTAAAAGAGAAAAAAGTATGAGTAATGGAAGAGGAAAATTGTTTGTTAAATCTATGTAACAACATACAAAAATTTAAAGAAAAATGAAATGATAAATTGTAGATCTGAACATTTCTATTTTGCTTAATTTGTCAGCGAGACAGAATTAAACCGTCCGCATTAGCTTTATAACACATAATTCTGTTCGATTATGACTGCCACTTCTTGACTAATCAGCACCAAATGTACATGCTCATGCACCTCAAATTTACACTCATGTAATGCATTAAACTGATGAAGGGGACAGCAAGGCGTATACACATATTTGCATATAACCAAGGTCTTATCCAGAGTTCAGTTCTAAACTAGTACCAGCAAGGTAAATCTTTTCAAGATTCTGCCCTTGCGTTTTGGTGTTTATAGAGTGCGAGCTCTTTATGGATTCCAAGGTCTAACCGTCTCTTTAATCTCCGGGTTTAAATGGTTGTGCCACCTAAAACTCGTGCATAAATTTTCAATCGCAAAAACACACACCATGTGACATTAAGGAATGAATGACAATCATATGGTGTGAAAAAGAAACGCTTGCACCAATTAAATTGTCATTATATATTCCAACCCATTTAAATTTAAATAATTTAAATAGATATCCCAAACAGATAATTACAGCCGTCTACAGATATATGCGGATCAAATATTATGGTCGGTCCTTACATACGATTCCAGCCATTAGATCAATAAGGAAATCACCGGTTGTAACCCAACCCTAAAGTGGGCACATCTAACCTCACCCTAGTTATAGTTTTATACTAGTAGTTTTCTACTTCTCCATCCAAAATTCTAAACTGCGCCTCCCTCGTTTCGTATGTGCAGAAAGAAAGATAAACCCAAAAAATAGATCACAACAATTCTCTCAACGGCAACAACAAAATCATGCAAGGAAAACAATCGTTGGTGGTTTAATAGCATCATCACCATTAACAACAAGCCATTCGCACTATGATTTTTCCTCTCAGTTAATTTTTGTTCTATCCAATCTACACTGGCTCGGATGAGCTCGTGTTAGTTCTTTTCTGGATGTACCATGGCAAATTGAGTTTCTGCGGAGTATAAAGAGAGAGTAAAGTAGATGGATTAAAAGCGATTACCGATGGAAGACGAGGATTTTTAGTGAGATCTAATTAAAAGTGTAAAAGAGAAAAAAGTACTTGGCATGAAGAGGTAGTTTTTCATTTTATTGTGTCAATCTTTTTATCTTAACATATATAACAATTACCCAAAATTAAAGAAATGGCGAAATGATAATGAACAGTTCTATTTTATTTTTAAGGTATCATGTTTGAATGTCCTCAATATTTGAGTCCCACAGCATAATATTTACATCTCATTTCAGGGGCGGAACTATGCACATGCTAGCCCTGGCTTAAGCCACCCCTGGAAAAAAAAATTGTTTACATACAAGTTAGTAAAAGACAGCCCTTTTTGGTTCAAACCCACGTACTCCTAAAGCCAAGCCAGGGTAAAAATCAAGAGCCGAGCTAGGGTAATATCAAGAGCCAAGCCAGCCCTCAGCAGCCAATGTAAAAATCAAGAGAAACATGTTTTGTTTTTGCTTCTGTTCGCGGAAGAAAGAGAGAAAAAGAAAATAAGAAACCCTAGGTACCATTTTAACAGGTATGGTTACTTGATTACTCAATGATTTGATGTGATCTAATGGGATACAGATGAAACATTTATCAACTTACTTGATTATTTTCATGAAAATGACATGGGTTATCTGAATTTTAGGTTAATTTTCTTGGGTTTGTGTAATTGAAACTTCGGTGATTTTGCTGATTTGACGTGATCTAATGGGTTAAGAATGAAATTTTATGAAACTTAATTGCTTTCTTTCATGAAAAGGGCATGATATTTTCATAATTTTAGGTTAATTTCATTTGGGTTTATGTAATTGAAAATTTGAATGAAATTTAAGGTTTAATCTTTGATGTTATAAGTGAATGTGAATCTGTGATTAACAAATTAGGTGACTTAGTTGTCAGGATTCATGGGAATTGAATGTTGATGGTGTGAGTCCTGATTGTGATTGTTTTTTTTTTCTTGGCTAAGGATTTTTTAAATTTTTTGGTTTGTATAAAAGAAGTATGCACATCAACACTCTGATTTTTGTGAATCATGAAGCGAATCCCCTGCTCCATTTTGCATAAAGGTTCAGTAGATTGGCTTGATATTCAGACCACCTGATTACACACATATAGATGGAAAAGAGTGTGTGCTAGCTTCTTGCTACTTTGTATAGATCAATGTTTGCTTATGTATGACAAGTAGAAATCTGGAGGATAGTAGTGTTTACATTTTTATCATATATCTATTATTAAATAAACTAAATTTGTAGGTTGATAGGATACGATATCGACTCTCCGTCCACCGGTGAGACTTAAACGAGGAAGATTGGAAGCGTTTTACCGGCCTATACGAAGAAGAAGTCGAATCGGAATCGTTTGTCTGGTAACGTTGAGCTTGATGAAGTTGTCCACATAGTTGAACCCGAAGATTTTCTCACCCAAAGAACTCAACTAGAAGAAGTCGGACCTTCAGAAAAGATCGTGACGAGGTAATAAGTAATGTTATTTTTGTCTATCTTTACCGTCTCTTTAAAGTAAATTGTGTCATTGTGTGAACATTATTGCTTGGTTGTTTCTGTTTGCAGGTGTGATATGTGCTCATAAATCCATTACAAAATTTACTACAATTGTCTGGATTGGTAACTGGAAGTTCAGATATTCTGCAAGTGTCGTCGACTAGGTAATCCTCTTTTATTTTTTGCATCGCAAAAAAAAAAAAAATTCTTACAAGTATGCATAAAATTTTTCCAAGCCACCCCTAGTCTTCAATCCTGGTTCCGCCCCTGGAGTCTCATTTGATTTAATTTGATTTTTTTTTTTTTTCATTTTTGAAAATACCATCGAATCTGGAATCTGGATTTACCATAGAAGTGTTTCAGTATTTTACCTCTAGAAAAATGAAGTGTTTGATGCCGCAAATAGATGCCCATAAAATTCAATAAAACACCACCAATGGGTCAGAAAAATATTGTCACCAAATTTGCGCAATAAAATTAAAATTTTCCCCTGGAGATACAAGTTGCGAGCAAACTGTTGACTTAACTAAACTGAAACACGAATGTATATTGGTGCATTACTGTTTGAAACATGAGTATGGTACGCAACATAGTCTTGTACCTCTAGGTAATGAAGCAACCTTAAGTTTGATTTCCTTAAGTTTGGTGCATAAAACTGATGAAGGGGTAGCTAGCGGTATAATTTTTTTACTTATAAACAAGGTCTTATCCTGAACTAGGAGTCTAGGACCCTTCTGGCGGTATATGTAAGAAGATTTATGGAGTGCGAGCTCTTTATCCAATCCAAGGTCAAGCATATATCTTTTCAGGTTTAAATAGTTGTGCAACCTACGTGGCATCTTTACTACTCGCTAGAGTTTCTTTTCTGCGTCGTCCTTCAAGAAACATGAGAAAGCAAGAAGCATGTTTAATTGATAACTCTGTTAGAGAACGGAAAATGGGTCATTTGTTCAAATATTTGTAAAACTTGGTTCAAATGGATGAGTAAAAATTAGTATGGGTGAAATGGACACAAAAAAAATAGCAAAAATGAAACTGGATTCGTCTTGGCTTAAACTTAAAAAAGAGTGAGGATGAAACTGGATGCATCCTGATGTAAATTAAAAATAAGAAAAAGTATTTGAAAATGGGTAGGATAAAACTGTTTACATCCTGGCTATTTTTACATTCTCGTCCATTTAAAAAGTATCAAATTCTACAAGTCTTTTTCACCCAGAAATTATTGATTTTGGTCTTTTTAACCAATTTTGTGGTTAGAGAACTGATAAGAGTCGAAGAAGAGACTCGGCACAAACCTAATACATCCATGCATGGTCCTTCAACAAGGCGAGGATGGAGAACCTTTGCCAAACATCTCTTGTTAATCCGTGGAAAGAGAAATATTCAACATAATTGGAAAACATAACTGAGAGGAAAATGGCATTGATTTAAAGGGTTGAGAGCACGGGAATCAGACAAAGCCATTTCTTCCCCTGAAAACTTCAACAACTTCTCTGGATTTCTAATTATGTAACAAAATCTAAAAGTTAGCAAGAGAATTATTGTCATGATGCCATGAATGCCGTATGACTAAAAAGACAGAGATGTAAAATGACTATATGAGATCGAAGAAAAAAAAAATAGACGAGGTGAAATACGTTCATACTGCATACAAAGGAAGTTTACATGGTCATTGACCATGTTATTTTGGAGTTACTACGATTATAGATAAGCATAAACTCCTATATATACTAAGAAAGCAGTCTGTTACTTGAGAGTCACGATTTAACTTCTAGTCCACCATGTTATGGAACTATGAGTCTGTTTTACTAGGCGTCAGTGGATCCTGTATATATTGTGTGTTTTTTTTCTTCATGTCATCGTGACCTTACTGTCTCAAGACATTAAGCGCCTTTGAATTTGATGCAGATACATGATATAGCACCACACCAACGGATGAGAAATCGATGTCACCAAATGTCCTATAATCACATTTTCGAGTAGCTCGTGTAATTCCACAAACTCCTGTGCTACTCTTTGTCTCTCAACCTAAAACAGAGAGTAAAATGCAAGGATTGAAAGAGATGATGCTAGGGCAGGATTTTTAATTAAAAGAGGAGAAAAAGGTATGAGTAATGGAAGGGGAAGATTTTTTATCTAAATGTATATAACAATTACCAAAAACTAAAGAAATATGAAATGATAAATTGTAGATCTGAACATTTCTATTTTGCTTTGATCCATGTATGATGTTCAACTTCATGTGGAAATCCTCAGTATTTTGAGTTCCACTATTATTTTATTTTTTTTCATTCTTGAAAATACCCCCAGTATCATCGAATCTGGATTCTGGTCAGTACCATAGGTTTACAACCATGCCTAGAGGCCATACCTTGTTCCAGTCTGTTTACCGATAGATAATGAAATGCTGTTCACTTTGATGCGGCAATCGAATTAAATCATGTAACTGATGAAGGGTACTGACTGCTAGCGTAAATTTATTTACATACAATACAACCACCAAGGTCTTATCCAGAGTCCAGACTAAGGTCACTAAAACCATGGTTGAACCATCGGCTAGTGAATCTTTTAAATATTCTGCCCCTACGTTGTGGTGTTTGTGGGAGTGAAGCTCTTTATCCAAATGCAACCTAGTGGTAACATCTCATTTTTTTTTTATTTTTTTTTTGATAACTAGCTTAAAAGATTTCCCATTATTAATTTTGCTTTTTGAATTGAATTTTTGAAAACGAGAATTGATTTATAAAATGTAGTTTAAGCAGAAAAAAATTTAGTTTGAGAAGAATGGTAGAAAACATGCTGTGTTTGGTGGATGTCTGCACACCACGCAAAAATCATGAGGTGCCTTCCACACAAGGGAATCTCCCAATAAACATTTTATGAGACAGAGGCAGTATAGGCATGAGCCATTAGCTATATCAGATTCTCTGCAACACAGAATTAAATCCTCGGCATTAGCTTAACATCACCCGAATAATCTGGTTCCTTTTATGTCAAGAAAAAAAAAAAAAAATTATTGACTGCCACTTATATAGGCTAACCAACGTAAACAAAAATGCTCATGCACCTTAAGTTTGCTTAAACTCAAATTACACTTGGACAAGCTCCTAAAAAATTCCAACCCTTCGAACACTCAGCGTGTTCCCAAACAGATAATCACAACCGTTTATAAATATGCTGATATCCAAATATTACTGTCAGTCCTAGCATAAGATTACAGCCGTTCGATCAATAATAGAATTGAAATCACCGGCTGTAGCTCAACCCTAAAACCTATACATCTGACCGAACCCTTATAAGTAGAGATACTAATGAATCCAAAATTCCAAACTGCGCTTCCCTCTTGGCCGTGTAGATAGAGAAGTAAAGAAAAACCCTAAAAACAGATCACAGCGATTCTCCCATCTATGTATGATTATCATTAGTGACAACAACAAAATCATGGCAGAAGCAACAAATGGTGACTCAATAGCATCACCAGCACCAACAACAAGCTATGCACACTATGATTTTTCCTCTCAATATATTAATCTAAGTCTTTTTGATTTCCTCATGAGTTTATGTTAGTTCATTATTTAGCTCCAATCATCTCGTGTAGTAAGTCCGGCAATGGCTCGAGGTTCGTTCATGCAGAAGTCCAGCACTGGCCGATGATAGTAGAAGTGAAGGATAAGTGATGCCAGGAGGAGGAGGATTTTATCTAATTAAAAGAGGAAAAAGTATTTAGTAATGGGTAGAGGAAGATTTTTATTTTAGTTATCCGAATTAAACAAATATGAAAAAATTTATAGGAGATCTGAAGAGTTTTATTTTTCAATTTAGGAGATCCATTATGAGTATCATGTTCATATGGACAAATGGAGTCTTTGATGCGAAAAATAAAAGAACCACCAATGGGTCAAAAAAATACTATAAATTTGTGTTAGTAAAATTCTAAATCAATGCTTCAATTTTGCATATATATAAATTGAATTTGCGTTTGTATATTCTAAAAATAGTTACCACCAATGTTAATACTCCCTCCGTCCCTAATTAGATTAGCTAATTGGTTTTTAGTTTTGTCCACAAATAGATAAACTATTTCATTAACCAAGGGGATATTTCTAAAACTACCATTTTAATTAATTATTTTTTCTATAAGAAATATATGTATAATTTGATAGTCATGTTTATATTCGTTGCGTAGGTGTTTTAAAATGCTTTCAACGATATAAAGTTTATAAAAAACCGTGGTATAGTTTAAGAGATAAATCGTTTTTAAATTTTACTAATTATTGCCCATAAGGGTATAATTGTAAACAATACTTAAATATACTCCACTTTCGTCCTTGCCTTAAATTTGTGCAAACTACAAGTAGCTCATCTAATTAGGGACGGAGGGAATATTGTTACTATTGTATATTGGTGCATTAGTATGGTACGCAACATAGTCTTCTACATCTAGTTAATGAAGTGACCTTAAATTTGATGCACATAAGAGATGATTTCTTTCTGAAATATAGGGAGAGCTACCGGTATAAAAAAATTTACAAGCAAAATAAGGTCTTATCCGGATTCCAGACTAATCCCGCTGTGCAGGTTGAATAATCGCCTTGTAGACAGTTCTGAACTAGTACCTGCCTGCAAGGTAAACCGATGTCACCAAATGGCCTATAAACAGTTTTGAACACACATAATTTCATAATCCATCATAATTTTGTATCCTACATGCGAAAAAAAATATGGAATAACACATTAACGGAAACTAGTATTGAGGAATGAACGCACCAAATCTAACAAGATTGTTAATAGGGCCGGGAGGCCAATTTTCTTGAGAGCCTAATAAAATTCATATAAGGTAAGCCAATTTTGTGCAAGAAATGTAAACGTTCATGCACCTCAAATTCACTTCATCACTTGAACTCAAACGACAGTCGGAGTAGCTCCCAATTGCAAACATATAATCACAGCCGTCTACAGATATGCTGATATCAAATATTACACGTTAGATTGTAACGCACACACTAGTACTAGTAGCCCTTATAAGTAGTATAGTTTGTGCATCCAAAAATCCAAACTGCGCCTACGTCTGTGTAGAAGGAAAGAAAAAAAACCTAAAAACAGATGACAAAAATCCCCTCGTCTATTTGCATCAAATGGCGGTGGTTCTATAGCATCATCGATCACCATCAACAACAAGCTATTTGCACTATGATTTTTCCTCTCAAAATGTTAATTTAATTTGTTTTCCTTACCCCATGAGTTTATGTTCTATAATCATCATTCCACTCAGATCGTGTATTTCCACCAACTCCTGTGGTAGTCGTAGTCCTGCAAGCTAAAAAGGAATTAACAGATCCGAGTAAATTAGAAGGATTAGAAGAGATAATGCAACAGGAGGATTTTTATTTATTAATCAAAAGAGTAAAAGGATAAAAAATATTGAGTAATGGAAGAGGAAGATTTTAATTTATCTGCGAATGATACAATTGTAGATCTGAACAGTTTTATTTTACTTTGATGTATTCAACTTTATATTGAAATCCTAATATTTGAATCGGAAAATGGGTCATTTGTCCAAAAAATTTTAAAACACGGTTCAAATGGACGAGTAAAAAGTTTTATGGGTGAAATGGACACAAAAAAATAGCAAGGATGACTCGGATTCATCCTGGTTTAAACTTAAAAAATAGCGAGGATGAAACTGGATGCATCCTGTGTAAATTAAAAATAAGAAAAAGTATTTGAAAATGGGCGGGATGAAACCGGGTTACATCCTGCCTATTTTTAAATTTTTGTCCATTTAAACAGTATCAAAATCTAACTGTCCTTTTCACCCAGGAAATTTTAATTTTGGTCTTTTTAACCAATTTTGTGTATTCGAATCACATGCACTGCATAATATTTGCGGCATATCATTTTATTTTATTTTCATTCTCGAAAATACCCCATGTATCATTTAACCTGGATTCTGGTCAGTACCATAGAAGTGCACCAAATTTGCTTTAATAAACACAAAATCAATTCCTCGACATTGTATTCTTCGATCTCCACCTCCAAGTTTAAATGATTATGCCACCTAAAATATGCAAAAGTTAATTACAATTGCAAAACACACACATAAACACTACGTGATATTAAGCAATGTACAATTGCACTTGCAGACATACAAAGGGAACCAAGTGGTAACAAACTACGCCCACAAATGCAGCTTTACATTTATTAGGTTTGTCAAGCAAACTATGTTAGCTAATAGCATGTAATGTACGAGTGTGAGTGAATGTGTGTGGTGTATGTTGTGAGTGTGTGTAACACACGTGAGACTGGCGGTTGCAGTTACAAGAGTCGAGTATATCAACTCAGTCTGTCCCGTAATCAAATCAATCTTTTCTAATCAAATTCATTTTGAATCTAAAATCGTAAGAAATGTAGAAACCAGGTTCTTCTGTGTTACCATGGTATCATCGAGGGGGGAAGCCTCACGGCGTCGATCCTTGGCGATTTCCTGAACTTTCATCACCACCACCACCACCATTAATCTCTTCTTCTGCTGCTGCTGATCTAAATTTTCTGATGATTCATGGAGGTTTTGGTAGAAATTAGGGTTTTCGTTTGATACCTGCTGCGTCAACAATATGAATCAAGCCTGATTCTCAGATCTGAAATTTGGTTTATCTAGTATGTGCTCTTGGCGATTCTGGTGTACAATATGGAATTCAATTGGTTTTTTACTTCAATTTGGATTTCGGTTGGTTCTGCTTCTTCAATATCAACTGGTAAATCGAATCTATGCTGTTAATCTCAATTTTTATCTCTAGATTACTTCAAATCTGATTTCATGTGTTCAATTTCTACATCACTATCTCAACAACATTCAGTTCTATCTTCAAATTCAGTTTTCATCATAACTATTGGTTTGAATTTGACCTAGTTATTTTATCAAATCTTATTAGTATTGATTCCTGAATCTATTCGATCTGAGCATGCCTATTTCTACTACAACGGTTAGCTAGGGAGAAGCTTAATTTTGTTCCATTGGATAGTGAAGAACAATTCTTCTTAAATTCAGTAGATATTGAGGTACTTCTGTGTATTGATTGTTTGCGGCACCCGGTGTGGGCTTAATCTTGCTTCGGTTAGCTATTCCTCTCATTGTTACTTTGGTACAGTCCTCATAGTAGTGGTATATGAGTGAGTTGGTTTGTGTGCATAATGATGAGACTGAGGATGATGCTCTGGGATTGAATTTGGTGATGATACTGGTATACAGATTGGAGTTCTTTTGTTGAGTCTTCATTCAACTGTGAATGTAGCCCGTGATCCTTTATCTTTACTTTCTTGTTTGTAATTTTTAATTCATGAATAATACACATCCATCTGAGATCTTGTTGTCAATATATCATTTGAATAAGTGGAAGATTGAATAAGTAACTCTTAGTTCTTGCTATTGGAAGGATGTATTGGGTTTTGCAGCTGTGCAGTTCTATGGTTGTGCTGGTCTGTGACGAATTGTTATTCTTCAGGTTCAATGGCCATCTCAAGTCCCAGCTAGTGCCACTTCCTCTGTATCTCCTACTTATCTATATATCATCTGTGGTTTACAAAAGTATTGATGTTGTGTTTAGAATGCTTGTTGGTTGCTTATCTTCAGTTATAGATTTTGGATGGCAATTCAACCTAAGAATCTGGTCCTTATTGTGATGTATAAGTGAGAGAAATGGTGCTGCTCTTCTTGCCTCTTCTTTGGACGTTTACTTATCTTCTGCTCATCTTTTCTATTACGCTCTTGCCTTTCACCTACTGCTGCAACTGTACACCTAGTGCATCAACTGTCAATGCTGCTACCATCATATTTTCTGGCTACTTACTACACATGCATCAACCATTGCAATATTCAACGCTTAATACTCCTTATGGTTACCACTTTCTGTTACATTAGTACTACTGCATGCTTTATGTATATCCTACACCAGCTACATAATTTGGGTCATGTGTCTTATGCTTTATGCTGTTTTGGTAAATTTTCTAGTAGATGGTAAATCCTTTCAAAATTCTGCCCCTACGTTTTGTGGTGTTTATTGTTAGATAATTGAAGACTTATTATTTCCTAAGTTAGCCGTGACTATTTTTTGAAAGGGGTTTCCTAAAACAACTAGAATTCTTGGTGGCCAAGTTTGTAACCTATATAAATAAGTAAATAGGCCTTGTAGAATTTGCATTGTGTAGAAAACGATTAAGAGATCAGTGAGAGATTTCGTGTATAGATTTTAGCGCTAAAGCTAGCTAGGGTTTCATTGTGATAGCATGTTGCGGTGCAACCAAGGGTTTGTTGCAATTCACACGACGTTGTAATCGTTTTTCTTCATAGTGGATTTGAGTTGGTGCTGCTCAAGTGGACTTAGAGAATATATACACATTGTATGTATTGGTCGAACCACTATAAATCTTGTGTCTTGTGAGAGGGTCACAAAGTTATTAGAAGTATAGACGTCACCTAAAGTGGAACGGAGGGAGTATAATGCACTTAATGATCATTATGGTGTGAACAGGAAATGCTTCCAACAATATGAGCATATATTAGCTAACTAGCCAACACCAAACGTAAATGTCCATGCACTTCAAATTCGCCTAAACTCAAAATACACTCCCAAAAGAGTTCCAACCCTGTTAGGTTGAAACGGATAATCACAGCCGTCCACAAATACCCTCAGATATGATTTAAGCCGTTAGATCAATAATCCCATAATAAATTGCAACCCTAAACCCTAATCCGTTATAAGTAGTCTTATGCATACCAAACTGCGCCGCCCTCATTTCGTTTATGTAGATGGAGAAAGAAAGAAAATCCCTAAAAACAGATCACAACAATTCTCTCATGTAAGTATGATTATCAACGGCACCAATAAATGATAGGTGTAGAATACACCGTATTTAATATCTAGTATTTATGCTTTCTTTGCGAGTTTTCTTGTAAATTATGTATCTTATGTGTGCTTTTGAGTTTATTAGGTGCAATGGAGTCATTTGGAGCAAAAAGACCAATTGGAACTCGTTCAAATACAAGATTTCTACTTTTCATTGTGTAGAGGACGAGAAGACGAAGGCAATGGCGAAAGAACGGAGTCATTCTGAGTTCGTATGAAGAAGTTATGAGCAAAACAAGAACTTGGAAGACTAAGGGCAAACTTGTCATTTCATCAAGGGCGAAGACTATTTGGAGTCCATAGGTGGTTAAGGGGCTCTCATTCAGGGTACCCCTTATCACTCGGCCAGTGGGTGTTACTAACACTTTGGGTAGCCCTTATCCAGAGGATGGTTATCTTTGGATAGCACCCAATTGGAGTCGGCCCTATCCATGGCCCAGATCCGGATCCGAACCCGAAATCGGATCCAGACCCACTTCACAACCTAACCATATGTTTATTTCGAGAGAACTTGTTTCTCATTATTCATTTCATTTTTCCTGAAATTGAAAGTTAAGAGAGAGAGCAGATGCTGTTAATGGTGGTTGTCATGGTTTCTTGAGAATTACAGAGACAGGGAAGAACTAGGAAGATGGTTTGATGAGATCTCGCAACACAAATTGAATTTGAAATGAAGGAGAAAGAGAAATTGTTGCTGCTTCCATGGCAGAGATTGAGATACAGAGAAGAAATAGGGTTTCACTTTTGATTCAATCGGACCAAAGGAAAGAGGAGGAGATGGTGGTAGTCTCTGCGATTGATGGGTTTTGAATCGAGACAGGATTGAGCCGCTGTAATATTGAGAAAGAAGAGATGAATCAGATCGAATTGGGTTCTGCTGGGATTCAAATCGAGACCAAGTAAAATTGCAAACTGTGAATACACAAATGAAATGGGTTCTCGGTGTTGGTGTCGCTGATTACATGAGTTGTGATGGAGTTGAAGCCACGGTGGAGGTGGCAACCGAGATGTCGATGAGTGATCTTTGGTGTTGATGTTGAGTGGGTTGAGGTTCTGATGAGGATGTATGGCTAACCAATGTGCTATGGTAGCTGGAATTGCAGTAAGTAGATGGAATTGGAGATGGCAAGAGCACTGGGTTTGAATGTGACAGGAATACATGGAGATGCTGCTATATGGAGGTCTTGATGCAATTGGCAGCCAGGGCCATGATGGCTGGCAAATTGATGGACTGGATGGGTTATGAGCAGAATGGTATGGATTAAATGGATTGAATCTAGCAACAGATGGAGGTCAAGATAAGGTGGACTCGATGGAGCTGAAGAATTAGAGTCTGGGTCTTTGGCTTATGTTATACTGGGTTGGATGGAGTTGATAGTGATGATTTGTTTGGCAGAAACTGAAATGGTAGCTATTAAAGGACTGAGAGGAGGTGCAGATGGATTTAGTAAGGGTTCTTGAGTTGGTAGAGTTGCAGGGAAGGTGCCATAAAGAGGAAATGGTGATGGAGCTCGAGGCATTCGAGGTTATGCTCAGCCTTGTACCTGCAATGGACTGAGGTAATGGCGAGTGTGCGATAATTGGCTAGCTGCGGAAAGATGGCATCTAGGTAAAGTTCTATAGAGACTGATGGCATGAGCAGTGAAACCAACTTAGTACAGGGTGCAAGATGGTACTGTAATAGTTGCAGGTAGCTGTTAGTGTTCTCTGAAGTTTGGAAGGCAGTGGAAGGAGCTGAGAAGGAATGGTGCAAGCTGTTGCTGGATTTGCAGGTACAGTGTTGGTTGTGGTAGCACAGAAGAACTAGTGCAGGTGTTGCATATGAAAAGTGCACTGAGTTCAGCTGAAATTACAGGCCTGGCACAAGTGCAGGCAATTGATTGATGCTGTTGTCTCAGAGGGAGTTGCAGTTGTGATATCAAGCAGGTGCAAGTGATGCCGCAGGACTGGCCTGAAGCTGTGAGATGCAGGTGATGTGTGATGAGTATGAGCTGAGTTAAGGGGTTGTTTGCTGGTGGTGCTAGAAATGGAGCAGCTGGGTGAGTCGCAGGCTCTGATGATGAGCTCTGGAGCTGTTCAGTTGGGACTGTTGTTGGTATGAGGAAGTGATGTAGTTGCAGTTGTGTAGTGAGAACGCTGGTGCAATGGAGTTGGAGGAATCTGTATGAAAGTACAGCCATCTTGGCTGGAAGAAGTTTTGATGCATAATCATGGTGCAGCAGCATCTGGCCTGTGCAATGGCCTAGCCTGGCTAAGGCATTACTCAGACCACTCAGCCTTGACTAAGAAGCTGACTTGGTTACCTGACTCACCCGAGCCGACTCGTTCCATTCTCGGACAGTGACTCGGTCGACTCCGATTTGACCCGAGTTGGACCTTGACCGTTTTGACCCGTTGACCGGTGACCTGGTCGACTTTGCCGGGCACCCGAGATGCTATTTCCGGCGACTTTTCCGGCGGGATTCCGGTCATAATCCCAGTTTTCCGGCGAACGTTTTTGGGACAGAATTTCTACACGGGTTTCTCTTCATGGTGGGCCGGGTGAATTTCCAACTAATGGACTTTGAAGACAAAACCTAGTTTTGGAAGGAGAAAAAGACTACAAAAGGGAATATCATACGACGTTTTATTATTATCTCTTTTACTTTATTCTAGGGTTTAGAACCATGAAGTATTTTCTCTTTCTTCTTGTGATGAACTCCATGAATATGAGTACCTAAGTTTATTATTGGTTATGGAATAGTTGGATTTCACATAATATGATTCTTTGATTCAATATATTAGTTTTGTCTCATATTTATCGTTTGCAATTCTCTGAAAATATTGTTTTATGATTGATTGATTGTTTTGTCAAGTTGCAAATTGGTAGAACTTCTAATCACATCTATTGCTAGTTTAGGGTTTATTATACGCAAAAGTGATATTCCTTGGATACAAGTAGCATAATATGATTATAGTTTGTAGTGATATATTCTTATGATCATATGTGAATCGTAACCTTTGTTAAATTGAATTAGTGCGCTTTCCACGTTCAATTGCTCTGATTGGCCTGATTTCATAAAACTTAATGCATCTAGGGAATTAAACTTGATTAGTGCTTTTACACGTTAGGTTGTTCCTTTAGGTAGAATTCACATTCGCATCTTTTAATGTGTTTGTTGATGACATGAGGAGATTTGCGGGATATTCTTGCGATCAAGGTATTCTAGGGTCTTTGATAAAAGTTGAGATTAAATATCAATTCTAGTTATTGTGAAAAGCATGTTAGTGAATGAAAACGAAATCCTTAACCAATATCTCTTCTATCTTATTTGTTTGCTTATTTCTTTATTTGCTTTTATTTAGTTTATTATAATCACAAACTACCGGTGTTATTTATAGGGAACCGAAACAATTTGACAACCTAGACCTCTCTGTGGGATCGATCCTTTCTTGCCCTTGCTATATTTATATTTTGAGTAGTAAGAAAGTGTAATTATATTTGTGTCGCTTACGACAAATGATCAAATTTTGGCGCTACCACGGGAAGGCAGCGGTTGTTAATTGTTTTTGGTTTCTTATTTTTGTATTTAGTTTTTTGTTTTATTTTTATTTTTATTTTTCTCTTATTTTCTGGTTTTTAACCTTGGTTTGAGAATCTTATTTGGTGCTTATTTCTATGGAAGGAGCATATTGGAACAATGGATACGGTTTTCAACAACCTCAACAATATGATAACTACCAATTCCATGGGTATAATCAAAACCAATTCATTGGTTATGACCAATATTCCATGGAACCTTGTGGTTTTCCTCAACAACCTTATGGTGAGTATGTGTGTGAACAACAACAAGGATGGGAGGATTCTTATGCTTGTGAACAAAAAGTCTCTAATTTTATAGATAAAGTTTCCACCTTTTACAAGAGGAATTTCAAAAAGCTAAAGAGACTACAAACGAGCAACTCCAAGAACTTCGTGAAAGTATGACTATCTTGCGAAGAGACATTGATCAATACAAGGAAGATATGGATAATTCTAATGTGCATATGGTTTGTGATGAATATTTGATTGATGCTAAAGTTGAAAAAGGCCAATCCTTGGGCACTTTCGTTGATAATTGTGTAGTTAACTCAACTCTTGATCTTAATAATGATCATTCACCTATTCAAAAGGATGAGTTCGAGATTAGCAACACTAAATTCAGCGAGGAACAACCTTATGTTGACTATGATAGTGACGGTGATTATGATACATCGCTTGAAACAACTCATGGTGACATCTCCGAGGAGTCTTTTTGGGATCAAGATGAAGATGAAGAGGAATATGATGACACTTGTGTAGATTACTCAAGCATTGATCTTAATAATGATCAAGAGCCTATTCAAAGGGTGGAGCTTGAGGATGATGCATTTTCGAGTGTTCTAAAAAAGTTTCTTATGATAAAATTTGGATCCGCAAAAGAGTATGTGCCTTACAATAAAAAGGAGGAATATGTTGAGAATGAGACCGTTATGACCAATATTGTGGAAGACCCAATTGAGCTTGCAAAGGATTGTAATGATGATGTTTATGTCGATACTTTGGTTAAGGCAGAAACGGATGAAGAATGGTTGCAAGGTTTGATAGAGGACCATGATATACAAGAGGTGAATAATTCACTTGAGTTTTTCAAGGATGAAGAGGATTTCGTAATACAAGAGATTGTGAAAGGTTTATCTAACCCTTTGCCTATTATTTCTTCTCCTTTACCTCTTATTGGTTTGAATATATGTGCTTCGAGAACTTTATTGAATGATTTTGTTTCTCGTTTTCCGCCATTAGAGACACTTGATTCTCATACTATGCAGGTTATGGAACCCGAAACCGTGGAGGTACCCGACTTCTATATTCTTTTTACACTTCCATGTGTGGACAAGAATAAGTGTGGGGGAAGCTTTTATCGGTTCATAGCTTCACTTTTGCTTTACATTACTAATATTTGTGTGAAGCTAGTGTTTCCAAAACAGGTTCTATGGACGGATCCCCAACTTTTCCGATTATTGGTGTATGGGGAATGAATCTTACAAGAAGCTAAGTCGGGCCGTCGACTTTAAAACAAGCGCTAAGTGGGAGGCAACCCACCGGTTTTGTATCTCTTATCCTTTTGCATTTTATTTTTGTTTCGTTTATTTATTTTTTTTACTGTTTTCATATCATATTTGCATCCCCGTAACCAGTCATATTTACTGTTTTACTGTCTCTTATCATATTTATTTTTTTTACTTGAATCATGTTTTGGTCCTCATCCAAGCCCACTAACCAGTCAACCAAGGCAGCCCACCGATGCACGGATGGTCAATGGTCAAAGTCGGTCAACTATAAAAGTCAACTTCCGGTCAAGGTCGATGGTCAAAGTCGGTCAACTATCAAAGTCAACTTCTGGTCAAGGTCATGGTCAACGGTCGGTCAACAGTCAAGGTCAACCGTCGGTCAATTATCGAAGTTAGTCGCACCCTAGCCAATTTTCAGTCTTGTAGCCAAGAATCCGCAAACCAATTCCGGCCAAAAACTCTTCCACGCCGCCAACCGGTCTCCAACCATGTCGCCCGGCCCGGCCTCCATCGATCTCGCCGGCCATCATGCCTGTCAACCATCAAGCCGGTCCCTACCCATGCGGTCAATTACATTCGCCAAAAATGTCCACCAATATCGCGACCATCATTTATGCGAGAATTTATCATGGAAGCATAAATGTGCGGTTTCATCTTGTAAGTGAATTCCAGCGATTTCAGACCATGCAAATTGAAGTCCAAGAAGGTTTCGACCATGCAATGCTAAATGCGGCGATTTGACCATGCGGTGCTAAATGCGTAGTTTACGCCATGCGGTACTAATTGCGGCGCTAGTTTCATACATGCAGAATTAACTCCAGCTGTTTCATACAAAATTGATGATGGAGACATGAATGAGCAGTTAATGTAATTTATGTTTATATTTAGATGTAGAACTGTATAAATAGGAGAGGGCAGAAATCAGGAAAGGGGAGGCCAAGAGGAGAGTAAAACATACTTTGTAATACAAAAGTCAATAAAACATTTCTCCCCAAGGGGATTCGCCCGTGGACGTAGGCAACCTATGCCGAACCACGTTAAACCTCTGTCTTTCACTTTGTTCTTCATTTCGTCTCCTAACCCAAAATACACACCAAACTATCCATTCATCGTGTTTCGTGCCCAAAAGTAATTTTGGGTACAAACAATAATCAATAAGGAAGTTACTAGGTTTGTTGCTTTACTGCATCAAGAAGGTCCAAATTTGAGGAACGGTGAATCAATGATGGAATTTCAACAAAGGTGTCGTGCGGATGGTGCAACTATGCTGGAATTTCAACATAGGTGTTGTGCGGAATATCGTCGCATCTACGAAAAAGACTTCCAATTTGAAAATTGTTTCTAGATTTTAAAATATTTGCCCAAATATTGTCCAATATTTATGTTTTAATTTCTCAATTGTCCACTTAAGTTCTTATGTTTTAATTTCATAATTGTCTAAGTATTGGGTTTTATTATTTGTTTAAACTATTAAATGTATATCTAATTAAAATGTAAGATTGGATTAATAATAAAATTAAGCTTATTTTTCAACATTACTCGTCAAATTTTCAAATTCATTAAACTTCGATATAATCATTAAATAGTCATTTTACAAGACATAAAACTAGACAATAATAATTTGAAATATAGACTTTAAAAATAAAAATTTGGGACAATGTTCTTCATCTTGTTAATCTTCTTCATTTCACCAAATTTCTAATCAATGCGCTCATGAATGGAGTCTCCTTTGTTTATCTTCTTCTTTGGCTTCAAATTTGTTTTTCCTTGATTTTCCTTGCCTTGAACTTTTCTTTGCCTTTTCTTAGTTGCGGTTTTGACTTCTGCTCATGGTGTTTCTATCTTGACCACTGCCATGGATCATATTTGACTGTCAAGCAAACCATGTTATGCGAGCTAATAATTTCTATCTTGACCACTGCCACTAGATTGAGTAAAAATCATAAAGATCTTATTTGAGACTTGCTACGCTCTTCAGGAGTCAAACCGCCCTTGCTCGCCTCATACCACCACTGATTCTCCTATATACAACGAGCAAGTCATTATAATCAAAAAATTACTCAAAAAGATTGCAAATCAAAATCATGATGCTAGAATTCCAACCTCTGTTTTACTTCATATATTAGATTAGACCAGATTCTTATACCCCTCCAACCGATCCCACAAATCAACCCTGCACTGTATAATCTGAATTGCCTCCGCTGTTACATGTTAATATGAAGGTCACTCTCCGGATTGATATGAGCAATACGAAGACATATTGCTTACTTTAGGGATGCTCTTATCCCATCAAGCACGCCTACTTCAGCAGGGAAGACATTAGGAATGCTAGTACTCGGCGCAGAAAAAACTTTGCAAGTGTGATTTCTAAGAGGGTAAATAGATGTTGTGTGGTTCATTAAAAAATAAAATACTACAAATAGATGGTGCAAAGAAAACTCCATTTGTATTGTATGATTTTTCCATAATGAGACTTAACTTTATTGTATCAACATGGATTGCCACCTGCCCGGTATTTGCTGGCACCGCATGATGTGCCTATTGTATGTACTAGAGATGAGTATTAATGGCATTGCAAGCCAATGTAAGAATATTTCTGCATAAAAATATCTTGTTGGGCCATATGATATCTTTGGTTAATTTAGAATATGGCTAAACATGTTGGTTACAAATATTGGGGTCCTTTCATATTACCTCTTCCTTGATGGACGGTCGAGATTAAATGAAAAAAAATCTAAATCCTATGAACCTTGGTCCTCCTTCTACCTATAAAAGGAACTCTATAACCATCAGAATTGAGTTCATGAATTTTTTTTTATTTCATTACACAAAAGGTCAAGAAGGAGAAACTAAGAGTTTCTCAAGGTATTTTATTTACGGGTCTTCTTGCTAGACATCTTGGATTCAACCAAATGGCATCAGGTATCCTTCCTAACACAACTATGCTCATGATGTGATTATCATGTTTGTTCAAAGATCCTTTAAATATAAATATAATTCTTTATATTTGGCATCTAGAGCCTGGTTTAGAACTCCATGATTTTACTTGATGATTGTATGCAAATGTTATGATGATTTGAATCCATCACCATGTCTGTTTTGATTTCTAATAATCATGTTTATGTTTATATACCATGAATCTCTAAGATATAATGAAAATATTATCATATGAATAATGATTTATATATCTTTGTTTTGTACGGTCTCTTGAAATGGAAATACACATTCATATGTATGCTTCATGACATGTATGATTGATTTGTGGTGTTTGACTTATTTGACAGTAACATGATTTTGTGTGATCTCTGGGTTAACATGATTCAATATGATGATATGATGTGATTTTTTTAAGATCAATAACATGTTCTATTTGATTCATGTGTAAAGTCAAAACACCGTTTTGATAGTCATAACGTATGCTAGGAGGGTTAAAAAGTATTCATTGTGAAATTTAATTTTCATTTTTCGATTATGTAACGTATGGGCTCACTGTAATGTTAAATAATTTTTTTTTTTTTGGGCGTGGCCCACATAGGGTTAAACAAGATTATTTGTTTTCAAAGGTCGGACATGAGATGTTCGTCGACCATGAAGAAATTTTTGGAAGTGTCTTTTGACTTCCACTTATTAATTAATAATAAAACTTGGGCTATTAATTTTTGAAACGTTTATTATTAATTTTTGAAACGTCTATCATTAATTTTTTGAAATGTTTATTATTAATTTTTGAAACGTCTATTATTAATTTTGAAACGTCTATCATTAATTTTTGAAACGTCTATCATTAATTTTTTGAAATGTTTATTATTAATTTTTGAAACGTCTATTATTAATTTTGAAACGTCTATCATTAATTTTTGAAACGTCTATTATTAATTTTCGAAACGTTTATTATTAATTTTTGAAACGTTTATTATTAATTTTTGAAAATTTGAAGTGTCCCTTTGACTTCCACATGTTGACTTTGACCATTTGACCATTGACTTTGAATGCTTGCCTATGGTTGCAAATGTGATCTAATGTGTACATGTTTATCATATAACCTTCATGAATAGAACCGGTTTATAGTTAAAACCAAATTATATGAAGCCTAAGAATTATGAAGTGGTTTTACTTACGGAAGAAAAATGAACCAGTTAATATGCTTCCGCTTTATTGATAACAGTGATGTCAAATCACTTTTGGCCATGATCACAATTTTTTCAAATGCTTGTAATATTGATTTTCTTAAATATATTAGAACAGAATTTACCCAAAGGAAATTGGAGTTCACATATTTAAGAAAACACTGACTGATATGTTTCACTTTTCTCCCAATGTTGATATGAACTTATTTGAATCTTGAGGGTGTCTTGTGTCATTATGTTTCACTTTTCTCCCAATGTTGATGATAATTTCAATTGTACGTATAAAGTTATTGTGCTTAAGATTCTTAGGTCATAAATTCTTTAGTTATCACCACAGTGATACTAGAGTGTTTTATCTTAGCAATAATAATAATTTTATTGTAAGCACGAATACGCCAAGCCGTAAAGGCAAGGTTTAGTAGTTATTATGGCATTATTTGAGTTGTTTAGCTATCACCACAGTGATGTCAAATAATTTTTCCAGTCATAATCATTATCATGTCAAGTGCTTATAATATCGTTTTGCTTAAATGTATTAGAACAACAATTACCCACGGGTAATTGGAGTTCACATGTTTAAGATAATAATGAAGTGTACAATATCTGATCATACATTATGGTAATTAAATAATCGGCAAATGATTTTAAGTTATTTCTTAAAATTGCATAAAATAAAATTTACATAAATTAACTCATTATCGAGTTGAGTAACCTATTACGATTTTTTGATATTTTTATGAATATTTTTATTATGTTGGCAAAACTTATTGCATCCTCTATGGAAATTGAGGTTTTATTTTTTGATAAATTTCTCCATATTTGTGAAAATGATATTCATTGAGTATTTAACAGCTTTCATATTAATTCTCCTATATCCGTTATTTATCATGATATTTATTTAAGCTTGTATTAGATTTAAATGAGTGATGCATCAAAGAATTTCCTTCAACGAAATTTCATTATTGAATTATAATTATAATCTTGCTTAATGCTCAATTCTGGTTTAAAGTTCAATGCGTTTGGATATTTTTCAATTAGAGAGAGTTGATATTTCAGGGTTACTCATAATTGTTTATAATCGACTAAATTTATGATCAGATCAAGTATGTACATATCATTGAATGGGACCACGTGATGTCACAAGAAAAGTTAGTGTGATATTTGCATTTGTACATGTTTGCTGGATTGTTTAGTTATCACCACAGTGATACTAAACTCTTATCTTGTAAGTGTTGTATATTTTGAGTCCTTTCAGTTTGATCTAACGATTAGAACAATGCTGCTCACAAGTAGTTTTGGTTCACAAATTTAAACAAGCATTAAGGTTATCTAAATGTTTCATATACATGTGAAATAATAGCCACCCACAGGTGACTACAACTCACATTATATTATTTTCAAAATATTTAGAATTATTGGAGTTTGTTAATACATTTTAGGACGTGAGTTGCCCACAGGTGATTCTAGTTGTGGTATTGAACAAACATAATGTTGTGTGTATGATAAGGTAAAATATGTACTAATGTTTTTCATGTCTCACATTGTTCCTTGATAAGGTTTTATCCACAGGAGAATCTTATTGAAGGTATGAAACTATTGTAAGCTTAATTGTCATTTATCTCTAATATAAATTTCAGCTTTTGTTCTTATTAATTGTTGATTATGATTATTTTGTAGACTTTTAATGGTCCATTTTTTGGAAGATAAAATTGTTTATCACCTAGATGATTTTTCGCGTTACTGTGTACATTTATCAATTGCATTACGAATCTCAATCCGTGGATGTTTTCTTGAACATTCATTATTGAAATTGAGAGGCAATTATAGAGAAAGAGAAAATCATAAAGTCTGATAAAGGTGGTGAATATTGTGAAAGGTAGGACAAAACAGGATAATATCCTAAATCTTTTACGTAGTATCTCCAAAATTTTGGATTTGTTGCTCAATACACAAGGCCAACTTATCCTTGGCATAATGGTGTATAACAAAAGGAAAAATCATACTTTTAAGAAAATGGTTTGAAGCGTGATGAGTTATGCATAATGACCACATATCAGTGAATGCATGTTCTTTCAACAACTGTGTAATTTAAATAGATTTCCAAGTAAAGCAGTTTCAAAGACACACTTTGGACTAGAATGGTTGGAAACCTAGTTTAAATCACCTTTAAGTTATGGTTGTTCAGTTGGAGGTGAGGGCTTACATTCCAAAGAATGAAAATTGGATTTGGAAACTATTATTGGTTCATTGGTTTTCCTAAATGATCCAAATGGTATTCTTTAACGTTCTAACCGTAGTATGAGACTTATTGAAACCGAAAATATAAATTCGTTAATGATGGAATAATCAGTGGGAGTACGTGGATATATCTGTTCAAGAAATCATGATAATGATCCCTTTATTTAAGATTTCTACAGATATTGTGAATCTTCTCATTATCAGAATTTTAGATAATGAAAGACCACAAATTACTGATCCAATACTCCGTAATATAACTACTTTGTCAATAAAGAAATTTTATGATAACAACATGAACCAGCATTAAGAAGATCTCAATAGAGATTCTAAGAAAGTTATTCATGTTGTTTCAGTGATTTTCTTACAAGAATTTATTACATTTTGATATGCAATGGCAAAGACTAGTTTTTTGGCTCACAAATATTATGTGTAATAATTTTGATTAATGGATTGATGCTATGTGAGAAAAATCATTGGTTGAAAGTCAAGTCTCGGATATTGTTTAATTGCTCGAAAGACACAAATCAGTTGTATGAAAGTGGGTCTTTCTAACCTAATACGACTGTAATAGCAATTTTAAACGGTATAAAGCAAGACTTATTTCCAAAGATTTTACTGTGAAATGACGCATTGATTATAAATAAGTTTTTCTCTCGTGTCAAAGAAAGACTTATTCAGAATTATCATAGTATTATTAGTAGCTCAGTATGACCTAAGAGTTGCATTAATTAAATGTGGAACTAGCCTTTATTAATGATAAATTTTAGTCTACAAATTTTAAAAATCAAAGTATGAAATTTAAGCAGCCTCCCATAATGGTATGTGAAATTCAACAAAACTATAAATGTTTCAAGTTTTGGATGAAATTATTCTGATTTATGCATATACCTCAAGATCGATGGGAGAAATTCATACTCTTGGTGTTTCATGTTAAGAGTTACTACCTACGAGTAGTGATCTTGACTTTATGCATATCTTTATATTTTTTGAAATAAAGGATGTCAATAAAGCTTACCATGTGATAGTAATATCATATGGATTACTAAAGCTCTCATATAAGGCATATATCGAATATTCAATGAATTTTGAGGTAATACCATATTTAATGAGATTTTATTTCATGTTGGATAGAAGATATAAATTTAATCTTCATTACGTCTTAATTCTCGATATGAAACTTATAACAAGTTGTTAATATGTTAACTAATTGCCTAAAGAATTGAAGAACAAATTACGTGAAAGCTATCAAGAATTTTGAGATACTATTTTAACATATGTCTTATAATTAGTTAGCAAACCCAACAAGAGTTGATTGGGTTTTCAAACTTCAATTTTTGTGGATGTATGGATTCTATAAAGGAAGAATCCATTAATACTAGTCCCACAATTGAGTTTGAATATTTATGACTGCGATACTTAGAGACTTAAGGTTTGTCTCTACATTGCTTTGAAATTTCTTGTCTTATCTTCGCGACATTAAAGCACGATATGATACAAAAGGAACAAAACACATGAACCTTGAGTATATATGCGTGAATTAGGAAATTCAAAAACAATAGTTGTTCATTTACCGCTTAAGCACAATTGCATTCGGAGATGCACTTAATGAACAATTGCCTTTTAAGACCTCTTAAGAAAAGATTAAAATCTTAGGTCTGTGGGAGTAATTGATTATTGAATTCAGCTAATTTATGTGCTTATTTTTGAAAACTAATTGAGCTCTTAATAATGTAATTCTGAATTTATTTCCGTATCCATATTTAGTATACACTTATGTGAATGGATGAATGTTAACAGAAATTGTCTTTCTTTTGAAAACATAACTGGACCATTATGATATCCCCATTTAAGGCCCGATTAAGTAAGTTGCTTGTGTTGTGGTACATGGAAGGGAACATGTTGATAACAGGACAATGTGCCACCGCCATGACTCGCATACGTGATTTGCTTGGTTGAGGTATTACGTTTAACCATTAAAATTGTTTAGCAATTATGCGCGCTTATGTTTTTCTATAATTAACCGTTAAGTAAGTTATCACATGGACCAGTGGGAGAATGTAAGAATATTTCTGCATAAAAATATCTTGTTGGGCCATATGATATCTTTGGTTAATTTAGAATATGGCTAAACATGTTGGTTACAAATATTGGGGTCCTTTCATATTACCTCTTCCTTGATGGACGGTCGAGATTAAATGAAAAAAAATCTAAATCCTATGAACCTTGGTCCTCCTTCTACCTATAAAAGGAACTCTATAACCATCAGAATTGAGTTCATGAATTTTTTTTATTTCATTACACAAAAGGTCAAGAAGGAGAAACTAAGAGTTTCTCAAGGTATTTTATTTACGGGTCTTCTTGCTAGACATCTTGGATTCAACCAAATGGCATCAGGTATCCTTCCTAACACAACTATGCTCATGATGTGATTATCATGTTTGTTCAAAGATCCTTTAAATATAAATATAATTCTTTATAGCCAAAACTAATGAAGTACCACAATTCAGTTATGTTATGGAAATAATCTCATGATAATCGATAATGCACTCAAGGACCATATAAAGCTCAAAAAAATAAAAAAATGGTCATGCGCCTCAAGTTTGTCTAAACTCAAAGAACACTGGGACAACTGACAAGCTCCTAAAAAAATATCCAACTCTTTTAAACACTCAACGTGTTCCAAGCAGATGATCACAACCGTCTAAAAAAAGTCCTGGAATACGATTACAGCTGTTAGATCAATATTAATATTGTAACTCAAACCCTAAAACGCACCTATAAGTACAGTATAGTTTTCTTCTTGTGCATCCCAAATCTGCGCCTCCCTAGTCAATGTAGATAGAGAAAGACAAAACCCTAAAAACATATCCCAACAATTCCCTCGTCCATTTGCATCAACAAAATCTTGGAAGAACAGCAATTGGTGGTGGTTCAATAGCATCCATCAACAACAAGCTATTTGCACTATGATTTTTCCTCTCAAAATATTAATTTTAGTTCTTTTATTTTCTCCATGGGTTTATGTAGTTCTATGATCATCTTTCTTATAAGCTCGTGTAACTCTACAAACTCCTGTGGTAGTGCCGATCTGTCCTGCAAGCTAGACACAGAGTAAAATATATACAAGGATTGAAAGAGATGATGCAAGAGGAGGATCCTTATTTTCTAATTAAAAGAGGAGAAAAAAGTACGAGTAGTGTAAGAGGGAGATTTTTTTATCTAAATGTATGTAACAATTACCAAAATTAAAGAATAATGAAATGATAAATTGTAGATCTTGACATTTTTATATTTTGCTTTGATCCATGTATCATGTTCAACTTCATGTGGAAATCCTCAATTATTTGAGTCCCACTGCTTAATATTTGCATCTTCTTCTTCTTTTTTGAGTTTATTATTATTATTTTATTTTTTTGATTCTTTAAAATTTCTCATGTATCATCTAATCTGGATTTTGGTTAGTACCATAGAATTACAACCTACCTAGAAGAGGCTACAGCTTGTTTCAGTCTGTTACCGATACAAAATGAACGGTTTGATGCGCAAATAGAATCAGACGCACAGAGAATTCAAAATCAATGCCTCAATTTTCCAGTAGGGCCTAAAGGGGACTGCTAGCGGTGTAAAAAGATTTACATACAACCAACTACCAAGGTCTTATGCAGAGTCTATAAGCTGGTACCTGCAAGGTAAATCTTTTCAAAGTTCTTCTGCCCATAGGTTGTGGCGTTTATGAATGCGAGCTCTAGTTGATGTGCCTCATTGATGTGCAACAACTAATTAAGTACCATCAATCAATTATGCTACAAGTTATGGAAACAATCTCAGATAACAATGCATCCAAGGACTATATGGTGTGAAAAACAAATGCTTCCACCGGTATCTGAATCAAATTGTCTAGTACACATATCGGAATTAGCTAAATATTATGGGAATAATTTGATTCTGATTACATTAAAAAAGATTTTATTTTCGTTTAATATGATTGCCATCAAATATCAAAAATATTCTATTGTTCAATTATGGCCGGCACCTCCAGACTAACTATATATTCTCATGCACCTGAACTCAAACTATACTCGGACAGGCTCCCAAAATGAGTTCCAACCCTTTTAAGCACTCAGCGTGTTCCAAGCAGATAGTCACAGCCGTCCATAGAAATATTAGGTCCATCCTTACCTACTATTAAAGCCGTTAGATCAATAACAAATTGCAACCCTAAACCGTACACATCTAACCCTAAAGTTGCAAACCTAAGCCGTTATAAGTAGTATAGTATGTGTATCTAAAATTTCAAACCTCCCTCGTCTGTATAGACAGAGAAGCAAAGGAAAACCCTAAAAACAGATCAAAAGAATTCCCTCATGTATACATGATCAATTGCAAGAACAAAATCATGGCAGAAGCAACAAGTGGTGGTGGTGGTTCAATAGCATCACCACCACCAACAAGAAGTTATTTCGCACTATGATTTTTCCTCCCAATATGTTAATTTTCTTTGTAAATATGTTGCGATGGGTTTCTTAGAGTCGCATACTCTTGGCTCCAATGAGTTCGTGTAAGTTATCTCTTCTGATATAGTCAAAAGCTATGTTCCATCTCATAAAAAGAGATTTAAGTAGTCCCATAAAAAGAGAGTAAAAGAGAAGGATTAAAAGCGATAAGTGATGGAATTGGAGGATTTTTAGTGAGATGTGAACAGTTGTATTTTACTTATCCATGTATGATGCTTGAATGTAATCCGAGTCCCTCTGCATAATATTTGCATCCCATTTTATGTATCTAGTTATTTTATCGCAGCAAATAACTAAGCAATATGAATTTTTTTACATACGAGACTCTGACCCTGATTCCAGACTAATGGGTTGGTTGAATATGTAGACAGCTCTGAACTAGTGCATCTAGAGGTGTAAATTGGGCTGTGCCAGCACGAGTACAGCTCAAAGACCCAAAGACGCTAAAATTTGAGCACAGTTTCAACTCAAGACGTGACTTAGCCTAAAGACGGCACAACACGTTTGTTAAATGGGACGTGCTGGGTTTGACTAATTGGCACAGTAGCACAACACAACACGCGGCACGGATAAGCACGTGGCCTAGCCCAGCACAGCACGTTAAGAGAGCACATCATAACATGTACAAATACACCTGTTGATGGTGGTTTTTAAACAAAGGGTAAACTCGTAAAACCCTAAAAATAACCTAATGTCACCAGTGACACATTTATTAGGACATTTAAGGCATGTAGTCAGTATTTAATAGGGGGTATTTTTTCAAATTAGGGTTACAACGAACAAAACCCTAATTCACCTCCATGCCAATGGCAAATCATGCCAAGCCACATTTAGCCCGAGCTAGGCCGCGCCATGCCAAACGCACTCTGCCTTGGTCCTAGCTACGCGCTAGTCACGTCACGCCAAGCCAAGCACTCGGCTTGGCCCTAACCACGCCATGCCAAAATGGCGCCCGCGCCTAGGCTTACAAACCATGCAACCTAGGCCAAGTCGGCCACGCATGCCATTGGCACATGCCAACATGCTCGATGGTAGTTTTTCCTACCAAGGCCACGGCCCTAACGGCCACGCATGCCATTGGTACATGCCAACATGCTCGCTGGTAGCTTTGCCTACCAAGGCCACGGCCCTAACGGCCACGCATGCCATTGGCATATGCCAACATGCTCGCCGGTAGCTTTTCTTACCAAGGCCACGGCCCTAACGGCCATGCATGCCATTGGCACATGCCAACATGCTCATTTGGTAGCTTTTCCTACCAAGGCCACGGCCCTAACGGCCACGCATGCCATTGGCACATGCCAACATGCTCGCTGGTAGCTTTTCTTTCCAAGGCCACGGCCCTAACGGCCACGCATGCCATTGGCACATGCCAACATACTCGCTGGTAGCTTTTCCTACCAAGGCCACGGCCCTAACGGCCACGCATGCCATTGGCACATGACAACATGCTCGCTGGTATCTTTTCTTACCAAGGCCACGGCCCTAACGGCCACGCATGCCATTGGCACATGCCAACATGCTCGCTGGTAGCTTTTCCTACCAAGGCCACGGCCCTAACGGCCACGCATGCCATTGGCACATGCCAACATGCTCGTTGGTAGCTTTTTTCTTACCAAGGCCACGGCCCTAACGGCCACGCATGCCATTGGCACATGCCAACATGCTCATTGGTAGCTTTTCTTACCAAGGCCACGGCACCCAACATGCTCGCCACGCATGCCATTGGCACATGCCAACATGCTCGCTAGTAGCTTTTCCTACCTAGGCCACGGCCCTAACGGCCACGCTTGCCATTGGCACATGCCAACATGCTCGCTGGTAGCTTTTCCTACCAAGGCCACGGCCCTAACGGCCACGCATGCCATTGGCACATGCCAACACTCTCGCTGGTAGCCTTCATCACCTAGCCTTGGCCCTAATGCACGCTGGTAGCCTAACTTGCAAGCCGTGCATCCTAGGCCAATTCGACCGTACGCGCCACTGGCACACGCCAAAACCCACGCTGGTAGCCTAATTTGCAAACCATGCAACCTACCACCAAGGCATTCCGCACATGCCATTGGCACATGCCACACACGCCACTAGCACCTCTGGCATTGCCACTTACACTCAACGTACAACCTACCACCAAGGCATTCCGCACATGCCAATGACACATGCCACACACGCCACTAGAAGCTCTGGGATTGCCACTTACACTCAACGTACAACCTACCACCAAGGCATTCCGCACATGCCAATGGCACATGCCACACGCGCCACTAGCAGCGCCACTTGCACTCAAGGTGCAACCAACACTCGAGATATCAACACAAACCGGGGATGCTTTCCAAGGTTTTGGTTTGGCGGTCACATGACTTGCGCGTACACTACGCTCACATTAAGAAAGCGTGAAAAGGAATAAAGTGGTCAAATAAATGAGGAAATAATGGTGAAAACCTTTTTCACCCATTAACACCATGCGGTTACCACCTCCTCCCATTATTTCACCCTTTACTATCTTCCTTCATGAGGACAGGGTACGTTTCAATCTCGACTTGTATAAATAGGTCTTACCTATTTCCACCAGACAACAAGTCTCGGTCGGAGAAAAATACTACACTCTCGTAAAAGGCAACTTTGCAAGCTCTCCAAAAAGCTTTCATCTCTTGCAAGCTTACGAAGCTTCCACTTTCGATACAAGTCGAGACACTACTCTCCAGAATTATTCGGTGTCAACACCTTTCTTTGCTTCCCTCCCCAAATCAACCCTTCTCCTCCACTTTGTGACCGAAGCAAGTCTGGAATGGCCATTTCTTGGTTTAGGCCGGACTTGTACAGATTGATCTCTCGAATCTATAAAGTGCTCACGTGCAACACATATTTTTAGGGTTTGAACCAGTTTCTCACTCACCTACCGAAATTACCGAAATCGGCGGAAACGATTTTCACCCATAAATAATTGGCGACCACAGTGGGAGGATTGATCTATCGGTTACAATACCAACTCCGACTCCTGATTTCGTTTCCCGAACGTCAAATCCCAACATGGTGGAACTTAGGTCTGGAGTGGCAGCCGAGAATACCAGCATGGAACGCATCCCTGATGTTAACGTCTCTCCCAATAACGTTGTTGCATCACCTGCTAACTACGGTAACATCGAATGCACTCCCTCAAGTGTAACACCTCCAATCACCAGGGCCAGAGCCGCTACCTCCTCTAGTGTCTCTGCACAACCCTCTAATCATGGCAGCGAAAATATCTCTTCGGGTGTCGCGCCACCAGTCACCAGGGCCAGAGCCGCCGCTACGACCCCAAATACTTCATCTAGCATGGCGCCTCCAACCACAACTAAGGTTCCAACTACCCCGCCGACGGGACGAGAGACCAGAGGAACCAGAGGAAGTCGTCCTTACGTCACCATCGCTGATTTGATGGAACGACAAGAGATGCTCGCCAGAGCCCAGACAGATATGGTTTCAACGCAGAAGGAGGTACTCGTTTTTCTCAAGACCCTGACAGAGCGACTACCACGTGAGTCGCGTCATCCAGAGCCGTTTAGGAACGTCTCCGACAACCCCGACGCCAGCACCTCGGCAGAGCACGCCTCCACGGATGAGGAAACTCGCGCTAGAATCCCGTTGGAAAGAAATCATCCGCCCAACTTCGTCACGAGAAAAGATTTGGAACAACTTCTCCGCAACCGAATCAAGAATGATGAGTTAGACGTGCATCATCACCAACCCCCTACCCGTCAGTAATGCAGAGAATCCCTCTCCCAAGGGGGTACTCATCTCCTCAATTTACCCTGTACGATGGTACCGGGAACGCACGTGATCATGTCTCTCGTTTCCTGGAATCCCTAGGTGAACATGAATATAATCACGTTCTTCGTTTATGGGAATTCTCAAAATCACTTACTGGAAGGGCGTATACGTGGTACAACAGCATCCCACCGAACAGCATTCCCAACTGGAGCAGCATGGTCACTGCGTTTTACAAGAAATACTTCTTCGTATCCGAACAAGTTACTTTCTCAGACCTCGGAAGAATGTACCAGTTGGATAACGAACATCCGAATGACTTCGTCAAAAGGTTCAGGGTTCAAGCACTTGACTGTCACGACCCAAACGTGACCGAACAACAACTGGTGAACGCATGCATGAATGGTATGGTTCCAATTTACCGCGCCCTGCTAGAAAACTGCGCTTCCAAATGTTCTCCGAACTCCATGAAGCCGCCAGATGATTCGCAACAACAGCACCAAACATTACTAGAAAGAGCTAGGCTAAATCGAATCAAGACGCGCGAAACTCGCGGGAGCGTACGCCTCATCGCAAATGGGTTTAATCTTTGGATCATCCTCCGTGAACATAGTAAACGAAAGGGGAAAGAGGAAAGCCCCAACTACGAGCCACTAGCCAAAACGTGAAGCGCCGGCGCAATGGGAACCCACGCCACGAAATACCCTCACTAAAACCCCCATCTAGCATCATGAGGCCGAAGGAAATACCTTTGATTTCCCGTTTCCCATCGAAGAGGTGATTGACCTCCTAGAAGCCCGGGTTCAAGATGATATTATCGACCGCCACCTCTCGGACGTCTACCAACCGAGGCCGAGATGGCGAACCCCTGGCACCGCCACTACCACAGGTTCGTTCACCACCCGACCAGCGATTGCAACGGACTCAAAGCAGATTTTCAAAGAAAAGATAGAAGCGGGAGGACTCCAACCAGGAGATGAAAGAGTGCATCGATACCCACTCCCAATAAGAAACTGCGGATCCTCTGGGGACTCCGTGCACGAGACTGTACAATCCATGATGCAACATGTCTGCGAAATTCTCTATCTTTCCAAGGTGCGGCGCCAAGATATTTTCGCAGCTCTCAATCGTGTTGTATCCGGCAAACGACTTTTCTCTCCTCGGAAACCATGCCAAGGGCCCAAGCTTTCCAAACAGGCGGAACCAAAAAGGAGAACTGGGGACTGCTGACCACGTCCCGTTTAAGAGGTAACGAATTTAACGACACACTCATCGACACGACCTCTGACCACAACATCATTACTTTCAAGACACTGAAGGCAGCGGATTTATAAAACAAGACGCTACCTATTCCCCATCTGCGATTAAAAGCTTGAGAGGAGAAACTTTGAACGCGCATGGCTACATCAACCTAGAGATCAAAATAGGAGACGCTATAACGCATAGAAAGTTCCACGTTGTCAAAGAACTTGATCATGACATGATATTGGGACGCTTATGGGTACTCGACAACAAAGCGAAATTGGATGTACACCCTCTGCCGACGTCCATGCCCGAAGGAATTCCCAACAAATCATCCCACGGGTTGTCGCATCAACGAGCTATTGAAGAAACCCAGACATCCGGAGAGTACCCGTTGGCGCTAGCTCATGGTTTTCAAATGCAAGTAAGTCTGTCCAAGCAACCTTTTCTGCATTCAGCTTTTCCTTCTCCCATTCCGTCATGGGGACTCGGCGCGATTACTAGCGCAAACGCCGTCAAAAATGTGAATGGGGAGTTGAACCGTTTGAACACTTCGCAAGTAGCTTGGAAACTTCTATCGAAACCAACGAAGCCAAGACTCAAACGGTTACACGACGTCTGAACCCGTTTTCAATCGGAGATGTAGTGGTTAAGGAAAGCTCGTTTCAAGTTGGGAGGATGACAGTAAAAATGGATTTGCCCAATGAAGGTGAAGGCGAGTCAGTATCTCGGTTGCGGATACCCTTTTGGGAGGATATTGTAAGCTCATCAATACTGGACACACCGAAGGCGTGATAGTTCACTCGCGATGGCTCAAGGAATCCAATCCCTAAAATGTTTGTACTTCCCAATCACTCCCTTTTCGTACTTCCTTTAACAATTCCTCTTAATAGCTGTAATTCCCCCAGGATGAATACACCGTTTGTATTTTTTCCCTAGGGATTTCCCTTTGTCAAAAATAAAATAAATATATCTCTCTCCGAGCGAATCCTTCAGATATCAGAGAAATACATCAGAACAACCCAGAAAACCATCGCAGAGTCATCATACCACAACCTCTTTCAAAAAAAAAAAATACATGAAGAAAAATGTTGATTGATGAAGAAGAAGGAAAAGACGAGTTTACAAAAACAAAGGGACACCAGGGGAACCAAAGCAGCTAACAGAAATAACAAAGGGGAAGAACTATCCCTCGAAGGATGGAGTACAAGTCCCCTCGGGTAAGACTATCTTCAAGCATTTTCCCCAAAGAATCCCTCGGGCAACAAAGGTTCCAAATCAACGGTGTTAGCAACAGCAACCTCAACATCCCATCCCGAAGCAACCACGGCAGCAACAGTGTCCTCCCTGATGACTGGTCCAGCATACGCCACCATGACCCCTCCGGTATCACCAACGACACCTTTGGGATCAACTTCAGAGGGTGTCTCGTTTCCGTCATATGCTCCTTCGAAGGTTTTCTCGGCCGACACTTCGGAGAAAGTTTTTTGATTCATCCACATCAGGGTCAAGAATCATGGCGCTCTCCTCCAAGACCACCACACGTTCACTTTTCCGACGCTTCAACCTAGAAACAGTCCGATCCGCCCCATGCCCGGATCGAGGAAAGGCTTTGCCACACCGAAACCTTTCAACATGCCAAGACTCTTCCTTGTTCTCTCGCCCCTCCTCCATGCTCACTGAACCCAAGAAAGTCTGAATATGCACCTGTTCTTCGTGGGGATAGATGGAAGGGAGGTCCTTAATGATTTCACTAGCTTCGTGGAACGGAGATTCAGTCCCAACCAATGCCTCCTCAAGAGAAGAAGACTGATCTTCACCAAGTCCGAAATCCTTCTCCGAAGAGTTAAAGGCGCTGCCATCCCTGGAGGGTCCCATCATGCACTGCAAAAGATGGAAAAAATGACCCAGTTTTATCATATCTATGCACATATAAAAGAGGATAACACGAGCAGAGAAGAATAAGAAAACATACCGGTATGATCTTCTTAGCCCGAATAACCCTGGTTGGGGTGCTTTTGCAAGAATTAAACCTCACGCCTTCACTTGGAGAACTTGGCTGGTTAGGAGATGATTCATCTCTGTGCGACATGACAAAGAGAGAAACTCGACAAGAAGAACCCTTTTCTCAAACGAGGAGACGATGCAATTATTTTTGGGTATAAATACGGAATCTTAAAAAGGGAAAGGAAGCATTGAGGGACATAACGCTTCCAGATTTTAGCATGAATAACTCCCTAATTGAAGCTGGACGTGAAGGAAAGCAAGATAAGGAAACTTTGCTATCTTTAGAAACACCTACTCCCTCCTTGTTTACATCGGTCCCGCCAAAAGCACGCATGACTTCCCCACATTGCGCCGGTCCCACCAGCTAGCACGCTCAGTTTCCCAACTCACGCCAACTTCCCAACGTCGCCCAATCTGCACCGGCCCCACCAATTGTGCCAGCCTCCCTATTTGTGCAAAACTGCCAGAGGCAAGCATTCCTAATCTTATTTATAAAAGGTCAGACGAGCCTCCTCAATTCTCTTTACGGTTTCTTTGTTGATAGTTTGTCACCATCTTATGCTTACCTCGCAACAAAGCCCCTGTTCCGAGCTAAGCGGGGACTTAATGTTGATGGTGGTTTTTAAACAAAGGGTAAACTCGTAAAACCCTAAAAATAACCTAATGTCACCAGTGACACATTTATTAGGACATTTAAGGCATGTAGTCAGTATTTGATAGGGGGTATTTTTTCAAATTAGGGTTACAACGAAGAAAACCCTAATTCACCTCCATGCCAATGGCAAATCATGCCAAGCCACATTTAGCCCGAGCTAGCTGCGCCATGCCAAACGCACTCTGCCTTGGTCCTAGCTACGCTAGTCACGTCACGCCAAGCCAAGCACTCTGGCTTGGCCCTAACCACGCTATGCCAAAATGGTGCCCGCGCCTAGGCTTACAAACCATGCAACCTAGGCCAAGTCGGCCACGCATGCCATTGGCACATGCCAACATGCTCGCTGGTAGTTTTTCCTACAAAGGCCACGGCCCTAACGGCCACGCATGCCATTGGCACATGCCAACATGCTCGCTGGTAGCTTTTCCTACCAAGGCCACGGCCCTAACGGCCACGCATGCCATTGGTACATGCCAACATGCTCGCTGGTAGCTTTTCTTACCAAGGCCACGGCCCTAATGGCCACGCATGCCATTGGCACATGCCAACATGCTCGCTGGTAGCTTTTCCTACCAAGGACACGGCCCTAACGGCCACGCATGCCATTGGCACATGCCAACATGCTCGCTGGTAGCTTTTCTTACTAAGGCCACGGCCCTAACGGCCACGCATGCCATTGGCACATGCCAACTTGCTCGCTGGTAGCTTTTCTTACCAAGGCCACGGCCCTAACGCCACGCATGCCATTGGCACATGCCAACATGCTCGCCGGGTAGCTTTTCCTACCAAGGCCACGGCCTAACGGCCACGCATGTCATTGGCATATGCCAACATGCTCGCTGGTAGCTTTTCCTACCAAGGCCACGGCCTAACGGCCACGCATGCCATTGGCACATGCCAACATGCTCGCCGGTAGCTTTTTCCTACCAAGGCCACGGCCCTAACGGCCACGCATGCCATTAGCACATGCCAACATGCTCGGGCTTGGTAGCTTTTCCTACCAAGGCCACAGCCCTAACGGCCACACATGCCATTGGCACATGCCAACATGCTCGTTGGTAGCTTTTCTTACCAAGGCCACGGCCCTAACGGCCATGCATGCCATTGGCACATGCCAACATGCTCGCTGGGTAGCTTTTCCTACCAAGGCCACGGCCCTAACTTGACCACGCATGCCATTGGCACATGCCAACATGCTCGCTGGTAGCTTTTCTTACCAAGGCCACGGCCCTAACGGCCACGCATGCCATTGGCACATGCCAACATGCTCATTTGGTAGCTTTTCTTACCAAGGCCATGGCCCTAACGGCCACGCATGCCATTGGCACATGCCAACATGCTCGCTGGTAGCTTTTCCTACCAAGGCCACGGCCCTAACGCACTACACCAAATCTAGGTTTTTGTAACAATGACTTTCCTAACTAGTTTTATTTTGCTAACTCAAATGATCCATTATGATTCTAATAACCCTTATAAGGAGTTAGCAAATTATGAAATAGTTACCATAATTTAGAATTAATTTATAAAAACTAAATAACTATTCAAAGTGTGAGATTATTAGTTATTCATTTCTAACACACTTTTAACTAAATCACTATTACAACTATTTCTACCCAAAATTAGTGTATACTAAAATGAACCCCAAGTTTATAACTCTTTATCATTTTTACTAGTAACACACTTTGACATTGCTAACACAATGATTTATTTTCCAAATTAGAAAATGTAAAATAGAGTTTTAAGATTTTATAAATCTTTTGTTTGGAACCAATTTAAGTTGTAGAACCTTAGAATAGCTTAAATCCAGGAACCAGAATGATATGGGAACTGAATCCATACTTAGATATTTTTCCAAATGACCCGGCCGACAGAAGAAAACTCATTATCCATCTCTCTTCTCCATTGAAAAACCTGAGAACAAAATTCTGAAGATGAACTCAAAGAACCCAAATCCATCATCGTTCTTATTGAATGTTTATGATTGATTAAATACCCATCGTCATTCTTATCATTGATTTCTATTTGTTTCTTCAACGCATTAATTTCAGAGGAACTTGAAGTGATCAAATTTGTTTTCTTTAACTCATTCATATTGTTGCTGGTATGATCTCTCTCTTCTTCTTCTTCGATTATTCTTATTACAATTTTTCAATTATGAACCTAGGGTTTGAACGGGATTTTTAAAATTAGGTTTAATTTGGGGGTTCTGAACCTAGGGATTTTTAAAATTTGCATTAATTTGTGTGAATCTAGGAGTTCATTTATTGTGTATGATTTCATATTCTAGTAGTTTGGATTGACAGCTTTTGATTCAGGGAGAGATGTAGTTGTTCTTTTGGAAGTTAATAGGGATTAGGGGTGATTCTATTCATCACGATTTCGAATCCATACAGAGTAATTTCTTATGTCTAACTTGTATTATAATTGATGGTGAAAGTCTCTGTTAAGTTATGTTGTTGATTTCAATTTGCGGTAATCTTTGTTTCACATTGAGTTCGGATTGGTTTAATGTTCTCATCAATGTTGCCAGTGCTTGCGTAGTTTAGTGGTGTGCTGTTTCTGCATTTGGATTCAATTAAGCGTATATTGAGTTTTGATGATTGAAAGCATGTTGCTAAAAATAGTCTATAAGCTGAAGGGCGAAAGCCTCATTGCAACCTTAGTCATTTTAGGAAGTTGTAGATTATATCTGCCTATTCTAGTGTATGGATTGAGTTTACTTTTTGTTGTTGTTGATGATGTTATTGTGAACTGGTTTTAAGAACTTACTATCACGATTGCAGATTTTGAGGATCATAAGAGAAACATCACGATTGTATTGTTGTTTTATGAGTGCATAACTCTGAGTTTAATGCTTATTGTTTTTCTAGAGTGATGCAGGACTTTGGGATATATAAGTCCATGAGTTTGTTGGACTATCCATGCCCAAAAAACTAACCTACTCTTATAAGCAGAATGACATTTTAAGGCAGCTACATTGTGGTCGATTTCTTTGCATCTGAACAACAGTATGTGGCAAATGGGTTCTGACACTCTAAAGACCTTCTAATACTGATTGGACTATCATTTGGCATATGCGTTTAATCGATATGCATTATTTGAATGAGTAAATTTTAGCGCATCTTGATTTTGGTTTGTTGTGTTCTGTGCTTGAAACAAGGAATTCCATTCTAAGTGCTATTTCTTTTATAGGGAAAAGCTTCAAGTCAGCAAAGTTTCATAGTACATTGTCTTGGAGTTGGTCTTCAAAATCATTTCAGTCGAGCGAGCAGAGATACTATTGAATCACATGACCCAAACGAGCCGTGCGAACATGGTGCCCACTGCATCACACTTGAAAAGATCGATGCTGAGGAGGAGAAGCTCTATAAAGAAATTAAGGTAATCAAAGATCAAATGCCGAGGAGGAGAAAATCGGTGGATGTCTTCTGCTTAAGCTGCGCCAAGTAGCAGGTATGTGCATATGCAGGGGTGAACATATGGCTTGAAGTGGATGGTAGAGTGACTTCTAAAAATGCTTTATTACAGGGTGCAATTATGATATTCTGATGGATTTCTTTTGTTATTAGATACTAATGGATTTCCGACTAACTTAATGGTATGGAGTTACCTTTGGCAGGTCGGTCGATCATCGGGGGCATCCGAGTGGTGTTTCCGCTTAGCTCTTCATCCCATTGATGTTGTACTTACTGGAGGAAGGGACTCTGTTTTTCGGGTATGAAATATAAATTGACCCTTCAATATCAAGTGCTGCAATCCCTTAATTGACTTCTGCAGATTTGTTCAGTGAAAGATGGAGGTCTTAATTTGAGCTTTTTGACATCACAAGCTGGTTGTTATATGCAAAAGAAGTCCTATTTGTTGCATATAAATTTATTTTCTTTCTTTTTGGCTCCACAGGTGTGGGATATCCGTACGAAGATGCTTGCCTTTGCTCTCTCTGGACATGAGAGTACAGGTTTGTTGGGCTTTTACTCGGCCTACGGTAAGAACTGAGCTTGTACTTGACCATAATATGTTATCTTTTTGTTACATCTTGGCCAAAAAAATAGGTTGTCTTTAAAAATTCGAGGGAGATTAGTCTCTTCAAGTGCTGTACAGACGTAGGAACATTCTTCCTAGACTTTCTTCAAATGTTTGTGTTCTTAGAATATACATGGGAACAACTCGTAAACTTTATGATGAACCGTGTTTTTCTGATTCATGGAACTGTACGTGTTAGTGTGTAGCCTCTTCCTACTACTTGCACTTTTCTTATCTTTTGATTTTGTTCCACTGCTGGATTTATATGTTCAAACTTTTAAAACCAGCATTAGAAATTCAATTCTCGTTTCTTATGCTTAGGCTTAACTATACAGAAAAACTTTGTATATAATTCTATATCTAAATATACCATTAGCCATTGTAGACTTTATTGCTTTCTTTCACACCAGATGAGAAGCTAACATGGTGAATTTTAATTTTAATTCACATATAGACAAAAAAACAAAAAGAAAATAGTGGTCAGTGAACTTATTTCGCGACTTGAATTTTTTTGAGATGGGGAGAGGGATGATTAATCACTGACCAATTACAACCGATGTAAACGATTTATCATCATTTATGATAGTTGTTGGGATTGCCTTTAATGAAGTAATGCTTGTGTCAGGCACAAATGATGTAAGGTTTACTGTGTACCATGCATCACATCAAGCATTTGTTCTTATTCTGTAGCTAATTATGTCCAATTTATTTTGCCTGTGATCCTGTTCCTGTTCCAACGAGTTCTACATGATCTTAATTATAGGTCAACATCAGTATGATGTCTTTACTATTCACCAGGATAATCCTCAGTTTGATTTTGAAAATATGGTATAGTGCATTTCTTTCCAACATCAAGGAGCTGAATTCTCAAAATCAAACTCGAGAGGTAATTCCTTACTGCTTTGGCTAGCTTTGTGACTTTTGAAACTCTCAATAAAATCTCGTGTGTGGCCTCTTGATTCATCGCCATTTAATCATGTACCTATTCATGTTGTTTATGTTGTAGATGTTATGTGCTCTTTAAAACTATACGGTTTGAATACTAGTTGTGGCCCTTATAGGGTCTTAACTTCTTGTTTGTATGAAATTTTAGAATTCAGTATATTCATAAGAAGAAGGCAGTCCCCAACATAATCCAATGAAACATATTACATTGCAGTTTGTCGTTTTAACTGAATCTGGACTTGCAACCCCGTTTTACTTCTTGTCTGGAAGCTTGATGTCTCTGTCATTTATTCTTATCACTTATGTAGGAAAGCATTAGCATATGTATAACATTAGTTATGTGATGCCGGAATCCTTTTAATCGAGTTTTCATTTTTCTCTGGTGTTGTTACTGGCAATATTCTCTGAGTTCCTAGTTACTGAACTGTGTACTAATTTTTTGAATGTTCTAGATTCTAACTAGATTCCATTATTTATTTGCTTGAAGTTATAGGAAAGATAAAGCTGCTATTAATGATGATTTTGAGTCGATGCTAATTGGCGATTTTGGACACATTTTTTATGTTGACATCTTTCGGGTTTTACAGGCAGCTGGATCAAAATTTTCGTAGTTGGAGATGAGATGCTCAAACAGAAAAGACAAAATTTGTACTTGGAATAAATGATACATGGTTTTGTAAAATGAGTTGATGAATTTTCTTAAACAAGTTTATGGATGCCAAAGAAAAGATTGTAACTTGATCAGTAGTAAACTTGTGGTTGATTCTATTTTACTTAATCTTAAAAACAGAACATCAAGGGATCTATTTTTGCAACATCAAGCATGTTTGTCATCGTTGTTGTGACAAAATATAAAGGATTCTCTCTAAAGAACTATCAAGGACAGGAATTTTCCCAAATTATTATCATCATATGGATTTCTTTTCAATGTCAACAGTTATTCGGGTTTACTTTCGAAATATTTCGATGGAATCTTACCTGTAAATGGCCAGATTCATCTTTTTAACGAAGTTTCCGACTTATAGTAGTCCATTCCTGGCCAGGTTTCGACATCAGAGCCACTTTCTTTCTCGAAGTCTCTAGAAAAGGGTTGGTTTAAGGTTTCAGAGAATATTCTGATGGAATCTTACCTGTAAATGGTCGGATTCATTATTTTTACGAAGTTTCCGACTTATAGTAGTCCACTCCCGACAGGTTTCGAGCTCGGAGCGCCTTTCTTTCTCGAAGTCGCCAGAAAATGGTTTGTTTAAGGTTTCAGAGAATATTCCGATGGAATCGTACCTGTAAATGGTCGGATTTATCATTCTTACGAAGTTTCCGACTTATAATAGTCCACTCCTGGCCAGGTTTCGAGCTCGAAGCCACTTTCTTTCTCGAAGTCGCCAGAAAAGGGTTTGTTTAAGGTTTCAGAGAATATTTCGATGGAATCTTACCTGTAAATGGCCTGATTCATCGTTCTTATGAAGTTTCCGACTTATATTAGTCCACTCCTACCGTGTTTCGAGATCGGAGCCACTTTATTTCTCGAAGTCTCCAGAAAAGGGTTTGTTTAGGGTTTCGGACAATATTCCAATGGAATCTTGCCTGTAAATGGTCGGATTCATCGTTCTTACGAAGTTTCCAACTTATAGTAGTCCACTCCCGTCCGTGTTTTGAGCTCGGAGCCATTTTCTTAACTTTTGTTGAGAGTTGTGGTATAACCTGGTCATAGCCTATGTTATGTAGCTAGTTGTAATGGGTTACAAGTTACTTTGGAAATAAAGGTGTAACCGATCAAATTTTGGTAATGTCCTCGTGACATAAGTTTGTTTTTCTTCCAGCAGGGAACTTATCTTGTTTCTGAGTCATTTTTCTTCTCAAAAATTTATGAGGAAGGTAAGGTGTGACATCTGGGACAATTCAAAGTGCTTTTTGAGAAACAAAACAAGGATGTACCAATTTCTACAAATTAATCCGACTCGAAATTTGATATGTGAATTGATATTTACCAAATCTTGTTCAAAATCTAGACTCCCAATAAGAATGATCGATAACTGTTTTTTTTTTAAATATCTTATATGTGACTCAAAAATTTTCGTTATAAGTTCATTCTAGAAAACTCTGTAATTATTATTTACTGATCCAAATTTTAAATTTCCCGATTCACCGGCGTGAAACTTCGATAATGTTCTCATATGGTGAATTGATATTTACCAAATCTTGTTCAAAATCTAGACTCCCAATAAGAATGAAAACTGTTTTTTTTTTTTTGAAATATCTTATATGTGACTCAAAATTTTTCGTTATAAGTTCATTCTAGAAAACTCTGTAATTATTATTTATTGATCCAAATTTTAAATTTCCCGATTCACCGGCGTGAAACTTCGATAATGTTCTCATATGGTGAATTGATATTTACCAAATCTTGTTCAAAATCTAGACTCCCAATAAGAATGAAAACTGTTTTTTTTTTTTTTGAAATATCTTATATGTAACTCAAAATTTTTCGTTATAAGTTCATTCTAGAAAACTCTGTAATTATTATTTATTGATCCAAATTTTAAATTTCCCGATTCACCGGCCTGAAACTTCGATAATGTTCTCATATGATTTTAGTGTCCATTTTATACTTGTTTTAGCTATAGTTCTTACATGTATTCTTGTTATTACTCTTGTTTTATCCTATTTTTTCCTATTAAATCATCCAGAAAAGAGATACATAGTTCTAAAATGAGCTAAGAAGAACAGTACTCCAAGTATCCAAGTGCCCAAGTCGAAGACAAGTGGAAGAAGTGCGATAAAAGGAGCAAAAGTGCTCAACATCAAGAGACGGGCCAAATACTAAGATTAACTCATCCAAATTCATGATTTCTTATTACCATTTTTAAGAGAATTGAATTACGAAGAGAATGCAAAAAGAATGAGGTCACTCCGAGTTCGGACGAAAAAGTTATCGGCAAAACAGAAATAGGCAGAAAGCACAAATTTATCTAACACAAACACAATTGCCTTGATCCGTATGAAAATCCCAAACGAAATCTGCACCATCCACAGGTTTCATTAATCTGTATGACCAAATCTATCACCGTCCAAAATTTTAAAAATGCCTAAACTTATTTTTCTCACCTCGGACCTCACTTTCCTTTGACTCTCTTCCTCTTCCTCTTTCTCCTCCGCCTCTCTTCTACCAAAAAGTAAACCCTAACAAGTGCCGCCACCTTCACGACTCAGTGACCACCACCACTGAATCTCTCTCTGTCACTCTCTCTATACCATTGATTACTTAATTGCTTAGCGATTGCAAACAGAGAATGATTTGGGCGTTGTTAAGACTTAAAGCACAAAGATTAAGCCGGATCTAGGGTTTGTATAATCTTCTCTTAAATTAAATCTGTTTACTTGGTTTTGACATTGATTATTTCATAGTTTTGAAGGATTGGAATGTGTTTTATGCAGATTCCAACATTTAATTTCATAGTGCTTTGTCGACATCAAGGAATTGGGATTTTCTGGTAACTTTTTTTCCATTAGCATCAGTGGTTTGAATTGCTCTCGTGGTTAATTAGACTAGGGTTTCTGGTGGTGATTTAGTTTTTTGAATAATGCAGATGTTGTACGAGTCTATTTGATGAATCATTTGGGGGAAAATGGCTTGTGGCCATTTTGCTACTTAACCTTTCTCACTCCCTGTATAGAAGGTGATGAGCAGAGTAGCCTTTCAGATGAATCAATTTCTGTAGATAAAGTCATTAATTGTTGTTGGCCTCCTTAATTTGTCAAATATCTATTTAAACTCATAAAATTTGTGTTTGTTAAGCTTTGTTTGTGGTTTAGTAATCAATCTCACATGGATTTGATGTTGTTTCTTGTTTATTTTTCAGATGATTGATGAAACACATGCAGATGGAAGACTTAACCAATGCTGACTGGTGATCCCCTGTATTTCCCTGTATTACTATCATGTGCAGGACATTACTTTTGTCCATCTTCCTAGATGTTGTAGATGCATTTTCCTATGGAACTCTATTCAAGTGTATTCCTGTGAAACATATGGTTGCAGGTCTGTCGTCTGCATATGATGCTCTCTTTCCTGTTTTAAAGTTCATTTTATTTTTCGTTTATTCACTAACAAAGTATTTGTTTGATTTTTGCAGGTAAATATGGAGTTGCTTTAGCAGTTTTAGAACATAAAGAGGTAAATACCTTGCCAATTAAAAATGCCATGACTCACTAGATTAATTATCGATTGTTTATACTTATGCATAATGTATGTACATGCTAAAAAGGAAGGTTTGGTAGCTGAGGCTGATCGAGGGCTTGCTTGGATGGATGGAAATGTAGAAAAGATGGAAAAGTAAAGCCTTTAGCAGTTGAGAAATATGTGAGTATGCTTGGCCACTTTGAATGAAACTTGTAGTTTACCTGTTTTATTTTGAAATTAACACTTGTTGTACAATGTATGTTAAAGGAGCAAGTAAAAATCGCTAGAGCTAAGAGAAAGGGTCTAATCGATGCATGATTGGTATCCGCTTTAAATTTTGAGAATGATGAAATTGCTGAAGTTTTTGGCCCTGACAAATGCAGAATTAGTTTATTGGGTTATTCCCCACTCACATCGAAAAAGCAAGCCTTATACGCAAGTGTTGCAACCACAGTCATGGCAGCAAGCATGAACTCAGTAAATAGTGAACCTAGGAATGAAAATATGGACGAGACTCCCTGCAAAAGAACTAATCACCAATGTGAGTTTCAGTTACAAGCTCTGTTTTCATTGATATCTAGGATAGCTCTCAGTTGCGATTATATTTCAAATGATAGAGACTTGATGTTTTTTGGAACATCCTTTAAAGATGCATATAGTACTGATTATATTTCAAATGATAGAGACATGATGATTTTTGGAACATCCTTTAAAGATACATTTTTTTTTCTCTTTGGGACATCCTTTTCGACATAAATGGAAGATTGAATGTTTATAGTAGACTGTAGTTATTATCACATTGAGTGATTCTTATTTAGGGGATTCACTGTCTTGTACGAGCACTACAATAGTCGTCCTTTCATAATTGTTACGGATGCAGTGGATTTTATAGTTTTAACTGTTTGATTTAAGTTATTCGACTAGATGTTGTGGGTTGATTATGTTGTCCACTTGACGAAGCATTGATCAGTTACTAAAGAAGAGTGCTAGCTCTGACCAAAAGATTCATGATATATTCACTCTTTGCAAGATGTTTGCAATTGTTCAACACTCTTTGTCTGCAAGTTTTAGCTTATTATCTTGGTAGTGAAGTGGCACCTGCAGACTCTCTTTGCTTTTTGTCCCTTTCCTCCCTATGAAAATCCGTTCTCTTTGCTTTCTGTCCTTTTCCTGCATATGCAAATATGTTCTTACTGTACTTTATGTTTCTAATTTAATGTGAGAAATTTGCACCTCATGTGCGTTAGTAATGCATCTATAGCAGCTGTTTGCCTTATCTCCTACACCAAAACTTGCTCAGTTCAACTTATTTTCAATAGTATTCTTATTGTTCCTTTTCTTTTGTCTCTGTGCAGATGATTTTTGAAGGGGTTTATGCCTTGCACCCAGATATTGGTAAATAACCCGATTGCTGGATAGCAGCAGCAATACCTGCCAACAGCAATTTAGTTCCAGATGTTGAAAGTCCTAATTGCAGCAGAAATCCAGGTCTTGTTGGTGTTTGAGAGAATATATTGCAAATGAATGGGTAACTTTGGACGTCTCGTGGAGTTTATGGAATTTGAGCAGGAATGAAAACTTGACTAACTACTTTTTGTGGAGTGGAAACATATCTTGCTTTTATTTCGAGGATCAGACACTTTTTTGTGCTGTGAAAGCTTCTTGAGTCGCTACTTTCTCATATGAAATCTGTAATTTGTGGAATTTTGCACAACTATTTTTATGCGACTGTGCTCCTTGTATATAATGATCATGATTTAATAATATATAATTATACTATATTTCCAGTGTTCATTCCTTCTTATGATTTCAATGGATGAGTTGTAGATTAGAGAGTAGTTTTATGGGTACTAGTAACTATCAGGCCTGGCAACCGGAAACTTTCAGTTCCGGCGACCAGAAACTTTCAGTTCCAGCGACCGGAAATGGTCAGGTCCGATTACCAGAAACTGTCAGGTCCGGCGACCAGAAAAGTGCCAGTTGTTACATATCAAACCGACACATGTCATTTGTTTAGTGGTCATTTTAATAGTAATAGAAAGAGTTAGCAATGTTTATAACATAATGTTTGCATTACAAAGTAAACATGAAGTGTAAAATGTCAATAGTTAGGATAAATATTGTAATGGACTTAAAGTGTTAGCTTGTTTAATTTCCCTAATGGATTAAAAGGGTTAGGCAAAGTTCTCACAATTATATCACACCATATTGATAACCATTTATTTTAGTAAGGGAAATTAGCTTGTATTTTTTGGTAACACTTTTTCCCCATAAGGAAAACCTTGATTTGGTGTAGTGACGGCCACGCATTCCATTGGCACATACCAACATGCTTGCTGGTAGCTTTTCCTACCAAGGCCACGGCCCTAATGGCCACGCATGCCATTGGCACATGCCAACACGCTCGCTGGTAGCCTTCATCACCTAGCCGTGGCCCTAATACGCGCTGGTATCCTAACTTGCAAGCCGTGCAACCTAGGCCAATTCGACCGTACGCGCCACTGGCACACGCCAAAACCCACGCTGGTAGCCTAATTTGTGAAACCATGCAACCTACCACCAAGGCATTCCGCACATGCCATTGGCACATGCCACACACGCCACTAGCAGCTCTGGCATTGCCACTTACACTCAACGTACAACCTACCACCAAGGCATTCCGCACATGCCACACACACCACTAGCAGCTCTGGCGTTGCCACTTACAATCAACGTACAACCTACCACCAAGGCATTCCGCACATGCCAATGGCACATGCCACATGCGCCACTAGCAGCACCACTTGCACTCAAGGTGCAACCAACACTCGAGATATCAACACAAACTGGGGATGCTTTCGTGGTTTTGGATTGGTGGTCAGAGCTTGCAGCGTACACTACGCTCACATTAAGAAAGCGTGAAAAGTAATAAAGCGGTCAAATAAATGAGGAAATAATGGTGAAAACGTTTTTCACCCATTAACACCATGCGGTTACCACCTCCTCCCATTATTTCACCCTTTACTCTCTTCCTTCATGAGGCCAGGTACGTTTCAATCTCGACTTGTATAAATAGGTCTTACCTATTTCCACCGAGACAACAAGTCTCGGTCAGAGAAAAATACTACACTCTCGTAAAAGGCAACTTTGCAAGCTCTCCAAAAAGCTTTCATCTCTTGCAAGCATACAAATCTTCCACTTTCCCGATACAAGTCGAGACACTACTCTCCCACTATTCTCGGTCTCAACACCTTTCTTTGCTTCCCTCCCCAAATCAACCCTTCTCCTCCACTTTGTGACCGAAGCAAGTCTGGAACGGCCATTTCTTGGTTTAGGCCGGACTTGTACAGATTGATCTCTCTAATCTATAAAGTGCTCACGTGCAGCACATTTGTTTAGGGTTTGAACCAGTTTCTCACTCACCTACCGAAATTACCGAAATCGGCGGAAACGATTTTCACCCATAAACAACACCATATAACAAGGCATAATAATCACATATTTTGTATATTTCACAAACGATTCACTATTCTAGCTAGTTTTTAATATTTTATGTTGGCTTATTTATAACAACACATATAATACCTTAATATTTAGAAAATATATTTCAATATCATTGTTATAATGTCGTCACCTATATTTCACTACAACATTAATTTACATGACAATAATCCAATTTTATATTTGATGGGTTATTTCTTTTTAATTGAATAAACTTGTTAATTTTACTTGAAATAATTTCAAATGATATGTTGTCTAATTAAATTCTTGTGATAATGTCCGACTTAATGTATATATTAAGTGATTTCAAATTGTTTATAACACGTGTGCAAAGACGGCACAAAGACAAAGACGTTTATTCGTGTGTTGTGCCCGTGGGCTGTATTGTGCCTAGCTTTTGACTAGTAAAGCACAGCACGGCACAACACGTTTAAATCGTTGGCACAGCACAGCACGGCACATGTCACGTGAAGCACGCGAGTAATCTGTTCCACCCAAATGTTTTTGCAAACGTTTAATTTTACGGGGTCATCAGTTTAAAATTGAAATCGCTAATTTTACGGGGTCATCCGCATTACGGCATTGGAAATCATACCAAAATTTATTTATCTATTTGACAAAGTGTTTAATCTTGGTCATATTTGAAAAAGTGTTTGGAAAAATTTATAATCAGTACCTATTATAATCTTGCTCATATTTGAAAAAGTGTTTGGAAAAATTTATTTTTAAAATGATTATACCAAAATCATTTATCTATTTATGATTATAGATAATCATAAATTTTACCAAACAAGGCCTTAATTACACGGGAACAACTCGGTTCAGATTGTGTCAAAAAATTTTATATTGTTACATCAAACAACACTAAATGTTATAACCAATTGGGGCTAGCTCAGTTGGCTAGGGTCGAACTCTCGAGTTGTTAGGTCACAGGTTCCGCGGATCGTGTCAAAAAAAAAAAAAAAAAAAAAAAAAACTAAATGTTACGTTAGTCCTGAAACACGATTACAGCCATCAGATCGATAATAATAAAATTGAGATCGTCGATTGCAACTCAACCCTAAAACGTATACGTCTAACCTACCCCTTATAAGTTTTCTACTTGTGCAACCAAAATTCCAAACTGCGCCTCCCTCCTCATTGTAGAGAAAGAAAGATGAACCCCAAACAAAGATCACAAGAATTCTCTCATTTATGTATGATTATCATCAACGACAACAGAAAAATCATGGCGGAAGCAGCAATTGCTGGTTCAATAGCATAATCACCATCAACAACAAGTTATTTGCACTATGATTTTTCCTCTCAATGTGTTAGTTTTAACGGTTTTTCTTATCAGCATGAGTTCATGTAGTTCTTTAATTGCCAGTCCAGCAAGTTTATCTAACTCCTGTAACTTCAGGCTAAAATAGAATTAAAAGAGAGTTAAGGAGAAGGATTAGAAGAGATAGACGCAACAGGAGGATTTTTATTTTCTAATTATAAGAGTAATGGAGACAAAAATTTTGAGTAATGGAAGTGGAAGATTTTGTTTAATCTCAGAATATGTGTAACGATTGTCAAAAATTAAAGAAATGGTGAAATGATAAAATTGTAGATCTGAACACTTCTATTTTACTTTGAATCTCTGATCCATGTATGATGTTCATGAATCTCTGAAATCCTAGTATTTGACTGCATAATATTTTCATCTCATTTTTATATTTATTTTTTTCATTCTCGAGAATACACCATATATGGATGATGGATCATCAGATCTGGTTTCTGGTCTGTACCATAGAAGTTCAACCATACTTAGAGGCCACAACTTGTCTCAGTCTGGTCTGATATAAAGTCAAGTGTCGTTCAGTGGCAAATAGATGCACGTTGAATTCAATAACCTACGACCAATGGGTGGGGAAAATGTTTTCACCAAATTTGCGTTAATAAACTCAAAATCAATGCCTTAATTTTCTGCACATTGATCATTTTCATACATCAATACCAAGTCAACATTTTACAACCACGAGAAAGTAAAGCAAGAAACATTCTTAATTGATAACTCTCAATCTATAAGATATGATAGGAATCGTTTTCTTCGCGTAAAACCTTGCAACTCCATGGTGCTTAAACGTTACATGGTCACTCACCACATTGGACTCCCAGGTATAAATAACGCATATAAATAAGCACACATGCAGGTTCATAATATTATTATTATTTACTTCCTCCGTCCCACCATTAGATGACCTACTTGGTCTAAGATCTTGTCCCATCATTAGTTGACCTATTTCACTAATCAAGGGGATATTTCTAAAACTACCCTTTGATTGATTATCGGTATCATAAGAAATATGTATAATTTGATATTCATGTTTATACTCGTTATGTAAGTGTTTTAAAATGATTTTTAACGGTACAAAATTTACGAAAATCTATGGTATAGTTTGAGAGATAAATGATTTCTAAATTTTACAAATTATTATCCATAAGGGTATAGTTGTAAAAAATACTTAAAAACACTCATTTCATTCATTGCCTTAAGAATTGTGCAAACTTCAACTAGGTCATCTAATAGTGGGACGGAGGGAGTATTTATTTTTGATGCGAATGCAGCTTCATATTTACTAAGCAAACTATGTTATGCGAGCTAACAATTTCCAACTTGGACACTGCCACTGGATTGAGAAAGATCATAGACTTGCTACGCTCTTCAGGAGTCAAGTCATCGTGCTAGAATTCTAATCACCACTTTACTTCATATTTAGATTAGATCTTATACTCCTCCAATAACTGCTGATTACTAGTATATGCTTTTGCAGCTTCAAAACAAAACTAATGGTAAGTTAAGAAAATCCTCACCAATCAACTTTGCAATAGGAAACTATATAATCCGTAACCTAATAATCTCATTGTAACGGATCATATGGTGTGAAAATGAAATGCGTGCACCGATCTAGAAGTGGTGGCAGTCATAACCGGGAGTTAGGATCAGATTATGCCAACAAAATTTATATTGTTGAATTATGCCACAACCAACACCAAATGTAAAATGCTCCTCAAGTTCGCCTGAACTCAAATTACGCTGGTTCAAGCTCCCAAAAAATATTCAACACGATCCAAACAGATAATCACAGCCGTCAGATCAATAAGGAAATCACTGATTCTAGTTCAACCCTAAAACGCACACATCTAACCTAACCCTTATAAGTAGTGTAGTTTTCTTTTTGTTACATCCAAAACTCCAAAAATGCGCCCCCTCTTGTCTGTGTAGATAGAGAAAGAAAGATAAACCCTACAAACACACAGATCGCAACACTTCTCTTGTCTGTGTATGATTTTCATCGACGGTGTTGGAAATAATAAACCAAGACTATACATGGAAGTCGTTATCTTGAGAAACAAGTTGTTTGGTTCTAGAAGAGTTCTATTATTAGAATTTGATCTTATTAGGAAAGTGTCTTTGCTTAGTCGTCAAGTTTGTTAAACTATAAATAGGATGTTGAGCCATGAGAATTTGTACACCGAATTAATTATCAATGTAGACGATTAATGCTTAGCGTATGCTCTCCTCTCTCTTGTTCGATCCAACAATTGGTATCGAGCCGGGGTGAGAGGAGAGAGAGGAGATGGAGAAAGAGTAATATTTTTCTTTGTGTGCGGTAGAGATGTCATGGTTTGAGTTCAACGAAATTTGGTGGTGCGAGTTACATATATATGGGTATATAGCTTGGCCGTCGTAAAATTAAAATAAAATAGAATGTCAGCTGCATCAGGTCTTCACTCTGATGTACGCAAGATGGGATTTGAAAAGGTGGTTTAATAAACAAAACTAGTCATAAAAACTACTAGGAAGAGCACATGTGCGCTAGGAATTGAAACTAGGTCAAAGTCGGGTTAGGAGCAAGGCAAAGAAGCGCAAGGAAGAAATTTCGGTTGCTACGGTTGAGTTTTTAGGAAGGTTTTTAAGACAAGAAGATGATCTTATTGCCGTACGGTAATTGAGATGGAAGATGAGAAGAGTTGGTCGCTGCCAATGAAGTGTTAAGATGTAGTCAACTCGAGAAGAAGTGTGATGGTGAACATGTTTGGCCGGAGGAAGAACTGATGCCATTACTGACGATGGTGTTTGATCATGATTGATCACGATGGTAGTTATTACTGACGGGAGTGATTCTCGAGTTCCAGTAGAGCATTGGGTTGGTGAAGTGGTTAGATGACTTGGTACGTTGTCTGTTTTTTGATAAGTCAAGGGTGTGATGGATGCCTCTGTTGGTTGGCTGGTGATTGATTGCACTGGTAATGATAATGGTGGTCTGTGGTCGTTGAACAGGGAGAGTTCGAGTCTGTTATGTGTTTGGTCGAGATAGTAATTGGAAAATCAGCATAAAATAAATAAATATGGAGAAAAGGTGTTTGTTTAAATTCCTGACTGATCAGTAATGTGGAATGACTTGGAAATCAATTTCTATGTCACATCTCGCAGACTACCGTCTGTTTAAATGTCTGAGAGATTTGTTTGATATTAGAAACAGTAGTGTGACTGTCAAGGCGTGGCAGAAGTGAAGAACAGTCACAGGTATGACAAAAGTGTAACTTATAACAGTCACAGTTCGTGACAGAAGTTTGACGGAAGGATTGTGACAGAATTGGAACACCTAAAAAGTGTGACAGTCTCAATCAAGACGGGGTGTTGAAGCTTGTTCAGGAAACTGTTCGGAATCTATGGAATAGGTTTCGGTTTGCGTGGCGCATACAGTTTGATCAGCAGTATCAGTATGTCTCTCGGGTAGAGAGTTAAAAGCCCAGGTTGCAGCCAGGAGTAACAGTGTAGCAAGTTCAACTAGATGCTCGTCGTTATTCGAGGTGTTGAAAATGGCTAGGGAGGCTGTTCAGAATCGTTTGGTTTCTGTGTTGAGTAGGCATGTATGTCTATCAATGGAGTTTAATACTCGTGGTGAATTGAAGCAGAACGGTCAAGCAAGTTCAACCAGATGCTCGAAGTGACAGATGCATAAACTAAATGCTCAAACATCAAGTTTATGAGACAATCTAGAGAAGAAAGGTTTGTGAACTGAAAATATCAGTCGTAGCAAACATCACAATAGTGAGGTTGTGACTCTTGTGTCAGTAACATGTGAAGTAGGTAATAAAAAAAAACCTAAAGGATTTGGTTAGTTGGTTTCTTGTTCGGTTAGCAAGTGGATAGAGCACAACAAAAAGGATTGTGTTTCTAGCTTGTTAGGGAACGTCACTATGATGTCTTTGCGGTATCATAGGGAGATGGCTGGATATGCAAGTTTGCATCTTTGTCTAGGGAGTACAAGTATTCATTGAAGAAATCAAATGGCCGAAGAGTTAGTGAACATGCCGGGAGTGTGTTGAAGAGTAAACCGTTTGTCGGTTACAAAGATATTTAAGAATGTTTTCTTAAGGAAGTCTTGGTTTAAGGGAGGATGTTGGAAATAATAAACCAAGACTATACATGGAAGTCGTTATCTTGAGAAACAAGTTGTTTGGTTCTAGAAGAGTTCTATTATTAGAATTTGATCTTATTAGGAAAGTGTCTTTGCTTAGTCGTCAAGTTTGTTAAACTATAAATAGGATGTTGAGCCATGAGAATTTGTACACCGAATTAATTATCAATGTAGACGATTAATGCTTCCGCGTATGCTCTCCTCTCTCTTGTTCGATCCAACAGACGGCAACAAAAAATTCATGGAAGAAGCAACCAGTAGTGGTTCAATAGCATCGCCACCACCAACAACAAGGTTTCGCACTATGATTTTTCCTCTCAAAATGTTTATTTTCGTTTTCCATATTAGCCTATGTCCCACTAGGTGCATCTCTTTTAATGTAGCAAATGCATTTAGAGAAGAATAAATATTGTGAAACAGAAGGAATAAAAGAGATATGGAATGGAAGAGGAGGACTTTTAGTCTCTAACTAAAAAAAAGAACAAAATTTGAGTAATGCCAGAGGAAGATTTTATTTTATCGTAGAATATATGTAACAATTATCTGTAGGAGATCTAAACAAGATCTAAACAGTTCTATTTTACTTTTGATCCATATATATGATGTTTGAATGAAATGATTAATTTTCTAGTCCCACTACATAATATTTGCATCGCATTTTTTTTTTTTTTTTTTTTTTTTTTTCATATTGTGTATCGTCTAATCTGTATTCTGGATTTACTGTAGAAGTAAAAAAGCATACCTAGATGCCACAATTCCTGTTTCAGTCAGTTACCTTTAGAGAACAAAAAAATGAAGCGTTTGATGCGGCAAGTAGATGCCCAAATAAATCAATAAAGCACCACCAATGTGTCACAAAAATATTGTCGCCAAGTTTTTGTTAGTAAATTCAAAATCAATGCTTCAATTTTCCCCTAGAGATACAAGCAAGTTGCTTAAGAACGGTCTAATGTAACTTCCATGAAAAACACGACCAAGCTTAAAGAATAGAGCTTATCCACCACCACATACACACAACTGGTTTCTGGTGCTTTACGGAACATAGTCTTGTGCCTCCAGGTAATGCAGTGTCCTTAAGTTTGGAATGAGAGAATCGTTGTCATGATGCCAAAAAAACGACGAGGTGAAGTACGTTCTTCCTGCATATAAAGGAAGTTTACTAGGCGTCATGTCATCGTGACCAGAAAATAAATGCACCACACCAGCGAACAAGAAACCGATGTCACCAAATGGCCCTATAAGCAGTTCGGAAAATGGGTCATTTGTCCAAAATTTTTTAAAACATGGTTTAAATGGACGAGTAAAAATTATTTTGGGTGAAATGGACAGAAAAAAAAAATAGCAAGGATGAAACTGGATGCATCCTCATGTAAATTAAAAATAAGAAAAAAAATTTGAAAATGGGTAGGATGAAACTGGTTACATCCTGGTTATTTATATATTTTTGCCATTTAAACAGTATCAAAATCTAGATGTCTTTTTCACCGAGGAATTATTGATTTTGGTCTTTTTAACCAATTTTGTGTAAGCAGTTTTGGGTACACATAATTTCATATCATAGTCCATCAAATAGGGATCACAGCCGTCCATAACACAGCAAGTACGGTCAATCATAGAGTACATTATAGCCGTTAGATGAAAAGTCAACCATTGTAACTATACCCTAAATTGGGCCGGCAGCTGTCATCCTTATATAAGTACCATAGTGATCTACTAACGCAGCCAAAATGTGCCTCCATCTGAAGGAAAGAAGAACCCTAAAAACAGATCATAACTATTCTCTCATCTCTGTATTATTATCATCAACGGGCGACAACAAGATCATGGCAGAAGCAGTAAAATGGTGGTGGTTTAATACAAGCATCACCAAGAAGAACAAGCTTTTTTGCATTATGAATTTTCTTCTCAAAATGTTAATTTTAGTCTTTGGAATGATCCGTCCTGTTGCTTCCTTCGTCCCAGTCTACAGATTGGCATTCTTCAAACACATCTTCTGGTAGGTGCATCGCTTTATTTTCTGGAAGAGAAGAATAAATCGGAACTGATGAGTTATAGGAATGGGTAATAGGAGATGACGGTTAGTAAAAGAGGAAACATAAATAAATTAATGTATTTATCATATCAATTACAAAAATTGTATGAGATCTGTTATGACTCTGTTGTAATGAACAGAACAGATTAATTTTATTTTGTATTAATACAAGGATGAAAAGATCCATGTAAGCTTTAAATATTCAGTATTTGTGTTCCACTGCTTAATTATTACGAATCGGAGAAGTTTGGCAGTTTTTTTTTCTCACTTCGATGTAAAACAAGATTAATTCAAGGCAACTGGATTGAGTAAATGTCAAAGGCATAAACAGCTTATTCAAGGCCAGGAGTCAAACTGCTCTTTGCCTCATACCACTAATGGCTCTCTGAGCAAATCACCATTATCAAAAAATTACTGATCAGTCTACAGAGAAGATCATCAAGAATGCTAGTAGCCCTTGCAAAAATAAATTTTCTAGTAGGTGACTTGTGAAAAGATATCCAACAAGAAAGAGAAGGTGCATAATCCATCTATCTACATTGTATGATTTTCCAGAATAAGAGCTAACTTATTGTATCAACATGGATTGCCACCCGGTATTTGTTACCGATATAGCCAAATGTGCCTATCATATGTACACACACACTAGAGAGTATTTTTATTCATCTAATTAAAAGAGTAAAGGAGAAATAAAAGTATGTATGAGTAATGGAAGAGGAAGATTTTTTATCTAAGTATAATATATGAAATGATAAAATGTAGTAGGAGATCTGAATACTTTTAGTTTACTTAGATCCATGTACGATGTTTGGATGAAATCCTCAGTATTTTCATCTTTTTTTATTTTTTTCACTTTTTTTCTGATTGAAAATTGGCAATGAAATAAAAGCAAAAACATATTGTCGCCAAAATAGTAAAATCATAAAACTGATGAAGGGTTGGACCGGTTGGTAACGGTATAAAGTTTTCAGACAAACAAGGTCTTTTACACAGTTCTGCCAATACGTAGGGAGATCTATAAAGTGCGAGCTCTTTATCCATTCCAAGGTCCAAGCATCCTGGCGTGCAAACCTCAAATAAAAAAATGCAAAACACACACAGATACACAGTACGTGATTTTAAGCAATGAATCAACAATTAAGTACTGCAAATTGTGTTACGAGTTACGGAGATAATAATCTCATGGTAACCAAAAATGCACTCAAGGATATGGTAAAAAAAAAAAAAAAAGGTTCGCACCAATATAAGCATGAGCCATTAGCTAAATCAAATTGTCTGCAACACTGAATTAAACCCTCGGCAATAACACGGGAATAGTGTTCGGTTCAGGTTATGTAAAAAAAAAAAAAAAAAAAATACTATTATTGTCAAATGAAAATGCTCAAGCACCTCAAATCCGCCTAGACTCAAATTACACTGGGACAAGCTCCTAAAAAAATTCCAACCCTTTTGAACACTCAGCGTGATCCAAACAGATAATCACAACCGTCTACAGATATGCTGATATCAGTCCTGGCATACAATTACAGCCGTTAGATCAATGATACAAATCACCGATTGTAGGACTTCAACCCTGAAACGTACATATCTCACCTTTATAAGCAAGTTTTGCACCCAAAATCCCAAACTGCTCCTCCCTCCCTCATCTGTGTAGGCAGAGAAAAACATAAACTCTAGAAAGTAAAAATACATCACAACTATTCTCTCATATATGTATGATTTTCATATAAGCATACATATAAGCATAAACGCCTATATGCTAAGAAGGTGGTTGTACTAGTGTACATTTTTTTTTTCTTTGATCGGTAAAGAAAGGATGTACTAGTGTACATTTGAAACTTGAGAGTCACAACTTAACTTCGAGTCTACCACGTTATGGAACTATAAGTCTGTTTTACTAGGCGCCAATGGAGCCTCTATGTTGTGTGTTTTTTTCCTCATGTCATCGTGACCTTACCTCAAGAAATTAAGCGCCTTTGAATTTGATGCAGGAAATAAGTGCACATACAGATACATGATATATAGCACCACACCAACGGATGAGAAATCGATGTCACCAAATGGCCTATAAGTAGTCCTGAATACACGTAACTAATTAAGTTCTTAAGTTCTTAATATTTTGGCCTATAAGTAGTCCTGAATACACGTAACTAATTAAGTTCTTAAGTTCTTAATATTTTCCTAAATGGCCTATAAGTAGTCCTCAAATTCACACTCAATTTACACTCGGACAAGCTTCCAACTACAAGCAGAAAATATCACAGCCGTCTACGGATATAAGACTGTCAGTCGTCCCATACGATCACAGCCGTTAGATCAATAATAAAAATGAAATGGCCGATTCTAACTCAACCCTAAAACGCACACATCTAACCCAACACTCATATAAGTAGTGCAGTTTTCTGCTTCTCCATTCAGAATTCCAAACTGCGCCTCCCTCGTCCCTTCTTTGCAGAGATAGAGAAAGAAAAAACCCTAAAAACAGATGACAACAATTCCGTCATCTATTTGCATCAACAAATTCATGGCAGAGGCAAGTGGTGGTGGTTCAATAGCATCATCACCATCAACAACAAGCTATTTGCACTATGATTTTTCCTCTCAAAATGTTAGTTTTAATCATTTTTCTTGCCGCACGAGTTCTTATAGTTATATAATCATGTTTCCGATCAACTGTGTGACTTCACCAACTCGTAGTCCCTGTTCTGAAAGATAGAACAGAGAGTAAAATACAAGGATCGGAAGAGATGATGCAAAGAGGATCTTTATTTTCTAATTAAAAGAGGACAAAAAAGTATGAGCAAAGAGGAAGATTTTTTATCCAACTGTATGTCAGAATTAACAAATATTAAAGAAATATGAAAATGCTAAATTGTGGATCTGAACATTTCTATTTTGATTTGATCCATGTTTTATGTTCAACTTCATGTGGAAATCCTCAGCATTTGAGTTCCACTACCTAATCTAAGTTCTGGTCAGTACCATAGAATTACAAGCATTACCTAAAGGCCATACCTTGTTTCAGTCCTGTTCGGTTTGATGCGGCAATATAATTCAATAACCCGCCACCAATGGGTCGGAAATCACAAACTTCGCATCAATATATTCGATATCATGCATCTACTGTTTTGAGTCTTATCCAGAGTCCAGACTAAGGTCATTAAGCCCATCGTCTAGTGGATTGTATATACTAGTAGTACCTGCAAGGTAAATCTTTTAAAAATTCTGCCCCTACGTTGTGGTGTTTATGGGAGTGAGAGCTCTTTATCCAGATGAAACCTAGTGGTAACATCTCATTTTTTTGCAGATAACTAGCTTATAAGATTTCCCCTTTTTAATTTTTCTTTTTGAATTGAACTTTTGAAAACGAGAATTGACTTATAAAATGTAGTTTTAACAGAATGGTAGAAAACATGCTGTGTTTGGTGGATACCTGCGCACCACGCAAAAACCATGAGGTTCCTTGCACACATGGCATAGTTCCTTGCAAAAACCATGAGGTTCCCGTTGCTTTCTGATGGTAAGAGGAGTTATTGGTCAGTCGTGGGCCTGGTGAATGAACTGCTGATATAAGCCCAATGGATGAAGCAATGACTATCAGGTTCATGGAGCCGACAGTGTCAGTTATACAAGAAAATATAGGCTGAATGTTTCCTCCCTTCGGCAGCTCATAGAAAGAGTTTTACTGTCCGTCTTGCAAGACTGACAATTGAGCAAGATTAAATGGTCTGATATCTTCAAGTTAGTTGCAAGCCCATTTCGCTTTTTGTCTATAATATATGAGCGAGCTGGAGTCTAACACTATTAGAATACATCCAACTCAAAACCAATTGGCTATGAGTGGAGAGGCCTAATAGATTATAAACCGCAGGATTTTAAATAACCCAACCATGTGGGACTAATAATTTCAACACGCCCCCTCACGTGTAGCCTCGGCGGGTCTTACAAACACGTGGACAATTAAATCGGGTGACGCGAGTAAAGGTGCGGTCAACTGACTCGACACAAATAGCCTGCTTTGATACCATATTAGAATACGGGCATCCAACTCAAAACCAATTGGCTATGAGTGGAGAGGCCCTAATAGATTATAAACCACAAGATTTTAAATAACCCAACCATGTGGGACTAATAATCTCAACAAACAAGATAAATGAATGCTCTCCGGATCAAGAAAAAACATTCATTTAGCGGGGGTTATTTATTTACCGATAAATGAATATTTTATTCATTTATCGATAAATAAATATTTAATTAAGAAGTTAAATTGTATAAGAGAAGATGTACAAATGTACCTAAAGGGTACTGGTCAAAAAATTTGCCCCCAAACACAACATCTAAAATTCAACCATGTGATGCTGGGATTGTTCTAGCATTGCATAAAATAAAGGATGCAATGCATTTTGGTTTCGGTGGAAGAGAAAGAGAATTAACCATAGATGAAATTTTTTGAGTTTATTTCAACATATATTTTTTTTTTTTTTTGTAAAATTTACTAATTATGTATTTTAGTTTATTCTTATATTTTATATATAATTTAGTGATTATTCGTTTATATTTTTATAAGGCCTTTAAGGATTCAATTTTTTTATTCATTAAAGCATTAAGTAAGGTTATTCATTTATCACCTTGGCCCAAGCCGGGACCGGAGAAATTATTCATTTAGAGAGGTTATTCACTTATCGAACATTCATTTATCGAGGTTGGACTGTACTTGAATTTTTGGTTTTTTAGAGATCACACTTTCACATTTATCGAACCCTGAACCATCAAAATTTTCATATCCCATGCTTTTTAATGTTGCAAAATTAGAGCTTCAATTCTTAGATACTCTTTGTTAATGAATTCAGGGTACTTTCAAGATATAAATCTATGAAGTTACTGCAGATCAAGCTTGTACTTGTTGTTCCTTATTATAAATTTTGAGTGAGACCTCCATATGTCCATTGTAGGTGTGAATAATCCGCAGGGACAGGTGGAGCCATCCCAGTCGAGGGCGCACCGAAGAAAGCGAAGTATTGAAAGCACTGAATCACCCCACCGGATGCGGGCACGAGAAAAGAGGAATAAAGACAGTCGAGAGATCGAGGCAAAAGGGGAGAAAAAGTTCGATGTGACGATCCTCGGGTTCGAGGACATTTAATGCTCTGACAAAGTAGGTAAAGAGATAAGGAAGACTCGGTCAAAATAAAACTCGGCCGGGAACTTAAAAGGCGACATCGATCAACATCACCTAACGAGCAACATCGGATGAAGATACCACTCGGCCAGATGCTTCAACTCGGGGCGAAGGGAAGATCGGATGAAGCATCGGGTAGACACCCGAAGGAGCATCAAGGAAGATGTATTAGGCCCAACACTGTAATGTCGTTGTATCACCATTTCATGGCTATAAATATAAATCATGTATAGGGCTAGAGGGGCAGGTAAGGAGAGAGGATACCAAGAGCTAGAGAGAAAACACGTAACTTGTAATCGTGAAAAGAGTAATAAGATCATCCCTTCACCCCGTGGACGTAGGTAATCTTCTTAGAACCACGTATATCTTGTGTCCTCCTACTTCTCTTCTTTGTTTGATTTCTTTATGCATGTTTTGAGATCCTTTGGATGTAGTGGTAGGATTTTCTACACCTACATTTTGGCGCCGACTAAGGGGACCGAATAACATCTTCGGATACCTTGAGATCGTTACCAAAAGAGGAAAATCCAAGCTCCTAAGCCACTTTATGTGCTAGTTGACGCTAAGAGAGAAACTCTTTTGGTTCTTTACCTTTGTTTTCCTAACAAAACCTTGCGAGTTTGATTCTTGCTCTTTATCTTTGTTTTCCTAACAAAACCTTATGAGTTCGATTCTTGCTCTTTATCTTTCCTTTCTTAGCAAAACCTTATCGAGTTTGCTGTGAGTCCGCTTTGTGTTCCTGTTTATTGTCCTTACGTCCCTTGTAAGACATGTCTTTCGTTTAAACAAAGTCGTCAAGACTGTTTTAATAAGATAAGATGTTTGCTTAAAATACCCCAGCGAGTTGTTGGAAGATCCGCGAGCTCCCAAAATAACATCTTTCGATGTTGGTAGAAGCTAGAAGGAAACCCCATCTCGCCGGGTTTTATCGTTTGAGACCTTGTTAAAGAGAGATTCAACACTCCTATCAACATCCGTTGAAAATAGTTGATGCTTAATGAAAAACTCTAACGATCAAGACGCCTGGGTCGCTAGATTTATCACCTTGGAATTTAAGGATAGACATCGTTACATTTGCCTTCATTTACTCGCTCCGCCGTCTAAAACCTTCTTTTTAACAAATTAAGCAAAGTACAACAATGGTAGAAGCAAGACTAGCTCAGAATCGTTGAGTCCGGTCTTCGGAAACCATGGCTGGAAGGATTATAGTGAGCGGTTCGTTAGCCGAATCTCATTCTGATCCTACAATGGAAGCCCCACAGCATCAGTAGAAAACTGTAAATATCCCATGGTTCATGTAGGATCATAATATCGCAACGTACAAGGCTCGCGGGATTAATAAACGACGGTGTCGCGAGGCAGTCGCAGATAGCTAAAATAAACGACGCAATGAATAACGGCAAACAAAACAATTGGAAGACATGAAACCCGGCGAGGGTAAGAAGTGTCGCGAGAATGAATATTTACGCATTTGCGACACTTCGCGAGACATTCCCGAAAATAAAGGATAGCTTAGCTGTCATCCACTATGTATCACCCTATATAAAGGGCTAAATGAATCTGTTGAAGGGGGAGATCTTTTTGAATGGAAGCAAGTCATTAGGAGAGAGAAAGTTTTAGAGCGCTTTAATTTCCAAGTGTAATTATATTGTACTGTGTAAACATTTCATCGAATCAATTAATAAATATTTCTTGATCACACATCTTTCAATGGATTAGTCAAGCAAAACTGAGTAAGGGGTGTAGTGTGGGATTTCCTGCAACCACTACACCAAATCCAGGATTTTATCACAGTGTAACTTGTCACGGTTTCTTTTTCAGTAACAGATACACCTGTGATAAGTCTTGCAACAGTTATAATTGTGAATAAATTTTATATTTGTGATAATAATTAGGAATATTAAATTCTTTAATTAGCAACAATAATATTTGTTGGAAACTACCTAAACACCAACAATTATAATCTAAATTGATGATTCCACCCAAAGATTTCACCACATCTAAAACAGCCCCAAATTTACAACGCTTCTTGTCACAACTCTTGCAACATTTCTACAAACTAACAATTATATTTAATTCCTATTAATCAAAATTTATTTTTATTTTCTTAATTTTAATTTTCCTAATATTTAATATTAGAAAACATCCATAAAGACCAAGTCAACGGGTCTTGACTCAGTAGAAAATAGACTTAGATAAATATCATCCCTTTCTCTCGATTTTTTCCAGCCAAACACAAAAAGAAAAACACTCTCTTTCCTTTGTTCATCGTGTGCCGCCATTAACACACTCTGAGAGTGTAAAAATTTCATCTCGAAACCAACCAGTTTCACCTAAAAATTAATCTGAGTTTGAATTCAAATCTTCAATTTTAGCTGGGCTATGTATTCTGTTAGTTATGTGGATCGTTTGACCTAAAATTTGAACGATGAAGATGAAGAAGATGGAGACTTGATTCGGCTGATGATAAATTACGTTGGTTCAATCTTTTTATTTGACTAGGTAAGTGATTGAGTTCTCTATTTCTTCAGAATCAATTGATAATTTTTTTAATCATATGAAATTGGGTGATAGATTAGGGCGAAATTGGAGGGTATTTTGAATGTTTAGATTGATTAAAGAACTGATTTTTTGATGTGGGTTCAATTAGCTTAGATTGATAACTTGATTTTGTTATATGATTTGTATTACCCTTTAATCAATGAATTGAAACTCCCTTTGGTAGATGGATTTATTTGTGTTGTAGATCGATGCCGCTAGCTGTTGGCGATGTTAAACCATTAAGGCACCTCATTTCCTTAACTTAGAAAAAGGGATGTCTTTTCTTTTAAGTTCTGATTTGAGATGTATTTAGTTATCCCGGCTGTAGATAAATGTTAGCAGAATGGCCTCATAAATAGCTTAGGATGATTTATGTGATATAGAACTCCGTATGTATTATTTTACACATCTTAGCTTAAGAACAGATTTTAATGAAAAAGTGAACACTAAGACTTCTATTCCTATTGTAATGTACTTGACCCCATTGATCTGAAACATATAGAAAACAGTGAACACTCTTCCATTATGGAGTCTGTATTACAGAAAATCAATAATACTAGTTTGTCTAATGCATGATTACTTTAGTGTGTCCACTAAATATGCCTAATAAGCTGTTTCGGATCTATGGTCACTTCCTTAAATTTATAATTTGGACTTTGATGATATGCGGCTCATACTAGCTACTGGTGAAGGGTGTACGGATAGTAGTACTGGCTAAAGATGAACAAGAGCAATACTTCAGTGTGTTAATCATTTTGTGTACATCCACCTCATTTGCCTCTTTGTGGTGGCAAAGTTTTGTCGTACTATTGATTGGGACTTGTACGTTGGTACTCTCAATTGGAACTTGTACGTTGGTACAGACTGTGATTGGTATTTCCACTTCTAAAATCAGAAGTTTAAAGGGGTTAGTTTGTTGACTTGCTTTCTTTTTTCCTCTTTTTAAACATATGTCCCTCTATGAGTACTATACTGTGTGAACTTGGTTGTGTGTTTGAATGCTTGGCACATAACCAAACCCTTCTAATGCACCTAGTCATTTTCATTTGTATATATGAACAAATTTTTCCGGCTAAACAAATCTTCGTGGAGTTAAATATTTGCGGAGTTGCTTTTCTTTACTACTTCACTTTGTTAATTAGATAAAGTAAAATGATACATACTTTGATAGCGGCTTGTCAATACGTAAACAAGTTCTGATGATGCTTGTTGTTCATTTTATTTTTAGTCATCACTTGACCATTTCCCTTAATTAGTAAAATACTCAAGTATGGGGCAACATTAAGATAAATGCCAAGTTAATGGTAAATTTTGGTGGATTGATTGGTTTCGTAATACAAATTCTATAGTGATATATTGTTTTGTGTAAACAAATGATTGGATTTGTGCTAGCATTATAGTGGTTTAGTTTTTGCATGAAACCACAGGGAGATATATTTTTCGGTTTTAAAGATTTTTAGTTGTTGTTCTTGTCTTTCTACAACAAGACAGACTAATTTTCTTAGCTTCGAGTCTGTGAGGGATCTTGACCGATTTCTGGACCCTCTTGAGCAGTCATATCGAAATTCAGAATTGCACACATGAGTAGGTAGTGATTGCTTCTCTTCATATATGCTTTTTATTAGTTATTGCACTTTCTACGCTTTTCTGCTATTGCACTTTGTTTCTTATCATGTCATGCACGTTTCTTATCAACTAATGATACTTTATGTAACGAGTCCCACAACTGGTGCAGTGTGACTTGTTGATACCTGACTTAACAAGGAGAATATAGATTACTGTCAGTTTAATACCTTTAGAGTAGCCGATCAAAAATAAAATAAAAAGAAGAAACCGGTAAAAAAAAACCTTAAGAGTTAGTTTGGTAGTGGTGCATTATTTATTTGTGTGAACCCCACTATGATTTACTTTACTAGAACACACTCACTTTTACAGAGTTCTCTTTCGGTCTTTCGTTTTTAGTCAGTTTTGTTTGTTTGAAGTTTCATCAGTGCCGTAAGATGATGAATATTTGTTTCAGTTGTATTGTGGAAAGAAAACTGAAATTTGTTTACTTTATGTTATTACTGTGATATATGCAAGCATATTATAGTGTTAGGATTCAGTGAATAACCATATGATGGTCCAAATTGTTTCTGAATGATAAGCAATATCTTTATCCTTAATTGTCCAAGGAATGACACTATGTTTACACCATGTTCCATCCCTTGTGTTTTTAAACTATTGATTTTCAAGTAAATGGTTTGAATGATTAACTGTTTATTGTCACAGAGAACTGCTCAAGCATAGAACTTTAAAAATTGAAGGTCCTCAGGAGACAAGGGGCATATCTAAATAAAAACGGGTGGAGGATAGGAAGGAAAAACTTACAAAACTGCTGGATTGGAATGGATTGGAGATGACAAAGGCATACATGCTTGATACATGAGGCCGTGCAATCAAAATTCAAAAAATCGGAAAAGACTGCTCCTTTTGGTTGGGATGGTAAGCTTCTAATATCTGAATACTTGTTTCTGTTATGTTTACATAGTCTGTGATAATGTTATATGCATCATTCATGTAGATATTAGTTAGAGGAGGATGACTACTCATCCTTATCTGCTCTATTTTCTTCTTCGAGTGAGATTTTGTAAAGGCCTAAAGGTATATGCGTATATGTCTATCATATGCCAGAGCTATGATGAGATAAAAAAGAGTGGATGAGTATATACTATATAATACTTCTACCAGTCAACATTTGACCCTTGACTAATAATAAGCATTGGGTATGTAATTTAACAGTAGGTTGAGGATGAAGAAGACATGGTGTTGTTGCTGACATGGTTGATGGCAGTAGAGGATATGAGCTGATGGAAATTTGTGTTTATGGAGTCTGTCATGGCTTCATCTCGGCCAAGATTACGAAAAGGGGAGAAGACTGTTAATGGGTGTGTGGCTGTTGCAGTTGTTTGATCTGAACTGTAATTATCTGTTGGAATGGAGAAGATGGGTCTGTTGTGGTTGGTGTTGGTCTGAGTTTTATAGATGAATGTTAGGATTCAGGTACAAATTGCAGGTGACAGAGAAGTGGTTTGATGGGTTTGAAGATGTTGTTGGACTGAGACTTTGAAGCCATGATTTGGGTGAAGGTTTCTTGATCTCAGGTGTTGGTGGTGGTTGCAATGGAACCATGGGTCTGAAGCTGTTGTCTGCTGGTTTCGAAGGATAATTTTGGTTTTTGGGAGTGAGAGTTTGAGATAGTTTTGATGTGGTGCCGGCAAATGGTGACTGGTGTTTGTTTTGGTTTGTTTGCTGTTGCAGAAAGTTGTTATTGCTGGTGGTAGTTTGTAGACAAACTGAGTAGCAGTTGAAATGGGAACTGATGTGCAGGGATTCAGGGAAGCAATTTGTCTATGGCCTGTGCAAATGGCCTAGGCCAAGTCCATTGAACCGAGTCAGAGCAGCTGAGTCAGTAACTGACTCATGCCCCAGACCGTTAGTTTTACCAGTGACCGCCTAATTTTTTTCTGGTTACCGGAAGATGATTTCCGGTAACTTTTCCGGCCAACTTCCAGTAACTCAACTTATATTAGCTTTTTCTCCTTTAGTTGGAAAACCGAGTCAGAGGTGAGCATTTTTTTTTTTACTATTTGTCATCATTTATGAGAAAGTTAAAGATAAATTATTAACAATAAAATTAGTTTGTGTTCTAATTTTGAGTTGCTTGTTGAAAGTTTATTGTGAATTTCCTTAAAAAAAATTAATTTTGTGTGAATTCCCTCTAATTATAATCCACTTGTCGACATTTTGTGCAACGTCTATTTAGTGTAAATTTTGTCAATATTATTAGAATTTTGGATGCCGGTTCTTTAAATTTGGTGTAAAATTTTATGAACATTTCACTAATTTTCAAGCTAGGGGTAAAATAGTCATTTTCATAGTCTCATAATAACTATTGCACTTATTTTCGATAAGGGATAAAATGGTCATTTTATAAAATTTACAAATAATTGGCAAAATGAACATTTCACAAACTTTGGGGCAAGGGGTAACGTAGTCATTTTCACAGTCTCGGAATATCTACTGCAATTGTTTCTGGGTAAGGGTAATCTACAATATGCATAAATAGGGTTTGTTTAAGGTTTCGTAGAATATCTCGAAGAAATCTTACCTGTAAATGGATGAATTCGTCGTTCTTACCAAGTTTCTGACTTAGAGTAGTCAACTCTCGAGTGTTTCGATCTCGGAGCTTGGTTTGGATGCAATATGCAAAAATAGGGTTTGTTTACGGTTTCGTAGAATATCTCGAAGAAATCTTACCTGTAAATGGATGAATTCGTCGTTCTTACCAAGTTTCGACTTAGAGTAGTCAACTCGCGGCCGACGTAAATAGGGTTTCGATCTCGGATCCTAGTACGCATACAATATGCGAAATACGGTTTTTTAAGGTTTCGTAGAATATCTCGAAGGAATCTTACCTGTAAATGGATGGATTCGTCATTCTTACCAAGTTTCGACTTAGAGTAGTCAACTCGCGACTGTGTTTCGATCTCGGATCCCGGTACGCATACAATATGCGAGAAATAGGGTTTTTTTAAGGTTTCGTAGAATATCTCGAAGGAATCTTACCTGTAAATGGATAGATTCGTCTTCTTACCCAGTTTCTGACTTAGAGTAGTCAACTCGCGGCCAGGTTTCGATCTCGGATCCTGGTACGCATACAATATGCAGAAATATGGTTTTTTAAGGTTTCATAGAATATCTTGAAGGAATCTTACCTGTAAATGGATGAATTCGTCATTCTTACAAAGTTTCGACTTAAAGTAGTCAACTCGCGGCCCGGGTTTCGATCTCGGATCCGTACGCATACAATATGCGAAATAGTGTTTTTTTAAGGTTTCGTATAATATCTCGAAGAAATCTTGTAAATGGATGGATTCGTCGTTCTTACCAAGTTTCGACTTAGAGTAGTCAACTCGCAGCCCGAGGTTTCGATCTCGGAGCTTGGTTTGGATGCAATATGCAAAAATAGGGTTTGTTTACGGTTTCGTAGAATATCTCGAAGAAATCTTACCTGTAAATGGATGAATTCGTCGTTCTTACCAAGTTTCTGACTTAGAGTAGTCAACTCGCGGCCAGGTTTCGATCTCGGATCCTAGTACGCATACAATATGCATAAATAGGGTTTTTTTTAAGGTTTCGTAGAATATCTCGAAGGAATCTTACCTGTAAATGGATGGATTCGTCATTCTTACCAAGTTTCTGACTTAGAGTAGTCAACTCGCGACCGAGGTTTCGATCTCGGATCTGGTACGCATACAATATGCGTAAATAGGGTTTTTTAAGGTTTCGTAGAATATCTCGAAGGAATCTTACCGTAAATGGATAGATTCGTCTTCTTACCCAGTTTCAGACTTAGAGTAGTCAACTCGCGGCCAGGTTTCGATCTCGGATCCTGGTACGCATACAATATGCAGAAATATGGTTTTTTAAGGTTTCATAGAATATCTTGAAGGAATCTTACCTGTAAATGGATGAATTCGTCATTCTTACAAAGTTTCTGACTTAAAGTAGTCAACTCGCGGCCAGGTTTCGATCTCGGATCCTGGTACGCATACAATATGCAGAAATAGTGTTTTTTTAAGGTTTCGTATAATATCTCGAAGAAATCTTACCTGTAAATGGATGGATTCGTCGTTCTTACCAAGTTTCTGACTTAGAGTAGTCAACTCGCAGCCAGGTTTCGATCTCGGAGCTTGGTTTGGATGCAATATGCAAAAATAGGGTTTGTTTACGGTTTCGTAGAATATCTCGAAGAAATCTTACCTGTAAATGGATGAATTCGTCGTTCTTACCAAGTTTCTGACTTAGAGTAGTCAACTCGCGGCCAGGTTTCGATCTCGGATCCTAGTACGCATACAATATGCAGAAATACGGTTTTTTTAAGGTTTCGTAGAATATCTCGAAGGAATCTTACCTGTAAATGGATGGATTCGTCATTCTTACCAAGTTTCTGACTTAGAGTAGTCAACTCGCGACCTGTGTTTCGATCTCGGATCCTGGTACGCATACAATATGCAGAAATAGGGTTTTTTTAAGGTTTCGTAGAATATCTCGAAGGAATCTTACCTGTAAATGGATAGATTCGTCTTCTTACCCAGTTTCTGACTTAGAGTAGTCAACTCGCGGCCAGGTTTCGATCTCGGATCCTGGTACGCATACAATATGCAAAAATAAGGTTTTTTTAAAGGTTTCGTAGAATATCTCGAAGGAATCTTACCTGTAAATGGATGGATTCGTCATTCTTACCAAGTTTCTGACTTAGAGTAGTCAACTCGCGACCAGGTTTCGATCTCGGATCCTGGTACGCATACAATATGCAGAAATAGGGTTTTTTTAAGGTTTCGTAGAATATCTCGAAGGAATCTTACCTGTAAATGGATAGATTCGTCTTCTTACCCAGTTTCAGACTTAGAGTAGTCAACTCGCGGCCAGGTTTCGATCTCGGATCCTGGTACGCATACAATATGCAGAAATATGGTTTTTTAAGGTTTCATAGAATATCTTGAAGGAATCTTACCGTAAATGGATGAATTCGTCATTCTTACAAAGTTTCGACTTAAAGTAGTCAACTCGCGGCCGGGTTTCGATCTCGGATCTGGTACGCATACAATATGCGAAATAGTGTTTTTTAAGGTTTCGTATAATATCTCGAAGAAATCTTACCTGTAAATGGATGGATTCGTCGTTCTTACCAAGTTTCTGACTTAGAGTAGTCAACTCGCAGCCAGGTTTCGATCTCGGAGCTTGGTTTGGATGCAATATGCAAAAATAGGGTTTGTTTACGGTTTCGTAGAATATCTCGAAGAAATCTTACCTGTAAATGGATGAATTCGTCGTTCTTACCAAGTTTCTGACTTAGAGTAGTCAACTCGCGGCCAGGTTTCGATCTCGGATCCTAGTACGCATACAATATGCAGAAATACGGTTTTTTTTAAGGTTTCGTAGAATATCTCGAAGGAATCTTACCTGTAAATGGATGGATTCGTCATTCTTACCAAGTTTCTGACTTAGAGTAGTCAACTCGCGGCCAGGTTTCGATCTCGGATCTCGGATCCTGGTACGCATACAATATGCAGAAATAGTATTTTTTTTAAGGTTTCGTAGAATATCTCGAAGAAATCTTACTTGTAAATGGATGGATTCGTCGTTCTTACCAAGTTTCTGACTTAGAGTAGTCAACTCGCAACCAGGTTTCGATCTCGGAGCCTGGTTTGCATGCAATATGCAAAAATAGGGGTTGTTTAAGGTTTCGTACCTGTAAATGGATGGATTCGTCGTTCTTACCAAGTTTCCAACTTAGAGTAGTCAACTCGCGGTCGGGTTTCGATCACGGAGCCTGGTTTGCATACAATATGCAGAAATAGGGTTTCTTTAAGGTTTCGTAGAATATTCCGAAGGAATCTTACCTGTAAATGGATGGATTCGTCGTTCTTACGAAGTTTCTGACTTAGAGTAGTCAACTCGCGACCAGGTTTCTATCTCGGAGCCTAGTTTGCATACAATATTCAGAAATAGAGTTTGTTTAAGGTTTCGTATAATATTCCGAAGGAATCTTACCTGAAAATGGATGGATTCATCGTTCTTACTAACTTTTTGAATTTGAGGTTCGAATCGACATTGAGCTTCATATTTATCGATTTTGATGATGTACCATGCTAAGTTTGAAGTCAGAACCCTCTCAGAGCTTCTTGGTTCATAGTTTGTAAGTCATTATACCAAATTATTTGAAGTTCGAATCAGCACTAAGCTTCATATTCGTCGATTTTGATTATGTATCATGCTAAGTTTGAAACAATATCCAGAAGGTCGTTATACCAAATTATACCAGTTCATCAAAATGAAACATGAGATCTATCTATGAAAATATGATAAGTCGTGTTCCCATAATCTGTTTTATTACATCCCCAGTTCATCAAAATGAGAACATGATGTCTATCTATGGGAATCTGATGACCCGAGTTCCAAGAATTTGATAATTTACATCCTAAATTCATCATAATGAGAAACTCAGGTCTAACTCTAGTAATCTTTGAACCTGGGATGTTCAAATCTGATATATTTCGTCTCCAGTTCTTCCGAATGAGAAACTCAAGTCTAACTCTAGTAACCTTTGAACATGGGATGTTCAAAAATGATATATTTCGTCTCTAGTTCATCCGAATGAGAAACTCAGGTCCAACTCTAGTAATCTTTCAACCTGGGATGTTCAAATATGATATATTTCGTCTCTAGTTCATCCGAATGAGAAACTCAGGTATAACTCTAGTAACCTTTGAACCTAGGATATTCAATTATGATATATTTCGTCTCCAGTTCTTCTGAATGAGAAACTCAGGACTAGCTCTAGTAATCTTTGAACCTGTGATGTTCAAATATGATCGTCTGTAGTTCATCCGAATAAGAAACTCGGGTCTAGTTATAGTAATCTTTTAACCTGGGATGTTCAAATATGATATATTTCATCTCCAGTTCATCCGAATGAGAAACTCAGGTCCAACTATAGTAATCTTTCAACCTGGGATGTTCAAATATGATATATTTCGTCTCCAGTTCATCCGAATGAGAAACTCAGGTCCAACTCGAGTAATCTTTCAACCTGGGATGTTCAAATATGATATATTTCGTCTCCAGTTCATCCGAATGAGAAACTCAAGTCCAACTCTAGTAATCTTTCAACCTGGGATGTTCAAATATGATATTTTTCGTCTCCTGTTCATCCGAATGAGAAACTCAGGTCCAACTCTAGTAATCTTTGAACCTGGGATGTTCAAATATGATATATTTCGTCTCCAGTTCTTCCGAATGATAAACTCAAGACTAACTCTAGTAATCTTTGAACCTGGGATGTTCAAATATGATATATTTCGTCTCTAGTCATCCTAATGAAAAACTCAGGTCTAACTCTAGTAATCTTTAACCTGGATGTTCAAATATGATATTTTTCGTCTCCAGTTCATCCGAATGAGAAACTCATGTCTAACTCTAGTAACCTTTGAACCTGAGATGTTGTTAATATGTCGAATGCATAAATTTAGTTTAGCAAAGAAACACAATTTAGCAAAGAAACACAAACTTCTCACACTCTGGGTTGATCCGTATGACAATCCTAATCAAATCTTCACCGTCCAAATACATCCTTGATCCGTATGAGATTAAGAATATACCTGATCAACGACCAATGTTTTTTATACATAATGAAAGAGAAAATTCTCTCTCTTCACTTCTTCAGTTTCCTCTCATCTCTTCCGCCTCCCACCGAAGAAAACCCTAACCACCTCTACTGAATACCTGCGGTCTCACTCTAATGAAGTAGATCAATAGATCTCCCTGTACATAAACCCTGAATCTATTGTTCTTTGAAGTTTTTGAATCTCAAAGTCTGCTGATTTTGTATAACTAGGGTTTTAGAGTTTATTTATGAACACTGGCGGCGATAGCTAAACTTTATATTCTCATCAAATCGCTCCAACTCGATCTTCAAATCAAGATTGAGAACAAAACCCAGTTCTCTATTTTCATATTATTTCATTTTCAGATTTTTCATTCCTCTTTTTTTTGTTTTTATTTGTTTTGGTTTGGATCTGATTTGGGAATCGAGGGTTTCAGATTTTATTGATAATCTGGTACAACCCAGATGGTCAAGGTGTTGTCTGAACGAAAAACGGTATATATACTCTCGTGTGTTTCCGCTTCTATGTCTTATGTTTCCCTTCTTTTAAATTTTTTGATATCAATTGCTCTATTTTGATCAGGTGTAGGAGAATACAAATGGATCGTATCATACCAACACTGCAAAGTGCTGAAGCAAAGATGGTAAATTTGTGAATCCAATTGACTTTTTTGGGATTTTTTTTAGGATTTTCCGAATCAGTTTGTTGATTAGTGTGATGTTTCCAACTAATGTTGTTTTCAATTTTTTCCTGTGAAATGGCATGGCACCATTAAGGATTCAAGATGGGGTTTTGCTGTAACTTTACCTTAGTTAAACAAAAGATAAACAACATTAGAGTTCGTAAGATGGGGTTTTGACACTATACCTGCATTTTGAAATTAGTAGTGCTGATTTTGTACATTAATATGAATATTGTTAAGTTAATTGTTCCATGTTAATGTTGAAATTTGTAAAATCTGTCTGAAAGGGGGATGCTTTGAAATTGTTCCTGAGATTTGTGATGCATGATTAAGGGATAAATTTTGTTTAGTTGGTTTTGAGTTCGTAATTGGTAGTTGTTAGGTTAGTCAAGTATTAAAACTGCACCACCGTTTCTATTTTCTAAGCCTTTGCCCTGTCCTTGAGCAATACTTTAGTATGATATACTACGTTTATTGTCAACTGGAATATGAAGATTTGTTTTTTACTTTGTACATAACAAGTAAAGTGTTTCTGCTGCATAGATTCTAGAACTAATGGGTAACATAATTTCTTGTCGGTTTGTTGTAATTTTCCTCGGGTTTCGGGTATGCCACTCTCTAGGAGGTGGTACTTGGTTACAGTATGGGAACCTCTTGATCTCCAAAATTAGAGAGGAATACCCGAGATAAGATGATGCTTACATTCTCGGTCTTTCCATCACCAAAGGTCTCGACACTTGTTTTGGAACCCTACAATGCCACCTCTCTGTTCACCAGGTGGTGGAGAATGCGAATGAATGCATGGTGCTCGACAAATTGAAGCTCTTTATGACATTTGCTTGTAACCCTAAAGCAAAGACCCCAATTTGTAAGTTTTGTGAAGTTAAGATAAATATTTTAAGCCAGAAGTTTCAAGAGGGGAATTTTGTAACAAGGTTTGGTGTTTATGTTATGCAGTTAATAACACATGTTTCATTATTGCAGTTTCACTGCATTTTGAGATGTGATAAAGTACACAGCTAAATTACTCATGTTATTTGTATATGTAAGCAGGTAAAAGATTAAAAAACTTCTTATATGAAGCCTAAAGGAGTAGAGAAGTTCACTCTGGCAGTTGGTGCGTAAGATGATCACATTTTCAAAAAGAGGGCAGACTTAAAAGAGCGCACCATAAGAAGTTTCATGCGTAAGATGGCTAACGAGCAAGCTGCTGAGGTGAGAACTCAAATATTTAGGGTACTTATTTTTCTTGCTACTGCAGGGACGAGCTTAGGTACTTTGCGATCTAACGGCACTGTTTTGCATTAACTTAATGCAGGATTCCTCCTCTTTAGGTACACCTCTTAGAAGGGGAAGTTATGTATTCTGTTTTTCAGAAGGGGAAGTTACGTATTCCTTTTTTTTGGAAGTCATGTATTCCGTCTTTTGGAATGAGAAATTGCCATTACTTCTCTAAAGCACGTTTTCGTTAAGTGGTAGCTTAACTTGCCGATCTTTTGAAGGGACTAAGTACTCAAGTTTTAATGTATCTTGCCCGAGTGAACTTTTGTTGCTTCTTTATGTTCTTTCTAGTTACGATTAATTTGTGTAGCTCCTATAGGCACCAAGGGCCGGAATAAGTCTTGAGTAGTATTTCCCCCATTTTTATATGCGTGTAGTATGTTTGTGGATGAAGGTGTCTTATTCATGATCATTTTTCATTTAGATTAAGATTTTTTATTTTGTGTGGCAGAAAGGAGACAGGCTGAAGCTTCTCGCACTAGGGAGAAGTATCTTGATAGAATTCCAGTGAGAACCTTACCCTCTTAAATATATGATATATCCGTGTTTAGTAAATTTGGTTTCTTTCACTAATAATGGTCTTAATGCTTCTATATAGGTGATAGAAGAGAAGGCTGAGAGGAGTGACATACCTGACATTGACACATTGACAAGAATAAGTTAGTGATATCTCAACTCTTATTATAACATTAAACTTTTTGCTTTGCTTATTATCACGTCCTTCTCTGTATCCCATCAATTCTGCTTTTCTATTTGTGCACTAGTGGTTAAGGTCCAAACATGAATACTTCCCGAAATGACATAACTCTTCCTGCTCATTTGTGCACTAGTGGTTAAAGTCAGCGCAAATACGTCGAGTTTTTTACACTATATTGATATACTCATCTTGGTGAGATGTAGAACAGCGATTGACAGCCTATAGAATAATTAAATGCACATTATAATTTCGAAGCATGTTTATAAAGTTCAGTTAGTGTTGTGCTCAACACTTCACTGATTTCATATACAACCTTTCTTCTTGTTTGTTCACATCATTTAGTTTGTCTACTCGCAATATTTCAGTCCTTGGGTTTGCCGCTTGTCCAGTCTCCCTATAACAGACTTCTTTTCTTGTGTATTTGACATTCCAAAGGCTGTCTACTTATAAGTATGTGTAGTATATTTTTTCCTGAGGTGACAAGGAAACAACTAATTTTCTTATATATTAAAATTCTTTGATGTCCCTTGATTTCAGATGCTAGGAGAACAACTATTTCTGCTCGTCAAGAGCATCGAGCATGATTTTCGGGCAAACTCTTAGAGATGGATAAAACCGAAGTGCTCCATCTGTTACCCAGATGCTTTGAAGAAAAAAGTTTCAGAAGCCATTGCCGTTTTGGAGCGAACTGGACGCATGTTTTGAGGAGGTATTACTTATAGTCCCTAAGCGAATTTAATCTTTATTGCATTCTCTTTGTGGTTTTAACTGTTGTGAGAGTAATTTGTTTTTGCTGTGCTTTTTTATTTTTGGTGTTACAGATTTCTTACAAAGTTGCTTTCTTGTGAATTTTTTTCAGTGAACGGGACCAACCTCCACTTGAAATGAAACTTGCTGTATCTGTTCATGTCAAGGTAATAATTGCAGATTACTAAGTTATGGATTACATACTCTATTAGTCATCCTGTCAGTCATTGATTGTTGAATACCATTTTTTTCTTGACTTGGGTTTACATACTAAAGGCTTGATGGTGAGGCACATCTTTGGATGATTACGCGTCATTAAAGGCCTGCATTACTTTGAGAAGCTTTATGGCAGCTCAGAGTGTTAGCTTTGAATTGTTTTGGGTTAAATTTCATAGCGAATGGAACGATTTTGTTGTAATTGTGTTCGTAATGAATATATGAATCTTCATTGAGAATGCATGAACTGCAGATTAAAAAATAAGAAATTGCGGGCCTGGGTTCCAAGTTGGTTTTAATTGTATTAGGGCATGTAAACCGGAAGTCCAGTCCATGAAAATGATCTGGGCTACCCATTTTTTTTAATTGTAACAGAAAGAATTGTCACGGTTATAACTGTGACACAAATTGTGAAGAAAAAATAACACGCGTCATCATAGGCCGTGACAAAAGGAGGACACGTGTCATATGAGTAACTGTTACAAATTAATGGCAACACTAATATGTGTTACTTTAACCGTGACAAAAAAGGACACGTGTCCTTAGAAGCAATCGTTGCAAGGATTCACTATTGATTATAAGCGTTCGTTCTTGTAAATGTGACTCTTTAAGACACGTGTCATACTATGAATTGTGGTTAATAGAGAGTAACGGTTAAAACCGTTAAGATAAATGTGACAAATATGACACGTGTTGCTATCATAAAATTAGGTTAATCGTGACTATTAATTATTGTAACGCTTTTTATATGTGATTTGTTTCGCCTTTTGTCACAGATAAAACCGTTCTGAGAATACCATCACAATTATTAATAACGGCCTATTTAGTACAGTTATAACCGTTACAAATTCAATAAGTAACAGGTATAGCCTGTGACAAAATCCTGGAAATGGTGTAGTGAACTACATATGCGCTAGAAACAGGGACGATCATTTGTAAAAGAGAGAAGATTGCAATTAAAGTTGTTTGAATCGGGAAAATGAGAAAGGAAAATCTTAAATCGGATGAAAAAGATATGGCATGCGGCAAGAGACACAAGAGTAATGATTAGCGAATTTCATGAAAATATCAGAGGAAGAATACACAAACGAGATTTTGAAGGAAAGAAGATTATGGATAGAGAAATAACATCACCTTTGAAGGATTGGGAAAAGCAAGAGATAACATTCACGGCGGGGGAAATATCCAAAGAAAATTGGGATCACACATCTCCATTGGTGATCGCAATCAACGCGTATAAAGAAGGAGAGGAATCGGAGAACACGGTGAAAACATGGGTGGTGAATGGAGTTTTAATCGATACAGGGAGTCTGGTGAACATCATGTTCTATCACGCTTACAAAAAGATGGGATATAAAGACGAGGATATGACTTTCGCGGCTTACAATATTCAAGGTTTTGGTAAATCCATAACAAAAGTCAAAGGGGAGATAAAAATACGTATCCCGTTAGGAAGAATCGAAACACAGGTGACATTGAGCGTAGTAGATATGGAATCACCGTATAACTTATTACTAGGAAGACCATGGGTACATGCAATAAAAGCTGTGGCGTCGACGCTTCATCAATGTATCAAGTTTCCTACACCAACTGGAATCGGCGAGATCAAAGGGGATGCTACTAAAGGAAGAATATATTATCAAAATGAAGTAAAGTGTTGCGAGGAACAAGTAAACAAGCGAAAGAATATATCAAAGTATCGCAAAAAGATGGCGAGGGTGGCTAAGAAAGAAGAAGAGTTTAGAGTTTATATGATAAGAGCAAAGGAAGGAAAAGGCATACCTAGCGAGACCTCGGGAGAAGAAAATGATCTTGCGAAAGAACCAAAAGGACCAACCCCTATGGAAGAACCTAATGCCAGTTACGTCGCGGCAGAACAAAACAAAGAAGTGAATATTGGAACTAAGGAAAAACCCAAGATGCTAAAGATTGGAACTAACATGGGAGCGGATGAAGAGAAAAGAACTGTCGATCTGTTGCGAGATTATAAAGACATCTTCGCGTGGGATATGGATGAAATGCCTGGTATAGATCCGTCGATAGCCTGCCACAAGTTAGAAATTGATAAAAATGTGAAGCCATTTAAACAAAGAATTAGAAAGATAGCTTGTGACATATCACCCTCGAGATAGAAGAAGAAGCTGAGAAGATCTTTGGATGCGGGAATTATTAGACAAGCAAAATATCCCTGAATGGATAGCGAATATGGTTATAGTTCCAAAGAAGAACAAGGGGATCAAAGAGCATTTAATGGATATATCCATTATGCAGAAGGCAGAACCAGGAGAGGAATTATTAATATACCTCGCGACCACTTCGCACGCCTTAAGTGCGGTTTTACTATGAACGGCCTTGAGAGTAGAAAAACCAATCTATTATATCGGCAAAACTTTTAATGCCGAGAAAGAAATTATTCGAAGATCGAAAAATTAATCCTGGCATTAGTTTATGCAACATTCAAGCTTCGCATATATTTTCAAGCGCATACTATTAAAGTAGTAACGAAAATACCAATCGAGTCGATGATGAAACACTCAAAAAGATCGGGGAGAGTTGAAAGATGGAATGCTCAAATAAGCCATTGTAAGCTCAAGTATGAGATATTATCCTTAACTAAGTCACGGGTTGTCGCAGACTTTTTTGAAATTTCCCTTGGAAGAAGACGAAGCGATAGATGAGATGATGGATGTAGAAGAAGAGTATGGAGACCCAAAAGACCTGCTAACCGAGTAGGATAGGTGGGAAATATTAGTAGATGGATCATCAAATGGAGAAGGAAATGGAGTGGGAATTGTTATGATTTCGCCAAAAGGCAATAAATTAGCTTTCTCTTTTAGATTGGAGTTTGAATCCACGAATAATGAAGCAGTATGAAGCTATAATACATGCTCTGCGACTTGCAATAGAAATGAAATTGGAGAATATAAGGATTACCAGTGATTCACAACTAGCAATTCACCAAGTAACAGAGAAATACACTACAAATAATCCATCTTTGAAAAAGTATAAAAGCATGTCGCAGAATTGTCGGCCTGAGATACCGAAAATAAAATGGAGGCACATATCAAGGAGAGATAATAGACTCGCAGACGCTTTTGCCTTTATATCAAGTATGATGACAGACCCGACTGCGAGGAATATCAAAATACGACGCTACTTGGCGCCATCAATTAATAAAGAGGAAGGACAAGAAGAGATATAAAGATGGTGGTAGATGAAATGCAATGTCGCGAGGAAGACTGGAGAGTAGAACTTCATGCGTACTTAATGAAAGGAGAGGTACCAAGAAATAGATTGGAAGCACACAAGTTAAAGAGTCGGGCAACAAATTATGAATTACGAGATGGCGTGCTTTATCGGCGATCTTTTGAGGGCCTTCGCTTCGATGTCTAACAAGGAAAGAAGGAGAAACCATATTGAAAATGCTGCATAGTGGGGATGCCGGAAATCATAGCGGCGGGAGATCTTTGGCATATAAGGCAAAGACACAAGGATATTATTGGCCATATATGCATGAGGACGCGAGAGCAATATCCAGACGCTGCGAAGATTGTCAAAGACATGGGAAGAAGATACATGCACACTGGAGCACCGTTAAATTCTTCGAGAAGTGTGTGGCCTTTTGGAAAATGGGGTTTAGATATTGTGGGACCATTTTTACTGGGAACAGGACACCTACATGAAAAGGGAAACAAGAAAAGTACTGGAAGACATACCTGGAAGCCGGTTTCTCTTTGCGACTCTTCCGTTAGTATGAAAAGATGAAAGAACAAAGTGCAAGATGAGAGAAAGGGATTTTATATATATGGGCGTGAAGATTCTGAAATAGGGAAGGATTTCCCTTTACCAAAAATCGTGCGTGTAAGGAACGGGCCCACAAGGGCGCCCGACTTCCCAACGACGCCCAAGTTGCACCGGTCCCACCAATTGCGCCCAGCTTCCCAATGACCTCCCAAGCCACGCCAGCAAGCGCGCACAGCTTCCCCACCTTATGCCGGTCCCACCAGCTAGCACGCTCAGTTTCCTAACTCACGCCAACTTCCCAATGACCGCCCAAGTTCCGCCAGCAAGCACATTCAGCTTCCCCACCTTGCGCCGGTCCCACCAGCTAGCACGCTCAGCTTCCCAACTCGCAACAACTTCTCAATGCCGCACAGATTCATGTCTCTCACGACACTAACTTCCCAATTATGCCAGCCTCCCGATTTGCGCAAAACTGCCAGAGGCAAGGATTCCAAATCCTATTTATAAAAAGGTCAGACGAGCCTCTTCAATTTTCTTTACAGTTTGTTGTTGATAGTTTGTCACCATCTTATGCTTACCTCGCAACAAAGCTCCTGTTCCGAGCTAAGCAGGGGACTTAATGTTGATGGTGGTTTTTAAACAAAGGGTAAAATCGTAAAACCCCAAATAACCTAATGTCACCAGTGACACATTTATTAGGACATTTAATGCATGTAATCAGTAATTAATAGGGGGTGTTTTTTCAAATTAGGGTTACGACGAACAAAACCCTAATTCCTCTCTGTGTCAATGGCAAGTCATGCCAGCCACACCTAGCCCAAGCTAGCCGCACCTCTGTGCCAAAGGCAAATCATGCCAGCCACACCAAAATGCGCCAAAGCATGCCAACCATGCTGGCCGCACCTGCGTGCCAATGGCAAATCATGTCAGCCACACCTATCCCAAGCTAGCCGCGCCATGCCAAATGCACTCTGCCTTGGCCCTAGCTACGCTAATCACATCACGCCAAGCCAAACACACTTACCTTGGCCCTATCCACACCTCTGTGCCAATGGCAAGTCATGCCAGCCACACCTAGCCCAAGCTAGCCGCACCTCTGTGCCAATGGAAAATCATGCCGATCCCACACCAAAACGCGCCAAAGCATGCCAACCATCGGCCGCACCCTGTGCCAATGGCAAATCATGCCAGCCACACCTAGCCCAAGCTAGCCGCGCCATGCCAAATGCACTCTGCCTTGGCCCTAGATACGCTATTCACGTCATGCCAAGCCAAGCACCCTTACCTTGGCCCTAACCATGCCATGCCAAAATGACGCCCACGCCTAGGCTTGCAAATCATGCAACCTAGGCCAAATTGGACACGCATGCCATTGGCACATGCCAACACGCTCGCTGGTAGCTTTTCCTACTAGGGCGCGACCCAAATTGGCCACGCATGCCATTGGCACATGCCAACACGCTCGCTGGTAGCTTTTTCCTACCTGGGCGCGACCCAAATTGGCCACGCATGCCATTGGCACATGCCAACACGCTCGCTGGTAGCTTTTTCTACCAAGGCGCGACCCAAATTGGCCACGCATGCCATTGGCACATGCCAACACGCTCGCTGGTAGTTTTCCTACCAGGGCGCGACCCAAATTGGCCACGCATGCTATTGGCACATGCCAACACGCTCGGCGGTATCTTTTCCTACCAGGGCGCCACCCAAATTGGCCACGCATGCCATTGGCACATGCCAACACGCCATTTGGTAGCTTTTCCTACCAGGACGCGACCCAAATTGGCCACACATGCCATTGGCACATGCCAACACCCTCGCCGGTAGCTTTTTCTACCAGGCGCGACCCAAATTAGCCACGCATGCCATTGGCACATGCCAACACGCTCACTGGTAGCTTTTCCTACCAGGGCGCGACCCAAATTGGCCACGCATGCCATTGGCACATGCCAACACGCTCGCTGGTAGCTTTTTCTACCAAGGCGCGACCCAAATTGGCCACGTATGCCACTGGCACATGCCAACACGCTCGCTGGTAGCTTTTCCTACCAGGGCGCGACCAAATTGGCCACGCATGCCATTGGCACATGCCAACACGCTCGCTGGTAGCTTTTTCTACCAAGGCGCGACCCAAATTGGCCACGCATGCCATTGGCACATGCCAACACGCTCGTTGGTAGCTTTTCCTGCCAGGGTAGCGACCCAAATTGGCCACGCATGCCATTGGCACATGCCAATACGCTCACCGGGTAGCTTTTACTACCAGGGCGCGACCCAAATTGGCCACGCATGCCATTGGCACTTGCCAACACGCTCGCTGGTAGCTTTTCCTACCAGGGCGCGACCCAAATTGGCCACGCATGCCATTGGCACATGCCAACACGCTCGCTGGTAGCTTTTTCTACCAAGGCACGACCAAAATTGGCCACACATGCCATTGGCACATGCCAACATGCTCGCTGGTAGCTTTTCTTACCAGGACGTGGCCCTAATGGCCGAGTATGCCATTGGCACATGCCAACACGCTCACTAGTAGCTTTTCTAAACACGGGCCATGATTCAACTTGGCCACGCATGCCATTGGCGCATGCAAAACACGCATGCTGGTAGCCCAACTTGCAAGCCGTGTAACTTACCGCCAAGGCATTCCGCACATGCCATTGGCACATGCCACACACGCCACTAGCAGCTTTATGCATTGCCACTTACACTCAACGTACAAACTACCACCAAGGCATTCCACACATGCCATTGGAACATGCCACACATGCCACTAGCAGCTCTGGCATTGCCACTTGCGCTCGAGGTGCAACTCGCAACAAAAGCATTCCGCACATGCCATTGGAACATGCCATATGCTCCCCTAGCAGCACCACTTGCACTCAAGATGCAACCAACACTCGAGACATCAACACAAACTGGGGGATGCTTTCCAAGGTCTTGGTTTGGCGGTCACAGCTTGCAGCGTACACTACGCTCACATTAAGAAAGCGTGAATAGGAATAAAGCGGTCAAATAAATGAGGAAATAATGGTGAAAACGTTTTCACCCATTAACACCATGCGGTTACCACCTCCTCCCATTATTTCACCCTTTACTCTCTTTCTTCATGAGGCCAGGGTACGTTTCAATCTCGACTTGTATAAATAGGTCTTACCTATTTCCACCAGACAACAAGTCTCGGTCAGGAGAAAAATACAACTCCCTCAGAAAAGGCAACTTTGCAAGCTCTCCAAAAAGCTTTCATATCTTGAAAGCTTCCTAAGCTTTCACTTTCTGATACAAGTCGAGACACTACTCTCCCAGAATTATTCTGGTCTCAACACCTTTCTTTGCTTCCCTCCCCAAATCAACCCTTCTCCTCCACTTTGTGACCGAAGCAAGTCCGGAACGGCCCATTTTTGGTTTAGGCCGGACTTGTGCAGTTGATCTCTCGAATCTATAAAGTGCTCACGTGCAGCACATTTGTTTAGGGTTTAAACCAGTTTCTCACTCACCTACCGAATTTACCAAAATCGGCGGAAACAATTTTTACCCATAAACACCAGCGAAGAAGTAATTTTAAATGGATTTTAAAATCTTGTGTTGGAACATCAGAGGCACGAACGTCTTCGACAAGCAAATTTCAGTCAAGAATTTGATAGCTTCTCAGAGGTGTGCGATTTGTTTGTTACAGGAGACGAAAATTCAACAGATGTCAGAATGGTTTGTGAGGCAATTGTGGTACGATTATAATTTCGATTGGGCTTATATTCCTTTTGTTGGCAGCAGCGGGGGTTTATTATCCATCTAGGATAGCAGTAGATTTGAGAAAATAGATGAGAGAATTGGGTTTAATAACATAACCTCAGTCTTCTCAACAAGGATTAATGGGTTTCAATGGGATGCGACAAACGTGTATAGTCCTTGTGAGTAGATTCCTAGAACGGAATTCTGGGAAGATATGGAAGTAAGTTGGTGGCTTGGCCCTATCTGTACTGGGGGTGAAATGAATGTTGTTCGGTCTAGTGAGGAGAGGAACCGCGGAGATGGTGATAGCAGAAATACAGCATTGCTAAACAATTATATTCTGGAGCATGAGTTAATTGACCATCCATTGATTGGTGGTGCTTTCACTTGGTCGAATAACCAAGCTAACCCTCTTTTATGCAGGCTTGATAGTTCCTTATTTAGTCATGATCTTGAAGAGGTTTTTCCGAATGCTTTATAGGTTATTTTGACTAGAACAATCTCTGACCATAACCCGTTAATGGTTATTTCAGAACCGGTAATGCCGTCTAAGCCGTATTTAGATAGATAGGCTATGGATAGAGCATAAGGACTTTGTTCCTAATGTGAAGCGCTGGTGGGAGGTTATGGATTACGATGGAAGTGCGAGTTCTCGTTTCTTTCTAAAGCTTCAAAAATTGAAACACTTTATTAAGCCTTAGAGAATTCAGGAGTTTGGGCAAGTTTCAAGGGAGAAATCTGAGCTTACAGGTAGGATTCATGAACTTAACATATTGGAGGAAACGGGTGCACTTCAACATTCTTAGCTGGAGGAGAGAACACAGTGTAAGCTGAAGTTGAAAAATGTAGAAGCAATGGAAGCAAGGAAATGGCAATTAAGGTCAAAACAAAACAACTTTAGATGGGGATATTCGAATACGAGGTATTTTCATAGCATAGCTAGTGCAAGGAAAAAGCGAAATACAATTGCGAAACTTCAAATAGGAGGGGTAGATTGTTTTTACCAACATGTTATTAAAGAAGAACTTGAAGTTTTACATTAATTTGTTTTCACGGGGTGATGAGGTGAATTCGAATATGGAAAATTTACACTTTCCGAAAATTGTAGAGGCGAGACGAGGTTATGGCTTGAGCGTGATTTTTGGAGGAAGAAGTTTGGGATGTGATTAGAAAAATGGGGTGCAACAAATCTCCGGGTCTGGATGGCTTCACTGCTGAGTTCTTTAAGAATTGTTGGATTACGGTAAAAGAAGACTTCATGAATCTAGTCAAAGATTTTCACAGGTATGGTTCAATTGATTGGCGCTTTAATTGTTGTTTTATCACTCTTATCCCCAAAAAGGAGGACTCATGTACTCCTAGAGGCTTCAGACCATTAAGTCTTATTGGTATGGTGTAGAAGATTCTATCCAAGTTACTTGCGAATCGTCTGAAGAAGGTGATGCCGGTTCTTATTTCTGATTTCGAAGGGGATTTTATTCACGGTAAACAAATTCTCGATGGTTTTCTAATTGCTAATGAGTGTGTGGATTGCAGATTGAAGGCCAGGAAACCAGGAATCCTTTGCAAGATTGACATGGAGAAAGCTTTTGATAATGTTAATTGGAAAGCTTTATTCACAATCTTACGGATGCACGATTTTGATGTCAAATGGATTTCTTGGATCAAATGGTGTGTAACTTCTACTCATCTTTCTCTCCTTGTGAATGGTGGTTCGACCGAAAAATTTAAACCAAGTAAGGGTCTGAGACAGGGGGATTCACTATCACCGTATTTGTTTCTTTTGGTGGTTAAAATTCTTTCAAAGTTAATAAATGATGCGGTTGAAAGAGGTCATATTTCTGGTTTCAAAGTGGTGGATCATGGTACTATTATTTCTCATCTTCAATTTGCGGATGATACTCTGATTTTTATTGATGCTTCGGTGGAGGAAGTCAGACGTCTTTTTATCATACTTTCGGTGTTTGAAAATATTACGGGTTTGAAACTGAATTTAGACAAGAGTACAATGATTAGTGTGGGAGCTGATGGAGTGATTGAGGCTTTATCTAGAGAGCTTGGTTTCAAGACAGAAAAATTACCGTTTACTTACCTTTGGATGCCTATTGGTGCACATTAGCGCAGCACATCAGTTTGGGAACATGTTTTGATTAGAATGGAGCAAAAGCTAGCGTCTTGGAAGAAATGGCAACTTAATAAAGCAGGTAGATTAATTCTCATTAAGAGTTGTCTTGCAAGCTTACCAATTTATTATTTGTCTCTTTTTCATTTACCTGTGAGTGTGGAAAAAAGAATGATTAAAATTATGCGCAACTTTTTGTGGGGAGCGGTGGAAGGAGGAAAGAAATTGGTATGGGTTTCTTGGAAGAAGCTTTGTGTTCCTAAAGAGAATGGGGGTTTAGGTGTGAAAAATTTGAGGAGGATTAATCAGGCATTGTTAGTAAAGTGGATTTGGAGATTTTCGAAGTCCAAAACTAGTCTTTGGAGAAAGTTAGTAAATGAAAAATTTGCTCATAATAGTGATGTGTTAGTTCCTGATGTGGATAATAAGCCTCAGGGTAGGATTTTGTGGAATAATGTTACTAACATGGTGTTGACGGTACAAAATATGGCAACATTCACGGTAAGAAATGGTAAAGGCATTCGCTTTTGGAAGGACCGTTGGCTAGACAGGGGAAAATTGCAAGACTTGTTTCCCGTTGTTTATAAGGCGGCGAAGGATAAGGATGCAACAATTTATGACATGATAGCAAATGGAGTTTGGGTCTGTGATTTTAAGAGACCATTAAATTTGAATGAGCAACTAGAATGGGATCTTTTGAGGCGTGACTTAAATCATGTTCCTGAGCTTGTTGAAGCGGACGATGAGTTGGAGATTATGGAGAATTTTAGTACTTCAAGATGTTATGAGAGGCTATGCGGCAACCTTGAAGAGTGCGGATTCGATAAATTCCTTTGGAAAGGTAACATTCCAAACAAGGTGAGTTTTATCATTTGGGCTACTTTCCATGATTCGTTACCTACCAGGGATATGTTGCGACATCGAGGTGTAAATATTGATAGTGAGCAGTGTGTTTTATGCAACGACGTCAGGGAGTCAGCAAATCACATGTTCATACATTGTAAGTACTCTTTTGAGATTTGGAAATATTTTATCAAATCCTTTAGGATAGCTTTGGCCATTGCCAAGTACTTTGATTCAATTGTTCGAATCATGGTCTAACAATGTGTTGCAAGGGAGAGGTAAGGAGGTTTGGCAAATCCTACATTATGCGGTTTGTTGGATTTTGTGGAAGGAGAGGAATGGAAGAGTTTTTGGAGGTCGTCACAAGAGTGTGCAAGAAAACATTGATTTAGTTAAGCAATTGGTAGTCTTATGGTCTTGTGACAACGATACTTTTAAGTATGTTGATACTAGTTTAATTTGGAGCAATTGGGAGACTCTCATGTGTATGTAATCCTTGTATTAACCTTGGTTTGATCCTTGGTTCCTTTTTTCTTTTTAATATAACTTTCTCTTCGGAAAAAAAAAGTGGGGTGAATCCAACAATAGAAGATTGTTATCGAATTCCCGAGGAATTTTAGAACTATAAATTACATACTAAGCATGAAATCAATCATTCCTCGGCAAGCTTCAGATTTATTCCTAGAGATGTGCGCATGCTCTCGCAAATTTTGCTTTTCAGCATCATATCGAAAATCAATGGATATCTCCTCAACCCCCTAACCGCATTTCTTCCTCTCTTTTTCCATGCAGCTTCCAGCTAGTTGCTCTTTGTTTTTCCTTTGGACAAGCATCACGTCAAAAAGAAAAAGAAAAAAAGATTTGTGCACTCAAGGACCATACATACGGTGAGATAAAGAAATGCTTGCCCCATTAGCCATTAGCTAAATCAGATTGACCACGGAATTAATACCACGCGATAATTCGGTTTGGATTACATTGTGTCAAAAGAATTATAATGCTCAATTTTGACTGCCACTTCTAGACTAACCAACACCAAATGTAAATGGTCATGCATCTGAAATTCGCCTAAACTCAAATTACACTGGGACTCAATATAATTCCAACCCATAATCACAGCCGTCTAAAGATATAAATATTACTACAGTCCTGCATACGATTACATCCGTTAGATCATTAACAAAATTGTAATCACTAATTCTAACTCAACCCTAAACCGTACACATCTCACCCTTATAAGTAGTATAGCTTGGGCATCCAAAATTTCAAGCAGCGCCTCCCTCTTGTCTGTGTAGATAGAGAAAGGAAGATAAACCCTAAAAACAATTGTCTCATCTATGTATGATGGAAACAACCAAATCATTGCAGAAGCAGCAAATGGTGGATCAATAGCATCACTAACAACAAGTCATTCGCACTATGATTTTTCCTCTCAATATGCTGAGATGCACTGGAAAAGAGATATGGGATGGAAGAAGAGAACAAAATTTGAGTAATGGAAGAAAGAAGATTTTATTTTTTTCTGAGAATATATGTATCAATTACCAAAAATTAAAGACATGGTGCAGTGATAAATTGTAGGAGATCTGAAATATTTCTATTTTACTTTTGATCCATGTATGATGTTTAAATGAAATCCTCAATTCTCGACTCCCACTGCATAATATTCGCTTCTCATCTCTTTTTTTTTTTTTTTAATTTTTTTTTCATATTGTGTATCGTCTGATCTGGATTTTGGATTTTTCATTGGAGTAAAAAACATAGTTAGATGCCAAAAATCTTGTTTCAGGCTTTACCTTTAGAAAAATGAAGTGCTTGATGCGGCAAACAGATGCCTATAGAATTCAATAAAGCACCACCAGTGGGTCTGAAAAATGTTGTCACCAAATTTGTGTTCGTAAATTCAAAATCAATGCTTCAATTTCCCCTAAGCGATACAAGTAAGTTGTGTACAAACTGTCTACTTAACTTCGATGCTTATCCACTACATACACGATTGTACAAAGTGTCATTAAGTTTGATGCAAAGGGATGATTTCCTTCTAAAATAGTAAAATTATGTAATGCATAAAACTGATACAGGAACAGCTAGTGTTGTAAAAAAAATTACATACAAAAAACAAGGTCTTGTCCTCATTCCAGACTAATCCCGCTGGTTGAATAATCGTCCAGTAGACAGTTCTGAACTAGTACCTGCAAGGTAAATCCTTTCAAAATTCTGCCCATACATATATAGTGAGATATCTATATATGGAGGGCGAGCTCCTTATCCAATCCAAGCTCCAAGCATCTCTTTAATCTCCGGGTTTAAATGGTTGTGCAACCTAAAAAAAAAATGCAAAAATGAAGTATAATTGCAAAACACACGCACACATACACACTATGTGATCTCTGTGTAATCTTTAGACCACATGAAATTTCCCAGTAAATTTGGTCACTGCCTTGACGTAGTATTCTTTTAGAATGGATGAGATATTGGGGGGTGTACTATCTAGTTTTCTCTTGCATATAGCTAAACATCTTGTTAAAGCATAACCAAACTACATAAATCTGTGCTTACTGCTTATGTTTCTTGTAAGACTCTAATTGCAGTTCTTGTTATGTTTATGGCTAGAACAAAAACCTGATAAAATCAATTGTTTCTCTGTCTCTCTATACTCAAAACTGTTGGTTGTTTTCAGATCCAGACTTTCAGTTCTTCCTCAACAGTTCCTTCCCCATTTCGAGTATCTCCCTCGTCTCTCCAAAACTGCTACTCAACATCAATATCCATGGCGTCTTCTTCTTCCTCAGGTACCACTAAAAAGCAAATAGGGCTGTTGGCGAATGCCCCTGAAACGAAAAGACAGCTTTATCCAGTTCTTTGCAATGGGTGGGATCTTACTTTTGAGCATGAGATCTTTAGGTCAGAAATACCGTCTCCATAGTCTCCAGGAAGATAACTATACTCAGAAGAACATGAAAAGCTCGCCGAGAAAATGAAGAATATTAAGGGTAGTCTTCTTGACGAAGCGGCTCTTGATTCTACTGGTTTCTTAGCTTCCCGACTTCGATTACTTTTCGGAAAGGATTAAAAATGATCGATTTAATATGTTCTTGTACTTTGCTAGAGATTTTTAGTTCTTTAGAGTGAATTAGGGGTTGTGATAAAATTTTGGGGATATTTTTCCTTGAATGTTGTTGTTGATTGCAATTTTGTATGCATTGATTAGCCAGTAGTATAGTAGCAATTGGTGGATTGTGATTGATTGCTATGAACATGGACGGAAAAAGCAGTCCGGTCAGTTCTGTAACTTTGCGAACAATTGCATGCCTCAAGCCGTGTTTGGCAGTTTGATCTTCTGCATCAGCATTTGGTGCATTATGTTCCTCTCCTCCTAAAACTCCAAGGCCATAGCTTGAATGGACAAAACATTAACTTCACACCTCATCAATACAGTCGGAAGCCATTAGTTCTTCACAAAATTGGTTAAAAAGACCAAAATCAATAATTCCTGGGTGAAAAAGACATTTAGATTTTGATATTGTTTAAATGGACAAAAATATAAAAATAGCGAGGATGAAACTGGATTCATCCCACCCATTTTCAAATTCTTTTTCTTATTTTTAATTTACATCAAGATGCATCCAGTTTCATCCTAGCTATTTTTTAAGTTTAAGCCAGGATGAATCCAGTTTCATCCTTGCTATTTTTTTGTGTTCATTTCATCCATAATAATTTTTACTCGTCCATTTGAACCATGTTTTAAATTTTTTTGGACAAATGACCCATTTTCCTTTAGTTCTTCCAGATCTTCTTGGATGATACTCCCTCTGTTTAATTTGGGTGATATTTAATGAGTCCACCATGGATGGTCGGCCAGAAACAAAAAAGAAATTAAGAAAAATCTTTCATCCGCGGATTTGATATCCATTTTTCACCTTTTTTTTTTTTTTTTTTTTTTTTTTTTTTGAAACTAGGCATAGGCCCGTCCTGCCCCCTCCCCACTGAGCAAACTCGGTCCCCTGAATCCCATAGTAAAGTTAGTATAATTACACGAGTACTCCAATGTTTGAGCGGAGACTCGAACTCCTGACCTCCTCCTTGAGAGTGAGGCTCCTGGCCAGCTGGGCTAACCCCAGATGGTTTCTATTCTTCAGATTTCTTCTTCTTCTTTTATGTAAAAAGATTTAAAGTACGGTAGTAATCATATCAGTCCCATTCTTCACACTGAAAGTAAAAGTAATCAATCGAGTCTCTGGCTTTTGTAAAGCTAAAATTAAGGGGATTATCTTTTCTTCATTTTCTTCATCACATAGAGATTCTTAAATCCAAACGGTAAGAATCACAAGACAATTAGCGCCACCCATCGTGCTCCCACGTTGTTTGGTCGGCAGGAAACGACGACCACGACCCAGGTTGGGCGTGGATCTTGAAAAATCGTGGAGTTATATATGTATAATATATAATAACAAATATCGAGCAGTGTGTGCGCACATACTTTATATATGTATAATATATAATAGCAAATATCGAGTAGTGTGTGCGCAGAAAATCCCCTCTTATCCTTAAATAATGTCATTGATTAATTAATTAACTTTTGTACCCAACGGTCCTAACCCAGCAGCACTCAACTTGTTAGTTTCAATCTTCTACGAATAGCTACCACAGACTCTTATAACAACACCTTTCTACCAAACACTTTTCTTAAGCTTCTCTTAACTATTGCATTAATCATATAGCCAATTCATTCTCATTCTCAATCTCTTAATATCCTCTTATAATGGCGTTTGAGAGTAGTGTTATTCATGGCGCGTCTGAAATATTGAAAAAGTTGATTACTGTAATTGGCAGTGAGATCAGTCTTGCTTGGGGTCTCAAGGATGAGCTGAAAAGGCTTAAACACACATTGGAGGTTATTGAGTCTGTAACGTCAGATGCAGAGAGGAAGCAGCTGAACGATGCTGCCGTTTCACTTTGGTTAAAAAGGCTCAAGCAAGTTTCTTATGATGCTGACGATCTTCTGGACGAAATTTCTTACGAGTCTTTGCGTCGATCTGATCATAGGAACAGCAAGGTAAAAGACTTCTTCTCGTCCTCCAATCAAGTTGCTTTTCGATTCAAAATGGCTCGTAAAATCAAAGGTATCAATGCAAAGTTTGATCAAATTGCAACTGATATGCAAAGATTTCAGTTTCAAACTAATAGTATTACTAGTGATCGTTACGAGCAATATGATAAGCGGCTAACTACTTCATTCTTTGGAGATATTTCAAAATTTGTAGGAAGAGATGCAGATAAATCAAAGATAATAAAGATGTTAACAACGATGAGCATGTCTTCCTCGTCACTATCTTTACCATCAACTTCTTCTTCTGTAAATTCTAATATACATGAAAATGTCTCCGTCATATCCATAGTTGGTATGGGGGGACTTGGAAAGACCAGCCTAGCACAATCCATCTACAATGATAGATCAGTAGAAAGATATTTCGACAAGAAAATGTGGGTGTGTATTTCAGATGACTTCGATGTTTATAAAGTTTTAAAAAACATTATGGAGTCAGCCACTGGTTCTGGATGCCAGGATTTCTCAAATACTGATGTACTAGTACAAAAAGTTAGAGAAAACTTAGAAGGAAAAAAATATTTGCTAGTTCTAGACGACTTGTGGAATGAAGATTCAATGGAATGGAATAAACTTAAGAGTGTCCTAGATTTCGGCCCTGTTGGTAGTAAAATTATAATCACTACACGTAGTCAAGGAGTTGCGTCGGTGGTGCAAGGTTTAATTCCTCCTTACAATCTAAATGTCTTATCTGGAGCGGAGTGTTGGTCTATTATCAAGAACAAAGCTTTTTCTCCCGGCGGGGCGTCTGACACTACAAATATGAAAATTATAGGAGAGCAAATAGCGAAAAAGTGTGGAGGTTTGCCGCTTGCTGCAAACTTCTTTGGCTGTCTTATGCACTCACAGAGCGATGAGAGGCAGTGGTTGTCAATTAGAGACAACCAAGTCTTGGAAACACCAGAAAATCATAGCGGGGGAATCATACCGATATTGAAGTTGAGTTACGATGCTCTACCATCCCATCTGAAACAATGTTTTTCATATTGTTGTTTATTTCCCAAAGATTGGGAATATAATAGAGAAACATTGATCCGATTGTGGATAGCCGAAGGATTCATTCATCCTCCATCTAATGGAGGAAATCAAAACTCACTCGAAGATATTGGTAATTATTACTTCCTTAGTTTGTTGTCCCGCTCTTTCTTTCAAGATGTGAAAATGGGTTTCCGCATAGGTGGCATTTTATCGTTCAAAATGCATGATCTTGTACATGATCTTGCCTTGAGCGTTGTTGGCAGTCATGAAGTCACCGTTCTGAAGACAAGTGAAATGAAAAATGATGTGTCTCAAATTCGTCGGCTACGGCTAATCACGGAAGGGAAGCCACCAGAAGAATTTGATGTATTAAAAAATGCAACAAAATTAAGGACAATTCTTTCCCAAAGAAAAGGTTTTTCTTATCCGATCCCACAGAGTAACAAGCGTCTTCGTGTAATTCATCAGCTAGGTTATGATTCTGTAAGTATCAAAGATGTTCACGCCGTGTCCATTAATCAACTCTACAATCTACAAACTCTCAGCCTTCTTGGATCCAAAAATGTTCAAAACATTCTCAACGGAATCGGTTCTTTGATTAATTTGCGATATCTAAATATCTCTTGGTCAGACGCCACAGTTTTACCTGATTCTGTTACGACGCTAACCAGCTTGAAGACTTTATATATCACTGGTTGTGATGGTATTACTGTCTTACCCGATTCAATCTCCCTCCTCTACAATCTAACGGATTTCTGCTTTATCTATTGTTCTCAATTAAAAGCACTACCCCGTAACTTTGGAGCTCTGACGCAACTAAGGTCACTTAATTTGTTTGGTACTAAAATATCAGAATTGCCCGAGTCTTTGACTAGCAACATCTGTAAATTAGAGTTTGTGGACTTAGCGGGTTGTAAGTTCCCCCAAGATATTAAGAATTGGGTGGAACTGAGATATATGGAGAATCAGTTAATAATGCCTAAGGGTATGGAAAAGCTAACTCGTCTTGAAGTATTAGATCCTTATGTCGTGAATAGAGAAGAAGATGTCTCCAGTATCCAAGAATTAGCAGATCTAAACTCCTTCGGAGGTTAGAGATACGAAATCTAGAGAATGTGAGAGGTGGTAAAATAGAGGCGGAAAGGGCACAGTTAAAAGACAAGCAAAACATTCAAATTTTGCGTTTAAAATGGAAGAATTTTCAAGAAAAATAAGAAGAAGGATGGACGATTAACAATTCTTTTTTGGTGCTGGATGGTCTCCAACCTCACCCTAATTTGGAAGAATTGTTCATCGAGGGTTTCCCGGTTTAAAGATTCGAAGTGGATGGGTTCATCTTCTTGTCTTCCTAATTTAGTGGAATTGGAGTTTGTAGACTGCAAGGGTTGTACCAAATTAGTAGGCCTAGGTCAACTACCGTGTCTTGATTCTTTGGATAGAAGGAGTTAATTCGGTGAAGTGTTTAGGTAAAGAGTTTTACTACCAAGAAGAAGAAGAAGAAGAAGAAAGCAAAGGTTATGCTACATCAACAAGAACATTATTCCCTTCCTTGACTGAGTTGTTCATCTGGAAGTTGGAAAATTTAGAAGAATGGTCTGCACCTCCTCCGTATGATAATTCCTTCCCTTGCCTTGAAAAAGTAGAGATCGAAGAGTGCGGTAAGTTGACATCTATACCAGACTTACGATTATGGAATTCTTCTCTCATGAGACATAAACATATGGGATTGCGAAATGCTAAAAGGGAGTAGCATATGGAACGTTATTTGAAGTTCCTCCCATGTGTTGAATACCCCACACAAGTATCAACCAACACCAAAATTAGGTACGACTTCTCATTCCCTCCTTTTATTTTCAATTCTAATTTTTTCAATGTTTTCCTAAAATCGATAATTGTGATTTTTACGGGGTTGATTTTGGCTACTTGTGAAGAAGGTAAAGACATGTGGTTTAGTTTACCATGTAACTACGATATTAAATATCAAAGACGTGCATCGGGATAACTCATTTTTCGGTGAAGTTGAAGAAACAATATGAGAGTCTAAATTTGAGTTTTGTATTTGTTAAACCCTCCTACTAGCACAACCTACGGTCGAGAATAAGGAAGCTTTCAACAAGGTTTTCGAGTTGGGGCATCTTGATACCTTAAGACTAACTAACCTTAGGTTCATGGTGTTCCTTTTTGTTTAAAAACACGGCTTGGCTTAGAGTTTTTCTTACTCTTGTGATATTCACTGTTTTAGACAATAGATCTCGTTGTTTGTTTTGTAAATCTTTTTCTTTTGTAAGGAATAGGAATGAATGATAAAGCGGTTAAGTAACATGTGTATTGTACGGTATTTGCTTACTCTTATTTATTTGCATTGATTTCATATATGAATTCACTTGTTATTAGGTCTGAAGATTCATCTTGTAGTTATACTTGGCGTACCCGACCTATATCCCGAACCCCAAAGTAGTCGATTCAAGTTGTTAAATGACATACGTCTTGTTATCTTGCATTTCGGTTTTCCAATATTGTTATTGTTGACCTTTGTGGTGTCCTAGTTGTCACTTGTCACCTTTCTTTGTTTTTCTTTCCTTGTTTAATGGTTCAGATCTGTTGCATCCTTGGACTACGCCTATTATATATGTACAATACACAAAGGTAGCAAGTACAGTAAATGTGCTAATTCTAGTTTCATATTTTTTTAATACAAGTATACGGACTAATGTTATGACAAGTAAGATGTTTGTTGTTGATGGTGGTTTTTATCCTAGGGTTAAAATCGTAAAACACTAAACCTTAGCAGACGGTGATGTCACAACATTTAAAGTAACAAAGCATTTACTAGGCACATTTACTTAAACCTTTAATGTGTCCCTAAATAATTACCGGGGTATCTTTTTCAAATTAGGGTTACGACAAGCCAAACCCTAATTACCACGTGTGCCAATGGCAAATCATGCCAGCTACACCGACCGAGCCAAAGCATCCCAACCATGCTAGCCGCACCTCTGTGCCAATGGAAAATCATGCCAGCCACACCGACCGCGCCAAAGCATGCCAACCATGCTAGACGCACCTCTGTGCCAATGGCAAATCATTCCAGCCACACCGACCGCGCCAAAGCATGCCAACCATGCTAGCCGTATCTCGGTGCCAATGGCAAATCATGCCAGCCACACCGACCACGCCAAAGCATGCCAACCATGCTAGCCGCACCTCTGTGCCAATGGAAAATCAAGCCAGCCACACCGGCCGCGCCAAAGCATGACAACCATGCTAGCCGCACCTCCGTGCCAATGGCAAATCATGCCAGCCACACCGACCGCGCCAAAGCATGCCAACCATGCTAGCCGCACCTCTGTGCCAATGGAAAATCATGCCAGCCACACCGACCGCGCCAAAGCATGCCAACCATGCTAGCCGCACCTCTATGCCAATGGCAAATCATGTTAGCCACACCGACCACGCCAAAACATGCCAACCATGCTAGCCGCACCTCTGTGCCATTGGAAAATCATGCCAGCCACACCGACCGCGCCAAAGCATACCAGCCATGCTAGCCGCACCTCCGTGCCAATGGAAAATCATGCCGGCCAAACCTACCGCGCCATGTCAAACGCACCTTGCCATGGCCCCATGCCGCGCCACCATCTTTGGACTTCACTACGCGGCTATCAAAACGAAGGCGTGCAACAATCAACGGTTGCCCTTCAATCCCAGGAGCAAATCTTAGCCGTCTAAGGTAACCAAACGACCTTTGCCCCAAAACCCTTGGCCCCACATACCAAGCCAAAACTGCACCTAGCCCAAGCTAGCCACGCCATGCGCCTATGGCAAACCCTTGGCCCCACATGCCAAGCCAAAACCGTACCTAGCCCAAGATTGTCACGCCATGCGCCTATGGCAAACCCTTGGCCCCACATGCCAAGCCAAAACCGCACCTAGCCCAAGCTAGTCACGTCATGTGCCTATGGCAAACCATTTGCCCCACATGCCAAGCCAAAACCGCACCTAGCCCAAGCTAGTTACGCCATGCGCCTATGGCAAACCCTTGGCCCCACATGCCAAGCCAAAACCGCACCTAGCCAAAGCTAGCCACGCCGAAGACGAACCCTTGGCCCCGCATGCCAAGCAAAACCAAACCTAGCCAAGCTAGCTGCGCCATGCCAAACGCACTTTGCCTTGGCCCTATCCATGCTAGTCACATCATGCCAAGCCAAACTCCCTTGCCTTGGCCCTAGCCACGCCATACGCCAATGGCAAACCCTTGGCCCCACATGCCAAGCCAAAATCGCCCCTAGCCACGCCATACGCCCATGGAAAACCCTTGGACCTACATGCCAAGCCAAACCAAACCTAGCCAAGCTAGTCGCGCCATGCCAAACGCACTTTTCCTTGGCCCTAGCCATGCTAGTCACATCATGCCAAGCCAAACGCCCTTGCCTTGGCCCTAGCCACGCCATACGCCCATGGCAAACCCTTGGCCCCACATGCCATGCCAAGCCAAAATCGCCCCTAGCCATGCCAGCCGCTCATGGAAAACCATTGGCCCTAAATGCCAAGCCAAACCCACTACAACAAAACATGGTTTTTTCAATGAAAAATATCGTCACAAATATTTGATTTTATGTCACAAATATATTTTTGTGACGTCTTTTTGATGTCGGTCAATGCGTTATAAAAAGAGGTGTTGCAAATACTCCGACCGACGCTAAAAGCGTCACTTATGTTGTGGGTTTTTTTCAGCATTTTTTGTATCACAAATATGTTTTCTGCGTCACAAATAGCTTGTGCGTCACAAAACTGTTTTTTTCAATTATACCGAAAAACCCTTTATGTGACGCTTGTTTATGTAACAAAAAAGCTTTTATTTTTAACGATTTAAGATGTAACAAGTAGTCCTTATTTTCAACATATTAGTGCGTTAAAAAATTTATGCATACGCACAGTAAAACTGTCGTTAATATATGTTATTTATAACGGTTGAGAATGTCACAAACAATCCTTATTTTCAACATATTGTTGCGTTATAAAATTGGTGCATACAGCAGAGTAAAACTGTCGTTGATATATGTTATTTTCAACAAAAATTAATATCGTGAATAATGACTATTTGCTACGCATTACTACGTCATAAAGAATTATATTTGCAACATGTAATTTTGTAGATACAATCATAGTATGTGCGACGTTTATAATCGCGGCATATATACTCATTTGCAACGCTCACAAAGGTCACGATTGCTCTTTGTAAAGCAACAAATTCTTGTCATGTAAGGGTCTCTTTTGCAACACATTTGTTAGTATGTTGTTCGAAGGGGAAGAAGAATTATCCATGACATATTACAAAATTATATCGGTCGTTTCATATTTTGACCAAAAATTGTAATTCATTAATGTCGAGCATCAAATTTTTAAAAAGAAGCAAATTACTAATTAAGAAACTTAAAATTCTAAACAATGAAGAAAAAAATGATCCCACAAGTTCTCAAAGAGAAACATAAATAAAGCTAAAGAAAAGAAACGGAGATTCACATCTGTTTGGTGGTCCCTTAACAATCGTCTCAAGAAGCACCTTGACGATTTCCATGCATTTCAAGCAACATTCTTTCTTATATCCATCGTGTCATTTACATTTGTATTGTGCAATTTTGTTCATCAACTCTTTCTTCAAGTTCCTTATTTTTCTTCTCTGCTTCTCGCTTCAAGTTCCTATGATTCAACAAAACTATATGATTACCAATATGAGAACGATTCCTATTTGAGTTGAACTCATTGACCCAAACCCGAGTTGGAATCTTTTGACCTGGCTTGATCGTTATTGTAGGCTTTTCTTTGGTTTTCCTTCTTTATGAATCTTTGGTGAGATCCATTTTCAAGAGATATGAGAGTTAAAATAAAAAAAAAGATGATCTTTGGGTTTGCCGATAATAAACATAATAATTCCAAACAAAATTTTTGTTGGTACTCAATTACCAGTGCGTGACAACGTAAGCGAGAGGCTGCGTGTGATATGTGAGGGGTCTAACTCCCTGGTGCCATTATCCCTTGATTAAACTTGGTAGTACCCCGATAATGAAACACAAAAGTAGATGATCAACAAGCCGAAAGGAAAATAGACCTAAAGCATCAAGGTTAACAAGAAAGAACTGTAGACACTCAAAAACCAAATTAATAAAATAACAAAAAAGAAAACCAGAGACTAAAAATCAAAAATTGAAGAAATAAGTTTAAAGAGAACTACGTGAATGTAGACTTCAAGATAATCTTTTATGTACATCAAGATGACGCAACCTCAAAAGGGAACGCTTTTATAAAGGCCGTGAGTTAAGGCATGATATCCGATCCTAATTAAACCTCATGCCTGGCTGTGAGAAATAATTATGGTTGGTGAGATAGCGTGGAAGAACGTGCTCGAGGCACACTAGATCGTGTTTTCCTTTCCCACCGCCAACGCTAAGCTTCGGAAGAAAAACCGGCAACATAACCAAAGAAGAAAGAGTAACGCTTTTCCTGTTTTCGTGGGCGTAACGTTTTGGGTTGAAGAGAAGAAAAAATTCTTGGTCGAGTAAAATAAAGAGGCAACCAAGCCCTTGAAGAAAAATCACCAAGCAATCTGTGCACGTCTCACCCCACCAAACCGCGCCTTGTCATAATCACGCCAGGCCAAGCCATTCACTCCATTGTCGCGGCCCCACCACGCTAGTCGTCCGTGTACGTATCGTCTCGCCAAGACCACACTAGGCCAAGACATTCGCTCCATTTCTGCGGCCCCACCACCCTTAGCCGCCCTTGCACGTTACACCATGCCATTGCCGCCCCCCTGCCAAGCCATTTGCTCCATTGCCGCGGCCCCCACCACGCCTAGCCGTCCGGGTACGTCTCGTCTTGCCAAGTACACACAATGCCAAGCCGCCTTTGCTCCACTGTCGCGATCCTATCATCCACGCGCATTTTCCTCGGCAAGACCACGCCACCTCTTGGCCCTCAATGCCGGTGCCCTTGAGTAGGGTATCCGCCTTCCCTTCTTTCAAACGGGAAGAGTAACCCGACGACTTTTGGCTATAATGAGTTAAGTGCGATGAGTTCACTATGATCCAAGATTTTGTAAATAACGTGGTGGAGAATGTTTGTTGTAAACCTTCCCAGACAGTTTTGAAGAAGTATCCATTGTTGAGAGATCCCAAGCGAAAGTTGCATGGCAACTCGGAAAGTCCCCAATCAAAGGAACAGAGAATGAAGAATCGTCTTTGGCGAGTTCAAGGCGGTTTCAAAAGATCCTCCGCAGCTCTCGTGTCTTTCAGTTCTTAGATAACCAGGTATGTGTCGCCTCCTTATTGGTTTGTCTCAAAACACGTGAATTTCTGCTGAAAACATGTGTCTTGTTTCTTCCAGGGCTTCGGTAGTGTTAATGCTTTCGCTGCCCTTGCACGTTGCCAGGAGACGGCAATTTTTTCGAAGAATTCCGGCGGCACTGAGCCTTCTCATAGCGGCGATGAGTCGGAGAAAGAATAAAGTTCGACAAGTGAGAGTGATTCCTCTGGCAGCACTGGTTCTTTTTCGGGAATTGGTTCGGTGAGTTTCGCGCTTCTTTTTCTTTCTTCTTCCGTTTCCTCTTTTGAAAAATGTCTAACTCAAGTTCATAGGAGGAATCCGGTTCGGAGGACGATTCTGGGGGTGGAGCCACACGAAAACTTGCCTTTGGTGACCACCGCGGTGACTTGGAGATGGGATTTATCCAATTCTTTGGGCACTGAGATATGGTTCAAACGGTGGATGATTCTCGATGGTTGCTGTAGTAGACATGGAAGAAGACCTTTTGCGAGTCGTGAGGTCGATTACGGGCGCCATTTTCGATACCCGTACTTGGTTCCTTATCCAGGTCATGTCTTTGGTTGGCGGTTTAAGCATCTTTGGCTAAGTATGAGGCGTTGTACACTGAATGCGGGAGAAGTACGGACATATGGCCACAAGCAAGAAGGTCACTAGTCTATTTGCGCTGGTTAAGCGTGTGGAAGAGGCTTTATCTTCCATCGAGGACATGCGTGTGGTATTTGGCCACACCGTTTTGAAGGCGTTATTGCCGAGCTAGGAGCACCATCGCAACGTGTGCGTAGAAAAGGAGTTCAACGCTTCGTGGTTTGTCGAAGGCCTTGTTGAGATCTAGAAGTTGAAAGATGCGATGTCGAAAGCCTTTCTGCAGAGGAGATTGCACGACAGGAGGCAAAACTCGAAAAGCTTTCCAAGATGTTAACTATGAAGAGAGCGGCTCTTGAAGATGCAAAGTTGACTTTCTCCAAGAAGAGCGGACTCTGTTGGATGATTTTCCTTGAATGTTTTCTGTTAAACTTTCATTTAGGTTCTTCTTCTTCTTTTTTTTTTGAAAAAACATCTTGGATGTCAGTTCAAAGTTCGACCGGTTTTGATTGTGGAGAGTGGTAGCTTTTGAGGATATTGGATTATTTACGGGATGAATGGTTTTGATAATATAACTCGATTATTTTTGTGAAAGGAATATTGCTTTTATGAAAGTGTGTGCTAGCAATAGGCACAAGACGCAGTAGTATGACGGTTTTATTAAGAACCTAAAACAGATCGTATATCTTGCCCAATCTAAATTTACTCACTTCATAGGTTTTTGCGAACACGCCCCTCTCCATGTAAAGGCGGCTTTCTTTGGTAGCATTGACAAGTCCCCAATCGCTAGTAGCATCTTGGCGAGTCCCAGTTTTCTGTTGTAGTTTTTACAACTGGTAACCGGGTTGTCTGGAAGTTGAGTCGGATTGAGTCGCCTTCCCCTACCATCTTGAAATTTGGGTCGAAGAACGAGATCGACAGATCGATATTGTAGCCGATAGATTAATCCTCCATTTGTGGTCGCCAATTGTTTATGGGTAAAAATAGTTTCCGCCGATTTTTGTAAATTCGGCAGGTGAGTGAGAAACTGGTTTAAACCCTAAACAAATGTGCTGCACGTGAGCACTTTCTAGATTCGAGAGATCAATCTGTACAAGTCCGGCCTAAACCAAGAAATGGCCGTTCAGTTTGCTTCGGTCACAAAGTGGAGGAGAAGGGTTGAATTGGGGAGGGAAGCCAAGAAAGGTGTTGAGACCAGAATAATTCTAGGAGAGTAGTGTCCCGACTTGTATCAGAAAATGAAAGATTAGGAAGCTTGCAAGAGATGAAAGCTTTTTGGAGAGCTTGCAAAGTTGCCTTTTCTGAGAGTGTTGTATTTTTCTCTGACCGAGACTTGTTATACGGTGGAAATAGGTAAGACCTATTTTTACAAGTCGAGATTGAAACGTACCCTGGCCTCATGAAGGAAAAGAGTAAAGGGTGAAATAATGGGAGGAGGTGGTAACCGCAAGGTGTTTATGGGTGAAAACGTTTTCACCATTATTTCCTCATTTATTTGACCGCTTTATTCCTATTCACGCTTTATTAATGTGAGCATAGTGTACACTGCAAGCTGTGACCACCAAACCAAGACCCTGGAAAGCATCCCCCAGTTTGTGTTGATGTCTCGAGTGTTAGTTGCACCTTGAGTGCAAGTGATGTTGCTAGGGGCGCGTGTGGCATGTGCCAATGGCATGTGCGGAATGCCTTTGTTGCGAGTTGCACCTCGAGCGCAAGTGGCAATGCCGGAGGCTGCTAGTGGCGTGTGTGGCATGTGCAAATGGCATGTGTAGAATGCCTTGGTGGTAGGTTGTACGTTGAGTGTAAGTGGCAATGCATAGAGCTGCTAGTGGCGTGTGTGGCATGTGCCAATGGCATGTGCGGAATGCCTTGGCGGTAGGTTGCACGGTTTGCGAGTTAGGATACCAGCGTGGGTTTTGGCATGTGCCAATGGCGCGTACGGCCAATTTGGCCTAAGTTGCACGGCTTGCAAGTTGGGATGCCGGCGTGCGTGTTTGGCATGTGCCAATGGCATGCGTGGCCAATTTGGATCATGGCCAGTAAGAAAAGCTACCATGTGCAATGGCGTGTTGGCATGTGCCAATGGCATGCTTGGCCATTAGGGCCACGCCCTGGTGAGAAAAGCTACCAGCGAGCGTGTTGGCATGTGCCAATGGCATGCTCGTCCATTAGGGCCACGCCCTGGTGAGAAAAGCTGCCAGCGAGCGTGTTGGCATGTGCCAATGGCATGCTCGGCCATTAGGGCCACGCCCTGGTGAGAAAGCTACCAGCGAGCGTGTTGGCATGTGCCTATGGCATGCTCATCCATTAGGGCCACAACCTGGTGAGAAAAGCTACCCGCGAGCGTGTTGGCATGTTCCAATGGCATGCTCGGCCATTAGGGCCACGCCCTGGTGAGAAAATCTACCAGCAAGCGTCTTGGCATGACCCAATGGCATGCGTGGCCAATTTGGCCTAGGTTGCACGGTTTGCAAGCCTAGGTGCAGGCGCTACCTTGGCATGGCGCGGTTAGGACCAAGGTAAGGGTGTTTGGCTTGGCGTGGCGTGACCCGGTTGTTGATGGTGGTTTTTAAACAAGGGGTAAAATCGTAAAACCCCATGACCTAGTGTTACCCGCAACACATTAACTAAGAGCATTTAACTCAGGTGTAAATAATTAATAGGGGTATTTTTTTCAAAATACCCAGATTAGGTTTTCGACACGGAACCTTAATTCCAAAATCAAGCCGCTGCTGCGCACCATGGCAACAATGCCAAACCAAGCCTCACACTTGCGCACCATGGCAACAACGCCAAACCAAGACGCGCACACTGCGCACCATGGCAACAATGCCAAACCAAGCCGCACACTGCTGCGCACCATGGCAACAATGCCAAACCAAGCCGCTGCTGCGCACCATGGCAACAACGCCAAACCAAGCCGCACACTGCGCACCATGGCGACAACCCCAAACCAAGCGCAATGCGCACCATGGCAACAATGCCAAACCAAGCCGCCTGCACTGCGCACCATGGCAACAACGCCAAACCAAGCCGCTGCACTGCGCACCATGGCAACAACGCCAAACCAAGCCGCTGCACTGCGCACCATGGCAACAATGCCAAACCAAGCCGCACACTACGCATCATGGCAACAATGCCAAACCAAGCCGCTGCACTGCGCACCATGGCAAAAACGCCAAAATCAAGCCGCACACTGCGCACCATGGCAGCAACGCCAAAACCAAACTACATATCGCACTCATTGGCAACCATGCCAAACTAAGCCGCTATGCCATTGGCACATGCCAAAGATAGCGCCCTAGGCTTGCAAAACGTGCAACTAGGTCAACATGGCCGTACGTGCCATTGGCACATACCAACGCGTACCACAAGCCATATTTTCAAGCCGCTATGCCATTGGCGCATGCCAAATATAGCGCCCTAGGCTTGCAAAACGGGCAACTAGGTCAACATGGCCGTACGTGCCATTGGCACATGCCAACGCGTACCACAAGCCATATTTCCAAGCCGCTATGCCATTGGCGCATGCCAAATATAGCGCCCTAGGCTTACGAACCATACAACCTAGGCCAAGTCGGCCACACATGCCATTGGAACATGCCAACATGCTCATTTGGTAGCTTTTCTTACCAAAGCCCACGGCCCTAATGACCCACGCATGCCATTGGCACATGCCAACATGCTCATTTGGTAGCTTTTCTTACCAAAGCCACGGCCCTAACGGCCACGCATGCCATTGGCACATGCCAACATGCTCGCTGGTAGCTTTTCTTACCAAAGCCACGGCCCTAACGGCCACGCATGCCATTGGCACATGCCAAACACACACGCTGGTAGCCTAACTTGCAAACCTTGTAACCTACCACCAAGGCATTCCGCACATGCCAAACACACACGCTGGTAGCCTAACTTGCAAACCTTGCAACCTACCACCAAGGCATTCCGCACATGCCATGGGCACATGCCAAACACACACGCTGGTAGCCTAACTTGAAAACCTTGCAACCTACCACCAAGGCATTCCATGCCATGCCAAACACACACGCTGGTAGCCTAACTTGCAAACCATGCAACCTACCACCAAGGCATTCCGCACATGCCACGCACGCCACTAGCAACTCTGGCATTGCCACTTGCACTCAACGTACAACCTACCACCAAGGCATTCTGCACATGCCACGCACGCCACTAGCAACTCTGGCATTGCCACTTGCGCTCAAGGTACAACCCGCAACAAGGGCATTCCTCACATGCCAATGGCACATGCCACACGCGCCACTAGCAGCGCCACTTGCACTCAAGGTGCAACCAACACTCAAGATATCAACACAAAATGGGGATGCTTTCTAGGGTTTTGGTTTGGCGGTCACGACTTGCGGCGTACACTACGCTCACATTAAGAAAGCGTGAAAAGGAATAAAGCGGTCAAATAAATGAGGAAATAATGGTGAAAACGTTTTCACCCATTAACACCATGCGGTTACCACCTCCTCTCATTATTTCACCCTTTACTCTCTTCCTTCATGAGACCAGGGTACGTTTCAAACTCGACTTGTATAAATAGGTCTTACCTATTTCCACCAGACAACAAGTATCGGTCAGGAGAAAAATACTACACTCTCAGAAAGGCAACTTTGCAAGGTCTCCCAAATAGCTTTCATCTCTTGCAAGCTTCCCAAGCTTTTACTTTCGTCTAAGTCGAGATACTACTCTCCCGGGTATTCTGGTCTCAACACCTTTCTTGGATTCCCTCCCCAAATCAACCCTTCTCTTCCACTTTGTGGCCAGAAGCAAGTCTGGAACGGCCATTTCTTTGTTTAGGCCGGACTTGTACAGATTGATCTCTCGAATCTATAAAGTGCTCACGTGCAGCACATTTGTTTAGGGTTTGAACCAGTTTCTCACTCACCTACCGCATTTACCGAAATCGGCAGAAACGATTTTTACCCATAAACAATTTGCGACCACAGCGGGAGGATTGATCTATCGGCTACAATGTCGATTGTCAATCTCATTTTTCGACCCAGATGTCAAGATGGTAGGGAAGGCTACTCAATCGACGCAACTACCGAGCAACCCGGTTACTAGTTGTAAAAACTACACGAAAAGCGGGGACTTGCCGAAGATGCTACCACTCGATCCGACTCAACCACCGGACGACCGGTTACCAGTTGTAAAAACTACATGAGGAAGCTGGGGACTCGCCGAAAGATGCTACCGGCGATTGGGGACTTGCTGACAATGCTATCAGCAAAGCCGCCTTTTACATGGAGAGGGGCGTGTTCACAAAACCTATGAAGTGAGTAAATTTATACTGCGCAAGATATACGAATGGTTTTTAGGCTCTTAGTAAAACCGTCATACTACCGAGTATTGTGCCTATTTCTAGCACACACTTTCATAAAAGCAATATTCCTTTCCCAAAACATAATCAGAGTCATATTATCAAAACCATTCATCCCAGAAATAACCCAGTACCCTAAAAAGCTACCAGCTGCCTATCAAAGGTCAAGCTTTGAACCAGACATCCAATATGTCTTTCAAAAAAAAAAAAAAAAAGGAACCTAAATGAAAGTTTAGCAGAGAAACGTTCAAGGAAAATTATCCAACAGAAGTCTGCTCTTCTTGGAGAAAGTCAACTTTGCATCTTCAAGAGCCGCTCTCTTCATAGTCAACATCTTGGAAAGCTCTTCGAGTTCCACCTCCTGTCGTGCAATCTCCTCGGCGGAAAGGCTTTCGATTGCCGCATCTTTCAACTTTTGGATCTCAGCAAGGCCTTCGACAAACCACGAAGTGTTGAACTCCTTTTCTACGCACACGTCGCGATGGTGCTCCCGATCGGCAATAACGTCTTGAAACGGTGTGACCCGGTCACCTCACGGATATCCTCGATGGAACATAAAGCCTCTTCCACACGCTTAACCAGTGCAAATCGACTAGTGACTTTCTTGGTTGTGGCTAGATGTCCGTATTTCTCCCAGATTCTAGTGTACAACGCCTCGTGCTTAGCCGGCACGCTGAAGCCGCCAACCAGCACGTGACCCGGATAAGGAACCAAGTACGGAGGATCAAAAATGGCGCCTGCACCTGGCCTCACGACTCGCAGAGGGTCTTCCTCCATGTCTACGACAACAACCATCAGAGAATCATCCGCCGTTTGAGCCACATCTGTGCCCGGCAATTGGCTAACGCCCATCTCCAAGTCACCAGAGGTGGTCACCAAAGGCAAGTTTTCGTGTGCCTCTACCCCAGAATCATCCTCCGAATCGGATTCCTCCTGCGAACTCGAGTTAGACATTTTTCAAAAAGAAGAAACAGAAGAAGAGAGAAAAGAAGCGCGAAACTCACCGAACCACTTCCCGAAAAATAACCAGTGCTGCCCGGAGGAATCACTCTCACTTGTCGAACTTTCTTCTTTCTCGACTCATCATCGCTATGAGAAGGCTCGGTGTTCTTTGGAATTCTTTGAAGAAATCGTTTGTCTCTGGCAACGTGCAAAGGGCAGCGAAAGCATTAACACTACCGAAGCCCTGGAGGAAACAAGGCACATGTTTTCAGCGAGAAATTCACGTGTTTTGAGACAAACCAAAGAAGAGGCGACACATACACGGTTATTGGAAGAACTGAAAGACACGAGAGCTGAGGGAGGGTTTTTTGAAACCGTCCGGAACCCGCCAGCACGATTCTTCGTTCTCCGTTCCTTGGCCTAGGGACTTTCCGAGTTGCTAGGCAACTTTCGCTTGAGATCTCTCAACATTGGATACTTCTTCAAAGCTGCTGGGGAAGGTTTACAACGAACGTTCTCCACCACGTAATTCACAAAAGCTTGGATCATAATAAACTCGTCGCACTGAGAACTCATTATAGCCAAGGGTCGTCGAAGTTACTCTTCCCATTTGTAAGAAGGGAAGGCGGATACCCGGCTCGAGGGCAGCGGCATTGAGGGCGGCACGCAATGAATCCTTAAGAAGCACCATTTGGTAAGCAAGAGGTACCCCTTGATCGAAACCCATGTGACGAGCGAAGACGGTCAATATTGTAAGCGGCTATCTGGAAAGACCCCATGAAGAAAGATGGCATATAACAAGCAAGCGACTTTGAATGAACAAGTTTTCACCAACGCTCAAATCGCCATCGAGAAGACAAAGACATGAGTGGAGCGAGAAGCAAAGGTGTCAATTTGAGTCACGACCTATGGACCGGCTCCCATGGGCGAAAATTGATTTCATACGACTTATCAAGAAGACTAACCAAGCTCACGCCAACCTTTGGACCCTGTTCACCCATCGAAGAATTCGGGAACCCCCAACTCGCGGAATCGAAGGCATCGGTTTCGGAGCATACTTCTCAAAGTACTCCCATAGGCGGACTTGCGAGAAAAGCAACGTGCACATATGAATTCACTTTCATGAAACCATTCGAAACTCGCGTGTTCGCAACTAGGTGATCCAGATGCACATACGAGGAGGCGAGGAATAGCTTGCCAATGGGAAGAACTTCACCTTTTGCTAACTTCACAGCAACCGCTAGCAACTCTGGTCTTATTTCCTTCTTGCAAGAACCGTCATCAAAAATGTCTCTAGACAACCAGAGAGCCAAAAATGCTGCAACATGAAGATCACTGCTTTTCTGTTCAGGTTCCAGCTCGTCCGGAAACCACCGAGACATCCACCAGCTATAAAAGCACCTTTCATCCTCTTTCCGGACAGAATCCTTCGACTTCGCAGTGGAGTCTTTTCGAGCGTAATCTCCCAACTTAGCGGCAAGGTCATCCCGCATCTTCACCTCACTTTCAGATAATTGGATTTTAAGATTCCCGATTCTGGGAAGATTGAGCAAGAGATCCACACTCTCCAAGGAGAAAGTTATCTCACCCCATCTACATATGATTGTATGGGTGTCCAAACACCATCTGGAGATGAAAGCAACCAAGCCCGAGATATCCTTCCTAATCTGGAGGTTTACTGAAGCTCTGACAGCATCAATAATCTGCGCTCGAGTCAGGTTGGTGTTTATGCGCTCCTTACTCACCATGAACTCAACCCATCTACCAAAAGAACACAATGGGCTTTGACACATCCTGAAATCAATATTGGAAGAGGAGTATACCCCTTTTTGAAGACAGAACCGTATAGTATTCTCTGGGAGAATCGAACGTGTCTTCCTTTCATCTTCACCACCAGTTAACAAAATTGGCACGAAACCTGGGTGATTTTTCCGAGCAGAGACGAGTTTTTTGGCGAAGAACTCATCATCCGTGTTTGGTTTGGATTATGGACATCCTTTGAGGAGGCAAAATTTTGTCCAGGTAACATATTTTAATAACAACTTAGTAACAAGATACCTGCACAAAAAAAAAAAAAAAAAAAAAAAATTATCTCCCTGACACATAACCGCGCCCAACAAAAGGAAAACCCGAAATAATAAAAAAAAAAAAAAGAGGAGGGCGTATTCTCTACGGTTTCAAAACTATATACGCAGAATTTTCTTCGGGTTCAAGACTATATACGCAGTATATTTTCTTGATTCAAGACTATATACGCAGAACTTTCTTCGGGTTCAAGACTATATACGCAGAATTTTCTTCGGGTTCAAGACTATATACGCAGAATTTTCTTCGGGTTCAAGACTATATACGCATAATTTTCTTCGGGTTCAAGACTATATACGCGGTATTTTATATGGGTTCAAGTGTGCCTACAGTATCCTTCTTCGGGTTCAAAATTATATATAGCATTTTTCTACGGGTTCAAAACTGCACGCGCAATATTTCTTTCAGGGCCGAAAAAAATCATATATACAATATTTCCTGCGGGTTCGAAGTCGTATGGAGCATATATACAGTATTCTTCTTCGGGATTCATGTACAGTATTTTCTACGGGTTCAAGACCGCAAACGCAGTATTTTCTTCAGGGTTCAAAATTATATACGCGGTATTTTATACGGGCTCAAGTGCGTCTGCAGCAACCTTCTTCGGGTTCAAAATAATATATGGAGCACTTTCCTACGGGTTCGAATAATATATGCAGTATTTCCCTTGGTTGCATACATACAACATTTTCTACAAGAGACACGCCAGGAAATTATATGCACAAAGAAAAATGCCTAGGGTTTACACCTACATAAAAAGAAATACTGGAAGACATACCTGGAAGCTGGTTCTTCTCTATGACTCTGTCGCTGGTAGGAAAGGATGAAAAGATGAAAGTGCAAGATGGGAGAAAGGGACTTTATATACATAGGCGTGAGGATTCTGAAATAGGAAAGGATTTCCTTTTACCAAAATCGTGCGTGTAAGAAGCGGGCCCACAAGGGCGCACAACTTCCCAATGTCGCCCAAGTTGCACCGGCCCCACCAATCGCACCGATGACCACCATAGCCGCGCCTGCAAGCACGCACACCTTGCGCCGGTCCCGCCAGCCAGCACACTCAGTTTCTCAAGTCACGCCTGCAAACACGCATACCTTGCGCCGGTCCTACCAGCTAAAACACTCAGTTTCCCGACTCACGCCAACTTCCCAACGTTGCCCAAGCTGCGCCGGCCCCACCAATTGTGCTAGCCTCCCGATTTGTGCAAAACTACCAGAGGCAAGGGTTCCAAATCCTATTCATAAAAGGTCAGACAAGCCTCCTCAATTCTCTTTACGGTTTGCTGTTGATAGTTTGTCACCATCTTATGCTTACCCGCAACAAAGCCCCCTGTTAGAGCTAAGCAGGGGACTTAATGTTGATGGTGGTTTTTAAACAAGGGGTAAAATCGTAAAACCCCATGACCTAGTGTTACCCGTAACACATTAACTAAGAGCATTTAACTCAGGTGTAAATAATTAATAGGGGTATTTTTTCAAAATACCAGATTAGGGTTTTCGACACAAAACCCTAATTCCAAAATCAAGCCGCACACTGCGCACCATGGCAACAATGCTAAACCAAGCCGCATTCTGCGCACCATGGCAATGCCAAACCAAGCACCATGCGCACCATGGCAACAACGCCAAACCAAGCCGCACACTGCGTACCATGGCAACAATGCCAAACCAAGCCGCACACTGCGCACCATGGCAACAACGCCAAACCAAGCCGCACACTGCGCACCATGGCGACAACGCCAAACCAAGCCGCACACTGCGCACCATGGCAACAATGCCAAACCAAGCCGCAACACCAAGCCGAGCACCATGGCAACAACGCCAAACCAAGCCGCACAATGCCAAACCAAGCCGCGCACCATGGCAACAACGCCAAACCAAGCCGCACACTACGCACCATGGCAACAACGCCAAAACCAAGCCGCACACTGTGCACCATGGCATCAACGCCAAAACCAAACTACATATCGCACTCATTGGCAACCATGCCAAACTAAGCCGTTATGCCATTGGCACATGCCAAAGATAGCGCCCTAGGCTTGCAAAACGTGCAACTAGGTCAACCTGGCCGTACGTGCCATTGGAACATACCAATGCATATCACAAGCCATATTTTCAAGCCGCTATGCCATTGGCGCATGCCAAATATAGCGCCCTAGGCTTGCAAAACGTGCAACTAGGTCAACATGGCCGTACGTGCCATTGGCACATGCCAACGCGTACCACAAGCCATATTTCCAAGCCGCTATGCCATTGGCGCATGCCAAATATAGCGCCCTAGGCTTACGAACCATACAACCTAGGCCAAGTCGGCCACGCATGCCATTGGCACATGCCAACATGCTCATTTGGTAGCTTTTCTTACCAAAGCCACGGCCCTAACGACCACGCATGCCATTGGCACATGCCAACATGCTCGTTGGTAGCTTTTCTTACCAAAGCCACGGCCCTAACGGCCACGCATGCCATTGGCACATGCCAACATGCACTGGTAGCTTTTCTTACCAAAGCAACGGCACTAACTTGCCAAAGCCATTGGCACATGCCAACATGCTCGCCGGTAGCTTTTCTTACCAAAGCCAGGCCCTAACGGCCACGCATGCCATTGGCACATGCCAAACACACACTTATTTGGTAGCCTAACTTGCAAACCTTGCAACCTACCACCAAGGCATTCCGCACATGCCATTGGCACATGCCAAACACACACGCTGGTAGCCTAACTTGCAAACCTTGCAACCTACCACCAAGTCATTCCGCACATGCCATTGGAACATGCCAAACACACACCCTGGTAGCCTAACTTGCAAACGTGCAACCTACCACCAAGGCATTCCGCACATGCCATTGGCACATGCCACGCACGCCACTAGCAGCTCTGGCATTGCCACTTGCGCTCGAGGTACAACCCGCAACAAGGGCATTCCGCAAATGCCAATGGAACATGCCACACGCGCCACTAGCAGCGCCACTTGCACTCAAGGTGCAACCAACACTCGAGATATCAACACAAACTGGGGGATGCTTTCCAGGGTTTTGGTTTGGCGGTCACAGCTTGCAGCGTACACTAAGCTCACATTAAGAAAGCGTGAAAAGGAATAAAGCGGTCAAATAAATGAGGAAATAATGGTGAAAACGTTTTCACCCATTAACACCATGCGGTTACCACCTCCTCTCTTTATTTCACCCTTTACTCTCTTCCTTCATGATACCATGGTATGTTTCAAACTCGACTTGTATAAATAGGTCTTACCTATTTCCACCAGACAACAAGTCTCGGTCAGGAGAAAAATACTACACTCTTAGAAATGCAACTTTGCAAGCTCTCCCAAAAGCTTTCATCTCTTGCAAGCTTCCCAAGCTTTTACTTTCTGATACAAGTCGAGATACTACTCTCCCAGAATTATTCTGGTCTCAACACCTTTCTTGGCTTCCCTCCCCAAATCAACCCTTCTCTTCCACTTTGTTACCGAAGCAAGTCTGGAACGGCCATTTCTTGGTTTAGGCCGGACTTGTACAGATTGATCTCTCGAATCTATAAAGTGCTCACGTGCAGCACATTTGTTTAGGGTTTGAACCAGTTTCTCACTCACCTACCGAACTTACCAAAATCGGCAGAAACGATTTTTACCCATAAACACCAGCGTAGCTAGGGCCAAGGCAGAGTGTGTTTGGCATGGCGCGGCTAGCTTGGGCAAGGTGTGGCAGGCATGATTTGCCATTGGCACGGAGGTGCGGCTAGCATGGTTGGCATGCGTTGGCACGTTTGGTGTGGCTGGCATGATTTGCCATTGGCACAGAGGTGCGGCTAGCTTGGGCTAGGTGTGGCTGGCATGATTTGCCATTGGCACATGAGGTGCGGCTAGCATGGTTGGCATGCTTTGGCGCGTTTGGTATGGCTGGCATGATTTGCCATTGGCACAGAGGGGCGGCTAGCCTGGGATAGGTGTGGCTGGCATGATTTGCCATTGGCACGGAGGTGCGGCTAGCATGGTTGGCATGCTTTGGCGCGTTTGGTGTGGCTGGCATGATTTGCCATTGGCACGGAGGGGAATTAGGGTTTTGTTCGTTGTAACCCTAATTTGAAAAAATACCCCCTATTAATTACTGACTACATGCATTGAACGTTCTAATAAATGTGTCACCGGTGACATTAGGTTATTCGGGGTTTTACGATTTTACCCTTTGTCTAAAAACCACCATCAACAGCACTGTAATATAGTTTTTCAATAAGAAAAGTTCTGTTTAAACTCTATTCTTCTTCTCTTCTGTTAACCCTAAAACCCTAGTAAATCCAACTAGCAGTATAGTTTTTGTACATATAAACAAGGTCTTATCCTGATTCCAGACTAATCCCGTTGGTTAGGGTACTCGTGTTGTTTTGAACTTCTAAATTTCTGCCCATATGTAGGGAGATCTATGGAGTGCGATCTCTTTATCCAATCCAAGGTCAAGCATCTCTTTCATCTCCAGGTTTAAATGGCCGTTGCAACCAACAAAAATTGCAAAAATTAATACAATTGAAAAACACAGACATATTAAGCAACGAATGATCAATTGCGGACGTGGCATCTTTACCACTCGTTAATGTTACCTTTCTGCACAATGATTTTACCATCATCCTTCAAGAAACATGAGAAAGCAAGAAGCATGTTTAATTGATAACTCTGTTACTGTTAGAGAACTGATAAACCTGCTACATCCATGTATGGTCCTTCAACAAGGCGAGGATGGAGAACCTTTGCCAAACATCTCTTGCTAATCCATGGAGAGAAAAATAAATGAGAGGAAAATGGCATTAGTTTAAAGGGTTTAGAGCACGGGAAACAGACCAAGCTATTTCTTGCCCTAAAAACTTCAACAGCAATTTGCTCATTACTTCCATCTTTTTCCTTTCTTTGCAAATGATTTTGCTACAAGTTATGGAAATGATCTCATGGTAACGGATTATACACTCTAGGATAAAACGAAAATGCTTGCACCTATCTAAGAATTAGCCGTTAGCTAAATCAAATTGTCCATAACCTGAGAACTAAACCGTCGACATTAGCTTAATAACACGGTAATTCAGTTCAGTTTATGCAAAAATAAATAAATTATATTGTTGAATTATGACTGCCACCACTTCTAGATACTAACCAACACCAAATATAAATGGTCATGCTCCTCAAGTTCACCTAAATTCAAATTACGCTGGGACAAGCTCCCAAAAATATTCCAACCCTTTTAAACACTCAACGTGATCCAAACAGATAATCACATCCGTTAGATCAAAAAGGAAATCACCGATTGTAGCTCAACCCTAAAAAGCACACATCTATTCTAACCTAACCAAGTAGAAGAATAGCATTTAATCTAATCTAATCTATCGCTTCTACTTGTGCATCCAAAACTCCAAAACTGCGCCTCCCTTTTGTCATGTGTAGATAGAGAAAGATAGATAAACCCTAAAAAAACAGATCACAACACTTCTCTCGTCTATGTATGATTTTCATCCACGGCAACAACACATTCAAATTCATGGCAGAAGCAACCAGTGGTGGTTCAATAGCATCGCCACCACCAAACAACAAGGTTTTCGCACTATGATTTTTCCTCTCAAAATGTTAATTTTCAGTTTCTATATTAGCCTATGGAACACTATGGTTGATCTGATCAGTAGGTGCAAAGTGCATCTCTTCTAATGTAGTTGTTGTCTAGCAAATGCATTTAGAGAAGAATAAAGATTGTGAGACGGAAGGATTAAAAGAGATATGGAATGGAAGAGGAGGATTTTTAGTCTCTAACTCAAAAAAAAAGAACAAAATTTGAGTAATGCCAGAGGAAGATTTTATTTTATCTGAGAATATATGTAACAATTATCAAAAATTAAGATAAATTATAGGAGATCTAAACATTTCTATTTTACTTTTGATCCATATATGATGTTTGAATGAAATCATTAATTATCTAGTCCCACTACATAATATTTGCATCTCAGTTTTTTTTCTTTCAATATTGTGTATCGTCTAATCTGGATTCTAGATCATCTAATCTGGAATCTGGATTTACCGTAGAAGTAAAAAGCATACATAGATGCCACAATCCCTGTTCCATCTGTTACCTTTAGAGAAAAAAAAATGAAGTGTTTGATGCGGTAAGTAGATGCCCAAAGAAATCAATAAAGCACCACCAATGTGGCAGAAAAATATTGTCGCCAAGTTTTTGTTAGTAGATTCAAAACCAAAGCTTCAATTTTCCCCTAGAGATACAAGCAAGTTGCTTAAGAACCGTCTGATATAACTTCCATGAAAAACACGACCAAGCTTTAAAGAATAGAGCTTATCCACCACCACATACACACAACTGGTTTCTGGTGATTTACGCAACATAGTCTTGTGCCTAGCTTGAGGGAACACCACCTAAAAAAAAACCCTCGTGAGTCAACCCTCGACGGCTAGAGTCAAAGGCGATTTTGGAGGCGATTTAGGTTTTTCTGCTCTTTCTTCTCCGGCATCTCCTCTGGTGAGATGCAGGTTTCTTCTCAACCTTTTCCACCTCTAGAGGTTCCCTCCAATCCTCTAGAGGTTTCTAAATCGGAGGATGTAATTGGTAGGGTGTCTCAGGGATCTAATCCAGTTGATCCAGTTATTCCTCCGGGTTTTGAAGATTTTCCTTCTTCTGGTTCTCATTCTTCTCCAGCTTCATGGTCGTCTTTGTTTGATAAGAAGAAGTTGCCAGATCTATCGACGGAAATGGAATTCTATTTGTATCCTGTGATTGATGGGAAGAAGTCAATGGATATTCCATATGAGGTTTTCAAAGAGGATATTCGTCAATGTGAAGATAAAGTAATTGGAGCTTTTGTTGGTAGAAGACTTCCTTTTAATTGGGTTCGAAATGCTGTTCACAGAGCCTGGAAGCCAAAAGGTAACATTCAAATGACTATTCATGGTGAAAATATGTTCATATTTGATTTTCAATCTGCTGAAGATAGGACTAGAGCCTTAGAAGAAGGTTCTATGTTTATTTCAAATAGATTGTTCATAGTTAAACCTTGGTCTAGAACTGTGGAACAGGAAATAACAGAATTAAAATCTGTCCCTGTTTGGATGAATTTTAGAAATGTACCATTATTCATGTGGAATAACAAAGGATTGAGTATGATTGCTAGCTTTTTAGGAAAGCCTCTCATGATGGATACTCAAACCTTGAATAAAACAAGAATGAGTTATGCAAGGATTTGTGTTGAGGTGAATGTTGAATGTGAATTTCCTGATTCTTTCACTTTTACTTTGGGAGGGAAGGATAAAGTTGAAATTAAGATGGATTACTCTTGGAAACCTCCAAAGTGTAGTGAGTGTGGTGTATTTGGTCATATTGTTACCTACTGTCCCAAAAAAGTGCAATCTATCCAAAAGGTAGTTCAAAAATGGATTCCTAAGAAGCATCCAACTACAGTTCTACAAAATACCTGCATGGATGAGGAAGGGTGGATCACAAAAACTAAAAAAGGAAAGAAACAATCTGATTCAAGTGGTCAACACACTACTTCAACTGAAGTTGAGATTATTGATAAGGAAACTTCTTATCCCTCAACAGTAGTTAATATGGAGCTAGAACAAGATACCCCTACTGTCTTAAAAGAGGTTACTCAGGAAAGAGCAAGTAGAGTAAATATGGCTCTTCAGTCCAATCCATTTGTACTATTGGATAAAGGTATGGATGTTCCACATGAGCTTCTAATTCAGAATAAAGAGAATTTAGAAGGTTTGCAACAAAATCCTCAACATAATTCTTCTGGTGTGGATCCTTCTAGCTCGGGTTCTAGAGCTCATTTTCAGCGCAGGGAAGTTCTTGCTCCTCCAGCTATTAACTTATTCCCAAAGATTGCAGACTTAAAGAAGTCTGCTAGAGGTACTCTTTTTCTTTCCAAATTAAAATGATGTTCACCATAGGAGGGTGGAACATCAGAGGGCTTAATGACCCTTTGAAGCAATTAGAAGTTAAGAATTTAATTAAGAATAATAATCTTTCTTTGGTTGGTCTTATTGAGACTCATGTTCAAGTTTCTAATAAATTGAGAATAAGGAATAATATTAGGTCTTCCTGGTGTTGGTTGGATAATGATTCCCATAATAGTTTTGGTAGAATTTGGGTGGGTTGGGATCCCAAGGTTACTCAAGTTAATTTACTTCATGCTTCTGCTCAAGCCTTATTTTTAGATGTTACTACTGCTTCCATGATGAATTTTGTGGTCACTATTGTCTATGGAGATAACTATTATTTAAATAGAACTGCCTTATGGGATATGATAAGTCTCTTTGCTGAGTTTAATAGTAGAGATTGGATTCTTCTTGGGGATTTCAATTCTATCCTTGGCCCAAATGATAAGATTGGTGGTGCTCCTATTTTTCCTTTTAATTATGATGGTTTTGCTCAATGCTGGCAAGATTCTCACCTTATGGATCTTCCTTTTTCTGGTTGCTTCTATACCTGGACAAATTGTCATGTGGATGGTACTATAATAAGATCCAAGCTGGACAGAGTCATGGTGAATTTGGAGTGGATTCAACTTTTTCAATGCTCCAAAGCTGATTTTCTCCTACCAAGTATCTCGGATCACTCTCCTGCTATTGTTTCTATTTTTGAATCTAGAAAGCATGGCCCTCCTCCTTTTAGATTCTACAATTTCTTTTCTGAAGAAGCTGATTATTTGCAAGTTATTAAAAAGGCTTGGAGTATTTCTGTTAGAGGCAATCCTATGATTCAGTTTGTTAATAAATTGAAGAATGTTAAGAGTGATCTTATTAACTGGAAAAAAGTAAGGTTTAGAGCAATGTCTGAGCAGGTCTCTCAAGCTAAAGAGAGAATGGATTCAGTTCAATTACTTTTGCAATCTCAGCCTCTTAACCAGGACCTTGCCAGAAGGGAGAAAGATTATGTTGCTGAATATGTTAAATTAGTTAAGTATGAGGAGTCTGCTGCTAAGCAACAATCTAGAATTAAGTGGTTGGATTTAGGTGATTCCAATACTTCGTTTTTTCATAATTCTATAAAAGAGAGAAGGTCTAGGAATAATTTTTTATTTCTTTACAACAATGAAAATGTTAAGCTTACTGAGGATAAAGAAATAGCTGATGAATGCATTGCCTTTTATTCGAATCTTTTTGGAAGTCACCTAGATGATATTACTAATGATGATTTCCTGGATTTACGGTTTGAAGCTTGTGTAAACCAAGATGATGTAGCTGATCTCATAAGGCCTGTTACTAGAGATGAAATTATTACAGCTTTACATTCTATTGGTTCTAATAAAGCTCCTGGCCCAGATGGGTTTTCCAGTCACTTCTTCAAGAGTAGTTGGTCTGTTGTTGGTGATGATCTGGTGGCAGCTGTGCAAAATTTTTTCTCTAAATCTAAACTTTTAAAGGAAGTGAACTGTACTTTTATTACCCTGATTGCTAAAGTTAAAAATCCTTCAGTTGTTTCTGATTATAGGCCTATTTCCTGCTGTAATGTCATTTATAAATGCATTACAAAGATTCTTTCTCTTAGAATGAAGAAAATTTTGGGTGGTATCATTAGCCAGAACCAATCGGCTTTTATCTCAGGAAGATCTATACAAGACAATATTATGGTTGCTCATGAGTTAGTAAGGAATTATCATAGATCAAATGGCTCCGCTAGGTGTGCTTTAAAGATTGACCTAAAAAAGGCTTATGATACAGTTAAATGGAGTGCTATTTTTTATGTTCTAAAGCAGTTGGGCTTCCATGATCAATTTATTAATTGGATTTCTCTCTGCATCACTTCTGCAAAATTTTCTATTTTGGTGAATGGCTCTCCTTATGGTTTTTTTGGAGCTAAGAGGGGCCTTAGACAAGGTTGTCCTATCTCTCCCTATTTATTTGTCTTAGTTATGGAAATGTTAAGTGCCACTCTTCTTAGACAGGTGAAGTTGCAGAGTTTTGGTTTTCATCCCAGGTGTAAACTTACAAATCTCACTCACCTTTGCTTCGCTGATGATGTGATGATCTTCTTTAAAGGTACAACTGCTGCTGCTTCTAGCCTTAAGGTTTCTTTGGATGAGTTCAGTTCTTGCACTGGTCTTGAAATGAATAATTTAAAAACTTCTCTTTTTCATTCGTCTATGGATGCTGATACCCTGCAACAAGTTTTACTTATTCTAGACTATTCTGTTGGAGAGCTTCATGTTAGGTATCTTGGAATTCCTTTATTGTCTACCAGACTCTCTTATAGGGATTGCTTACCTCTTCTTGAGAGAGTGGATGATAGAATGAAGTCTTGGAAATCTATTTTCCTTGCTTATCCAGGCAGAGCTTTGTTAATCAAATTTGTTTTGAGTGGAATGCTTTATTTCTGGTTCTCCTGTTTCATTCTCCCTAAAAGAGTTATAAAGGAGCTCAATACTAAATTTAAGAGATTTCTGTGGGATGGGACTGATCTTAAGAAGAGTCATAATCCTATTGGCTGGTCTCACATCTGCCATTCTTATGAGGAAGGAGGGCTAAGTGTTAGAAACCTTGAGTTTACTAATGTGGCAGCAAACCTCAGACATATCTGGGACCTTATTTCAGGCAAGCAGAATATATGGACTACTTGGGTGCAAAGAAATCTCATTAAAAATCAGGATTTTTGGACCATGGTGTTCCTCAGGATTGTTCTTGGTGCAGGAGAAGAATTATTGAGCTTAGGGAGATGGCGAAACAACACATTGGTGTTTTGCTAGGGGATGGAACTAATACTAGCTTTTTATATGAAAATTGGCATCCTAAAGGAAGACTAGTGGATTGGATTGATTCTACTACTCTAGAGACTATTGGAGCTTCTCATAATACTAAAGTGGCTGATTTCATCACTGCTGAGAGGTGGGATTTTCCTGATTTCATGGAAGATAATGTTCAAGAAGTGGTGACTCAAATCACAAGGGCTGATTTTAACATTAACGAGAAAGATCATATTTTTTGGAAATCCAGCATAACAGGTCAGTTCTCTATGAAACATACTTATATTGCTATCTCTGATCATATCCCTCCTCCTTACTGGAAGAATTTGGTTTGGTTTCGAAAACATATTCCTAGGCATTCGTTTATTTCTTGGATTGCCTTTCATAAGAGATTAAAAACCAGAAGTAAGCTTTTAAATTGGGGAGTGATTTCTGATGCTTCTTGTGTTCTGTGTGGAAGAGAAGAAGAAACCGAGGACCATCTCTTTCATACTTGTATGTTTTCTTCGGACATTTGGAGGGGTTTAATTTTGAAACTTGGCTTTGTTAGAGTCATAGCACACACTTGGGATGAGGAAATTAGATGGTGCTCTCAAAACTTTTCAGGGCAGGATAGTGTGTCAATTATTAAGAAGCTTGCTCTGAATAGTTTCATTTACCACATTTGGAGAGAGCGCAACAATAGAATTTTCAGAACTCTTCAAAATTCTCAAGAACAAGTGAGTTTACTTATTGTTCAAGAAGTTAGGTATAAAATGTCAGCTGTTATGTGTAAGGAGGAGGATCATAGCAATACTAGATGGTTTATGAGCAGATGGAGAGTTGATTGCCTGTTTGTCCATCCTGAAGTCATTGATTGCACTTGGCTTGCCCCTGCTGCTGATGAAGTTATGATAAACACAGATGGTTCTAAGTCAGATGAAGCTGGTGGTTTTGGAGCAATTATCAGAGATCATACTGCTGAGGTTTTATGTGCTGCTAGTGGTTACAGCCCTCCTATTTCTGTGCTGGCTCATGAATTACAAGGAGTGGAGTTGGGGTATAAAATGGCTATTCAGTTATCAGAGCTGAAAGTTCACATTGCTACTGACTCTATGGCAGTCTTTAACCTGTTAACTAATCCTGAGCCTGAGCCTCCCTGGAATGTGCTACAGATTTGGAGAAGAATTAAGGAGTTACGCAAGAAATTTACTTCCTGGAGAATTACTCATTGCTATAGAGAGACTAATAAAGCAGCTGATTTCTTAGCAGGTTGTTATCCTGGAGGAACTTGGGTGGAGATTCGGCATGATGATTTTTCTCCTGATTTCAGAGAAATCTTGGCAGCTGATAAGGCTCAGCAAGTTTATCAGAGAAGAAGAAGAAGATGATGGCTTCTTTGGTTTTGTTTTCTTTCTGGGCTTTGTTTTTCTTTCTTTCCGTTTTCTTTGGTTTGGGTTTCCTTAACCCAGCGGGCTGTGTCAAAATTAAAAAAAAAAAAAACATAGTCTTGTGCCTCCAGGTAATGCAATGTCCTTAAGTTTGGAATGAGAGAATTGTTGTCATGATGCCAATAAAACGACGAGTTGAAGTACGTTCTTCCTGCATATAAAGGAAGTTTACTAGGCGTCAATGGAACATGTATGTTGTGTTTTTTCTCGTTTTCATGTCATCGTGACCAGAAAATAAATGCACCACACCAGCGGACAAGAAACCGATGTCACCAAATGGCCCTATAAGCAGTTTTGGGTACACATAATTTCATATCATAGTCCATCAAGCAGGGATCACAACCGTCCATAACACAGCAAGTACGGTCAATCATAGAGTACATTATAGCCGTTAGATGAAAAACCAACCATTGCAACTAAACCCTAAATTGGGCCGGCAGCTCTCTGATCCTTATATATAAGTACCATAGTGTTCTACTAATGCAGCAAAAATGTGCCCCCATCTAAAGGAAAGAAGAACCCTAAGAAAACTGATCATAACAATTCTCTCATGTCTGTATGATTATCATCAACGGCGACAACAAGATCATGGCAGAAGCATGGTGGTGGTTCAATACATGAATCACCAACAAAACCAAGCTTTTGGCATTATGAATTTTCCTCTCAAAATGTTAATTTTAGTGTTCTGGGCATTGGAATGATCCGTCCTTAGTAAGCTTTTATTACAGATTTTTGGTCTTCTTCAAGACATCTTCTCGTAGGTACTGCATCGCTCTATTTTCTGGAAGAGAACAATAAACAAAGCATCAGAACTGATGAGTTATAGGAATGGGTAATAATAGAAGATGACGGTTAGTAAAAGTGGAAACATAAATAAATTAATGTATTTATCATATCAATTACAAAATTATGAAATGTATGAGATCTGTTATGACTCTCTTGTAATGAACATAACAGATTAATTTTATTTTGTATTAATACAAGGATGAAAAGATCCATGTAAGCTTTCAATATTGAGTATTTGTGTTCCACTGCTTAATATATGTGTCATCTGAATCAACTAATTTGTGTTCCATTGGCAGTTTTTTTTCTCACTTCGATGTAAAACAAGCTTAATTCAAGGCCACAGGATTGACTAAATGTCAAAGGCATATACAGCTTATTCAAGGCCAGGAGTCAAACTGCCCTTTGCTCGCCTTATAACCCCATTGATTCTCTCCTATACACAATGAGTAAATCACCATTATCAAAAAATTACTCAGTCTACAGATCCATCTATCTAGGTTGTATGATTTTCCAGAATAAGAGCTAACTTATTGTATCTACATCTATCTACATTGTATGATTTTCCATGTATGATGTTTGGATGAAATCCTCAATATTTTCATCTCATTTTATTTTTTTCACTTTTTTTCTGATTGAAATTTGCCAATGAAATAAAAGCAAAAATATAGTGTCACCAAAATAGTAAAATCATAAAACTGATGAATGGCCGGTAGTTGTATAAATTTTTTTACATACAAACAAGGTCATTTAGACAGTTATGCCAATACGTAGGGAGATCTATAAAGTGCGAGCTCTTTATCCATTCCAAGGTCCAAGCATCCTGGTGTGTAACGTAAAAGAAAAAAAAAAATGCAAAACACACACACATACACAGTACGTGATACTATGCAATGAATCAACAATTAAGTACTACAAATTGTGTTACGAGCTACGGAGATAATAATCTCATGGTAACCGACAATGCACCCAAGGATATGTAAGAATTTCCACATGTGGTTAATACTAAACATGTGTATTTGCTAAAACCTGGATCAAGGGTCACATTTTGGTACGATAAAGAGATAAGGGATAATGCCGGATAACCTGATACATATCCCTGTTAACACGGTGAGATTAACATCCAAATTGTGGTTGTACCCTATTCTGCTAAATCCTCATAATGGTGAGGACTGGCTAAAAGTATAAAGAGGGGAGTCCCTCTTCTAATATGACATGCCATTAGTATCCCATATACGACAGACTAAGAAAGAGAAGGGAAAACTTCATTCTCAACCTCCATTGCTGTTCTTCACTGCTGTTTTGGTATATCTACAGGTGCTTATTATTAGGTATGTAACAACATAGCTTAAGTTTATTAAATCATGATCTTAATCGTTGGCAAGATCCTTAATTAATTACTTATATTGGTTTCTCAAATATTTTATAAGACTGATTTTCCGACAGGATATGGTGAGAAAAACAAATGTTCGCACCAATAGAAGCATGATCCATTAGCTAAATCAAATTGTCTGCAACACGGAATTAAACCCTTAGCAATAACACCGGAATAATGTTTGTTTCAAATTACACTGGGATGAGCTCCCAAAACAATTCCAACCCTTTTCAACACTCAGCGTGATCCAAACAAATAATCATAACCGTCTACAAATATGCTGATATCAAAATATAATTGTCAGTCCTGGTATACAATTACAGCCATTCGATCAATAATAAAAAAAATTGAGATCAACGACTGTAGCTTAACCCTAAAACGTACACATCTAACCCAACCCTTATAAGTAGTTTAGTTTTCTACTTGTGCATCCAAAATTCCAAACTGCGCCTCCCTCATGTCTGTGTAGAAGAGAGGCAAACAAAAACCCTAGAAACAGATCATCTATGTAAGATTATCATCAACGCAATAACAAATTCATGGCAGAAGCAGCAAGTGGTGGTCCAATAGCATCACCACCACCACCACCAACAAGATATTCACACTATGATTTTTCCTCTCAATATGTTAATGTGAGTCTTTTTATTTTTTTGATGAGTTCATGTAAGTCCATTATTTAACACCAATCAGCTCGTGTAACTCCAAGACTGGCCGAGTGTTGGTAGAAGTGATGGATTAAAAGATGAGTGATGCCAGGAAGAGGGGGATTTTATCTAATTAAAAGAAGATTTTTATTTTAATTATCTGAATGTATGTAATAAAAATTATCAAAAATTAAATAAATATGAAACGATTTATTGTAGGAGATCCGAACAGTTCTATTTCACTTTGATCAGTATGATGTTCATATTGACATTCCTCAATATTTGAGTTCCACTGCATAATGCACATTCTATTTTTTATTTTATCTGGATTCTGGATTTACCATAGAAGCATTCAATAGAATTCCGATTCACGTGTGAACTCATCATATTTAGGATTGCCGTTTTCTCGAAACAAAAATATGTGAAACTTGCGGTTTTGACTATTTCTGGTGTTTTAAATTCTGATACATTGGGTGATCGTTTTCTATTATATCATACTCCTACTAATCGTTTCATGATTGATTATCTCTTTTTAACGTGCATAAATTAAGATATTTAGTCTTCCAAACAATGACCTAATAATGGTAAGCCTATTGGCAACATTTTCTTTGGAAATGTTCCCTACCACTCTCATAAAATGAGGCTAGCTTTAAAAATCAAGGTATACCGACAATACTAAATTGCTATTTTAAGAATGCAAAGATAAACTCGTGCTCTCAAGTAATTAAGCGGGTAATATCACAATAAGCATGTATTTTTAAGCCGTCAAATTTTACATGCATTTCAAATTTTACATGCATTTCAAACTGACGGTTCAAAGGTGCATGAGGGTGATTTCACCGGTCATCAACAATAAGCAAATTGTGAGATGATAGTGAGCAGTAGTAGTGACTACCTGAAAGTGTTGTTATATTTTCCTAATTTATAATCATATTATATTTGTTTAGGTTTGCTTGATTTCGGATCCTCATGAAATATTGGAGATCAAAATGTTAATTTTTGTTCCTCTTAAAATGTTAATTTTTGTTCTTCGTGTAATTCCGTGAGTTCATGTTAGTGCATAATTTTTCTTCCCAATTTATGGTATCAAATCCTCTTGTTAATCCCACCTCTTCGTATATAGTCGTAGTCTATCAAGCTAAGATGCATTTATAGAAGAACAATAAGATTGTAATCAAATTCCTAATCAATCTCACACTGAACATGAATTTTTTGGATTGGAATCAAATTCCTTGGAATCCAATTCCAAGAATTGAATTACCCCATAATTAAATTTCTAGGATTCTAATTCTCCAGACCGAACGGGCTATAAAAGTAATAAAGATGCCACAATTCTGTTTATCTGCTACCATTAGAAAAATGAGGTCAGAAAAATATTGTACATACAATTGCAAATTGCAAAACGAACACACATACACCTCAAATGACACCGGGAGAAGCTCCGAAAGAAATTCCAACCCTTTTAAACACTCAACGTGATATAACTGCAACCACCTCAAATAACAGCCGTTAGATCTAATAAAATTGAAAAATCACCGATTGTAACTCAACCCTAAAACGCACACATCTGACCTAACCCTTACAAGTAGAGAATAGTTTATACTTGCATCTAGAATTCTCAACTGCGCTTCCCTCTCTGGTCTATGTGGAAGGAAAGAAAAAACCCTAAAAATAGACCAATTCCCTCATCTATCTTCATCAACAAATTCATGGCAGAAGCAAGTGGTGGTGGTTCAATAGTAAGGTATTCGCACTACGATTTTTCCTCTCAAAATGTTAATCTTAGTCCTCTTTCACGCCACACTAGTTAATGCGATTCTGTAATTCGCTCTCCCACAAGTTCATGTAACTCCAGAACCTCTTGTGGTAGTCGCGATCTGCAGGCTAAACTAGAATTAAATGAGAGTAAAACAGATGGAAGAAAAGAGATAAGCGATGCAACAGGGAGGATTTCTATCCAAATCTATGTAGCAATCAGTTACCAACACAAGTCCATGTATGCTGTTTGTGTTAAGGATACAGCTAACAATGTAATTTTAGCTAATCCTCTCTTATTACAGCTGCAAGATTTTATCTTCCCATGCCTAAATTAGTGCAACTAATTGTGTATTCTGTTATAAATGTAATATTCTCATTGATTGTAAATTGACCCTATCTTGGGTATGTAAATCTCTTATATAATGCAATGTATATCCACCGTATTCTGTGTGGAAAATATTCACCAGAATATCTAGTTTTGTTTTGGTATCAGCCAAATCGATCCTAAAAACCACGCCTCACCTTCATCTTCATTTTTCGGTTTCAATGGCAGCTCCAGAAACTTCAACCCTGCATCGATTCATGTTAACCATTTGATCAACATCAAACTTAATGATTCAAACTTCATTCTATGGAAAGCTCGGTTCCGCCTTTATTGAAAGGTTACGGACTAGAAGGATATGTTGATGGTACTTACCCACAACCGTCACAACACCTACCCAATACCCAAACAGTCAATCCAGCCTATACCAAGTTTGAAGAACAAGACCAAATCCTGCTTGGGTGGCTTCTTTCATCTCTTACAAAGAGTGTGCTAGGAAGGGTCACTGGACTCAAAACTTCCAAGGCAGTATGGGATGCTCTGGAGAAAAGATATGCTCCAAAAACCAAAGCTCATCTTCTGCATCTCAAGAGACAACTTCACAGTCTTCAAAAAGGTAACCTCAAAATGCAAGACTATTTTTCTAAGTGTAAGCAGCTGTTTGATGCTTTTACAGCATCTGGTAATCCCTTAAGTGAGGAAGAAATGCAGCAATCTGTTCTAAGTGGTCTAGATCAGGCCTATGACCCTATTGTTACTACACTCGGCGCTATTGAAGTTGCTGATATGGACACCTTCCATGCGCATCTGCTATCTTTTGATATGCGTCTAGAACAGCAACTTGCACTGCTCCAGCAACCAATGGCTCATGTGGCGTCGTCCAGCTACACAAGATCCTTTTCACGTCCTGATCAGAGAAGGAATCAGCCTCAAAACAATCGACAAAACTACTACAAAGGAAGCAACAAAAACAATCAACCAAGAGATGATGACAGACCATGTCAGATCTGCAAAAAGAGAAATCATACTACCCGAAACTGTTGGTTTAACAAGAAAAATAATGGACCGGCACAACATGGTCGTCCAGCAGCCTACCTTGCTCTACCTGGTGGAGCTACTGACAACAATTGGGTTACAGACACTGGAGCAACACACCATCTCACTGCAGATCTCAACAACCTTGCTATTCGTCATGAATATGATGGAACTGAGCAAGTTCATGTGGGTAATGGTAATGCATTACATATTGAAAATATTGGTAATGCGTCTTTTTCACATAACAATAGAACCTTTACACTCAATAATATACTCCATGTCCCTGAAATCAAAACAAACTTGCTTTCGGTTTCAAAATTTTGTCGAGATAATCACGTCTATTTTGAGTTTCACTCTACTTTCTTTCTTGTGAAGGATCTACTCACCAAGACAATCTTGTTGCGAGGCAGCAGTAAAAATGGGCTTTACGTACTTGATGGTGTACGAGAGATTGCTAAAACTTCACCAACTGCTCTTGTCGCACCTACAATTCCAATTTGGCATCAACGTCTTGGTCATCCGATGCTGCGTACGGTTATGAAAGTGATCAAGAATTTTTCCCTTCCTGTTTCAAATAAAAAGTTTGAGTTTTGCCATTCATGTCATGTTAGCAAAAGTCATAAACTTCCTTTCCCTATTAGCTCTTCTACCTTTGATAAGCCTCTGAGCTTAGTTGTGTCTGATTTATGGGTTTCCCCAACTGTTTCAAGAAATGGCTATCGTTATTACTTGCTTTTACTTGATGTTTTTTCTCACTATACCTGGATATACCCTCTAGCTCGAAAGTCAGATGCGCTGCCAGTTTTTATACAGTTTAAAAAGCTAATAGAACATCAAACTGAACACAAAATAAAAGTGTTTCAATCTGATAATGGAGGAGAGTATAGGAAGTTTACAAGTTTTCTAAACAGCTCAGGTGTTATTCACAGATTTTCATGTCCTCATACTTCCGCTCAAAATGGTCTTGCAGAACGTCGCATTAGACATATCACTGAATCAGGTCTTGCTTTACTATTTCACGCTTCAATGCCTAAGTCGTACTGGTCAGATGCTTTTACCACTGCTTGTTATCTCATTAATCGTATTCCAGCTTCTCAACATGAGTCTAAATCACCTTTAGAGCTTTTACACAACAAGAAACCAGATTTTTCGCTTCTTAAAGTTTATGGTTGTCTTTGCTACCCTTGTCTAAGACCTTATGTGTCAAACAAACTAGAACCAAGCACTACAAGAAAATTGGTCATCAGCGACAAACTGCAATGTCGCTAAATTTACACTTTTTGTCGCTAATTCTTTTTGCCGACGAATATTTGTCGTCGCCCATTTCGTCGGCAATTGTGCGTCGCAGAAAGGTTACTGCGACACTAATTTTTGTTTCGTCGCCAAATGTTTATTGGCGACAACACAGTGTTTCGTGGCTAAAAAACAAAATTCAGCGACCAAGAAATGTATTATCGCAAATATATATTCATTTAGCGACAAGATATTCATGCCGCCTAAAATTTAATTTTTGCGACGTGATCTAGTTTTGTCGTGGAGAATGTCTTTTTCGACGACTCGAGTGTTGTTATTGCCAATTCTAAGCACGTCGGGAAGATAAATTATCAGTAGAAAAGAATCACATAGCTAGGATTAATTGAAATAGGGAAATTCCATAAATCAAAATTAACTCAAATGATTATTCATACAAACATGCCGGTATGTATTTCCGGCCCAAGGTAAGAAAAAAGAAACAAAGATAAGCTCCAATTAACAAAGTTCTGTACTACCTAATCTATCTACACCGTAAAGAGAAATAAAAAGAAAATGAAAAAAACAGTTCGCAGAGGATATAATGAAATTCTTATAAGCTGAGGTTACATTAGTGTCTTGCGACGCCTCCAATCATGACCAATGAAAGTTGTTTAACTTGCTAATATATTCAAGCATCGGTTCTGGTACAACTAGATAATCTGAACAGTTTGTCATCCAGGATTAGCAAAAGGATCTTGTGCAAGTAACTGGAACATCCCCAACCTGGAAATGAATCATACACTTATAAATGGTGAAGAAAATCCGAAAGGGTTTCACACCCAAGTCTTATTTAACCGTACTCCAATTACCAAGAAAAAGATATTCAAAAAAATTAGTTAAGAGATGCTACCTTTAAGAGTATATCCCCAAGTTTTTCCCTTGCAATCCCCCTACCAAGTATTATGCGCAGGAAGTCGCCCTAAGAACAAGGTTGAAGCCCAAAATTTCCTTATACTGAAAATAATAATCATTTAGATGGAACTAGTATCTCTGGAATAAATGAATGTATAAAATGATGCAATAAAATCTATGGTAAGCAAAACGGAAGTGCTTTATCTATATCATATTAATTTCATTGCTTCAGAATGTCCAACTGAAGGCCGGCATTGCTCAACCTGTAGATTGGAATAATATAGTATAAAAGGTTCTTTTTAGGAGTTAACCAGTTATATCTTGTAGACAAATGGGATAGGAGTCCAAAACTTAGATATCGATGAAAAAATCCACTAGTTATCGTAGCCATACATCAAAAACATAGAAATAACAGAATTTTTTTCAGGAGTTAACTAGTTATTTCAGTCTTCACCTGACTCGATTGACTGTTTCGGCCAACTGTAGTTTCTTACAATGCCTTGCTTCAGGACCAATACCATCAATTACTTCTGGTCCACAATCCTGCAAATTTGAGTTAAGATGCCATTACATTTCAAAAATCCAATAACACACAATCTTATGCTTGCATTCATGTAACAGAAGAAATGGAGAGCCGAGACTCATCCTTATTCTGACCACCATTACAAACTATCACTGCTGCTAGGTGTTGGTGAAGTCAAAACCACCATCCATGGAGATATTCCAACAACTTAAAGCATAGTAATAAGTATTTCCACATAAACTAAAGATTTGTACTAAGAAATCACTTACTTTGTCATCATCCCGCCCAATGTTTTGTCCTTATTTCAAACCAAGCATTTCTTTTGCAAGCCAGTCAACGAGTAACTCGATAAGTTTTTTAAGGTGGTAGTTTTCCAGGAACTTCCTATACCACCATGACTCAAACTTTGAGCCCTTTCTTGTTGTAAATGTTGTTACTTGTTACCCACTTGATGGTACATGTTTATTATGCCTTCCATCGGCTCCAGTTGCCTAGTTCTCCTGGAGGAATAATACACTGTGTCAAAAACGTATACCTCATGGCTCATGTGAACAAAACAAAATTAGGCATTCAAGAAACTATATTTTGTAAAATTAAACTTTTATATTTCTAAGAGAAATTTTAAACTCCGTCATCATGATTATCAATCAAAAATTGCTTTAAGATTTAGGGATTAACTTACCCCCAAACTAACATAATCAGATGACAACAAAATTACATAGACCGTCGACTTACCCGAATAAAGATCCATATTCTAAAAAATGAATACAAATCAAACCCCTCATCCGTGACTGTCAATTCTCTTACTATGAAAACGAGATTGCCATCTTTCACTGTTATCCCCTCTCGTTTCCGTCTTCTCTGTATCGTTTTATTGTCTCCGAGTTGGAAAAAAATACATCAGAAGCCATATTGATATCTTGCTGATACTAATAAAAAACCTAACCTTAGAAAATCAAAATCAGACGAATTGATTTTTGATCCTAGATTTAAGTGATCAAATTATCAACCCTAACTTTTCTGCCTTGTATGTAAATCAAAACCCTAAACTAAAGATTTTCGCTAATCAAAGAAAGAAAGTAAAAATGACCAGAGTAGAGGGAGAAGTTTGTAGGGGGGAATTTGGGTAAGTGAGGTAATGAAAAGGAGAGAGGGAGGTTTCCTACTTTGGCTTAACTTCTCCTTTCCAGTCGGATCGTGGTATGGTAAGTTATGATAACTAGGCCTTGTAATTCACTAATTCGGCAGAAAAAACAAAACCCAAACCTTAACAGGTCCACTTACCCACGACTCGTTGTTCCCTGGCTGCAGACTAAACCCAAACTGGTCCAGACAACATCCAAGAGTACTAAATAATACTACAGCCACCAGTCAAAGCTAATAGCTTAGAGTGAAGATTCTTTGTCGAACGAAACGAACAATTTTTAGCAGTCTCATGTCTCATCTTTCTCGGCTCACAAACTATAACTACGACATTTCGGTCTTTACATATGAATAATATACCCAAACGTTGCAAGAATACCAAGCGAATAAGATCAGCAATAATTTGTTGGATTATGTGCTGATTATTTGTTGATTGACATAAATCTAACGAAATGCGTCTATTCCGCCACAAAAATGAAGTACGTCCCTAAAATTGTCTTTCACCGACCAATAATGTTGTCGCTAAAACACTATTTTAGCGATAATATTAGTTTAGGTCGTTGTTTATATTATTTAGCTACAACCTTAAATTATGTCGCTATTTATCTGATTTAGCGACCATCTTAGCTACGATTTTTCAACCACGTCTTTGAAACTATTATTTGGCGACCATAATTTTAATGGTCGCCGTTTATTATATATAGCGACAAAATCTCATGCGTCGCTCGAAATCTCGTCGCTGATGACATGTTTTCTTGTAGTGAAGATCTCTTCCTTGTGTGTTTATTGGATATAGTGGTGCACACAAAGGATATCTATGTCTTCATGTGCCAACAAACAGGATCTACATCTCTCGTCACGTCAAGTTTGTAGAAACAGAATTCCCATTTGCTGCCAAGCAACAGGTAAGCTCCATTGAACCCCAACATTCTGTACAATCTACTAAACTGCTTATATCACCTACTTTTACAAATACTACTTTATCAGCTCAACCGAATACAGCCCAGCAAGATGTTGTTATTCAACAACCGCAAGTGTTTGAGCAAAATGTACAGTTTTCAGCAGTACCGCTACCGTCTACATCAGTTCAGGGAGACGGAAATTCAGATAATAGATCAGCCACTACTGAGAATACAGCTGTTCAATTGCAACCATTACCACAGCAACACTCAATGGTCACAAGAGCAAAACGTGGCATCACAAAACCGATCAACAAACTGTGTCTAGCTGCAACAAAGCATCCTTTGGATCAACCTGAGTTAATGGCTCCATCTAGCTACACTGAAGCCTCCAAAGATCCTAACTGGCGGCCTCCAATGGATAACGAAATCAATGCTCACATACGTAATGGTACGTGGAGTTTGGTTCCTTATCAGAAATGGATGAACATCATAGGTTCTAAATGGGTTTTTCGAGTAAAACAAAAACCAGATGGCACCATTGATGTACGAAAATCTCGGCTCGTGGCTAAGGGATACAATCAAAGGGAGGGATTTGATTATGAAGAAACCTTCAGTCCCTTCATAAAGCCTCGCACTATTCGCCTTGTTTTGTCCATTGCAGTCACACATGGTTGGACTATGCGTCAGTTAGATGTTCAAAATGCTTTTCTTCATGGGGTTCTAACAGAAGAAGTGTTTATGAAGCAACCGTCTGGATATGTTGATCCAGATTACCCAAATCATGTATGTAAGTTGAACAAAGCTATCTATGGGCTCAAGCAGGCACCCCGTACGTGGTACTCCAAGCTTAGCACACACTTGACAGGTCTTGGTTTCAAAGGCTTTATTGCAGACACCTCCTTATTCATGCGGTAGTCACACAATGAGATCACCTATGTGCTTATTTACGTTGATGATATAATTATCACGGGATCAAATCAGTCACTTATCAACCAACTTATCACTGACTTGAATTCTTGTTTTGCGAGTCAAAGACTTAGGTGAGCTAAGTTATTTCTTAGGAGTTGAAGTGATCAAACAAGCCAACTGTGTGCTACTAAGTCAGCAGAAGTACATCTCTGATCTTCTTAAGCGTACGAAAATGGAAGGAGCAAAACCAGTAACTACGCCACTTGCAGTCAATGCAAAAATCAGCAGACAAGGCACCACACGCTTTGTGGATCCAACTTTATATCGAAGTGTGTGTGGAGGATTACAATATCTCCATCTTACCCGTCCGGATGTTGCTGTGGCTGTCAACAAAGTGTGTCAATACATGACTGATCCTTTTGAAGAACATTGGGAGCTTGTGAAGAGAATTTTACGGTACCTAAAGCATACTATAAATTATGGCTTATTGTTACGACCATCATCGGACACTCAGTTACATGCTTACTCCGACTCGGACTGGGCTGGTAGTTTAGATGATAGAAGATCAACTAGTGGGTATGCTATCTATTTTGGAGGAAATCTGGTATCCTGGAGTGCCAGAAAACAGAAGACTGTTTCAAAATCAAGCACGGAGGCTGAATACAAAGGTATTGCTATTGCGACTTCTGAGTTAATGTGGCTTGAATCTCTTCTAAAAGAACTAGGCATTACAGTTCACTCACCTTCGCTGTGGTGTGATAATCTTGGAGCCACATATCTAACGGCCAATCCAGTGTTTCATGCTCGCATGAAACATATTGAGATTGACTACCACTTTGTCAGACGAGCAGTGGCGCGTAAATGACTAGAAGTCAAGTTCATTTCTACCAAAGACCAGGTTAGTCGACATCTTTACGAAAGGCTTAGCTAACACACGGTTTGATCACTTACGCAACAAGTTGAACATTCGGAAAACTCATGCTCAACTTGAGAGGGGATGTTAAGGATCTGACTAACAATGTAATTGTAGCTGATCCTCTCTTATTACAGCTGCAAGATTTTATCTTCCCATGCCTAAATTAGTGCAACTAATTGTGTATTCTGTTATAAATGTAATATTCTCATTGATTGTAAATTGACCCTATCTTGGGTATGTAAATCTCTTATATAATGCAATGTATATCCACCGTATTCTGTGTGGAAAATATTCACCAGAATATCTAGTTCTGTTTGTTTGAATAAGATCCTCAGTATTTGAGTGGATTCCCATCTCATTCTTTTTTTAGTTTTTTTTTTAATTCTCGAAAATACCTCATGGATCATCTAATCTGGATCTGGATTCTGGTCAGTACTATAGAATTGCAACCATAGCTAGAGTCCACAGCTTGTTTCAATAATCCACCACCAATGGGTCTCGGAAATCACAAAATTTGGGTCGCTAAATGCCTATATTCGCCTAGACGTGCAAGCAAGTTGCTTAAAAAACCGACTTGGATCAGAAACACGACTATACTTCATCGAATGGAGACCAGAAACTAAAAATCTTCAACCGCCCTTGCTCGCATTTTACCACCACTGATTCTCCTATATATAACGAGCAAATCATTATTATCAAAAAATTACTGCAACTGAAAATCATGATGTCAGGATTCTAATCACCACTTCTTATTAGATTAGACCAAATTCTTATACTTCTCCAATTGAATAATTTGATTTGGTTTAGGTGAATAATTTGATTTGAATATCCTATTGTCAGAATAATTTGATTTGGTTCAGTTCGGATTATGTCAAAAATATTTTATTGTTCAATTATGGCCGGCACCTCTAGCCTAACTAAGTTCTTTCCCTAACCAGATAACACCAAATGTAAATGCTCATGCACCTCAAACTCACATGAACTCATACTACACTCCGAGAATCCCCAAAACTGTCAGTTCTCACAAACTATTACAGCCGTTAGATCAATAAGAAATCAGCCCTAGAGCATACACATCTACCCTAACCTTCCTTATAAGTAGTATATAGTTTTCTACTTTGATTCCAAACTGCGCCTCCCTTCATCTCGTCTGTATGATAAACCCTAAAAATAGATCCTAACAATTCTCTCATCCATGTATGGTTTTCATCAAGCGGAAACAACAAATTCATGGCAGAAGCAGCAAATGGTGGTACAATAGCATCACTACCACCACCACCAAGCTACTCGCACTATGATTTTTCCTCTCGAGTATGTTAATTTTTATAATTTCTGCTAGGCCCATTAGTTCATCTAATTCTTTAATTCTACCATCCAACCAGCTCATGTAACTCCGACTTCTCTTTGGTTGGAGGAGACTGGCAGTTGTAGTCTTGCATGGGTTTTTTAGAAAAGAATTATTAGAGATAATTGATGCAACGGGATGAGTCTTATTTTCTAATTAAAAGAGTAAACAAAGTATGAGCAATGGAAGAGGGAGAGTTTTTTTTTATCTAAATCGTGTAATAATTATCAAAAATTAAAGAAAATATGAAATGATAAATTGTAGATCTGTTTTATTTGATCCATGTATGATGTTCAACTTCATATGTTGAAATCCATATTTTTTGAGTTACACTTGCATAATATTTGCATCTCATCCTTTTTTTTTTTTTCGTTTATCATTCTTGAAAATTTCCACATGTATCATCTAATTTGGATTTAAGTCAAGTATCATAGAATTACAACCATACCCGAAGGGCCATACCTTGTTTTTCATGTTTTACCAATAGATAATTAAGTGATGTTCGAGTTAGATAGGGAGGTTATAGGAAGAGGTTTTTTTTTTTTTTTTTTTGAACTGACATGCATTCTCTGGTAAATATCCCAAGGCTATGGGCAAGCGGGATCGTTTAGAAGTTAGAGATGATCGTGACAAGGCGAAGAGGACCAAGACTCGGAGCGATCATCATTGCCGGGCGCGACCCGAGCCGACTAGTGGCGAGCGCAAGGATCCACCTATTTTCCTCCTTTCAGACGGATCTATGGAGCAACGCCATGTTCGTGATGGGGGGAATTACGTCTCGGTGTTCGTGTTTTGTTTTTAGTCGCACTCAAAACAGATGGGCTGTTTTTAGTCACAGTACAACCATGAATATCATTCTTCATCTCAGCAGCAAACAGATTTCTAGACAGAGATTCCATACAGAGGATAAAAAGATAAGGTGATAACAGATCACCTTGTCTTAAACCTCTTTGAGGAACATACATTTCCCTGGAGAACCATTGAGCGGGAATAGAGGTTGAAACGGTAGCAATACATTGATAAACAAGGTCACACACCGGTCATTAGAGAATCCTAGACTTTTTAAGCTATCAATCACAAAGCTCCATTGAATCCTATCAAAAGCTTTACTCATATCCAGTTTTATGGCCATCCAGCCTTTCATGCTTTTTTTTTCATAGTATCAATGAGTTCATGTGCCATAACAATGTTATCAGTTATCACTTTACCAGGAACAAAGGCTGACTGGAAAGGTGATATGAATTTGTCTAAGAGAGGTTTTAACCTAGTGACTAGCAATTTAGAGATGATTTTATAGCTCACATTGCATAGACTAATAAGTCTAAAATCACTAGGCGACACGGGGGCGAGTTCTTTTTGGAATAAGAGCTGTGAAATTGTTGTTTAGTTGTTGTTGATGGTGGTTTTTAGACAAGGGGTAAAATCGTAAAACCCCATGACCTAGTGTTACCCGCAACACATTAACTAAGAGAATTTAACTCAGGTGTAAATAATTAATAGGGGTATTTTTTTCAAAATACCAGATTAGGGTTTTCAACACAGAACCCTAATTCCAAAACCAAGCCGCACTCTGCGCATCATGGCAACCATGCCAAACCAAGCCGCATACTGCACACCATGGCAACCATGCCAAACCAAGCCGCACTCTGCGCACCATGGCAGCAATGCCAAACCAAGTCGCACTCTGCGCACCATGGCAGCAATGCCAAACCAAGCCGCACTCTGCGCACCATGGCCACCATGCCAAACCAAGCCGCACTCTGCGCATCATTGGCAACAATGCCAAACCAAGCCGCACTCTGCACACCATGGCAACCATGCCAAACCAAGCCGCACTCTGCGCATCATTGGCAACAATGCCAAACCAAGTCGCACTCTGCGCACCATGGCAACCATGCCAAACCAAGCCGCACTCTGCGCGTCATTGGCAACAATGCCAAACCAAGCCGCATCTGACACACCATGGCAACAATGCCAAATTTCCAAGCCGCTATGCCATTGACACACACCAAATATAGCGCCCTAGGCTTGCAAGACTTGCAACTAGGTCAACATGGCCGCACATGCCATTGGCACATGCCAATACGTGCCGCAAGCCATATTCCAAGTCGCTTATGCCATTGGCACACGCCAAATAAAGCGCCCTAGGCTTGCAAGACTTGGAACTAGGTCAACATGGCCGCACATGCCATTGGCACATGCCAATACGTGCCGAAGCCATATTCCAAGTCGCTATGCCATTGGCACACGCCAAATATAGCGCCCTAGGCTTGCAAGACTTGCAACTAGGTCAACATGGCCGCACATGCCATTGGCACATGCCAATACGTGCGCAAGCCATATTCCAAGTCGTTATGCCATTGGCACACGCCAAATATAGCGCCCTAAGCTTGCAAGACTTGCAACTAGGTCAACATGGCCGCACATGCCATTGGCACATGCCAATACGTGCCGCAAGCCATATTCCAAGTCGCTATGCCATTGGCACACGCCAAATATAGCGCCCTAGGCTTGCAAGACTTGCAACTAGGTCAACATGGCCACACATGCCATTAGCACATGCCAATACGTGCCGCAAGCCATATTCCAAGTCGCTATGCCATTGGCACACGCCAAATATAGCGCCCTAGGCTTGCAAGACTTGCAACTAGGTCAACATGGCCGTGCATGCCATTGGCACATGCCAATACGTGCCGCAAGCCATATTCCAAGTCGCTATGCCATTGGCACACGCCAGATATAACGCCCTAGGCTTGCAAGACTTGCAACTAGGTCAACATGGCCGCACATGCCATTGGCACATGCCAATACGTGCCGCAAGCCATATTCCAAGTCGCTATGACATTGGCACACGCCAAATATAGCGCCCTAAGCTTGCAAGACTTGCAACTAGGTCAACATGGTCGCACATGCCATTGGCACATGCCAATACGTTCCGCAAGCCATATTCCAAGTCGCTATGCCATTGGCAGATGCCAAATATAGCGCCCTAGGCTTGCAAAACTTGCAACTAGGTCAACATGGCCGCACACGCCATTGGCACATGCCAACACGTCAGTAAGCCATATTCCAAGCCGCTATGCCATTGGCACACGCCAAATATGGCGCCCTAGGCTTGCAAGACTTGCAACTAGGTCAACATGGCCATACGTGCCATTGGCACATGCCAAACACACACGCTGGTAGCCTAACTTGCAAACCGTGCAACCTACCACCAAGGCATTCCGCACATGCCATTGGCACATGCCAAACACACACGCTGGTAGCCTAACTTGCAAAACCATGCAACCTACCACCAAGGCATTCCGCACATGTCATTGGCACATGCCACACGCGCCATTAGCAGCACCACTTGCACTCCAGGCGCAACCAACGAGATATCAACACAAAACTAGGGGATGCTTCTTTAGGGTTTTGGTTTGGCGGTCCTGACATGCGGCGTACACTACGCTCACAATTAAGAAAGCGTGAATAGGAATAAAGCGGTCAAATAAAAGAGGAAATAATGGTGAAAAACGTTTTCACCCATTAAACCATGCGGTTACCACCTCCTCCCATTATTTCACCCTTTACTCTCTTCCTTCATGAGGCCGGTACGTTTCAATCTCGACTTGTATAAATAGGTCTTACCTATTTCCACCAGATAACAAGTCTCGGTCAGGAGAAAAATACTACAACTCTCAGAAAAGGCAACTTTGCAAGCTCTCCAAAAAGCTTTCATCTCTTGCAAGCTTCCGAAGCTTCCACTTTCTGAACTATTCTGGTCTCAACACCTTTCTTTGCTTCCCTCCCCAAATCAACCCTTCTCCTTCACTTTGTGACCGAAGCAAGTCTGGAACGTCCATTTCTTGGTTTAGGCCGGACTTGTACAGATTGATCTCTCGAATCTATAAAGTGCTCACGTGCAGCACATTTGTTTAGGGTTTGAACCAGTTTCTCACTCACCTACCGAATTTACCGAAATCGGAAGAAACGATTTTTACCCATAAACAATTGGCGACCACAGCGGGAGGATTGATCTTTCGGTTACAATATCAAATTCTAGCTTTCATCCTTAAACTTTCACGCAAGCATGGTCGGATATCAGGCGATCTCCACAAACATTGATCCCGCTCAAGGTCATGATAACTCCTCAATGTCTGGAAGCAATACCACCAACGAAAAGGTCCCAAGACTGGTTGACCTGATGCGTGCCCAGGAGATCCACACCAAAAACATGGACCTAATGAAGGATGCGATTAATAGCATACTCGACTTCCTCATCAATCTAACATCGGGGCTAAGTGATTCATTTTCCCCAGGAGATCAAGAGCAGGGGACTCACATCCCGAATGAGCATTCTCAAATCAACGGTTTCGTCACTGACTGGAAGCCAGCGGACCAGGAGGCGACCATGTTGGTAGAAAACTTATGTGAATTGCTGCACCTCTCCAAGGACCAGCGGATAAAAACATTCTCTGCTATCAACCGAATAGCACTAAACGCATCGCTAGTTCCTGCACCCACGGGGACTCCAAGGATCCCCGGAAGATCCGCCAACAATATTGTTTTCACCGACGACGACATGATGGTAGAAGACGGTCACAACCGGGCCTTGCATGTTACTGACTCTCGTCAAGAACATAGAGTTTCAAAGAGCGCTCATTGACACGGGTGCATCTTCCAATGTCATCACTCTCAAGACACTCAAAGCTGCCAAGGTGCGACCTAATGAGATCGTACGACGACCCACTACGATGACGGATTTCGAGGGCAACCAAACTAGCACATACGGCTACATAAACTTGGAGCTGGCAGTAGGGCCAATCCAATCAAGCGTGAAGTTTGAAGTAATTGAAAAAGAACCAGACTACCACATGATACTGGGAAGGCCGTGGCTGCACAATCTCAAAATCGTCCCTTCAACATACCACCAATGCCTGAAAACAGTGTTGAACGGAGAAGTCGTTCGCATTTCCGCGTCATTGTCCCCCTATGCACCAGTCTACTGCGTAGAAGCACATGGGCCGAAGGAGGGTTCAAAAGGCGTGGCGACCAAGATTCACAGTTTTCTGCTACCAAAATGGACATCGCTCAGAGATAACGACAAACTGGAGATACCCCGCAAAGGAGACCGTCCTTCCACCACCTCCTCAGAAGGAAGACTCGTCAGTCTCTTGCCACCGGGCGTAACCCGTGCCCGCACCAAGCGAGAGTACACCCTTACCGCAAGACGAAGCAAAAGGGAAAGCTCACACATTATTACCTTTGTTAGCAATTAACGGGGAGACCATGGCCCGGTCTCTCCGCCCGAAGGAATGTCTTCACAATAACCAAGAGGAAGTTCCAGACGCCCCTCAGAAGCTACAAGATGGGACCGACTTAACCACCGACGAACTCGAAACTGTCAATATAGGGAATGAGGAATTTCCGCGACCCATTCCGATCAGTTCGACTCTACATCCTGCGGAACGCTCAAAGCTAGTCGACCTACTCAAAGAATATCAGGACGTCTTCGCATGGACTTATGAAGAAATGCCCGGCTTGGATGGAAAATGGTCACCCACCATCGCATGTGATACCCGGATCCAAACCGGTCAAGCAGCCTCCCAAGACAATTCGGACACGATGTAGAAGAACAAATCAAGGCGGAGGTCCGAAATTACTAGCCGCTAGTTTTGTCAAACCTATTCACCATCCTACTTGGTTAGCCAATATCGTTCCGTTAAAAAGAAGAATGGTCGGATCGGATCTTTGCGTCGATTTCGAGGAGATCCGAACAAGTGCTGCCCTAAAGACGATTTCCCGCTACCTAACATCGACATGCGGTAGACGCTACCAGTGGACATGGTATGTTCTCTTTCATGGATGGATATAGCGGTTATAACCAGATAAAGATGTATGAGCACGACGCGAAGCAAGACTGCTTTCCGAACCCCTCTTGGAAACTTCTATTACACCGTAATGCCTTTCGGTCTCGAAGAACGCCGGCGCCACTTACCAACGCGCCATGACTACCATCTTCCACCAAATGATGCACAAGCAAGTCGAAGATTACGTAGATGATGTGGTGGTTAAATCGAAGACTCGAGCGGATCATCCGAAACGCAGCTGCGACAAGTATTCGAAAGATGCCGCGAATACAAGTTGAAGATGAATCCTTTGAAATGCGCCTTTGGTGTCTCTTGGGGAAATTCTTTGGATTCCAAGTAACGGGCCGAGGAATAAAAGTTGATCCGGTCAAAACGCAAGCTATCCTCACGATGCCGCCACCACGAACCGTGAGGGAGTTCCGAGTTTCATGGGCAAAGTAAACTACATCCGTCGCTTCATACCAGGGCTGGCACAGCTCACCACTACGTTTACTCCTCTGCTAAAAAGGGAGCGAATTTCACATGGACTACGTCTCGGCCAAAAAGCGTACCCAGAAGATCCAGCCAATTCTGTCCTCCCCAACCGTCATGAATCCTCCTATGCAAGGGAGACCACTATGTCTCTACACAGCCTTTAGCGATACTGCCATCGGAGCTCTCCTCGCGCAAGAGGATGACAAGGGAATGGAATACCCCATATACTATTTCAGTCGAACGTTGAGAGACGCTGAACTCAGATACCCCAAGGCGGAAAAGGCGTGTTTAGCACTGATTTATTCCATCCAGAAGTTCAGACACTACCTCCTCTCCAATAAGGTAGTGCTAGTGTCCAAATCAGACCCTGTAAAGTTTCTCCTCTCAAAACCTGCCTTGACGGGGAGGCGGCTAAGTGGCTCTGCAGCTATCGAGTTCGACATAACGTGCGTCTCCCAAGGGCCATAAAACGACAGTACATTGCAGACTGTTAGCAGCATTCCCAAGAGAAAAACACCGCGAGAATTACGAGAAGATCTCCCGGGAGACCTTCCCGGATATCTTTTAGTCAAAGAAGAAACATGGCTGCTATTCTTCGATGGCTCTTCCACCCCAACACTAATCTGGAGGACCGGGTGTTGTATTAGTATCTCCCTCTTTGGAGAAGTCTTCTCGCACTCTTTCAAGCTAGACTTTAAGTGCACCAATAACTCAGCTGAATACGAAGCCTTCCTCATTGGACTATCACTAGCTAAACAAGCCGGGGCCACACGTTTGGAGATAAGAGGAGATTCCAAATTGCTCATCAACCTGTGTAAACGAGATCTATGCATTGAAAGAACTAACACTGGCGCCATACAGGGCTGAAGCACAAAAACTACTAAATTATTTCGCCGAAGCAACCATCACACATGTCGGCCGTAGCAGCAACAAGCATGCCGACTGCTTAGCTACACTAGCCTCAAAGCTACGAGTTCAAGGAGGCCGAGGAAACCCTAACAAGAAACGGCGAACCATAGCTTCAACATGGCTTTCACAACACGAGAAATCCGAAGACGATGAGTGGAGAACTCCTATCATTCAAGAACTCAACAACTCGCTTTTCCAAGGGAAGGTCGACCTCAAGACTTTGCGGAATTTCTTTATGCTTCAAGGTGTCTGTATCATCGAAATCCAGACAGCTCTCTGTCAAGGTGTCTCGGGAAAGAGGAAGCACGACAACAACTTGAATATGTTCATACCGAAGTCTGTGGAATAACATCAGTAGTAACCCTCTACCGTCGTTTACAACGACTTGGATACTATTGGCCGGAGATGGAAACCCAGATCCACGACTACTCCAAAGCGTGTCCAAATTGCCGGGCGCCCCCATGTCAAATGAAGTCCTCAACATCGGTCACACCAGATCGACGGGAGCCGTACGTGGTTTTCCTTCGCGATGGCATTCTTCCTACTAACAAAGAGGATGCGTCAGGCGAGGCGAGAAGTCCAAAAGATTCGTGTTCCATGATGGGGTTTTATATCGCAAGAGTTTTGGGGAAGTCTACTAAGATGTTTGAGTGGATGTAAAATCCCAGTTATGTTAAGAGAAATGCACGAAGCGAACACCAAGGGAAACGAAGCTATTCCTGCAGATACGCGAGAAGTACTACTGCGGCCGACCATGGAAGACGACGCGGCTACCTTTGTTCGAAATGCCGAGAATGCCGAGTCACGGAAACCTCATCCACGTGCCTCCAAACACCCTTGCACGCGATAAGTAGCCCGTGGCCCTTTTATAACGGGGACTCGACATCATTGGGAAAATCAACCCACCATCCTCAAGACAAGCATGAGTACATAATAACCGCGACCGAGTACTTTACCAAGTGGGTCGAAGTCTGTCCCACTCGAAAGGAACCACTGGAGCCACAATCGCGGCATTCATCAAGGAACACATCATCTGCAGTTTTGGCATACCTAAACACATCATCATCGATAACGGCACGCCTTTTGCTAACAAGCAAGTACATGAACTGCTTGAAAGGTACGGAATCAAACAAGTCTTCTCTACCGCCTATTATCCCCAGGGAAATGGGCAAATAAATTACCAACAAGACTTTGATTGAATCCTGGTAGGACGAGTGCACGACAATCCCCCGAATCGGCACGAGCAATTGCCAATGGCACTCTGGGCGTGCTGAGAACATCTCTAGAAGCTCCACCAGCATGTCTCCTTATTCCCTCGTCTACGGCTGGACGCGATCCTCCCCGCAGAAATCAAGATCCCGTCGGCCCGAATTGCGCAGCAAGCGGACCCCGGTGGAATGAAGCCGAATCACTCAATGCCAGAGTGCAAAACTAGACACTCTGGACTCCGAGAAGATCCGGGCAGAGGAACATGCACAAGCATACGAAACGGGATTTCCGGGCGTACAACATCCATGTAAAACCCAGGGTTTTCAAGGAAGGAGATCTGGTGCTAAAACCGCCAAACACATCCACCAAGATGCATCGGCACCGAAGTTTTCTCCCAAATGGGAAGGGCCGTACATAATCACTAAAGCATATAACAGTGGTTACTACAAGATTATCAAAGAAGATGGGGAAAGCTAGAGGCGGTCATCAACGGAAAGTGGCTTAAGGTGTACTACGCCTAATCAGTTCCCTGCAACATGCTACATCAGAAGTGTGAACGGCCAGGCACTCTCTCTGATTTCACTTTCATACCAGTTATTGAATTTCAATACAATCCCACAGATTAACAGAATCTCTTTATTTCTTCAAAAAAAAAAAAGAGAGAGAAAAAGGAACTTTTAAATGTCATAATACAAATCGACAGAAAAGCCCATCTAGCAAATTATAATTCCTACAAAATATCATCTTCAATCGACCATGATATCTTTCAGTCCTACTCTTTAAATCTTGAGTTAACTCTTCAATCCTCCGAGACTCCAGGGGACAAAATTTCCTCCTCTTCCAAAGCATGGCTTTTGTGGCGGGAATCACACCAAAGCAAGAATGCCAGCTACGCCAACCTTCACAATATTGAGGTGATGCTACGCAACCGACTAACGTTAAACTCAAGGATTCGCAGTGGACACCATATTCTCCCACTTTTGAATGGCTGATTCCACGAACGAGCATGAATGGACACATTCTCCATCTCAGCAATCATTGGAAAAAGACAGGTTCACTACGGAAACCAAAGCGGACGAACGAGTACTTCACCACGCTCCAGTAGCAATATGGCCATATTTCTCCATATCTTCGTATAAAGGGCCACGAATTCTTTCCGCACCGCAGGAAACCACCAACATTCCGATAATTGGAGGAGAGACACCTCATACGAGTCCCAAACGACAAACTCCGGAAGGGTATTCATGACAAGAGAGCCCTAAATCAGCATCCTCCAAGTCTGCAGCAGTCAACAAAGTCGGGCTTGAAGGAAGGGGAACGACTAGGTCATCCTCGTCGATAATAGTAACGCATGCTCCAACGGGATATCTCTGCACAAAAGGTAAATTTTCCATTTTACAACAAGCGTTAAAGTGTACGTCAGTCGGCCAAAGAAGAAGAGAACATACCGGTATGATTTTCTTAACCCGAATAACCTTTGTTGGGGTGCCCATACGAGAGTCAGACCTCGCACCTTCATCAGGGGAACTGTTGGTTAGAAGATGATTCGAATCTGCGCGACATGACAAAGAGAGAAATCCAACAAGAAGAACCCTTTTCTCAAACGAGAGACGAGGCAATTATTTTTGGATATGAATACGGAATCTTAAAAAAGGGAAAGGAAGCAATGAGAGACATAACGCTTCCAGATTTTAGCATGAATAATGCCCTAATTGAAGCCGCACTGAAGGAAAGCAAGATAAGGAAACTTTGCTATCGGAAAAACTCCCTCTTTATTTACATAAATCACGCCCGCAAGCACGACTTCCAAGTTGCACACGCCCCACCAATTGCGACTTCTCAATACCGCCAAGTCACGCACTCGCAAGCACGCACGGCTTCTACACTTCGCGCCGGTCCCACCGCCTAACACACTCAGTTTCCCAATTCACGCCGACTTCCCAACGTCGCCCAAGCTGTCCGGCCCCACCAATTGCGACTTCTCAATACCGCCCAAGTCACGCCTGCAAGCACGCACGGCTTCTACACTTCGCGCCGGTCCCACCAGCTAGCACACTCAGTTTCCAACTCACGTCAACTTCCTAACATCACCCAAGCTGCACCGGGCCCACCAATTGTGCCAGCCTCCTGATTTGTGCAAAACTACCAGAGGCAAGGATTCCAAATCCCATTTATAAAGGTCAGACAAGCCTCCTTCAATTTTCCTTACGTTTTGCTGTTAATAGTTTGTCACCATCTTATGCTTACCTCGCAACAAAGCCCCTGTTCCGAGCTAAGCAGGGGACTTAATGTTAATGGTGGTTTTTAGACAAGGGGTAAAATCGTAAAACCCCATGACCTAGTGTTACCATGCAACACATTAACTAAGAGCATTTAACTTCAGGTGTAAATAATTAATAGGGGTATTTTTTCAAAATACCAGATTATGGTTTTCAACACAGAACCCTAATTCAAAAACCAAGCCGCACTCTGCGCATCATGGCAACCATGCCAAACCAAGCCGCATACTGCACACCATGGCAACCATGCCAAACCAAGCCGCACTCTGCGCACCATGGCAACAATGCCAAACCAAGTCGCACTCTGCGCACCATGGCAACAATGCCAAACCAAGCCGCACTCTGCGCACCATGGCAACCATGCCAAACCAAGCCGCACTCTGCGCATCATTGGCAACAATGCCAAACCAAGTCGCACTCTGCGCACCATGGCAACCATGCCAAACCAAGCCGCACTCTGCGCATCATTTGCAACAATGCCAAACCAAGTCGCAACGCCATGGCAACCATGCCAAACCAAGCGCACTCTGCGCATCATTGGCGACAATGCCAAACCAAGCCGCATATCGCACACCATGGCAACAATGCCAAATTTCCAAGCCGCTATGCCATTGACACACACCAAATATAGCGCCCTAGGCTTGCAAGACTTGCAACTAGGTCAACATGGCCGCACATGCCATTGGCACATGCCAATACGTGCCGCAAGCCATATTCAAGTCGCTATGCCATTGGCACACGCCAAATATAGCGCCCTAGTCTTGCAAGACTTGCAACTAGGTCAACATGGCCGCACATGCCATTGGCACATGCCAACACGTGCCGCAAGCCATATTCCAAGTCGCTATGCCATTGGCACACGCCAAATATAGCGCCCTAGGCTTGCAAGACTTGCAACTAGGTCAACATGGCCGCGCCTGCCATTGGCACATGCCAAAAGACGTGCCGCAAGCCATATTCCAAGTCGCTATGCCATTGGCACACGCCGATATAGCGCCCTAGGCTTGCAAGACTTGCAACTAGGTCAACATGGCCGCACATGCCATTGGCACATGCCAATACGTGCCGCAAGCCATATTCCAAGTCGCTATGCCATTGGCACACGCCAAATATAGCGCCCTAAGCTTGCAAGACTTGCAACTAGGTCAACATGGCCGCACATGCCATTGGCACATGCCAATACGTGCCGCAAGCCATATTCCAAGTCATTATGCCATTGGCACACGCCAAATATAGCGCCCTAGGCTTGCAAAACTTGCAACTAGGTCAACATGGCCGCACATGCCAACACGTGCCGTATGCCATATTCCAAGCCGCTATGCCATTGGCACACGCCAAATATGGCGCCCTAGGCTTGCAAGACTTGCAACTAGGTCAACATGGCCATACGTGCCATTGGCACATGCCAAACACACACGCCGGTAGCCTAACTTGCAAACCGTGCAACCTACCACCAAGGCATTCCGCACATGCCATTGGCACATGCAAAACACACACGTTGGTAGCCTAACTTGCAAAACCATGCAACCTACCACCAAGGCATTAGCACATGTCATTGGCACATGCCACACGCGCCATTAGAAGCACCACTTGCACTCAAGGCGCAAACCAACGAGATATCAACACAAAAGCGGGGATGCTTCTTTAGGGTTTTGGTTTGGCGGTCACAAAGATGCAGCGTACACTACGCTCACAATTAAGAAAGCGTGAATAGGAATAAAGCGGTCAAATAAAAGAGGAAATAATGGTGAAAAACGTTTTCACCCATTAAACCATGCGGTTACCACCTCCTCCCATTATTTCACCCTTTACTCTCTTCCTTCATGAGGCCAGGGTGCGTTTCAATCTCGACTTGTATAAATAGGTCTTACCTATTTCCACTTGGACAACAAGTCTCGGTCGGGAGAAAAATACTACACTTTCGATACAAGTCGAGACACTACTCTCCCTTAACTATTCTGGTCTCAACACCTTTCTTTGCTTCCCTCCCCAAATCAACCCTTCTCCTTCATTTTGTGACCGAAGCAAGTCTGGAACGTCCATTTCTTGGTTTAGGTAGGACTTATGCTGAGTTGATCTCTCGAATCTATAAAGTGCTCACGTGCAAGCACATTTGTTTAGTGGTTTGAACCAGTTTCTCACTCACTCTACCGAATTTACCGAAATCGCGTAAACGATTTTTACCCATAAACATTTGTTTAAGAAGATGTTTAGAATGAAAAAAGGCTTGAACCATATTCACTATGTCATCACCAACAGTTGGCCACATGTTTTGATAGAATCCAGGGGGGAAACCATCAGGGCCATGGGTAGTCCAAGATTGCATACCAAACACAACATTTTTAATTTCTTCATGAGTAGAATAGCAATTAACATATCATTATCTTCATTAGTAATGTGGTAACAACATTCTTAAAATAATCATCGTAATTGGGAGGGCAAGTAGATCTACTCATAAGATACAAATGGTCTTTAAGGTTGTTTGCTATATCCTTTCTATCAGTAAGCCAAATTCCCCTAGAATTTTGAGTAGTATCTATATTAGTTCTCTTTTTCCTGAAGTTTGCTTTTTGATGGAAATAAGAAGTGTTTCTATTTCCATCTCTAAGATCTTGATCTTTGTTTCTCTGTCTCCAAAAATCTGCTTCTATGTCATACCACTGATTCAGTTTGCATTTCAGTTCCTCTATTAAGGCATTGTCAGTTGTATCATTCCTAGTACACAAACTCTCAATCTGAGATTTAATCTTATTAATTTGGGTAGTTGTTTATGGGTGAAAATCGTTTCTGCTGGTTTCGGTAATTTTGGTGGGTGAGTGAGAAACTGATTCAAACCCTAAACAAATGTGCTGCACGTGAGCACTTTATAGGTTCGAGAGATCGATCTGTACAAGTCCGGCCTAAACCATGAAATGGCCGTTCCAGACTTGTTTCGGTCACAAAGTGGAGGAGAAGGGTTGATTTGGGGAGGAAAGTAAAGAAAGGTGTTGAGGAGAGTAGTATCTCGACTTGTATCAGAAAGTGAAAGCTTAGGAAGCTTGCAAGAGATGGAAGCTTTTGAGAGAGCTTGCAAAATTGCCTTTCTGAGAGTGTAAGTGTAGTATATTTCTCCTGACCGAGACTTGTTGTCTGGTGGAAATAGGTAAGACCTATTTATACAAGTCGAGATTGAAACGTACCCCGGCCTCATGAAGGAAGAGAGTAAAGGGTGAAATAATGGGAGGAGGTGGTAACCGCATGGTTTAATGGGTGAAAACGTTTTTCACCATTATTTCCTCTTTTATTTGACCGCTTTATTCCTATTCACGCTTTCTTAATTGTGAGCGTAGTGTATCGCATGTTTGTGACCGCCAAACCAAAACCCTAAAGAAGCATCCCCGCTTTGTGTTGATATCTCGTTGGTTGCGCCTTGAGTGCAAGTGGTGCTGCTAATGGCGCGTGTGGCATGTGCGGAATGCCTTGGTGGTAGGTTGCATGGTTTTGCAAGTTAGGCTACCAGCGTGTGTGTGTTTGGCATGTGCGGAATGCCTTGGTGGTAGGTTGCACGGTTTGCAAGTTAGGCTACCGGGCGTGTCATGTTTGGCATGTGCCAATGGCACGTATTGGCATGTGCCAATGGCATGTGCGGCCATGTTGACCTAGTTGCAAGTCTTGCAAGCCTAGGGCGCTATATTTGGCGTGTGCCAATGGCATAGCGACTTGGAATATGGCTTGCGGCACGTATTGGCATGTGCCAATGGCATGTGCGGCCATGTTGACCTAGTTACAAGTCTTGCAAGCCTAGGGCGCTATATTTGGCGTGTGCCAATGGCATAGCGAACTTGGAATATGGCTTGCAATGGCACGTATTGGCATGTGCCAATGGCATGTGCGGCAATGTTGACCTAGTTGCAAGTCTTGCAAGTCTTGCAAGCCTAGGGCGCTATATTTGGCGTGTGCAAATGGCATAGCGACTTGGAATATGGCTTGCGGCACGTATTGGCATGTGCCAATGGCATATGCGGCCATGTTGACCTAGTTGCAAGTCTTGCAAGCCTAGGGCGCTATATTTGGCGTGTGCCAATGGCATAGCGACTTGGAATATGGCTTGCGGCACGTATTGGCATGTGCCAATGGCATGTGCGGCAATGTTGACCTAGTTGCAAGTCTTGCAAGCCTAAGGCGCTATATTTGGCGTGTGCCAATGGCATAGCGACTTGGAATATGGCTTGCGGCACGTATTGGCATGTGCCAATGGCATGTGCGGCCATGTTGACCTAGTTACAAGTCTTGCAAGCCTAGGGCGCTATATTTGGCGTGTGCCAAAGGCATAGCGGCTTGGAGATTTGGCATTGTTGCCATGGTGTGAAAGATATGCGGCTTGGTTTGGCATTGTTTGCCATGGTGCGCAGAGTGCGGCTTGGTTTGGCATGGTTGCCATGGTGCGCAGAGTGCGGCTTGGTTTGGCATTTGTTGCCATGGTGCGCAGAGTGCGGCTTGGTTTGGCATGGTGGCCATGGTGCGCAGAGTGCGGCTTGGTTTGGCATGGTTGCCATGGTGCGCAGAGTGCGGCTTGGTTTGGCATTGCTGCCATGTGGTGCAAGCAGAGTGCGGCTTGGTTTGGCATGGTTGCCATGGTGCGCGAGTGCGGCTTGGTTTGGCATGGTTGCCATGGTGCGCAGAGTGCGGCTTGGTTTGGCATGGTTGCCATGGTGCGCAGAGTGCGGCTTGGTTTGGCATTGCTGCCATGGTGCGCAGAGTGCGGCTTGGTTTGGCATGGTTGCCATGGTGCGCAGAGTGCGGCTTGGTTTGGCATGGTTGCCATGGTGCGCAGAGTGCGGCTTGGTTTGGCATTGCTGCCATGGTGCGCAGAGTGCGGCTTGGTTTGGCATTGTTGCCATGGTGCGCAGAGTGCGGCTTGGTTTTGGAATTAGGGTTCTGTGTTGAAAACCCTAACTGTATTTTGAAAAATACCCCTATTAATTATTTACACCGAGTTAAATGCTCTTAGTTAATGTGTTGTGGGTAACACTAGGTCATGGGGTTTTACGATTTTACCCCTTGTCTAAAAACCACCATCAACATTAAGTCCCCGCTAGCTCGGAACAGGGGCTTTGTTGCGAGGTAAGCATAAGATGGTGACAAACTATTAACAAGAAACCGTAAAGAAAATTGAAAGAGGCTTGTCGACCTTTTATAAATAGGATTTGGAATCCTTGTCTCCGGTAGTTTTGCACAAATCGGGAGGTCGGCATAATTGGTGGGCCTGATGCGGCTTAGGCAACGTTGGGAAGTTGGCGTGAGTTGGGAAACCGAGTTGGCTAGTTGGTGTGGGACCGGCGCAAAGTGTAGAAGCCGTGTGTGCTTGCAGTGTCGGTGCAATTGGTGGGGCATTGGGAGGTGCAGCTTGGGGCGACGTTGGGAAGTTGGCGTAAATTGGGAAACCGAGTGTTCTAGCTGGTGGGACCCTCGAGAAGCACAAAGTGTAGAAATTTGTGTTTGCGGGCGTGACTTTGGGCGGCATTGGGAAGTCGCACCCTTTGTGGGCCCGTTTCTTACACGCGTGATTTTGGTGAAAAGGGGAATCCTTCCTTATTTCAAAGTCTTTCACGCCTATATATGTATATATATATATACATAAAGCCCCTTTCTCCCCATCCTCGCGCTTTATTCTTTCCTCTTTTTCATACTAGCGGCAAAGAGAAACCATCTTCCGTGTATGTCTTCGAGTACTCTTCTCTCTCTTTTTTTTTTTTTTCACATAGGTATAAACCTTAAGAGTAGGCGCTTCCACAATCCTTGCATATGATTCCTTGGCGTGCCTCTTGTAGAAAATATTGTACGTATGCGACCAAGAGAATACTGCATATATTGTTTGAACCCGTGGGAAATATTGCATATATGAATTTTCGGTCCTGAAAGAAATATTTGAACCCTGAATAAAATACTGCGTGTGTATTTCGAACCCGTAGAGAACCCTGTATGAATCCCGAAGAAGAATACTGTGTATATGCTTCATATGATTTCGAACCCGCATGAAATATTGTATATATGATTTTTGCTTCTTGAGAGAAGTACCACGCGCGCAGTTTTGAACCAATAGAAAAATGCTCCATATATTTTTGAACCCGAAGAAGGATACTGTAGACACACTTGTACCCGTATAGAATGCCGCGTATATAGTCTCGAACCCGAAGAAAATACTGCGTATATAGTCTTGAACTCGAATAAAATACGTCTTCCTACCCCTTTCTATTTTTTCTTTTTTTTTGGGTACGATTATGCGTCAGGGAGATAACTTCGCCTTTCTTCGTTTGTTTTGTGCAAACATCTTATTACCAAATTGTTATGAAGGAATTCGATAAGATGTTACCTGAACCAAATTTCACTTCGTCGAAGGATGCTCATAATTCCAAGCCGAACATAGATGATGAATTCTTCACTAGAGCCCTCGCCCCGCCTCGGAAGAATCACCTGTGTTTCGTGCCGATTTTGCTAACCGGTGGTGAGGATGACAGAAGACACGTTCGGTTCGCCGCAGAGCACCATTCGGGTTCTCGTCTTCATAAAGGGGTATATTCCTCTTCCAACATTGACTTGTGGATGTGTCAAAGTCCATTGCGTTCTTTTGACAGATGGGTTGAGTTCATGGTGAGCGAGGAGCGTATAAATACCAACTTGACTCGAGCGCAGTCATTGATGCTGTCAAGACTTCAAGAAATCTCCGTGATTAGGAAGGACATCCAGTGCTTGGTTGCTTTCATCTCCAGATGGTGTTCGGACACCCATACAATCATATGTAGATGGGGTGAGATAACTTTCTCCTTGGAGAGTGTGGCTCTTTTGTCGAATCTTCCCAGAATCGGGAATCTTAGAATCCAATTATCCGAAAGTGAGGTGAAGATGCGGGATGACCTGGCCGCTAAGTTGGGGATTTTGCTCTGAAAGACTCCATTGCGAAGTCGAAGGATTCTCGCCCGAAAGAGGATGAAAGGTGCCCTTACGGTTGGTGGATATCTCAATGGTTTCCGGACGAGTTGGAGCCCGAATGGAAAAGCGGTGATCTTCATGTCGCAAAGCATTTTTGGCTCTCTCGGTTATCCAGAGACATTTTTGATGACGGTTCCGGCAAGAAAGGAATAAGACCGGAGCTGTTAGAGATTGCTGTGAAGTTGGCAAAGGGTGAAGTTCTTCCCATTGGCAAGCTGTTCCTTGGTTCCCTGTATGTGCATCTGGATCACCTAGTTGCGAACATGCAAGTTTCGAATGGTTTCATGAAAGTGGATTCATATGTGCACGTTGCTTTTCTCGCAAGTCCGGATATGGGAGCACTTCGAGAAGTATGCTCCGAAACCGCCGCCTTCGCTTCCCGTGAGTTTGGGGGCTCTCGAATTCTTCGATGGGTGAACAAAGGCCCAAGAGTTGGCGTGAGCTTGGTTAGTTTTCTTGATAAGTTGCATGAAATCAACTTTCGTCCATGGGGGCCGATCCATAAGTCAGTGATTCAAATGGACACCTTTGCTTCTGCTCCGCTCACGTCTTTGTCTTCCGATGACGATTTGAGTGCTGGTGAAAACCTGTTCATTCAGAGCTGCTCGCCCGGTTATATACCGTCTTTCTTCGTGGGATCTTTCCAGATAGATGCTTATAATATTGACCGTGCTGCTCGTCACATGGGTTTCGATCAAGGGGTGCCTCTTGTTTACCGGCCAGTGATCCCTAAAGATTCATTGCGTGTCGCCCTTGACGCCAGTGTCCTTAAGCCGGTATCCATCTTTCCTTCTTTCAAATGGGAAGAGTAACTTCGCACGACCTTCGGTTATAATGAGTTTTGGTGCAACGAGTTTACTATGATCCGAGATTTTGTGAATAACGTGGTGGAAAACGTTCGTTGCAAACCTTCCCCAGCAGTTCTGAAGGAGTATCCAATGTTGAGAGATCCCAAGCGAAAGTTGCCTAGCAATTCGGAAAGCCCCTGTGCCAAGGAACGGAGAACGAAGAACCGTGGCCGGGCGGGTTCCGGACGGTTTCACAAGATCCTCCCACGGCTCTTGTGTCTTTCAGCTTCTTCCAATAACTGTATGTGTCGCCTCTTCATTGGTTTGTCTCAAAACACGTGAATTTCGGCCGAGAATATGTGTCTTGTTTCCTCCGGGGCTTTGGTAGTGTTAATGCTTTCGCTGCCCCTTGCACGTTGCCAGAGACGGCAGTTTCTTCAAGGAATTCCGCGGCAATGAGCCTACTCATAGCGGTGATGAGTCGAGAAAGAAGAAAGTTCAACAAGTGAGAGTAATTCCTCCGGCAAGACCGGTTCTTCTTCGGGAAGTGGTTCGGTGAGTTTCGCGCTTCTTTTCTTTCTTCTTCTTCTGCTTTCTTCTTTTGAAAAATGTCTAACTCAAGTTTTGCAGGAGGAATCCGGTTCGGAGGACGATTCTGGGGTGGAGTCACACGAAAACTTGCCTTTGGTGACCACCGCCGACGGTGACTTGGAGATGGGAGTTAGCCAATTGCCGGGGCACGGACGTGGTTCAAACGGTGGATGATTCTCTCGATGGTTGTTGTCGTAGTCATGGAAGAAGACCCTTCATGAGTCGTGAGGCCACTTGCAGCGCCATTTTTGATCCCCCGTACTTGGTTCCTTATCCAGTGTCATGTGTCGGTTGGCGGCTTCAGCGTGTTTGGCTAAGCATGAGGCGTTGTACACCGTAACTGGGAGAAGCACGGACATATGGCTACAAACAAGAAAGTTACTAGTCGATTTGCGCTACCGGTTAAGCGTGTGGAAGAGGCTTTATCTTCCATTGAGGATATGCGTGAGGTAACCGGGTCACACCGTTTTCAAGACGTTATTGCCGACCGGGAGCACCATCGCGACGTGTGCGTAGAAAAGGAGTTTAATACTTCGTGGTTTGTCGAAGGCCTTGCCGAGATCCAAAAGTTGAAAGATGCAAGCAATCGAAAGCCTTTCCGCCGAGGAGATTGCACGACATGAGATGGAACTCGAAAAGCTTTCCAAGATGTTGACTATGAAGAGAGCGGCTCTTGAGGACGCAAAGTTGACTTTTTCCAAGAAGAGCAGATCATTTGGACGATTTTCCTTGAACGTCGTTAAACTTTCATTTAGGTTCTTTTTTTTTTGAAAGACATATTGATGTCTGGTTCAAAACTTGACCTTTGATAGACAAATGGGTAGCTTTTTAGGGTATTGGATTATTTCTAGGATGAATGGTTTTGGTAATATGACTCGATTATGTTTTGGGAAAAGAATATTTGCTTTTATGAAAGTGTGTGCTAGCAATAGGCACAAGACTCAAAAGTAGCATGACGGTTTTACTAAAAACCTAAAATAGATTGTATATCTTGCCCAATCCGAATTTACTCACTTCATAGGTTTTGCGAACACGCCCTCTCTATGTAAAAGGCGGTTTTGATGGCGGTTTTTTGGTAGCATCGCCAAAGAAGTCCCCAATCGCCGGGTGTAGCATCTTCGGCGATCGAGTAATATCATCTTCATCAAGTCCCCGTTTTCTTGTGTAGTTTTTACAACTAAGTAACCGGTCGTCTCGGTAGTTGAGTCGGATTGAGTCGCTTCTCCTACCATCTCGACATTTGGGTCGAAGAACGAGATCGACAATCCGATATTGTAGCCGATAGATCAATCCTCCCACCGTGGTCGCCAATTGTTTATGGGTGAAAATCGTTTCGCCGATTTCGGTAAATTTTGGTGGGTGAGTGAGAAACGGTTCAAACCCTAAACAAATGTGCCGCACGTGAGCACTTTATAGATTCGAGAGATCAATCTCAGACAAGTCCGGCCTAAACCAAGAAATGGCCGTTCCAGGACTTGCTTCGGTCACAAAGTGGAGGAGAAGGGTTGATTTGGGGAGGAAGCAAAGAAAGGTGTTGAGAGAGTAAGTATCTCGACTTGTATCGTAAAGTGAAAGCTTAGGAAGCTTGCAAGAGATGGAAGCTTTTGGAGAGAGCTTGCAAAGTTGCCTTTCCGAGAGTGTAAGTGTAGTATATTTCTCCGACCGAGACTTGTTGTCCGGTGGAAATAGGTAAGACCTATTTATACAAGTCGAGATTGAAACGCACCGGCCTCATGAAGGAAGAGAGTAAAGGGTGAAATAATGGGAGGAGGTGGTAACCGCATGGTTTAATGGGTGAAAACGTTTTTCACCATTATTTCCTCTTTTATTTGACCGCTTTATTCCTATTCACGCTTTCTTAATTGTGAGCGTAGTGTACGTTGCATGCTGTGACCGCCAAACCAAAACCCTAAAGAAGCATCCCCGCGAGTTTGTGTTGATATCTCGTTGGTTGCCCCTTGAGTGCAAGTGGTGTTGCTAATGGCGCGTGTGGCATGTGCCAATGGCATGTGCGGAATGCCTTGGTGGTAGGTTGCATGGTTTTTGCAAGTTAGGCTACCAGCGTGTGTGTTTGGCATGTGCCAATGGCATGTGCGGAATGCCTTGGTGGTAGGTTGCACGGTTTCAAGTTAGGCTACCAACAAGTGTGTTTGCCATACGTGCCATTGGCACGTATGGCCATGTTGACCTAGTTGCAAGTCTTGCAAGCCTAGGGCGCTATATTTGGCGTGTGCCAATGGCATAGCGGCTTGGAATATGGCTTACGGCACGTGTTGGCATGTGCCAATGGCATGTGCGGCCATGTTGACCTAGTTGCAAGTTTTGCAAGCCTAGGGCGCTATATTTGGCATGTGCCAATGGCATAGCGACTTGGAATATGGCTTGGTCGGCAACGTATTGGCATGTGCCAATGGCATGTGCCAATGGCATGTGCGTCCATGTTGACCTAGTTGCAAGTCTTGCAAGCTTAGGGCGCTATATTTGGCGTGTGCCAATGGCATAGCGACTTGGAATATGGCTTATGCACGTATTGGCATGTGCCAATGGCATGTGCGGCCATGTTGACCTAGTTGCAAGTCTTGCAAGCCTAGGGCGCTATATTTGGCGTGTGCCAATGGCATAGCGACTTGGAATATGGCTTGCGGCACGTATTGGCATGTGCCAATGGCATGTGCGGCCATGTTGACCTAGTTGCAAGTCTTGCAAGCCTAGGGCGCTATATTTGGCGTGTGCCAATGGCATAGCGACTTGGAATATGGCTTGCGGCACATATTGGCATGTGCCAATGGCATGTGCGGCCATGTTGACCTAGTTGCAAGTCTTGCAAGCCTAGGGCGCTATATTTGGCGTGTGCCAATGGCATAGCGACTTGGAATATGGCTTGCGGCACGTATTGGCACATGCCAATGGCATGTCTTGGCCATGTTGACCTAGTTGCAAGTCTTGCAAGCCTAGGGCGCTATATTTGGTGTGTGCCAATGACATAGCGACTTGGAATATGGCTTGCGGCACGTATTGGCATGTGCCAATGGCATGTGCGGCCATGTTGACCTAGTTGCAAGTCTTGCAAGCCTAGGGCGCTATATTTGGCGTGTGCCAATGGCATAGCGACTTGGAATATGGCTTACGGCACGTATTGGCATGTGCCAATGGCATGTGCGGCCATGTTGACCTAGTTGCAAGTCTTGCAAGCCTAGGGCGCTATATTTGGCGTGTGCCAATGGCATAGCGACTTGGAATATGGCTTGCGGCACGTATTGGCATGTGCCAATGGCATGTGCGGCCATGTTGACCTAGTTGCAAGTCTTGCAAGCCTAGGGCGCTATATTTGGCGTGTGCCAATGGCGACTTGGAATATGGCTTGCGGCACGTATTGGCATGTGCCAATGGCATGTGCGGCCATGTTGACCTAGTTGCAAGTCTTGCAAGCCTAGGGCGCTATATTTGGCGCAGCCAAAGGCATAGCGGCTTGGAGATTTGGCATTGTTGCCATGGTGTGCAGATATGGCTTGGTTTGGCATTGTCGCCATAGGCGCAGAGTGCGGCTTGGTTTGGCATGGTTGCCATGGTGCGCAATGGTGCGGCTTGGTTTTGGCATTGCTGCCATGGTGCGCGGAGTGCGGCTTGGTTTGGCATTGTTGCCATGGTGCGCATAGTGCGGCTTGGTTTGGCATGTTTGCCATGGTGCGCAGAGTGCGGCTTGGTTTGGCATGGTTGCCATGGTGCGCAGAGTGCGGCTTGGTTTGGCATTGTTTGCCATGGTGCGCAGAGTGCGGCTTGGTTTGGCATGGTTGCCATGGTGCGCAGAGTGCGCTTGGCTTGGTTTGGCATGGTTGCCATGGTGCGCGCAGAGTGCGGCTTGGTTTGGCATTGCTGCCATGGTGCGCAGAGTGCGGCTTGGTTTGGCATGGTTTCCATGGTGCGCAGAGTGCGGCTTGGTTTGGCATGGTTGCCATGGTGCGCAGAGTGCGGCTTGGTTTGGCATTGCTGCCATGGTGCGCAGAGTGCGGCTTGGTTTGGCATTCTTCGCCATGGTGCGCAGAGTGCGGCTTGGTTTTGGAATTAGGGTCCGTGTTGAAAACCCTAACTGGTATTTTGAAAAAATACCCCTATTAATTATTTACACCTGAGTTAAATGCTCTTAGTTAATGTGTTGTGGGTAACACTAGGTCATGGGGTTTTACGATTTTACCCCTTGTCTAAAAACCACCATCAACAGTAGTAATATTACCAAAACTAACATAGTTCCATTTCCTGAGTTCCTGTTTAGTATTAAACAAGGATTTAGTGACTCTGAAGGCATGAGAGCCTTTACTCCTAACCTTCCAGCTCCTTTGAGTGCGACTTTGTGCACCGCCACTAAACCAGGGGTCCACATTCCTCCCATCATCATAGGTTGTTGGTCTAACCCTGGTTAAAATAGAAATTTACACGGGGACTCGTAAAGCCATATTTTGGACACGAAACCCAAATTAGAACTTTGTACATCTCTCGTATTTTCTTTCTCCTTTTCCAATCTACCTGCAAAATTTGAATCTCTCACGAATTATTTGAATATATCTGAAACTAAAGAAGCTTACTCTTAATCCTTGGATGATAAATTAGAGAGGATCGTAGTACAATACCAAACTAGAAGCAGCAAAAGTTGATTTCATAAGATATCCCTACTTTCGAATAAATATAGCTAATACACAACTGGACATAACATTGATAGATGAATAAAAAAGTATAAGGTTGATTCAATTTCCTATCCATGAAATACCATATGAATTTCCTATCCATGAAATACCATATGATTTTGATCGGTAAACGAGAGCTAGTAATTCATTTAATTTCAGATTATTTGATGTGGAACACATAAAATCGATCAAAGAACAAAATATCTACGATATGGTTTTTACTGAGCTCAATCGACTGGACCCGTTCATAGAAATCCTAAGTTCTCTCTATATCTCTAAATTAAGTTTAGCGGATCATGATTTAAGATTTAACCAAATATTTAAGTAACATGTTATATACTCACGTCTTTATGTTGATGATTGATCTGACAACAAAATATTGGGACATAGATTTTCATCAACTAACTCTTTACTCTTTTCTTGAGTTTTTCTGAGAAAAACAGTTGATTTCTCATTGGTCATTGTCAACGGAAAATCACAAGTACAACCGCAGTTTATAATGTTCATCCAGATCTTTAAGGCTACTAAGAAAATTTCTCAACTTGTTTACGCCGAGTCTTCTTCATCACTAACCAGGAGAAGAAAATAAATAGGGAAAGCGTAATAGGTAATAGAGAGATTAGAGAAGGAATGATCAAAAAAGAGATAAGAGAAGGAACAATATCACCGACAACTCGGGCTATGGACCATTTATGAGTTTCTTAAATTTCTCCAATTTCCGATGCGCTAATATTCAATAAATGTAAAATAGCTAATTAACCAAGGTTAGTGGTATAAACCTATGGCAAAGGGAGGAATGTGCACCCCGGGTTAACAGGGGTGCACAAAGTCGCACTCAGCTCCTTTCTATAGTGGTTTTACAAGTGTTATCCCTAAATTGTAACTTAGATCGCTGATTGTAACTTAACCCTAAATTGGACGTACAGTACTCTTGCCCTGAGTTTTATGACCCTTATAAGTATTATAGCGTTCTACTAGTGCAGCCAAAATCTGCCTCCCTCTTCGGTGTAAAATGGAGAAGGAAAGAAGAACCCTAAAATCAGACTACAGCAGTTTCCCACATCTACGGCAGCAACAAAATCATCATGGCAGAAGCGCAGCAGGTGGTGGTTTAATAGCATCAACAACAACAAGAAGATTTTCGATCGCACTATGAATTTTCCTCTCAAAATGTTAATTTTTGTATCCTCCCTCACAGAATCTATCACTTGTCCCAGTCTATGGATTTTTGGGCTTCTCCAAGACATCTTGTTGTTTGTAGATTGCTCTATTTATTTTCTTAAAGAGAAGAATTAACGATGGAAGGGGAAATAAATGCGGGGTTCACGAATTAATAGAGTTAAAGAGTAAAAAGAAAGATGGAAGAGGAAGATTTTTGTATCTAAATGTACTTAACAATTACAACAAAAAAATAAAAATGAAATTATGAATTTTAGGAGATCTGTGATGACTAAGTTGTTGTGAACAGTTCAATTTTACATTGTTTTAACAGTTCAATTCCAAGCAGATAATCACAACCCCAAACAGATAATGATAACCTTCTACTGATATGCTGATATCAAAGTATTATTGTCAGTCCTCTCATACCATTACAGCCGTTCGTTCAATAATATAATTGAAATCATCTACTGTAGCTTAACCCCCTAAAACGTACACATCTATCCTAACCCTTCCTTAAAAGTAGAAGAATAGCTTTCTACTTGTGCATCCAAAAATCCAAACAGCGCCTCCTCTGTGTAGATAGAAAAGTATAGAAAAACCCTAAAAGCAGATCACAACTATTCTCTCATCTGTGTGTGATTATCATCAACGGCAACAACATATTCATGGCAGAAGCAGCAATTCACCACCGCTAACAACAAGCTATTCACACTATGATTTTTCCTCTCAATATGTTAATCTGAGTCTTTTTGTTTGTTCGATGAGTTCATGTAAGTCCATTATTTTACTCCGATCAGCTCGTGTAGTAAGTCTGGAGATGTTAGTTAAGGCAGCAAGTCCACCGGCCGATGATAGAAGCGAAGGATTAAAAGAGGTAAGTAGTGATGCCAGGAAGAGGAGAATTTTATCTAATTAATAGAGAAAGTATTTATTAATGAGTAAAGGAGATTTTTATATTTCAATTATGTACCGATTATCAAAAAAAAAAAAAAGAAGATGAAACGGTATATTGTAGGAGATCTGAACAGTTCTATTTTACTTTGATCCATTATGAGTACGACGTTCATATGGAAATCCTCAATATTTGATTTGAGTTCCAATGCATAGTGACAGTCTATTTTTTATTTTATCTGGATTCTGGATTTACCATAAAAATGAAGTCTTTGATGCCGGAAATAAAAGAACCACCAATGGGTAAAGAAAATACTATACTGTCACCAAATTTGTGTTGGCAAATAAAATGCTTCAATTTTGCTTATAAACGGTCAAATCCGATGAATACACACGACTAAGATTCAAAGAATAGAGCTTACCCTCATACACACGACTGTATATTTGTGCATTAGTATGGTACGCAACAACATAGTCTTCTACATCTAAGTTAATGAAGTGACCTTAAATTTGATGCACAAAACATATGATTTATTTATGAAATAATAGTAAAGTCGGAAAAGTTGGTCATTTGGCCAAATATTTTTAAATCATGGTTCAAATGGACGAGTAAAAATTGTATGGGTGAAATGGACACAAAAAAATAGCAAGAATGAAACTGGATTCATCCTGGCTTAAACTAAAAAAAAAACGAGGATTAAACTAGATGCATCCTGATGTAAATTAAAAATAAGAAAAAACATTTAAAAATAGGCAGGATGAAACTGTTTACATCCTGGCTATTTTTACATTCTTCTCCATTTAAACAGTATCAAATTCTATGTCTTTTTCACCCAGAAATTGTTGATTTTGTTCTTTTTAAATTTTGTGTAGTAAAATCATGTAACACATAAAACTAATGAAGGGAGAGCTACCAGATAAATTTTTTTACATACATAATAAGGTGTTATCCTGATTCCAGAGTATTCCCGTTGTGCTGGTTTGAATAATCGTCTAGTAGAGAGTTCTGAACTAGTACCTGCCTCCAAAGTAAATCCTTTCGTAATTCTGCCCATATAGCACCATACGAACGGATGAGAAACCGATGTCATCAAATGACCTATAAGCAGTCTTGCATACACATAATTTCATAATCCATCATAATTTTGTATCCTACATGAGGAAAAAAAAATGGAATAACACGTAAGTAAACAAGATTGTTAATAGGGCTGGGAGGCCAATGTTTTGAGAACGTACTAAAACTCATATATAAGGTATGCTAAAAAATCTATTAGTAAGGGATTTTCGTATATCTAACAAGATTGTTCATAGGGCCGGAAGTTCCAAATAATTTGTGTAAGAAATGTAAACGTTCATGCACCTCAAATTCACTTCATCACCTGAACTCAAAAGACAGTCGGAGTAGCTCCCAATTGCAAACATATAATCACAGCTGTCTACAGATGCTGATATCAAATATTACGGTCAGTCATGGAATGAGAGCTAACTTTATGTATCAACATGAATTGACACCTGATATTTGTTGGAAATATAACTTGATGTACGTAAGATAAGTGTTAATGGAATTTGAAAACCACGACTTATCAAGTACAAGAAATCGATTATGTTACACATGGCCGGCTTATACACAAGGCAGTATAGGCAGCCGCCTACAGCCCCATTTTGCTAGGGGCCCAAAATTGTTAAGTCATGCTACCTATGTATATCCATCGAAGAAAAAATAAAATAAAATAAAGAATTCTCTAGCCCTCGGTGTCTCTTTTTCTTCCACAACTACGTTTACTCTTTCAAACTCTTAAGCGAGATTGCATTGCATCATTAAATCTTATCATCTCGAGCAGGCATTTGGCTAGAGAAAAGCAAAGTAGGACAAAGCCTTTTTCTCTCAGGGTCTCTCATTTCCTATAAGTAAGACAAAGCATAAGTAAGAAAAGGCATAAGGACATCATTTGTACCTCAATAAAAATAATTCTCATTTCTTTCTTTGATTCATTTGTTTGTTTTATAATCTTACTATCTTAGTTTGGAGTTTCATTTGAATCTTACGGTAATATATAGAATGATACGATCTCATCATTCTTTTATTCTTACGTTTTGTTTTTCTTTTACTTTGGATATTTGGGTGCTCTTAATATATTCTTTTTGATGGATATTTGGGTGCTCATTTCCCGGGTTATATAAATTTTTTTTCTTCCAGCCAAAATCCTATCCCGTTTCTTCTAATAAGGGCGTAGGTAGGTTTGGGTACCGTGATTTTGAGTGATCGGAACGGCAGGCGCATCGCGCATGCGTGTTATACTTGTATAGAAAAATTAAGGTCTCTTGATAATAACACCTTAATGAATTCTTGTGTTAAAATTGAAAAATACCTAAGCTATGAAATGGAATCAAATATTAACGGGGATGAGTTATATACGGAGTTGAAGGTTTTACGAAGCTTTCTGAAAGGCTGTCAAAGTGTTGAATTTCTTAACAACCATGGGTGGTTGCTTTTCAAATGCGTCTATTGCATATAGAATTTTGTTGTTAATATTACACTTGAATCATCATTTGCTGTCAGGTAAGTTATTTGTTGTAATGTATTGGTAATTCGGTGACACAAAAAAGGCCCCATTTTCTTTGGTCGCCTAGGGTACCCGATTCTGTAAGACGGCTCTGCTGATCTTAAGGATCATATGGTGTCAAAAAGAAAAGCTTGCACCAATATAAGATATAGCCATTAGCTAAATAAAATTGTCCGCAACACAAAGTTAAATCTTCAGCAGTAGCTTAATAGTACGGGGATAATTCAGTTCGGATTATGTCAAATAATTTATATTGCTCAATTATGACTGCAACTTCTAGACAAACCAACACCAAATGTAAATGGTCATGCACCTCAAATTCGCCTAAACTCAAATTACATTGGGACAAGCTCCCAAAAAAGATCCAACCGTCTACAGCTATGCGGATATCAAATATTTGAATCAGTCCTGCATACGATTACAGCCGTTAGATCAATAATAATATTGAAATCACCGATTGTAACTCTCAACCCTAAAGTGCACAGATCTAACCTAATAACCCTTATAAGTAGTATCATTCTCTACTTCTTCATCCAAATTCAAAACTGCGCCTCCAACAGAGAGAGGAAGATAAACCCTAAAATCAGATCACAAAAATTTTATCATCTATGTATGATTATCATCAGCGGCAACATCAAAATCATTGCAGAAGCATCAAATGGTGGTTCAACTAGCAGCTGTTCACACTATGACTTTTCCTCTCAATATCTTAATTTAAGGATTTCCTCTAATCCGATGAGTTCATGTTATTCAGTAATACGGCCTCCTATCAGTTTATATCTGCCCAGTTCTTCTTTTGTGAGTTTTGTGAGGTTAATTAGTCGTCTTTAAGCAGGCTAAAATGTATTTTCTGAGTAGAATAACAATATCATAAATGTGAATGATTAAAAGAGATAAGTGATGGAAGATTGAGGAATTTCATTCATCTAATTAATAGAGTAATGGAGAAAAAGGTATTGAGTAATGGAAGAGGAAGATTTTATTTTATCTAAAATTATGTAATACTCCCTCCGTCCCACCATTAGATGACCTACTTGGTCTAAGATCTTGTCCCATCATTAGTTGACCTATTTCACTAATAAAGGGGATATCTCTAAAACTACATTTTTAGAGATTATCCGTATCATAAGAAAAATACGTATAATTTGATATTCATGTTTATACTTGTTACGTAGGTGTTTTAAAATGATTTTCAACGGTACAAAATTTACGAAAATCTATGGTATAGTTTAAGAGATAAATGATTTCTAAATTTTATAAATTATTATCCATAAGGGTATAGTTGTAAAAAATACTTAAAAACATTCATTTCATTCATTGCCTTAAGAATTGTGCAAACTTCAACTAGGTCATCTAATAGTGGGACGGAGGGAGTATGAAATTATAAAACAGTTCTACTTTTACTTTGATCCATGTACTAAGTTTGAATGAAGTTTCTCAATATTTGAGTCTCACTGCATAGTATTTGCATCTCATCTCATCTCATCTCATTCTATTTTTTTATTTTTTTTCAATGAGCCTAGAATTTCTAAATCATGTGTTTGCAGCGGCAAATTAATGCCCAGAGAACCACCAATGGGTCAGAAAGATATTGTCGCTAAATTTGTGTTAGTAAATTCAAAATCAATGCTTCAATTTTCCCTTAGAGATAAATTAAGTTGCTTACAAACGGTCCTTAACTTAGATGAGAAACACAATTAAGCTTCAAATTAGAGCTTTATCTAGACCTTACCCACCACATGCGAGCTTATTCACCACATACACGACTGTATAAACATGGTCTTGTAGAAGTGCCCTTAAGTTTGATGCATAAAACTGATGAAGGGATTAGCTAGCGGTATAAAATATTTTTACATATAGACAAGGTCTTATCCTGATCCCAGAACAATCCCGCTGGTTGGTTACTTGTCTTGTAGACAGTTCTGAACTAGTACATGCAAGGTGGATCCTTCTAAAATTCTGCCCATATGTAGGGGATCTATGGAGTGCGAGCTCTTTATCCAATCCAATGTCCAAGCATCTCTTTTATCTCCGAGTTTAAATGGTTGTGCAACCTAAATATTTGCAAAACACACACACATAAACACTACGTGATATTAATGAATAGTTGCGGACGTGGTAATTACATCTCTACTACTCGTTAAAGTTTCCTTTCTGCACAATGACGTCGTTACCGTCATCCTTCAACAAACATGAGAAAGGAAGAAGCATGTTTAATTGACAACTCTGTTAGAGAACTGATAACAGTCAAAGAAGATACTTGGCGTAAACCTACTTGTTGTTAATAGCATATTAGAATTTGCCTATTCTATGTATCAGAGTATACTTATCGAACTGAAAGACACAATTATTAAGTAAAATTGATTATGCTACAAGTTATGGAAATGATCTCATGGTAACAATCAAGGACCATACGGAAATGCTTGCACCTATATAAGCATTAGCCGTTAGCTAAATCAAATTGTCTGCGACACAGAACTAAATTGTCGACATTAGCTTAATAACACGGTCATAATTCAGTTCGGATTATACAAAAAATTTATATGGTCCAATTATGATTGCCACTTCTAGATTAACCAACACCAAATGTAAATGGTCATGCACCTCAAATTCGCCTACACTCAAATTACACTGGGACATACTTCCAAATATATTACAGCCGTTGGATCGATAATAATAAAATGGATTGAGCTCGCCGATTACAACTCAACCCTAAAACGTACACGCCTAACATAGCCCTTATAAGTTTTCTACTTGTGCAACCAAAATTCCAAACTGCGGCTCCCTCTTCAGTGTAGAGAAAGAAAGATAATAGATCACAAGAATTCTCTCATTATGTATATATGATTATCGTCAACGACACCAGCAAAATCATGGCGGAAGCAGCAATTGGTGGTTTAATAGCATCATCACCATCAAAAACAAGCTATTTGCACTATGATTTTTCCTCTCAATATGTTAGTTTTCGCTATTCTTCTTATAGACATGAGTTCATGACCAGTTCATGTAACTCTTGTACATGGTGGCAGTCTGTTGTAGGCTAAAATAGAATCAGAAGAGAGTAAAGTAGAAGGATTAGAAGAGATAGATGCAATATGAGGATTTTGAGTTTCTAATTAAAAGAGTGAAAGGAGAAAAAGAAATTGAGTAGTGGAAGAGGAAGATTTTATTTTATCTGAGAGTATATGTAACGTTTGTCAAAAAATTAAAGAACTGGTGAAATGATAAAATTGTAGATATGAACACTTGTATTTTAATTTCATCCATGTATGATGTTCAATTTAATTCATATTTAACTGCATAATATTTGCATCACATTTTATTTTATTTTATTTATTTTCGAAAATACACCATGGATCATCTAATCTGGATTCTATAGGCCAGAGCAGCTTGTTTCAGTCTGTTACCTATTGTCAAAAAATTGAGTAATGGAGGAAGATTTTGTTTTATCCGAGAATATGGGTAACGATTATCAAAAATTAAAGAAATGGTGAAATGATAAAATTGTAGATCTGAACACTTCAATTTTAAATAAAATTGTAGATCTGAACACCTTGGCCCTAGCCACTCCATACGCACATGGCAAACCCTTGGGCTCACATGCCAAGCCAAAATCGCACCTAGCCAAAGCTAGCCACGCCCAAGGCGAACCCTTGGCCCCACATGCCAAGCCTAACCACACCCTAGCCGCGCCACCCTGTTGGCCTTCCCTACGCGGCCAGCAAAACAAAGGCGTGCAACAATCAACGGTTGCCCTTCAAACCCAGGAGCAAATCCTAGCCATCCAAGGTTACCAGACGACACATGGTAACTTTTGGCCCGAAAACCTAAGTTTGGCCACGCCAAACCTTGCCATGCCAACGGCATGCCAACATAGCCGCGCCACCACGTTGGCCCTCACTACGCGGCTATCAAAATGAAGGCGTGCAACGATCAACGGTTGCCCCTCCTCTCAAGATGCAAAATCTCGACCGTCGAAGATCACCAGGCTGGCAAGTTTCCCGAGCTTGACTTGCCAAGCCAAAACAACGTGCTACATGTTTTCCAAAACATTCGAGACATCAACACAAACTGGGGGATCCTCTTTGGGTATTGGTTGGCGGTTTACAGCGTGCGACGTACACTATGCCCGTCATAAGGAAGTGTCATAAAGGGTGAGGCGGTTAGTATATACGTGAAGTTATGTGTGAAACCTTCATGGGACATAAAGCACATGCGTTAACAACTTTAAGGGACATCAATTCCATAACGTTAGCAGTTTCATGAAAACCAGTTTCATGCGTTAACCACTTTATGGAACATCAATTCCATGCATACAGTTACCACCTCCTCCCATTTACTTCCCCACTCCTTAATGAGACCAGGGTACGTTTTTACTCCGACTTGTATAAATAGGTCTTACCTATTTCCATTGAACAACAAGTTCATACGGGAGATACAACACTCAGAAATACTTACTTGCTAGCTCACCTTGTTAGCTCTCTCACTTTTTCGATAACAAGTCGTAGTAACCCAACTACTCTTCCAAAATCAACTATTCTGGTCTCACCACTTTCCTTGCTTCCCTCCCCAAAACCAACCCATTCTCCTTCATTTTGTGACAGAAGCAAGTCTGAAACGGCCATTTCTTGGTTTAGGCCGGACTTGTATGGCATTGATCTCTCGAATCTAAAGTACTCCATTGCAGTACATTGTTTAGGGTTTAAATTGTTTCACACATGCACACCCGCAATTACCGAAATCAGCAGAAACCATTTTCACCTACAAACACCAGTTAATTCCCATTTCAGAGAAACCAAATCTTCTCAAAACTTCAAAAAGAAATTCCCAGCTTAAAGAATCATAAGCCTGAGAAATATCCAACTTCAAACCCACATTACCACCTCTTCTCTTAATATTCATCTCATTTATTAGTTCAGAAGCCATAACTATCTTTTCATGTATAGTTCTACCTTTGATAAATGCCCCTTGTTGACTGGATACCAGTTTGTCCACCACACATCTCAGTCTTGTAGTTATGATTCTTGTTATTACCTTGAAACTACAGTTGGCCAATCCAATTGGTCTAAACTGATCCACTCTTTTTGCCCCCTTCACCTCTGGTAATAAGAACAAGAAATTAGAATTAAGCCCTTTAGGAATAAATCTACATCTCCAACAATGCTGAATTGCTTTTACCATATCCACACCAACTATATCTGAAGAAAATTTAGAGAAACATCCAGGGAATCCATCTGGACCTGGTGATGAATTAGCATCCATTCCAAAGACAGCATTTTTAATCTCAATACTTGAAGGAACAACATCAAGGACTGCATTATCTTCATCAGTAAGTACCTTTGGAATGACATTAAAAATATCACTTGAAAGTGCTACTGTTTGTTTCTTAAATTCATCAGCACCACATGCGAGCTTATTCACCACATACACGACTGTATAAACATGGTCTTGTAGAAGTGCCCTTAAGTTTGATGCATAAAACTGATGAAGGGATTAGCATATAGACAAGGTCTTATCCTGATCCCAGAACAATCCCGCTGGTTGGTTACTTGTCTTGTAGACAGTTCTGAACTAGTACATGCAAGGTAGATCCTTCTAAAATTCTGCCCATATGTAGGGGATCTATGGAGTGCGAGCTCTTTATCCAATCCAAGGTCCAAGCATCTCTTTTATCTCCAAGTTTAAATGGTTGTGCAACCTAAATATTTGCAAAACACACACACATAAACACTATCTCTACTACTGGTTAAAGTTTCCTTTCTGCACAATGAAGTCGTTACCATCGTCCTTCAACAAACATGAGAAAGGAAGAAGCATGTTTAATTGACAACTGTGTTAGAGAGAACTGATAACAGTCAAAGAAGAGACTTGGCGTAAACCTACTACGTCCTTAAAAAAGGCAAGGATGGAAAACCTTTGCCAAACATCTATATATTGCTAACCCACGGATTCATGGAAGTAGAAATATTCAAATGATGATAATTGAAAGCATAAATGAGAGGAAACTGGCATTAGTTTAAAGGGTGCAGAGCACGGGACACGGACCAAGCTATTTCTTGATTTTCTTCAACTAAAAACTTCAACAGCAATTTCTGATTACTTTTATCTTTTTCCTTTCTTTGTAAGTCATCACTACCCGGTGACCTCTTTTTTTAAATATAATTTGCCTTTTTTCATTTTTTTTTAAAAAAGAAAAAAAACTTCAGCGGCTTCTCTCGATTTCCAGTCCTGTAACAAAATATAAAAAGCTAGCACGAGAATTATTGTCATGATGCCATGAATACTAATATGGTATGACTACAAAGACAGATATGTAAAATGAATATTTGAGAGAGAAAAAAGAAAGACGAGTTAAAATACGTTCGTATTCTACGTATGCATATTAGGATTTTCCTATTCTACGTATCAGAGTATACTGATCGAATTGAAAGACAAAAGTATTAAGTAAACGGAAAATGGGTCATTTGTCCAAAAAAATTTAAAACAATGTTCAAATGGACGAGTAAAAAATTTTATGGGTGAAATGGACAAAAAAATTTTAGCAAGGATGAAACTGGATTCATCTTGGCTTAAACTTTAAAAATAGCAAAGATGAAACTGGATGCATCCTGTGTAAAATAAAAATAAGAAAAAAATATTTGAAGATGGAAAGGATGAAACTGGTTACATCCTACCTATTTTTGAATTTTTGTCCATTTAAACAGTATCTAAATCTGACTGTCCATTTCACCCAGAAAATTTTGATTTTGATCTTTTTAACCAATTTTGTGTTAAGTAAATTTTTTTTTTTTTTTTGAAAAAGGTAAGACGGAATTAAAGAAGAAAGTGCCAAGATAGCACCCTATGGAAAACAAGAGCGACTAAATAGAGAGCATACAGCCGATTACTCTCTAAGCAAGTGCACCCAATCGAAAACAAAGGCATCAAAGTTGATATTTTTAAAGGATTCAACATTAACCGACCAATTGAGTAACAACGCCTTAATATCTATAATGAGAGAGTGTAAGGTTTTTCTTCGTTGTTTCTTCTCTATTAAAATGTCATTTCTTTCCAACCAAATTACCCACCAAACTGCAAACGGCAAGCAATATCTCAAGAAAATAAGAGGCTTCGCCGAGATCTTCAATTTCCACTTCCATAAAAATTCAATGATTGTTGTCGGATGGACCCAAGCAAAATCTAATTGCTGTAAAAAGTGTTCCCATATCTGCATAATAAAGGGGCAGTGAAGGAACAAATGCTCAACTGTTTCTTCACTAATATTGCAAAACGAGCACAAGTTCACCACTGTCATACCCCTTCTCGACAACATAGAGAGAGTAGGTACAACTCTATTTGCACCAGCCCATACCAAAAAGCTGATCTTAGGCGGGATTGTCTTGTTCCAGATGTACTTAGAGGGAAATTTCGAAGGGGTGATTTGACTTTGCTCATGCAGGAGCCAAGCATAGCAAGAATTAACCGAAAACGTACCTTTCGGACCGTATTTCCACTCCCATTTAGCATAGCAAGTATTAAGTAAAATTGATTATGCTACAAGTAATGGAAATGATTTCATGGTAACCGATAGTACAATGAAGGAACCATACGAAAAATCTTGCACCTATATAAGCATTAGCCGTTAGCCAAATCAAATTGTCAGCGACACAGAACGAAATGGTCGACATTAGCTTAATAACACGGGAATAAATCAGTTCGGATTATACAAAAAATTTAAATTGTTCAATTATGATTGCCATGCACTTATAGAGTAACCAACACCAAATGTAAATGGTCATGCACCTCAAATTCGCCTAAACTCAAATTAAACTCGGACAAACTCCCAAATATATTACAGCCGTTGGATCGATTATAATAAAATTGAACTCGCCGGTTACAACTCAACCCTAAAATGTACACATCTAACCCCAGCCCTTATAAGTTTTCTACTTGTTCAGCCAAAATTCCAAAACTGCGCCTCCCTCCTCAGTGCAGAGAAAGAAAGATAATAGATCACGAGAATTCTCTCATCTATGTATATATGATTATCGTCAACGACAGCAGCAAAATCATGGCGGAAGCAGCAATTGATGGTTTAATAGCATCATCACCATCAACAACAAGCTATTTGCACTATGATTTTTCCTCTCAATATGTTAGTTTTAGCCATTCTTCTTATAGACATGAGTTCATGACCAGTTCATGTAACTCTTGTACATGGTGGCAGTCTCTTGTAGGCTAAAATAGAATCAGAAGAGAGTAAAGTAGAAGGATTAGAAGAGATAGATGCAACATGAGGATTTTGAGTTTCTAATTAAAAGAGTGAAAGGAGAAAAAGAAATTGTAGTGGAAGAGGAAGATTTTATTTTATCTGAGAATATATGTAACGTTTGTCAAAAATTAAAGAAATGATAAAATTGTTGATATGAACACTTGTATTTTAATTTCATCCATGTATGATGTTCAATTTAATTCATATTTAACTGCATAATATTTGCATCTCATTTTATTTTATTTTATTTATTTTCGAAAATACACCATGGATCATCTAATCTGGATTCTAGAGGCCAGAGCAGCTTGTTTCAGTCTGTCAGAGCAGCTTGTTTCAGTCTGTTACCTATTGTCAAAAAATTGAGTAATGGAGGAAGATTTTGTTTTATCTGAGAATATGGGTAACGATTATCAAAAATTAAAGAAATGGTGAAATGATAAAATTGTAGATCTGAACACTTCTATTTTACTTTGAATGTTTGATTCATGTATGATGTTCAACTTCATATTGAAATCCTAGTATTTGACGTATTGAAATCCTAGTATTTGACCGCATAATATTTTCATCTCATTTTTATATTTATTTTTTTTTCATTCTCGAAAATGCACCATGGGTTTTTTTTTTTTTTTAACTGTCGTTGCGTTGAATTCCGACCAACGGGTGGGGAAAATGTTTTCACCAAATATGCGTTTGCAAACTCAAAATCAATGCCTCAATTTTTTGCACATTGACCATTTTCATACATCAATACATAGTCAACGATTGTACAACCACGAGAAAGTGAAGCAAGCGTAATTCTTAACTGATAACTCTCAATCTAAAAGATATGATAGGATTCATCTTCGTGTAAAACCTACCAAGTCCATGGTCCTTAAGCACAAAGATATGATAGAACAAACGGAAAATGGGTCATTTGTCCAAAAAAATTTAAAACACGGTTCAAATGGACGAGTAAAAATTTTATGGGTGAAATGGACACAAAAAAATAGCAAGGATGAAACTGATTCATCCCGGGATCAAACTTAAAAATAGCGAGGATGAAACCGGTTACATCCTGTGTAAATTAAAAATACGAAAAGTATTTGAAAATGGGCAGGATGAAACCGGTTACATCCGCCTATTTTTAAATTTTTGTCCATTTAAAAAAGTATCAAAATCTAACCTGCCCTTTTCACCCAGGAAATTTTAATTTTGGTCTTTTAACCAATTTTGTGTAGAACAAACTATGCATACAAATAAGCACAAATGCAGATATATATATATATATATATATATATATATATATATATATATATATATATATATATATATATATTATTTTGATGCGAATGCAGCTTCATATTTATTAAGCAAACTATCGCCTTATACTCACCAATGATTCTCCTATATTCAGCGAGCAAGTCATTATTATCAAAAAATTACTCAGAAGCATTGCAAACGAAACTCATGGTGCTAGAATTCTAACCACCACAATACTTAATATTTAGATTCGATCAAATTCTTATTGTAGGATCAAAATATCGCACAACACATTTGTTAGTATGCGAGATGTATTCATTTCCTTAGCTTGCGAGAATAAAGCAGAGCTTGCGAGAATGTAGCAAGAACCTGAGAGAACGTGAGTTGTACTCCACTATATGTGAGCTGTCATCCATTGTGTAAACTATATAAAGAGAAAGGCATGAGAGAGAAAAAAGAGGAGGGGGGACACACATTTTTTGTAAGAGAGAGAGAGAGAGATTTAATTTCTTTATCATCTTTTTCCCCAAAAACTAGATCTTGAGAGCTCCAAATACTCATTAATGGAGATTCTAAATGTAAACTCATGTAATTACAACAATTACTAGTGAAGAATCATGGATGTAGATCACAATGATCGAACCATGTAAAAATCCTTGTGTCAAACTTTACAATTTTAGCACTTTAATCTTTATTTTGATTATGAAATAGATTTAGATCTAGAAAATATTATAAGGGGTGTGTTGTGGTATTTCCTGCAACTACATTTTGGCGGTAGAAACAGGGAGGAGTAAAGGATTTATCCTTCCTGTAACTTGTTGGTTCAAAAAGTTTCCATGAAGATTAGCTATTGTTCATATTTTTCTAGATCTACAAAGTTTAGGTTCAAAAATGGAAATTTCATGGAAGAAATTACACTTTCAGGGAAGAAAACAAGTTTTCAATAGAAGATTTCCATGTTCAGGAGAAAAAGAAAGAGGCAAATTGTTGAAAGATATTAAGGAAGGGCGAAGTGCAAATAAGAGGCAGACGCTGCGGTTTCGGTCCCCAGCGAATACTAGAACAGATGGTTCAAGGTCGAGAAAACAAACAATAGGTCATGGGTTCGAGTTCGCACACATACATATTTTTCATTTCCTTCTCATTTTCAGTGGCGAATAAAAGAATAAAGAAAAAAGTTGTGCGCTAATTTCGCAGAGAGGTTCTTGAACAGTTGTTCAAGAGAACAGTATGTACGTTCGTGGTCGCAAGTTCGAATTCGCCTGTGAGCATAGTTTTCTTCTTTTTACATAAGGCGAAAAAATGAATAATTTCGCAATATTGTTTCATTATTTCGCAAACAAGAGGTAGCACAGTTGGTCACCTGCGAAGTTAATGAGTTTGTAGGATCAGAATATCGCGACAACAACTCTACGCGAAGACAATGGATAACAACATTGCGAGTGAGTCGCAGAGGGTTAAGTATGAATGACGCACTGGATGACGGTAGGAAGATATGAAATCTGGCGAAAGGTAAGAAGCGTCGCGAATACGAATACTTGTACGCCTGCGACACTTCGCGAGATATTCCCGAAAATAAAGGACAGATTAGCTGTCATTCACTATATATTACCCTATATAAAGGGATGAGTGAATCTGTTGTAGAGGGAGGTCTTTTGGGATTGGAGAGCAAGTCATTAGGAGAGAGAAAGAGAGAGAATTTTTGTAAGTTCTTAAGTGTAATTCCATTTTCCTGTGTAAAGATTCAAGAAATTTATTAATAAACATTCATAATTGTTCATCTATTATCTTTTGAATGAATTAGTTTAACAAAATATAGTGAGGGGTATATTGTGGGATTTCCTGCAACTACATATTGGCGCTAGAAACAGGGACCTGAAGAAAGAAATAAGGCAATAAGAATCATTTAAATCAAGAAAATGAAACAAAAAGACAATGTTAAATTAGATGAGGCAAAGGAAAAAGATATGGAGTACAGTTCGGGCACAAAGATAATGATTGATGAGTTTCATGAAAATATCAAAGGAAGAATACACAAGCGGGATTTTGAAGGAAAGAAAATCACAGATAGAGAGGTAACAGTGCCTTTAGAAGAATGGGAAAAGCAAAGGATAACATTCACGGCTTGTAAATATCCAAAGAAAATTTGAATCACACATCTCCACCGGTAATCACCATAAACGCGTGCAAAGGAGAAGAATTAATAAAGGCAACGCAAAACATGGACATAAATAGAACTTTAATCGATACGGGAAGTTTGGTGAATATTATGTTTTATCATGCTTACGAGAAGATGGGATATAAAGATAAAGAAATGATTCCCACGGCCTACAACATCCATGGTTTTGGTAAATCCGTAACAAAGGTTAAAGGAGAAGTAAAAATACGAATTCTGTTGGGAGACATCGAGACACGAGTAACCTTGTGTATAGTAGATATGGAATCGCCATACAACGTATTGCTAGGGAGACCATGGGTACATGCAATAAAAGCAGTAGCATCAACATTTCATCAATGTATCAAATTTCCCACACCAACTGGAATCGGCGAGATTAGAGGAGATGTGGATAAAGGAAGAACATGTTATCAAATTGAAATAAAATATCATGAAGAGCAAGCAAAGAAGCGAAAGTATCGCAGAAAACTGGCGAAAGCAGTTAAAAAAGGAAGAAGAATTTAGAGTTTACATGATAAGAGCAAAGGAAGGAAAAGGGATACCTAGCGAGATTTCGGGAGAAGAAAATGAACTCGCGAAAGAGTTGAAAGGACCAACCCCTATGGGAGAACCGCAAGCTAGTTACGTCGCGGCAGAGCAAACGAAAGAAGTGAATGTCGGAACTAATGAAGAGCCCAAAATGTTGAAAATTGGGACCAAAGATGGAAACGGATGAGGAAAAAAGGACTGTAGAGTTGTTGCGAGACTATAAGGATATCTTCGCGTGGAACATGGATGATATGCCTGGTATAGATCCATCGATAGCTTGTCACAAATTGGAAATAGATAAAAGGGTGAAGCCGTTCAAGCAGAGAATTAGAAAAATCGCAACAACTTATCACCCCCAAATAGAAGAAGAATTGCAGAAAATGCTAGATGCAGGAATCATCAAAGCCAAGCAAAGTATCCCGAATGGATAGCAAATATGGTTATAGTCCCAAAGAAGAAAAAGGGGATAAGGATTTGCATAGATTTCACCGATTTAAACAAAGCTTGTCCTAAAGATAGTTTTCCATTGCCGATATCCCACAACTAGTCGAATCAAGAATGCAGGAAATAAAAGAATATCATCTCTGGATGGGTATAAAGGTTACAACCAGATTCCTCTCGCCGAGGAAGACCAAGAGCATAACGTTTTTTTCGCTCCAAGAGGGTTATATTGTTATACGAAAATGCCGTTTGGTTTACGAAATCTTGGAGCAACGTACCAAAGAATGGTAGAAGAAGTGTTCGCGGAATGGATACATAAAACACTCGGAAGTATACGTAGATGATATGCTCGTAAAAAGTAAGAAAGCGAAAAACCATGTACAAGATCCGAAAGAAATTTTTGAACAGATGAGGCGATTCAACATCAAAGTAAATCCCGAAAAATGTACCTTCGGAGTGGCATCGGGAAAATTTTTGGGTTATATAGTATCAAAGGAAGGAATACAAGTCGACCCGGAGAAAGTGAAAGCGGTTCGAGATATGCCAACACCTGCGACAATAAAGGATGTTCGAAGCTGAATGGGTTGTTAGCATCACTAGGAAGATTCATTTTGCGATCATCGATAAGTGCAAGCATTTTTTAGCATCTTGAAAAAGGGATCGAAATTTAAATGGGATGACGAATGTGAAAAGGCTTTGAGGGAATTAAAGAACATCTAATGGAAGTATCCATTATGCAAAAAGCGTAACTGTGGAGAGGAATTGTTGGTATATCTTGCGACAACGTCGCATGCGTTAAGCCTTGATTACTGCTGCGAATAGACGCTGGGGTAGAAAAACCGATTTACTATATCAAAAACTTTTAATGCCGCAAAGGAATTATTCAAGATTGAAAAACTAATCCTGGCGTTAGTCTATGCAACATTTAAGCTTCGCATATATTTTCAAGCACATACTGTCAGGGTGGTAACAAAAGTACCAATCGAATCAGTAATGAAAAATTCAAAAAAGATCGGGAAGAGTAGAAAGGTGGAATGCCCAAATAAGTCATTATAAACTCCAATATGAAATATTATCTTCAACCAAATCACGTGTAGTCGCAGACTTTTGGCAGTAATTTCCTTTGGAGGAAGATGAAGCAAGTGGATGAAATGATGGATGTAGAAGAAGAGCATGGAGACCCAAATGATTTGTTAACCGAACCGGATAGGTGGGAAATATTGGTAGACGGATCATCAAATGGAGAAGGTAATGGAGTGGGAATTGTTGTGATTTCGCCAGAAGGCAATAAATTAGCTTTCTCTTTTAGATTGGAGTTTGAATCCACTAATAATGAAACGGAGTATGAAGCCATAATACATGCTTTGCGATTCGCAATAGAAATGAAGCTAGAAAATGTGAGGATTACCAGTGATTCGCAATTAGCAATTCGCGGATAACGAGAGAAATACGCTACAAATGAGCCATCTTTGCAAAAGTATAGAAAGCTTGTCGAGGAATTGTCAAGCCACGAGATACCAAAAATGAGATGGAGGCATATATCAAGGAGAAATAACTTGACTCGGGCAGACGCTTTTGCCTTTATATCAAGCATGATGACAGACCCCATCATGAGGAATATCAAAATACAAACACTTTTGGCACCATCAATTAATAAAGAAGAAGGGCAAGAAGCGGATGCAATGTTAGTAGAAGACATACCACAATGTCGCGATAAAGATTGGAGAAACAGAACTTCACGCTTACTTGATGAAAGGGGAGACACCAAGAAATAGATTAGAAGCACACAAATTAAAAAGCCGTGCAACGAATTATGAATTAAGAGATGGTGTGCTTTATCGGCGATCTTTTGATGGACCTTCACTTCGATGCTTAACAAGGGAAGAGGGAGAAATCATATTGAAGATGTTGCATAGCGGAGATGCTGGAAATCATAGTGGTGGAAGATCTTTAGCGTATAAAGCAAAAATGCAAGGATATTACTGGCCGTATATGCATGAGGACGCGAGAGCGATGTCAAGACGCTGCGAAGAATGTCAAAGACATGGGAAGAAAATACATGCACCTGGGGCACCATTGAATTCTTCTAAGAGTGTGTGGCCTTTTGGAAAGTGGGGTTTAGATATCGTGGGACCTTTTTTACCAGGAACAGGGCAGAGAAGATACTTAATTGTCGCAACGGATTATTTCACAAAATGGGCAGAAGTGAAAGCGGTACAACACATTCGCGACAAAGATATTTTTACTTTCATATTTGAGAATATTATATGCAGATTTGGGATCCCCGCACAGTTGGTATCTGATAATGGGAAACAATTTGAAGGGCAAAACATAGAGTTGTTACTTAATGCATTTTAAATAAAATGTGGGAAATCGACTCCACTATATCCGCAAGCTAACGGTCAGGCGGAGGCAACAAATAAAACAATTGCGGATATATTGAAGAAGAAGTTAGAAGGACACAATAGAGGATGGTGCGAACAAGTACCCAAAGTGCAAGTATGGGCATACAATACAACAAGAAGAGAAGCTACGGAATGTCACCTTTTGCTTAACATATGGAGTCAAGCCGTGCTCCCAACAGAAGTCATGATCCCAACAACTAAAAAAAAGAAGTTTGGGAGAAAAATCTTAGTGCGAGGAAACATTCTAATCAAGTTGGACAAATTAGAAGAGAAAAGGGAGAAGGCGTTACGACACATGGAGAATTATCAACGAAGATTGGCCAGAGAATATAACAAGCGTGTGAAGATACGTGAATTTCAACCAGGGGACCTGGTATTGCGAGAGACACCAATATATCAGCGAGAAAATGGAGGCAAGCTGGCGAGAAAATGGGATGGACCTTATATTATCAAAGAAGTAGTTGGTACAGGGGCTTATAGATTGATGGATCCTGAAGGTAAAGACATGGGACAAAGATTGGGCAAGCCGTGGAACAGATTATATCTAAAGAAATATTACCCATAAAAGTGGGTCAGATGAAGTACTCTAATGCAAGATATCTGAGAAAATCAATAAAATTCAAACCAAAATATCAGCGAATATCTCGCAAGTAGAATGGCAAGAACTAACGAATGAATGAATGAATAAACATGATCGAATGAATGGGACGAACCTTATGGCGTACACCCTAGTTCGCGAATTATACTTCGTAAGAGGCAAATGTAAGACCTAAAGTGCGTCATATAAGGGGGAATCTCTTAACATGGCTCTGGGGAAAAGGTTACACCGCCCCGGAACCCGGGTCATGCAGATTTGGGGCCCATGAAAGCCTATCCGAGGAGATACCTTGGATTCCCAACTATATATGTAGGTTATACCTCGGTTGGGCGACCGAGGGTCTCTTTCAAGGAGTCAGCGTATGATCAAGGCGCCGAGGTACTCCGGTTGAGTCAAGAGTGGGAGCATGGAACTTCCTTACCACTCTTGATAAGTCTTCAAAGCACGCCGCACTCGGCCCGAAGAAAACTCCACTTAGGGTGCAGCCTTGTAACCATAAACTCTATAGGTATAAGGGATAAGAGGCTGCGAAACAACTGGTTGTTGTTAAGACCGGATGGGAGGAGCTAGCCTTGTATGGCCGATGTACGCCTCCTTGAAGGGGCAACCGGGGAGGTGATAAGGGCGGCACCCTCCATTAGGGAGCTGATAAGTGCCAAAGACGCAAATGTCACGAGGCTTTGTTTTCGCAAGAAAACTTAGGATTGTCATATTGTCGCAAGCAAAATATCCTGCAGAGGCAATAATACTAACGCGAGGGTAAGACGAGATCAATGGGTCCTTACATGCAAGTGTAAAGACGTCCTGCGATTTCGTCGCAAGACGACAATGTCACGGGGGCTTTACTTTCGCAAGAAAATTTAGGCCTGTCATATTGTCGCAAGCAAAATATCCTGCAGAGGCAAAAATACTTGAAAATGATAAGACAAGGTCAATGGGTTTTTACATGCAAGTGTAAAGACGTCCTGCGACCTTGTCGCAATAAAGGGTGGCAGAGTGAGACCTTTAATTAGGAAGGTCAAACTTAGAAGACCATCAAAAATGATAAGGCAAGGTCAATGGGTCAGTACATGAAAATGTAAAGGCGGCCTGCGATCTTGTCGCAATGAGAAGAAATAAAGTGAAATTCCTAATTGGGATGATTTTACTTAACAAAAGATTCAGTAAGCGAACATGCTCATGGGTTATGTTCAAACATCTTAAATAAGAGAAAAAGGAGAAAATAAGGGGATTACTCGATCAACGACTTAATTCTTACAAACAAAAAGAAGTTTTGACAAATTACAAAGAAAGTTTAATTCTCTACATCAATATTATCAACTACAGAGGATGGTTGAGATCTTTCACTGCCTTTATCAGCTTCACCTTCACCGGTCGGTGGATTTTCATCAGAAATGTTTTCAGCACCTTCATTTTCGCCAGCTGGTGGATTTTCATCAGAAATTTTTTCAGTCGGATCTTTGTTGATAACTTCAATATTAGCGATATCTTCGCCGCTTTCATAGTCATAATCACTCATCGGAGAATCGGGGACTTCATCATCACTTACTTCCAAAGGATCAACATGAATAGGATCAAGGGACTTAGACAATAAAATCTTATTCACAAGGACTTCACTTTGAGGGGGAATTGACGAAGCAACGCCTTTGACGATTCTTACTATCTATGTCTTTACAGTAAGACATATAATCAAATCTTCGTTCTGCACGGTCGCGAGAACGAGCAAGAGAGGCGGCGAGTAACCCATTTTCTTTGCGAATCCTAGAGTAATCTGATCTGAGGGTGGAGATAGTAGAGCGAAGTTTCTTCTCAGAGTCTGCATAACAAGTGCACAAGATTAAAGATAATTAAAGATTTTTTGAATAATTAATGGATTAAGATAGTCAAATAATATGACTACCTTCCTTCTGAGAAGTAAGATGCTGAATTAAAGCTGCAAAATTATTCCCCAAACATTCCATGGCATCATCAAATGTATCTCCAACTAGGCCTTTCAATCGAGCTCGCAAGCTTTTTTCATTCGAAACAAGTATAGAATTCTCTGTCATAAGAGTACAGTTGGATTTTTCTAATTTGGAACATTGATCCTTGAATTGGTTTGCTTTTAGACTCAAGGTTATTCTACCCCGAATAAGTTTATCTCTCTCGGCGTGATAATTTCTCCAAGTTGCTTTTTCAAGGAATGAATAGTTTGTTCTTGTTCTTCACGTAATTTTTGACAAGCATCATATTCTTATGAATAGGTCGCGACCTTGTTTAGCAGAGATCGCTTTTCCTGAGAAAGGGTCCCATTCTCATCTGATAAAGTTTCCAACTCCAAATTAGCCTTAGTCAAAGAGTAAGAAAGGCGAGATAAGTCTTTACTTAATGAGTCTTGCTGCTGAACTAAATCAAAGTTTTCTTTAGACAAATTATCTATTTGATCAACAAAAAGATATGTATGAAGATTATTTAAGATGTTATATTGCTCCATCCAAGCATCTCTTTCAACTCGAACCTCTTCAACAGTTGATTCCAACTGATATATCTCCATTATTCGTTTCTGGTTTAGAGCTTAAAGGGCTAACAAAAGTTTAAGTTGTAAAAAAAAAAAAAAAAAAAAAAAAAAAAAAAAAAAAAAAGTATACCTTTTAACTCTTCATTCTTCTTGCGAAGATTATCACGATCTAGTGAGAGGTTGTGAAATTTTTGATTTTCAAGATGGAGATTATTGCATTTAGCAGTCATAGCTTGAAGATCGTTTTTCAGCACATTAATTTCTTGAACCAAGGATGCTTGCGAGATCCTATCAGACCAATGTGTTTACTTAAAATTTCGCAGACATCGATTTGACAGATCAATGAAGTCTTCTTGGCATCATTCACAAGGTCCGAGAGAACTTTGAAAGCCACGTCTATTCCTTCCAAATTTTCTCAAAAGAAGAGGGATTTGCTCGGGTAAAGAAGGAAGAGACGAATCATTCTTCGCCAAAGGAACATCATGAGAAGGGGAGATTTCAGGAAAGGTAGTGATTGGAGGAATGACTGGGATATTGATGGTAGGAGAAGGGATAAGTTCATTTGTAGTAGGATTATTATGAGGAACCTGATCTATAAGGAGTTGAGGCATAGGAATATTGTCATTTGTGACAAGATTGTCTTGCGATGATTTCGCAAGGAGAGAAGAAGGTGAAAATGAGGGAAAAGGAACATCAGGAGTTACAGGTTTAGAGTGGCGAGATCTTTTGGGAGTCTTGTCAATAGTATTGTCATCCTGCGAATGATAAATTAAGTAAGAAACAGAGGCAACGATATTGTTATTAAAAAGCAAATGCTTCTTTAAAATACCTTATCGCTCGCAGGCTTTCTTTTAGAAACGGTATGTTTAGCTTGCGAAGAGGACTTTGGTGGAAAGGTGGATTCATGTTGACAAGTTGGTTTCGACTGTGAATCCAAAGAAAGAAGGGGGTTCTTCACGGTGAACTTGGTGCTGGGTTTGTTTTTGCTGAAGCAAAAATGGCAGAAAAAGATTAAAAAGAATAAGATAATCTCAAAAAGGGAAGTTAATCACAAAATCAATCAATCATAGAATCAATCGAATCTAGCAAGATTAACAAACCTGGATGCCATGGAAATAATAGCAAATAAGAAATAACAGAAGGATGATGAAGACGATATTGAAGAAGAATAACAGAAGAACAGTTGCAGACGATAAAGGAGAACAAATAGAAGGAAAGAAGTGTTCTTCACAAAAGACTCTCCTATAAATAGGCAAGAAAGTGTTATGACCGGATAACATTAAATGTACCGGTAAAAAGAATGGTTTTAAACACGTGTAAACGGTCATTCCTAGATTCATTGAGTTATGCTGAAGAAGATTTTTAGTGGAAAATGAACGGTTGCGACAAAGAATTCGGATATCGCACAACATAAGGAAACATAAAGAGAGGCGAGAAGATGTAATATTCGGGTATTGCACAACATATTTTCTTATCATATGAGACTCAATTATTTTCCTAACTCGCGAGGAGAGATTGCAAAATCCATTATTCTCCATAACCCATGAGGCAAGAAATGATATTTCATACATACTTCTAAAAACTTCGGAACTTCGCCAAAGAATAGAGGCAAGTACGTACTTTTCAAGTCCAAGTATTCTTTTGCTCGTTTCCTTCATCAATAAAAATCAGAGACTACAACAACAACGAATTTTTTCTTAAAGATCGCTCTCCAAGCAATATTCAAGAAAAAAAGAGGCAAGATGTAGGATCAGAATATCGCGACAACAACTCTACGCGAAGACAATGGATAACAACATTGCGAGTGAGTCGCAGAGGGTTAAGTATGAATGACGCACTGGATGACGGTAGGAAGATATGAAATCTGGCGAAAGGTAAGAAGTGTCGCGAATACGAATACTTGTACGCCTGCGACACTTCGCGAGATATTCCCGAAAATAAAGGACAGATTAGCTGTCATTCACTATGTATTACCCTATATAATGGGATGAGTGAATCTGTTGTAGAGGGAGGTCTTTTGGGATTGGGGAGCAAGTCATTAGGAGAGAGAAAGATAGAGAATTTTTGTAAGTTCTTAAGTGTAATTCAATTTTCTTGTGTAACGATTCAAGAAATTTATTAATAAACATTCATAATTGTTCATCTATTATCTTTTGAATGAATTAGTTTAACAAAATATAGTGAGGGGTGTATTGTGGGATTTCCTGCAACTACAGAGTTCATGGCCGCGCGTTCAAATCCCAACGAACATGTATTTTTCGCATGGATATTTCGCAAGGGTATTTCGCACAGAAGAAAGTAGGTGATTATTTCGCACAAATATTTCGCAAACAGAAGCCAGCAAAGTTGATCAGAGGTGAAGACAATGAGCTTGAGGACGCACGTTCAATTCCCACCTCCCGCGAAATTTTCGCATCTTTTTTGGACTACCAGAGGAAGACAAGATTTAACAAGTGTGCGATAATTTCGCATAAAAAAAGCTTGCACAGTTGGTCAGGAGGCATGAATGCAAGCAGCAGGTCGCGGGATCAATTCTTGCTTGTCGCAGTTTGTTTTTGTTACGCGAAATTTATACAGAGCTGCCTCTCGCACAGTTAGCCTTTGATTACTTCGCATGATCTTTGATAATTTCGCAAGAGACGGTTAGCACAGTTGGTATGGTGCGAGAAAGTCCAAGAAGCAGGTCAATGGTTCAAGTCTCACTTCTTACACTTATTTTTGCTGCGCGAAGTTCATACATTTCAAGGCATTTATTCACTTCTTTGACAACAACAACGACTCACATACAAGCTAAGTACCTCTTCCTTTAACGTTTTATTTTACTTACAACAAATAAAAGATTTTTGATTTGATTTACAAAAAGCGATACAATCGCATGATTATAAAGATTTCAAAATTCAAAAAAAGAAAAAAATCATATAGATCAATTTATATATTTCTCTTGAATATTTGCTTTGCTTCAAATGATATGATGTTTAACATGAAGATATGGAAATGAAGGAATATAATCAAAAAATAGAAATTAAGATATTAATTTATAAGAATGAATAATATGAAGATTTCGCCGAAAATAAGGCATCATATATTCGCGAAAAGAATGAAAGAAAGAATGAAGGAAAGAATGAAAGAATGAATGAAGAATGAACAAAAAAGACAGAGGCACCCAACTTTGGCGTACACCCTAGTTCGCAAATAAAATTTCGCAAGAGGCAAAAGTAAGACCTAAAGTGCATCATTGAAGGGGAGAACCTATAACATGGATCAGGGAAAGGTTACACCGCCACGGAACTTGGGTCATGGAGACTGAGGGTTGATAAAAACCCATCCAGGGGAGGCGCCTTGGATTCTCAGCTTAATCTTATGACTTAGGTTGGGCGACTAAGGTGAGAAGGTCTCTCCTAAGGAGTGCAGAACTCGACCAAGGCGCCGAGGTACACGGTTGAGCCAAGAGTGCTTGGGGCGTCTGGAGCGTACCTAGCCATTCTTGGCAAGTCTTGGCTATGATTCACTCGGCCCGAAGAAAACCCCACTTAGGGTGCGATTTCGTAACCATGAGCCATATCGGCGAAGGGATAAGAGGCCGCGAAAACATCTGGTTGTTGTTAAAACCGGATGGGAGGAGCCAACCTTGTATGGTATAGGTACGTCTCCTTGAAGGGGCAACTAGGGGGATGATAAGGGAGACACCCTACATTAGGGAGCTGATAAGTGTCAAAGACGCAAATGTCATGCAGCTTTTTACTCACGGGAGTATTAATGTTGTCATATTTGTGCAATGATCCTGCAGAGGCAATAATACTAGAGAAAAATAAGACGAGATCAATGGATCGGTGCACGAAGACGTCCTGCGATTTCGTCGCAAGACGGCAATGTCATGGGGCTTTATGTTCGCAAAAATATTTAGGCCTATCATATTTTCGCATGAAAAATATCCTGCAGAGGTAATAATACTAGAAAAAGATAAGACAAGATCAATGGGTCATTACATGAAAGTGTAAAGACGGCCGGCGATTTTGTCGCAAAAACAAGGGGTGGCAAAATAAGACCTTTAACTAGAAAAGAAAAATAAGACCACATAAGAAAATAAGCAAATAAGTTTGCAAAAATGATAAGCTTGCAAACAAGATAAGCTTGCGAAAGTAAGCAAATAATCTTGCGAAAATGATTATAAGATAACAAATAAGCTTGCGAACATGTATATGGAAATGAAACTGAGGCAGCGAAAATGACACACATTTGATATTATGATCATATTATTATGCGATACGATCATATTATTATGCGATACTAATAATGCATGAATAAGGAAAAATGAGGCAGTAGTAAGAACTTGCGAGGAACAATAAATACGTGAAGAGGAATGCATATACTAAAGACAAAGCCAGAGAAATGAAGAATGGAAGCAATTTAAAGCTACATCAATTTTAGCGTGGCAAAATGAGCTAAGTAACACAAACATTAGCTATACATTGCAATAGATAAGCATTCTCATCATACAAGCATCACATTCGCATCATGAAAGCATCGCATAAGCATTTCATGGCATAAACATCGCATACACATTTCATAACATAATCATCACATAAGCATTATATTCGCACAAGTATTTTACAAAACTTTACAGATTAATTTCACAACGATGTGATTATTTCGCAACGATATGATTATTTCGCAGGAGATATAATTATTTCGCAGGATGTGATTATTTCGCTCAATTATTTCACACAATTATAAGCAACTTAAAGAGATTATACTATCGCATGAACACAAAACATGAGATAGAGGCAAGATTAGAATGAAGAAACAACTCGCTCATTCAACACTTTCTCAAGGATTCTACCTTCATAGATAAAGAACAGAGGCAAATATGGATTACCAAGAAAATATTTTATGTTCTTTATCTTTTCGGCAAGAATCATTTCCAAAGAAGACGTTCACTAATGAATAAAAAGAATCCTCACCAACAATGGAGCGATAGTTTCGCATGATTGATTCGCAATACTTCTTATACTTCTTCAAGGATACTTCATACTTCATACTTCAAGAGATGATACTTCTTATTTACATCGCAAAGCTCCGGAACTTCACAAAAGAATAGAGGCAAGTACGTACTTTTCAAGACCAATATTCTTTCGCTCGTTCCTCCAACAACAACAACAATAACAAGGCGGATTTTTTTATTAAAGATCGCTCTTCAAGCAATATTCAAGAAAAAAGAGGCAAAATGTAGGATCAAAATATCGCACAACACATTTGTTAGTGTGCGAGATGTATTCATTTCATTAGCTTGCGAGAATATAGTAGAGCTTGCGAGAATGTAGCAAGAACCTGAGAGAACATGAGCTGTACTCCACTATATGTGAGTTATCATCCATTGTGTAAACACCTATATAAAGAGAAAGGCATGAGAGAGAAAAAAGAGGGGGGGGGGCACATATTTTTGTAAGAGAGAGAGAGATTTAATTTCTTTATCATCTTTTTCCCCAAAAACTAGATCTAGATAGCTCCAAATACTCATTAATGGCGATTCTAAATGTAAACTCATGTAATTACAACAATTACTAGTGAAGAACCATGGATGTAGATCACAAAGATCGAACCATGTAAAAAATCCTTGTGTCCAACTTTCAATTTTAGCATTTTAATCTTTATTTTGATTATGAAATAGATTTATATCTAGAAAATATTATAAGGGTGTGTTGTGGGATTTCGTACAACTACAATTATACTCCTCCAATAACTGCTGATTACTAGTATATGTTTTTGCAGCTTCAAAACAAAACTAATGGTAAGTTAAGAAAATCCTCACCAATCAACTTTGCAATAGGAAACTATATAATCCGTAACCTAATAATCTCATTGTAACGGATCATATGGTGTGAAAAAGAAATGCGTGCACCAATCTAGAAGTGGTGGCAGTCATAACCTGGGAGTTAGGATCAGATTATGCCAACAAAATTTATGTTGTTAAATTATGCCACCACTTCTAGAGACTAACCAACACCAAATGTAAATGCTCCTCAAGTTCGCTTTGAACTCAAATTACGCTGGTTCATGCTCCCAAAAATATTCAACACGATCCAAACAGATAATCACAATTTGTCGGATCAATAAGGAAATCACTGATTGTAGTTCAACCCTAAAACGAACACATCTAAACTAACCCTTATAAGTAGTGTAGTTTTCTTTTTGTTACATCCAAAACTCCAAAAATGCGCCCCCCTCTTGTCTGTGTAGATAGAGAAAGAAAGATAAACCCTACAAACAGATCGCAACACTTCTCTTGTCTGTGTATGATTTTCATCCACGGCAACAACAAATTCATGGCAGAAGCAACTAGTGGTGGTTCAATAGCATCTCCACCACCAACAACAAGGTTTCGCACTATGATTTTTCCTCTCAAAATGTTAATTTTCGGTTTCTATATTAGCCTATGTCCCACTATGGTTGCTCCGATCACCAGGTGCATCTCTTCTAATGTAGTTGTTGTCTAGCAGATGCATTTAGAGAAGAATAAAGATTGTGAAACAGAAGGATTAAAACAGATATGGAATGGAAGAGGAGGAGGACTTTTAGTCTCTAACTAAAAAAAAGAACAAAATTTGAGTAATGCCAGAGGAAGATTTTATTTTATCTTAGAATATATGTAACAATTATCTGTAGGAGATCTAAACAGTTGTATTTTACTTTTGATCCATATATGATGTTTGAATAAAATTATTAATTTTCTAGTCCCACTACATAATATTTGCATCTATATTTTTTTTCTTTCAATATTGTGTATCGTCTAATCTGGATGCCACAATTCTGTTTCAGTCAGTTACCTTTAGAGAAAAAAAAATGAAGTGTTTGATGCGGCAAGTAGATGCCCAAAGAAATCAATGCTAGCCGCACCATGTGCCAAACGGCATGCCAAACCATTGGCCCTACCTCGCCAAGCCAAACGCACCTTGCCTTGGCCCTAGCCATGCTAGCCGCACCGCCAAACCATTGACCCCACCTCACCAAGCCAAACACACCTTGCCTTGGCCCTATCTATGCTAGCCGCACCATGTGCCAACGGCATGCCAAACCCGCGGCCCTATTATACCATGACGGCCTTCCCTATGCGGCTACTAAAACGAAGGTGTGCGACAATCAACGGTCTACCTTCAATCTCAGGAGCAAATCCCAGCGTCCAAGGTTACCAGACAAACGCAAGGTAACCTTTGGCCCGAAACCCTAGTTTTTCCACGCCAAACCGCGCCAAGGCATGCCATGCCAACCTAGCCGCGCCACCATGCTGGCCTTCCCTATGTGGCTACTAAAACGAAGGCGTGCGACAATCAACGGTCGCCCTTCAATCTCAGGAGCATATCCTAGACGTTCAAGGTTACCAGACTACGCAAGGTAACCTTTGTCCTGAAACCCTAGTTTAGCCACGCCAAACCGCGCCAAGGCATGCCATGCCAATGGCATGCCAACCACTAGTACAAACCTTCACATAGGCCACATTTTTTGGTTTATAGCCTTGCCACGTTTCAGATTATCTGCGTGGCTATTCGTCATAGGTATAACTATAGCCACGTTTTGTGTTACCCTGTAGCCATAGTGCACCATTTTGGTCATGGGTTTAAACGTAAACCCTTCAACTGTAGCCATAAACACCTTTTGGTCACATGTTTAAGTCTAAACCCATCACCTGTAGCCATAGGTGAGAATATGGCCACATTAAGCAATTATGTATGTGGCGAGTTTAAAGGTTGGCTTTAGTCACCACTATTAACTCATGGCGGAAAGGAATCTGATTAAGCCACTTTGATTTGTTTATGTGTCCAAAGGGTTGGGTTCATTAGACACACCTTGTGACCGAGAAAGCCATCCGCCGTGTTTTGTTGAATCTCGACTGGGTCAATGAAAAATTGCTAAAAATGGTACTCTCGAGTAGGTACTTCTGTAACATGCCCAAGTTATATTGGAGGTATGTTTGATACAAATAAAGGAGTTGATATGATTTTTCAAACAATGCTTCAGAGTTTGACATAACTGTCAGTAAAAATATACTGACTGGAAACTTATTTTTTAAACTTGTCACAATACAGAAGCATATTTATAAACAGGAGCAAGTAAAATTACACCAACCAGACTATAATTCACGCAAAAGTTGAGCTGATAACAAGCACACTTAAAATAAACATCAAGTATCTCACAGCTGTAACAAATTGTATAACAAGAGACAGTAGTGCATATTCTATGAATCTCCACACACAATCATAAACCAGCCCTTAACATAGCATTCATAGTGAAAGATACCAAGATAGGAAAGGAAGGTAGAACTATAAACATGTATCCAGTTGCAAGAAGAGTACATCAGATAGGTGTGAGCTAAAATGTACTCGAAGTGGTCTTCCATTACTGGTCTTCAAAGACCAAGACGAGCCTCCATCTAGTCTACCGATTGTTGTATCAAATGTTTACTTCTATAATTTGAGAAAGTAGACCATTCTAACATTCTTGAGATGAGAAATTTGTAAAAACAAAGCATTTGTGGAGGTAATCGAAAAGAAGCAGATCCTCTTTCGGATGATTATGAAATAAATGTCATTGAAAATAAAGCACAAGTGAAACTATAGAACAATTGCAGCTTATTTTTGCATCATTTCGGAGAGTGATTTTGAAAGAGAACCCCTTTGCAGCTACATATTCTCATGTATAAATGGTACGAACTACTCCCACACCTACAACAATTAAAAATAATTGTAAGAGTGTTGAACATCCACAAAGAAACATGGTCTTAGTTCAACCAAAAGAAGGCAGGTCAAACTCATTCAACTATACTAGTTGAAACCAAGGCAGGTCGAACCATATGAAAAAAAAAACATGGGGAAGCTATTGAAAAACACATCCATATGTACACTCGGATGAATAAACAAACAAAAAAAGAATGCAGAGACAGATCCGTGAAAAACTTTCCAGCAAACTAAAGAATACTACATTTCACATGTTTAATGCGGTTAATTTGCAATGAAAGTCTTTTCCATGGAGTATGGACATTACAACTTAAGTTGATACTATCCTCCTTGTCACCATAATCGTATAGCTATTTCTCGAACCATTTTCTTTTTAGTTACAACTTTCAATTATTACAACTTTCTCTCTTGTTTGCGAATATTGTTTCTAATGAATGACTTAAATCCATTCCTCCGTCATGATAGATTCGCAAAACATCTAACTCTAGTGATATTACTAAAGAAAGTTCTAGAGCATGCATCTACCAACGAATACAAAAAATATAGTTCATTATCCAGAGCATTAAAAAGGTACATACCTATCGTTAATAATCAAAGAATACTTGATATGGTGCCATAAACGATACATTATTGTTGAAAAATCTAGAGATCTCATAAGCAAACTACCCAAAGGTTTTAAATCGACACTTCGAAAAATATATTCACAAACATTAGCATGCGAAAATTGTATCCTAACTACATAGCAATAAATCAAAGCGCAAATAAGGGATTAGACAAAAGTAAACCCAAACACAAAAAAAACAACAACAACTGAAGTACTATACACAAGCCTAAATCGAACGTAGGCCAAAGAACGAACAACAAAGAAAGAGGCCTTCTATTTCTTCTTGGCGGGGGTTCTCTTCACTCGCCAAGTTTTTCATTACAAGATGCCCATGGCCAAAGTTTTTAGCTTGTTCCCTCTCGTTTTAGGAGTGTTGTAGTAAACGATAGAGAAGATTTCAAATTGAATGGTAACGGTTCAATCCTAAGTTCCTAAGCTGTCGACATAAACTGCGATCAACCAAATCTAAATTTCAGTTCGACACTAGTGACACATTGCTACTTGGACCATCCCCTGCCAGTGTACTCACACCAAATCCAATAATGTTCATGAAGTATGATTGAAAAATGACAAAGAAAAATAAACTACAATAGTAACAGGAGTATTATTGAGTCAAGAAAGAACCACCTTTGTTATTCTTTTCAGTTAAGCGCAATTGACTGCTCTTGTGCAAAGCTGTCCCATCCACTTATGAATAATAGCATGTGATTTTCCTGCAAGAATATATCCAATAAGTTAGTTAAATCTCCATTATCTAGAAATAACTTTCCATAGAGTATCAGTGGCGGAGCCAGGTTTTCACCGAAGGGGGGCTAAAAAAAATATCTCCATGACAATAGTTGTCCGATAACTAATAAGGATATCCGTTGCAGCTAGAGAAGGACAGTAAAAGTAAGGTGAAAGAACATTAGCCTAAACTCTCAACTACATTTTGCATACATTTTCCTTGAATTGGATATTGTCCAACAGTATATGTGAAAGAACACTGGAAGCTCTGCATTTTTTACTTTCGTGGTTGTCGAACGGGTATTCCTTTAAAAGCAACCTGCATTTCTCTAATGAATATATATTTTGGGAACCTTCATTAGTTAGACCATTAGTATTAATGAATTTACATTTCTCTTAATCCGCGGACATCCTTCGACTTCACACTTTCAAGTTCAGATGATTGGTATGGTAAGGTAAAGGACGATTGGTATTTGGTAAAGGTGTACAAAAGATACACAATGTCGAACTACATAATAAAGTTAGTGGAGAACTTGATTTTGACTTAGACTTTGTGAACTAAATTTGACTTAGTGGCCTAAATTTTTGGACCATGGTGGGCTAAAACAAAAATTGTTCAGGTTAGTGCGTAATTTAGCTACCTAAGTGAAGTTTTCCAAGATTTACGAGGGGCTACAACCAGGTTTATCCAACCTTTGTCTCCGCCCCTGTAGAGTATCAACTAACACCAGAGAAGAACAGAAGAGAAGCTCCAGTTCAAATTTAACCTTCCAAAGAGTTGCCTCGATTCAATTTCTAACACAGAAGGGACATATTATTATCTAATATATTCAATCAACATGATTCATATCACATGTAAACTCAGATTACAACTAAACTATCTAGCTAATAGCTATCACTAAAAACTGTATATTCTTCCTCATCATCATTATATTTTTATTACTGGTTTCAAAGATATTTGCTAAGAGCCTAAGAGTCATTCTTTTTTGGGCTTTTTGGCTAATTCTATTAGATGATTCAATGAAATTAAGTTAACGTATTCAGAAAAATATATATTACTTCCTAGGTTCATTTTATATACAGCGCAGGTTACGTGAGAGACAATCAGTCAAAAGTCATATGATAAATCAGATAGAAAATTCAAGAGTCGATAAAGTTTATAAAATTGGTGGATCGTGGCTATTGAATTACACGGAACCAGAAAAACATTCTTTGTAGATCACAGTTCACATGCTCAGTATGAGGAAATCACATTGATGTTAAAAACCGTGCGTCTGAAATGCAAGTCAAAGACGAATATTTCCAAAATTATACTTGATACTACCAAGGTGGAATTGCATTACTTCTTTTTGAGAAACAAAGATTGTCGCCCATCAAACAAAGAAAATGAAGGAAGATGGTAAACTAATGTCGCATGGGTCTTCTAACTAGTCACCGTTTTTACATCAAAAGAATATTAAAGCAATCATATTTATATGTTAGTTTAAGACTTGCAGGGAAACATATGATTTAGGGAGTTAGAGGTAAGGCTGTTCTTTGAGCACTCAAGCCCAATTCTAGTGCTAAAATTAGAAGAAGAATGCAAAGTGTATAATAATTGGTTCCAAGTATCGGGTAGTCTAGGTAGACATCAAAGAAAGTATCGTCATGTAATAATCATGAGGTTATCAAACGAAATGGTAAGCTGGTATGCGAGATGACTCAAAGAATAAGGGTGCTAATCTTTGTTGAGCTTATGAGTATGTCAGACATCTTGGCTGTTCCCGGATGAATAGTTTATGAGCTTCTAATACAGCGCTACAAAATAATCAACTTTTTAACAGGATTTTGCAGAGAAATTGATTGAAATCGAATACAGTTGTAAATCAAAAACCAAACAGAAATTTACCTTTTTTCCCCGAATTTTGGTTGAATCTAATTGATTTTCATCAATCTCTTCAACTTTTCTTTCTTTAATTTTAGTCCCTGCAGATAAAATATACATTAATCAACAAATATTGAAGATTCAAATGTTGTTGAATTTAAAAATTAAGAATCACTCTTACACAGTTGATAATGAAGATTCATAATGGTGATTCGAAAGAAGAGAGAAATCTAGAGCGAGAGAGGAAATTTTCGCGCGTAAAAGGGGTTTTAGGTTAGGTTTGGTGTTTTTACGTAGTTGTTAACGAAAAGGGGACTGTTTCCGGTTTCTGGAAACAATAAGGGACTGTGTCGCTGGTGTGATAGTGCACGTGTACCAGCTTGGTGCATTTGAGAAAGGACAATTTCATTATTAAAAAATATAAAAAATTATAAACTAAATTAAGAAAATAAATTTGATTTTTTTATATAATTTTTTATTAAAAAGAAAAACCAAAAAAAAATATTTAAAATAATAATTTAAGAAAATAAATATGAAGGTGTTCTAGAAAGTGTTAACTACACCTTCGGAAGCACATCCACGTCATATTTTCTCTTTTAACAATTATATATATTTTTTAAATTAAAAATTCATTTAAGAAAATAAATTTGATTTTTTTTATTTAACTTTTCTGGTCGAGTGAACTAGATAGAAATACACACATAGTGAGTATAATCACCTATAATGACTATGATCTGGTGATTTTTTAGTAGAATTTTTCATTTTGATCATGTAACTAACTTATGACGCAAATCGCATGAATTCGAAAGGATGAAGTTTCAGTTTCTTCAATTTTACTCGAACTCGTTCCCACTCGAGTAAATTTTTAATTAAAGTGTCGAGTACTCTTAATTATGTAACTAAATTGTGATGCAAATCGCCTGAAGTCGAAAGGATAAAGTTTCAGTTTCTTCAATTACACTCGAACTCGCTCCAACTCGAGCAAATTTTCAATTGACTAAATTTTGACCCAAATTGCCCGAATTCGAAATGATGAAGTTCCAGTTTCTTCAGTTTTACTCGAACTCGTTCCAACTCGATCAAATTTTCAATTGAAGTGTCGAGTCTTGATCATGTAACTAAATTTTGACCCAAAATCGCTTGAATTCGAAAGGATGAAGTTCCAGTTTCTTCAGGTTTTACTCGAACTCGTTCTAACTCGATCAAATTTTCAATTGAAGTGTCGAGTCTTGATCATGTAACTAAATTTTGACCCAAATCGCCAGAATTCGAAAGGATGAAGTTCCAATTTCTTTAATTTTACTCAAACTCGTTCCAACTCGATCAAATTTGCAATTGAAGTGTCGAATCTTGATCATGTAACTAAATTTGACGCAAATCGCCTGAAAATAAAAGGATGAAGTTTCAGTTGCTTCAATTTTACTCGAACTCGTTCCAACTCGAGCAAATTTTCAATTAAAGTGTCGAGTCTTGATTATGTAACCAAATTTTGACGCAAGTTTCAGTTTCTTCAATTTTACTCAAACTCGTTCCAACTCGAGCAAATTTTCAATTGAAATGTCGAGTCTTGATCATGTAACTAAATTTTGACCCAAATCTGAATTCAAAAGGATGAAGTTCTAGTTTCTTCAGTTTTACTCGTACTCGTTCCAACTCGATCAAATTTTCAATTGAAGTGTCGAGTCTTGATCATGTAACTAATTAAATTCTGACCCAAATCGCCTGAATTCGAAAGGATAAAGTTCCAATTTCCTCAGTTTTACTCGAACTCGTTCCAACTCGATCAACTTTTCAATTGAAGTGTCGATCTTGATCATGTAACTAAATTTTGATGCAAATCGCCTGAAGTCGAAAGGATGAAGTTTCAGTTTCTTCACTTTTACTCGAACTCGTTCCAACCCGAGCGAATTTTCAATCAAAGTGTCGAGACTTGATTATGTAACCAAATTTTGACGCAAACCGCCTGAAATCAAAAGGATGAAGTTTCATTTTCTTCAATTTTACTCGAACTCGTTCCAACTCGAGCAAATTTTCATCATAAATACTCAATTTATTATCAATTTATTACAATTGAAGTGACGAGTTTTCATTATTATCAGATTAATAATGAAAGTATGTGCAAAGCTCGAAAATTACCCCAACAACAGAAAAATGCCATGTAACTAAAAACTATTTTGATTGTGAACCATAATTCAAAACTTAAACTTATAATCAAAATTTTAATACGAATTCTGCTATTTTGACTACCGACAACATCTTACTGCAATTCCACTATAAAATATTCCGTAACCAAAGACCGATTTGATTGTGAGCGAGACCAGGAATTATCCCAACGACTACAAAATATTATATAACTCTAATTTTAATTAAATTTGTATGGCGATATAATTTATTATACTCACAAAATAATTTGACCAAAAATATCGTTACATTTTTTTACAATCTTGGTATAGGGGCGGCATGGTTTAGTAGAGGGGCGGCACTGTGATAGTAATGTCCCTTTAGTTGGTTAGGGGATGTCCTAAAGGGGATGTAAATTGACTAGATTACCCTTTTCACCTTAAATCAACCAAAATCAAATCATTTTTTTTTTAAACCTAATGAATCAGAAAAAATCAAATCAGTTTTTTTTTCCAATTTCTCCTTCATCTTCTCTTCTCCTCTATCAACCGTAATCTCCATTAAAACTGAAAATTTCATCGTCTTCGATTAATCGGCGATTTGAAAAATGTTTGGAAAAACCCAGTTAGGGTTTAGTTTATCGTGTTGGATTTAAGTTAATTTTGTATCAAAAATGAGGGTTTTGTATGAAAATTGAAATTGAAATTTTTGGGTTTATGCGAGTTATGGTTGATTTTAACACAATTACGAACCGTAATTGGATATTTTGATGTTAATACGGTTGGTAATAGTTCAATTTCCAACCGTATGTTCTTATATCTAAGAATTTTCTTCAGTTACGGTTGGTAACTATTTTAGTTTCTGAACAGTAACTTTTCGATTCTGATTGGTATCGAGCATTTAATTACCAAGAATGAATTGAGTTACGATTGGTATCGAAACATTTAGTTACCAACCGTAATGGCGATTTTACGATTGGGTTTTCTTCAAATTTAACCGATTACGGTTGGTAGTTCATCTTTACGAACCGTAACTTCGATTTCTGGTTGGTTATGAGCAAAATTCCAACAAGTAATTAGCTCAGTAAATGTAAATAAATTGAATTTTTTACGTACTTTAGATAACTTTGAGCAACAAAAAGCTAGTTGGGACTAATTTAGAAGTATATCCGGTCATTTTCAGGTCTGGTTCTTCATTTTATTGGTTAATTTCTTCAATTGATTGAGATTGACCTTCTCCTCTAATTTTTTTTTAACTCTAAAAATCTGATTTTGGTTTTGATTTTGAGTTAATATAAGTGAAATTAATCATTAACACTAAACTTGATTATCATCACTAAACTAGGTTATCAATAATGAGGGTTAATTTGTCATTTCCAGTTTTTTTTTAATAAGGGACAACTTGAATGATCATGTAATGACCCTTTTTGTCCTATTAAAATGCCGGCCCTCTACTAAATCATGCCGCCCCTATACCAAGATTGTTTTTTAATTGGTGTCGGTCAACCCTAGTCAAAGATGCTTAAATTTTTTTTTTTTTTGTTTTTTTTTTTTGCTATTGAGTCGTGGACTTATGGCTTGTAGGCCCACTGAAATAAAGAAAAAAGGAAACAAAAGATGTAAAGAAGAGGATCTAGCGTATCTTCATCCCTATCTCTATTCATCCCTATCTCTATCTTTAGGTAAAAATTTCTTCAGAATCTGATATTTTGGCAGAAAATTAGGGGTTATTCTAGCGTATCTTCCTATATTCATCCCTATCTCTATCTTCGGTAAAAAAAAATCTTGAAATCGATATGTTGGAGAAAATTAGGGGTTATTCGAGAGAAGATTTGGTCTGCAATTTTGGAAATGTTTCAGCATCGCCGTAGGATGAAAATCTGATGTAAACAAGAATATCTTGACAAGGAATAGAAGAAGAACATAATCTCGGTCAATTTTTTTTTTTTCGATTTGAACCCTAACAATTCAATTTGGTCGGGATGAAATCTAAAGAAAATTCTTTTGGGCGGGATTATTTCTGCTTGGTGTTTTGGAATAACTATAAGTTCAACCCTAAACTCAATTCAGAGATGTGAAGAATTATATCTGGTTCGGGTATTATCGGTTCGAGATCAAAGTCATCCAAGGTATTTTTTTTTTATTCTTATGATTTTTGATAGGAAAGATGCCTAAGTTCATATTCTTTGATTGAATCTGAACTTGGGTTAAATAGGATTCATGATCTATTGCCTGTGGAGAATGGGTTCAATCTAAAACCTTCCATATTGTTCATTTAGAGGTTGATATCTCTGTATGATTTTTACTAGATATTTCATTTCTTATTTCAAATGCTAAGATGCCATGTTGCGTTCATACTTGCATATGCTTTTTTTATCTCAGGCTCTCCTATATTTTGTGGGTTCTGTAACAATGTAGCATTATTATCTCTTTCAATTTTAAATTTGCTCTAGGTCTAAGTTTACTATATGGGTTTCGTCGCATACCCTGTTTCAAATCAAGTGGTTCTTTTCAATATAAGGCCTGGCCTCATTGTGATTACATGAGTAATGTAGTATCCTAAGGAAATGTATGATTATCTTTTTATTTGTTTCTGATCTTTGTAATTGAAACTGAACTTGGGTACAATCTTATGATGCATGGGTTTCAAATCAGACCATCATTGAATGAATTCATAACCTACCTGATGGTGGTGAATTTTGTGGGTTGCATTTTATCATTTGTGCTTTGATGCTTAGCCTAACATCTCCAGAAGCATTGTTACTTTAATCCCTAGGCAATTAGTAAGTTGTACTACAATGGATTGTGGTGATGCTTTTGAATTTCTCTCAGCTAATTTAATTCGTAGGGCTTCATTCTCAGACTCATGCTTTCTGGTTTCTTTGATCTAAAAAACTCAAGCTTCCTCCTTTGAATATTTTATTTTGATTATATTTGTCAACTTTATTGAAGTTATGAATTGGAGATAAATACCATCATACTAGAGAAGTTAATATAGAATGAACATGAAAAGCGATTTTGTTCCATGGAATTGTTTAGTGGTCAAGTTGCTTATTTTGTCCTTAGCACTTAATACCCTATCGAGATGGTTATTCTTGTGTTTTATCGATTTGTGTTTGCAAGGTAAACTATCCTTGTTCCCATAGCCTAATGTCTCTAGAAGCAGTGTTTCCTTAATCCCCAGGCGAAGAGTAAGTGGTACTAAAACAGAATTGAACTTAGGTTACATGGGATTTTTATAGTTTAGTAATAATATAATCCTAAGCTTGTCTCTAGCTTAGGTTATATGGGATTGTTATAGTTTAATAATAATTAGTTTTGACTTTTGATTGAAAATAAGTTGTGTTTCAATTCAGACCATCTTTGATTGAATCATATATGTATATGCAGTTTCTGATATGTCTACACACGAGATTTCGAGTTGGGAGCCAGAGTATGATGATGATAAGTATGCGACAATGAGACCGCAGCCATGGAGGCTCAAGCCTTGCGAGAATGTAGGAGAGTCGAGAGGATAAAGACGAGCGATGGTAGTGGCACCGATTCCGGTGGTGATAATTGTTGGAAAAATTAGTAAGTCCGGTTTCTTATCAAAAATTAGTATTATTTCCATATGATGATGTCTCGTTAGCTTGTATGCTTAATTAAGAGTGCATCTAACGATATGAAGGATACACTAATGTTTGGCTTGTGTATTTGATAATTAATAGATTAAAGAAAAAAAAGAGATTCGTGAAGATGAAAATCTTTCACGGTCTTTATGTGGAGGAAGGCACATCAAAACAAAAATGGAGAATACGATGGCGATGATGTTAGGAAAAGGCGACCTGACTTGTAACACTAACCGAAACTACCTAGCTATTTGTTCGTGCTTGAGTAAATGTGCAAATAAGTTTGTTTTAATTGATTAACACTTTTAATCCCTAATTTTTGTGCGGGAGGAGTTTGATAAAAATTTGGAAGTGGAAGATGGAGCTTTGTAAAAAACCAGGCAGAGCTTGGCCTACGAGTTTGTGATCTTTATTCCTTAATTTAGTCTACTGTTATAACAAATATGTGGAACCATGTACATGCTTGTGTAGCTTTGTCTTCAGCTCAGAACATCCTCGACTCAACTGAATGTTATGTCATGTAATGTAGCTTAATGCTATAACGATGTGTTGTGTGATACCTGGGTACAATTACTTATTTTTCTGCATTCTAGCTTTGGCTTGAAACCAACACTAGCAAATATGAGATAACCGTATTTTGTCTCCTTTGCACATATTTTCCCACAATTCGCACATGAGCATGTAACTGTTAGCATAATACTATTTATATTACTATTTATATGTTTTGAGGCAGTTAACGGAGAACATTTAAGTTATTACCTTATGCATCCTGAGCATATAACTGTTAGCATGGTTTGTTCCCTTAATTATACATCCACTTGCTTGCTGCAGAGCCAGCCACTTTCAGACCCTGATGAACATGATGCTGACTCAAACACTAAGAAGAGAAAGAACAAGAAACCTTGAGATACAAAGAGTGGGGAACTGAAGTATCGGAGATCAATGAAAAGACTCAAGACTATGACCCTAATTATTAAGCGAAATAGTCGAGGACCTGTAGAATTTGGATGTTTAAACTTGTAAATCTCCCTTTGAAATTTTGTTATCTTAAGGTTATTGCACGATTGATCAGATATTGAGACGTTTATCATATGGTTAATAAAAATTATTTTGGTTCAATTCTAATTGCAGTGTGGTTAATTATTATGGATGGTTATTAAGGTGAGTTTTGCTACACATGATAGAAAGAAGTGGCCAATAGGTCCCTGAAGTCTCTCGATATAGTGGCCAATACTGGGGTTGAATATAAAATACGACCACCATTTAGATTTTAAACCATGGCCAAAGAATAAATTGAGTAATGAAAATTGCAATTTTCGAGTGGCTAAAAGCTAATATTTGCCACATTGAATACGTTTTGTGTCATTTTATAAAGTTTATTGCCATGGTTTGGCGTAGCCTCTGTGTCCGAAAGGTGAACAACAGCTACATTGAAAACATTTGATGTGTTTTTGGAAAGTTTTTAGCCACGGTGCTACAAATTCTTAGTGGCCATAACTTATTAATTTGTCATGTAAAATATTCATCACGTGTCCAGAAATATGGATGGCCATGGTACTATAGATTAAACATGACTACAAGTCATGTATTGGCCATGTTAAATTATTTTCCGTGTGTCCAAATGATAGAGATGGCCATGGTTAAGAAAAATTAGTGTGGCTCTAAGGTAACTGCAACTCATGAATTGGCCATGATAAAATAAATTTTGCGTGTCCAATTGACGACAAAGGCCACGGATAAAATAAAATTCACGTGACTTTAAGGTAAACTTTAGTCACATATAATCAAATTGTGTGTCTATAAGGATCCTATGGCCATGGTGATAGTGAAAATGCTTAACTACAAAAAAAAATAATGAGTATCATATAGACACGGTTTTAGAGTTATGGCCATGGTAAATCATATTTTATAGCCACTCAAAGTTCATGTAGCCATAAACGTACCTCTTTGTCACGGCACCTGATGCCACATTTTTGGAGTGAAAAAAATCCATGACCAAAAGCCTATGGACACGGTGATTAAGTGTGGCCAATGTGAAGATTTGTACTAGTGAACCTAGCCGCGCCACCATGCTGGCCTTCCCTAAGGGGCTACTAAAACGAAGGCGTGCGACAATCAACGGTCGCCCTTCAATCTCAGGAGCATATCCTAGCCGTTCAAGGTTACCAGACAACGCAAGGTAACCTTTGTCCCGAAACCCTAGTTTGGCCACGCCAAACCGCGGCAAGACATGCCATGCCAATGGCATGCCAACCTAGACGCGCCACCATGCTGGCCTTCCCTAAGCGGCTACTAAAACAAAGGCGTGCGATAATAAATGGTCGCCCTTCAATCTCAGGAGAAAATCCTAGCCTTCCAAGGTTACCAGACTACGCAAGTGTTGATGGTGGTTTTTAGACAAAGGGTAAAATCGTAAAACCTCAAATAACCTAATGTCACCAGTGACACATTTATTAGAACATTTAATGCGTGTAGTCAGTAATTAATAGGGGGTATTTTTTCAAATCAGGGTTACAACGAACAAAACCCTAATTCACCTCTCGTGCCAATGGCAAACCATGCCGACCACACCTAGCCCGAGCTAGCCGCATCTCTATGCCAATGGCAAATCATGCCAGCCATACCAAACGGCGAAGCATGCCAACCATGCTAGCCGCACCTCCGTGCCAATGGCAAATCATGCCACCACACCTAGCCCGAGCTAGCCGCATCTCTATGCCAATGGCAAATCATGCCCGACCATACCAACGCGCCAAAGCATGCCAACCATGCTAGCCGCACCTCCGTGCTAATGGAAAATCATGCCAGCCACACCTAGCCCGAGCTAGCCGCATCTCTATGCCAATGGCAAATCATGCTAGCCATACCAAACGCGCCGAAGCATGCCAACCATGCTAGCCGCACCTCCGTGCCAATGGAAAATCATGCCAGCCACACCTAGCCCGAGCTAGCCGCGCCATGCCAAACACCCTTACCCTGGCCCTAGCCGCGCCATGCCAAAGTAGCTCCCGCGCCTAGGCTTGCAAACCATGCAACCTAGGACAAATTGGCCACGCATGCCATTGGCACATGCCAACATGCGTCCTTTGGTAGCTTTTCCTACCAAGGCCACGGCCCTAACTTGGCCACGCATGCCATTGGCACATGCCAACATGCGTCACTGGTAGCTTTTCCTACCAAGGCCACGGCCCTAACGGCCACGCATGCCATTGGCACATGCCAACATGCGTCACTGGTAGCTTTTCCAACCAAGGCCACGGGCCCTAACTGGCCACGCATGCCATTGGCACATGCCAACATGCGTCCACCGGTAGCTTTTCCTACCAAGGCCACGGCCCAAACGGCCACGCATGCCATTGGCACATGCCAACATGCGTCACTGGTAGCTTTTCCTACCAAGGCCATGGCCCTAACGGCCACGCATTCCATTGGCACATGCCAACACGCTCGCTGGTAGATTTCCCTACCAAGGCCACGGCCCTAACGGCCACGCATGCCATTGGCACATGCCAACACGCTCGCTAGTAGCTTTTCCTACCAATGTTACTACCCTAAACGGCCGCGCATGCTATTGGCACATGCCAACACGCTCGCTGGTAGCCTTCATCGCCTAGCCGTGCCCCTTATGCACGCCATTAGCAAGCTGTGCAACTTAGGCCAACTTGGCCGTACGCGCCATTGGCGCATGCCAAAACCCACCCTGGTAGCCTAACTCGCAAACCATGCAACCTACCACCAAGGCATTCCGCACATGCCATTGGCACATGCCACACACGCCACTAGCAGCTCTGGCATTGCCACCTACACTCAACGTACAACCTACCACCAAGGTGTTCCACATGCCATTGGCACATTCCACGCCACGCCACTAGCAGCTCCGGCATTGTCACTTGCACTCGAAGTACAACCATGACAAGGGCATTCGCACATGCCAATGGCACATGCCACACAGCGCTACGGCGCCACTTGCACTCAAGGTGCAACCAACACTCGAGATATCAACACAAGTAGGGATGCTTTCTAGGGTTTTGGTTTGGCGGTCACAGCATGCAGCGTACACTACGCTCACATTAAGAAAGCGTGAATAGGAATAAAGCGGTCAAATAAAAGAGGAAATAATGGTGAAAACGTTTTCACCCATTAACACCATGCGGTTACCACCTCCTCCCATTATTTCACCCTTTACTCTCTCCCTTCATGAGGCCAGGGTACGTTTCAATCTCGACTTGTATGAATAGGTCTTACATAAGCTTTGCAAGTCTCGGTTAGGAGAAAAATACAACACTCTCAGAAAAGGCAACTTTGCAAGCTCTCCAAAAGCTTTCATCCCTTGCAAGCTTCCTAAGCTTTCACTTTCTGATACAAGTCGAGACACTACTCTCCCAGAATTATTCTGGTCTCAAAACCTTTCTTTGCTTCCCTCCCCAAATCAACCCTTCTCCTCCACTTTGTGACCGAAGCAAGTCTGGAATGACCATTTCTTCGTTTACGCCGGTGTTTATGGGTAAAAATCGTTTCTGCTGATTTCGATAATTTCGGTGGGTGAGTGAGAAACTGATTCAAACCTTAAACAAATGTGCTGCACGTGAGCACTTTATAGGTTCGAGAGATCGATCTGTACAAGTCCGGCCTAAACCAAGAAATGGCCGTTCCAGACTTGCTTCGGTCACAAAGTGGAGGAGAAGGGTTGATTTGGGGAGGGAAGCAAAGAAAGGTGTTGAGGAGAGTAGTATCTCGACTTGTATCAAAAAGTGAAAGCTTAGGAAGCTTGCAAGAGATGGAAGCTTTTAAGAGAGCTTGCAAAGTTGCCTTTCTGAGAGTGTAAGTGTAGTATATTTATCCTGACCGAGACACGTTGTCCGGGTGGAAATAGGTAAGACCTATTTATACAAGTCGAGATTGAAACGTACCTCGGCCTCATGAAGGAAGAGAGTAAAGGGTGAAATAATGGGAGGAGGTGGTAAACGCATGGTTTAATGGGCGAAAACGTTTTCACCATTATTTCCTCTTTTATTTGACCGCTTTATTCCTTTTCACGCTTTCTTAATGTGAGCGTAGTGTACGCTGCATGCTGTGACCGCAAAACCAAAACCCTAAAAAGCATCCCCCGGTTTGTGTCGATGTCTCGAGTGTTGCTTGCATCTTGAGTGCAAGTGGCGCTGCTAGTGGCGCGTGTGGCATGTGCCAATGGCATGTGCGGAATGCCTTGGTGGTAAGTTTCACGGTTTGCAAGTTAGGTTACCAGCGTGTGGGTTTGGCATGTGCCAATGGCATGTGCGGAATGCCTTGGTGGTAGGTTGCACGGTTTGCAAGTTGGGCTACCAGCGTGTGTGTTTGGCATGTGCCAATGGCATGTGCGGAATGCCTTGGTGGTAGGTTGCACGGTTTTCAAGTTAGGCTACCGGCGTGTGTGTTTGGCATGTGCGGCCATGTTGACCTAGTTGCAAGTCTTGCAAACCTAGGGGCGCTATGTTTAGCGTGGGCCAAAGGCATAGAGGCTTGGGAGTATGGCTTGCGACACGTGTTGGCATGTGCCAATGGCACGTGCGGCCATGTTGACCTAGTTGCAAGTCTTGCAAGCCTAGGGCGCGATAGCGGCTTGGAAATATGGCTTGCGGCACGTGTTGGCATGTGCCAATGGCACGTGCGGCCATGTTGACCTAGTTGCAAGTCTTGCAAACCTGGGGCGCTATGTTTGGCGTGGGCCAAAGGCATAGCGGCTTGGAAGTATGGCTCGCGACACGTGTTGGCATGTGTCAATGGCACGTGCGGCCATGTTGACCTAGTTGCAAGTCTTGCAAGCCTAGGCGCGATAGCGGCTTGGAAATATGGCTTGCGGCACGTGTTGGCATGTGCCAATGGCACGTGCGGCCATGTTGACCTAGTGCAAGTCTTGCAAGCCTAGGGCGCGATAGCGGCTTGGAAATATGGCTTGCGGCACATGTTGGCATGTGCCAATGGCACGTGCGGCCATGTTGACCTAGTTGCAAGTCTTGCAAGCCTAGGGCGCGATATCCAGCGTGGGCCAAAGGCATAGCGGCTTGGAAGTATGGCTTGCGGCACGTGTTGGCATGTGCCAATGGCACGTGCGGCCATGTTGACCTAGTTGCAAGTTTTGCAAGCCTAGGGCGCTATGTTTGGCGTGGGCCAAAGGAATAGCGGCTTGGAAGTATGGCTCGCGACACGTGTTGGCATGTGTCAATGGCACGTGCGACCATGTTGACCTAGTTGCAAGTCTTGCAAGCCTAGGGCGCGATAGCGGCTTGGAAATATGGCTTGCGGCACGTGTTAGCATGTGCCAATGGCACGTGCGGCCACGTTGACCTAGTTGCAAGTCTTGCAAGCCTAGGTCAATATGGCTTGCGGCACGTGTTGGCATGTGCCAATGGCACGTGCGGCCATGTTGACCTAGTTGCAAGTCTTGCAAGCCTAGGGCGCGATGTTTGGCGTGGGCCAAAGGCATAGCGGCTTGGAAGTATAGCTTGCGGCACGTGTTGGCATGTGCCAATGGCACGTGCGGCCATGTTGACCTAGTTGCAAGTCTTGCAAGCCTAGGGCGCGATAAGCGGCTTGGAAATATGGCTTGCGGCACGTGTTGGCATGTGCCAATGGCACGTGCGGCCATGTTGACCTAGTTGCAAGTCTTGCAAGCCTAGGGCGCGATGTTTGGCGTGGGCCAAAGGCATAGCGGCTTGGAGATTTGGCATTGTTGCCATGGTGCGCAGGGTGCGGCTTGGTTTGGCATTGCTTCCATGGTGCGCAGTATGCGGCTTGGTTTGGTATTGCTGCCATGGTGCGCGAAGATGCGGCTTGGTTTGGCATTGTTGCCATGGTGCGCGAGGAGGTGCGGCTTGGTTTGGCATTGTTACCATGGTGCGCGGGGGTGCGGCTTGATTTGGCATTGTTGCCATAGTCACCTTGATATGCGGCTTGGTTTGGCATTGTTTCCATGGTGCGCGAGGTGCGGCTTGGTTTGGCATTGTTGCCATGGTGCGCGAAAGATGCGGCTTGATTTGGCATTCTTTGCCATGGTGCGCAGATGCGGCTTGGTTTGGCATTGTTGCCATGGTGCGGGGTGCGGCTTGGTTTGGCATTGTTGCCATGGTGCGTAGTATGCGGCTTGGTTTGGCATTGTTGCCATGGTGCGCAGTATGCGGCTTGGTTTGGCATTGTTGCCACGGTGCGCAGGGTGCGGCTTAGTTTTGGAATTAGGGTTCTGTGTTGAAGACCCTAATCTGGTATTTTGAAAAAATACCCCTATTAATTATTTACACCTGAGTTAAATGCTCTTATTTAATGTGTTGCGGGTAACACTAGGTCATGGGGTTTTACGATTTTACCCCTTGTCTAAAAACAATTATCAACATTAAGTCCCCTGCTTAGCTCGGAACAGGGGGCTTTGTTTCGAGTAAGCATAAGATGGTGACAAACTATTAACAGCAAACCGTAAAGAAAATTGAAAGGAGGCTCGTCTGACCTTTTATAAATAGGATTTGGAATCCTTGCCTCTGGTCGTTTTGCACAAGTCAGGAGGCTGGCACAATTGGTGGGCCCGATGCAGCTTAGGCGACGTTAGGAAATTGGTGTGAGTTGGGAAACCGAGTGGGCTGGCTGGCGGGACCGGCGCAAAGTGTAGAAGTCTTGCGTACTTGCAGGCGTGACTTGTGTAAATAAGGAGGGAGTAGGCGTTTCTTCGGATAGCAAAGTTTCCTTATTTTGCTTTACTTCACGTGCGGCTTCAATTAGGGCATTGTTCATGCTAAAATCTGAAAGCGTTATGTCCCTCATTGCTTCCTTTCCTTTTTAGAATCCCGTATTTATACCCAATGCAAACGCATCATATTCCTTGTTTGAGAAAAGATTCTTCTTGTTGGATTTCTCTCTTTGTCATGTCGCGCAGATTCGAGTCATCTTCTAACCGGTCGGAGTTCTCCGGATAAGGGCGCGAGGTCGATTCTTGCATGAGCGTCCCAACAAATGTTATTCGGGTTAAGAAAATCATACCGGTATGTTTTCTTCTTCTTTTGGATTGACACACACTTTAATGCTTGTTGTGTAAATGGGAAAATTTCCTTGTGCACGAGATATCATGTTGGAGCATGCGTCTTTGTTATCGACGAGGATGACCTAGTTGTTCCTCTTCCTTCAGGTCCGACCTTGTTGACTGCTGCGGATTTGGAGAACGCTGATTTAGGGCTCTCTTGTCATGAATACCCTTCTGCGGGTTCATCGTTTGGGACTCGTATGAGGTGTCTCTCCTCCAATTATCGGAATGTTGGTGGTTTCTTGGTGCGGAAAGAATTCGTAGACCTTTATACGAGGATATGGAAAACGTATGGCCATATTGCTACCGGGGAACGTGGTGAAGTGTTGTTCGTCCGCTTTGGTTTCCGTAGTGAACTGTCTTCTGCCAATGATTGTGGAGATGGAGAATGTGTCCATTCGTGCTGTTGCGGAGTCAGCCATCCAAAAGTGGGAGAAACTGGTGTCTACCTGAGAATCTTGGGAATTTAACGTTAGCTGGTTGCGGCACCGCCTCAATATTGTGAAGGTTGACAGGGCTGGTATTCTTGCTTTGGTGTGATTCACGCCACGAAAGCCATCTTTGGAAGAAGAGGAAATTTTGGACACAGAGTCTCGGAAGATTGAGGAGTTAACTCGAGATTTGAAAAGTAGGACCTGAGAAAGATATCATGGCCGATTGAAGATGATATTTTGTAGGGATTATAATTTACTAGATGGGCTTTTCGATTTGCATTATGAGATTCGAAGGCTCCCCTTTCTTTTTTTTTTTTTTTTTTGAAGAAAATAAAGAGAGTGCTAATCCATTGGCTTTGTATTGAAATTCGATAAGCTGGTAAGAAAGAAAGTAAAAGCGGAGAAAATGCCGAACGTTCACACTTTTGATGCGGCATGTTGCGAGGGAATGATTAGGCGTAGTACGCCTTTAGCCATTTTCCATTGATAAGCTTGTCTCTAGCTTTCCCCCATCTTCTTTGATGATCTTGTAGTAACCGCTATTATATGCTTTAGTGATTATGTACGGCCCTTCCCATTTGGGAGAAAACTTTGGTCTTTGATGCGTCTTCTTTGGATGTGTTTGGTTTGTTTTTAGCACGAGATCTCCTTCCTTGAAAACCACGGGTTTTACATGGCATTGTACTCCTGGAAATCTTGTTCCTGTATATTTGCGCATGTTCCTCTGCACGGGATCTTTTGGAGTCTAGAGTATCCGATTCGCAAGTCGGCATTGAGTGATTCGGCTTCGTTCCCAGGGTCCGCTCGCCGGGCAATTCAGCGGATGGGATCTTGATTTCTGCTAGGGAGGATTGCGTCTGTACCGTAGACGAGGGAGTAAGGAGACACGCAGGTGGAGCTTCTAGGAGATGTTCAGGACGCCGGAGAGCCATTGGAAATTGCTCATGCCAGGTTCCGGGGATTGTCATGTCTTGTCACAGGTGAGGATTCGGATCGAGTCTTGTTGGTACTTTCGGCTTGCCCATTTCCACGAGGATAATAGATGGTAGAGAAGACTTGTTTGATTAGTACCTCTCAAGTAGTTCCTGTACTTGCTTGTTAGCGAAAGGTGTCCGGGTTGTCGGTGATGATGTGTTTAGGTACGCCAAAATGGCGAGATGATGTGCTCCTTGATGAATGCCGCGATTGTGGATCCGGTGGTTCCTTTCGGTGGGGACGGGCTCAACCCACTGGTAAAGTACTCGGTCGCGGTTATTATGTACTCATGCCGTTTTGAGGATGGGGGTTGATCTTCCGATGATGTCGAGTCCCGACTATAAAAGGGCCACGGCTACTTATTGCGTGCAAGGGTGTTGGAGGCGTGTGGATCGGGTTTCCATGAATCTGGCATTCTCGGCATTTACGAACGAAGGTAGCCGCGTCGTCTTCCATGGTCGGCCCAGTAGTACCTCTCGTGTATCTGCAGGAATAATTCTGTTTTCCTTGGTGTTCGCCTTCGTGCATTTATCTTAACATAACTGGGACCTCTGTGTCATCCAAACACCTTAGTATACCTCCCCCCCGAAACTCTTGCGATATAAAACCCCATCATGGAACACGAACCTTTTGGACTTGTCTTAGTTTGGACGCATCCTCTTTGTTAGTAGGAAGAATGCCATCGCGAAGGAAAGTGATGTACGGCTCATGATCCCAGTATGGCTGATGTTGAGGATTCCCGGTGACATGGGGGCGCCTGGCAATTTGGACACGCTTTTTGGAACAATCGGAATTGGGTTTCCATCTCGGCCGGTAGTATCCAAGTCGTTGTAAACGACGGTAGAGGGTTACCACCGATGTTATCCCACAGAGACTTCCGGCATGAATACGTTCAAGCCGGCCTGCTTTGTGCTTCCTATTTCCAGAGACACCTTGACGAGAGATCCACTGGATTTCGGCGATACGTAAAACCTTGAAGCACAAAGAAATTCCGCAAGGTCTTGAGGTCGACCTTCCCTTGAAAGAGTGAGTTGTTGAGTTCTTGAATGATAGGAGTTCTCCAGTCATCATCTTCGGCTTTCTCAGGTTGTGAAAGCCACGTTGAAGCTATCGTTCGCCGTTTTACTGTCAGGGTTTCCTCAGTTCCTTCAAACCGCATCTTCGAGGCTAGTGTAGCTAAGCAGTCGGCATGCTTGTTCTGCTACTGGTGACATGTGTGATGGTTGCTTGACAAAATAATTGAGTAGTTTTGTGCTTATACTGTATGGTGCCGGTGTTAGTTCCTTCAATACATAGATCCCGTTTACTGGTTGATGAGTAATTTGGAATCTCCTCTTATCTCAACCGCGTGGCCCCGACTTGTTTGGCTAGTGATAGTCCGATGAGGAAAGCTTCGTACTCGGGTGAGTTATTGGTGCACGGAAAGTCTAACTTGAAAGAGTGCGAGAAGACTTCTCAAAGGGGGAGATACTAGTACAACACTCGCTCCTCCGGTATTAGTCTTTGGGGGTGGAAGAGCGTCGAAGAAACAGTAGCCACGTTTCTTCTTTGACTAAAAAGATATCCGGAAGATCTCCGGGAGATCTTCTCGTAGTCTCCGCAGTATCTTCCCACAGGAATGCCGCTAACAGTCCCATGACTTGTCCCTTTATGGCCCTGGGGGAGACGCACGTTATGTCGAACTCGACAGTGCAGAGCCATTTAGATGGACTCCTATCGAGCATATTTCGAGAGGAGAAACTTTCAGGGTGCGATTTGGATACTAGCACCACTTTATTGGAGAGGAGGTAGTGCACGACCTACGGATGGAATAAATCGGTGCTAAACATGCCTTTTCCGCCTTGGGGTATCTGAGTTCAGCGTCTCTCAACGTTCGACTGAAATAGTATATGGGGTATTCCATTCCTTTGTCGTCCTCTTGTGCGAGGAGAGCTCCAACGGCAGTATCGCTAAAAGGCTGTGTAGAGAGATAGTGGTTTCCCTCGCATAGGAGGCTTCATGATGGTGGAGAGGACAAGATTTCTGGATCTTAAGTACGCTTTCTTTGAGGCGTAGCCCATGCGAAATTCGCTCCTTTCTTTAGCGAGAGGAGTAAACGTAGTGGTGAGTTGTGCCAGCCCCGGTATGAAGCGGCGAATGTAGTTTACCTTGCCCATGAAACTGCGGAGCTCCTTTATGGTTCGTGGTGGCGGCATCATGAGGATAGCTTGCGTTTGAGTGGATCAACTTTTATTCTGCGGCCGTCACTTGGAATCCCAAGAATTTCCCGAAGAGACACCAAAGGCGCATTTCGGAGGATTCATCTTCAACTTGTATTCGCGGCATCTTTCGAACACTTGGCGCGAGCGTTTCCGGATGATCCGCTCGAGTCTTTGATTTAACCACCACGTCATCTACGTAATCTTCGACTTTCTTGTGCATCATATCGTGGAAGATGGTAGTCATGGCGCGTTGGTAAGTAGCGCCCGGCGTTCTTGAGACCGAAAGGCATTACGGTGTAATAGAAATTTCCGAGAGGGGTACGGAAGCAGTCTTACTTGCGTCATGCTCATACATCTTTATCTGGTTGTAGCCGCTATATCCATCCATGAAAGAGAACATACCATGTCCCTTTGGTAGCATCTACCAAAGCATGTCGATGTTAGGTAGCGGAAAATCATCTTTGGGGCAAACACTTGTTCAAATCTCCGAAATCGACACAACATCCGATCGACCATTCTTCTTTTTAACGGAACGATATTGGCCAACCAAGTAGGATGATGAATAGGCCGAGGATGAATCCGGCTAGTAATTTTTGGACCTCCGCCTTGATTTGTTCTTCTACATCGTGTCTCGAATTGTCTTGGAGGTTTTGCTTGACTGGTTTGGATCCGGTATCACATGCGAGATGGTGGGTGACCAGTTTTCCATCCAAGCAGGCATTTCTTCATAAGTCCATGCGAAGACGTCCGGATATTCTTTGAGTAGGTCGACTAGCTTTGGCGTTCCGCGAGATGTGAGAGTCGAACCGATCGGAATGGGTCGCGGAAATTCCTCATTCCCTATATTGTGGTTTCGAGCTCGTCGGTGGTTAAGTCGGTCCCATCTTGTAGCTTCGAGGGCGTACTGGAACTTCCTCCCGGTTATTGTGAAGACATTCCTTCGAGGCGGAGACCGGGCCATGGTCTCTCCCCGCTAATTGCTAACAGCGGTTATAATGTGTGAGCTTCCCCTTTTTGCTTTGTCTTGCCGTAAGGGTGTACTCTCGCTTGGTGCGGGAACGGGTTACGCCCGGTGGCAAGAGACTGACGAGTCTTCCTTCTGAGGAGGTGGTGGAAGGACGGTCTCCTCTGCGGGGTATCTCCAGTTTGTCGCTATCTCGAGCGATGTCCATTTTGGTAGCAGAAAACTGTGAATCTTGGTCGCCACGCCTTTTGAACCCTCCTTCGGCCCATGTGCTTCTACGCAGTAGACTGGTGCATAGGGGGACAAAGACGCGGAAATGCGGACGACTTCTACGCAGGCATTGGTGGTATGTTGAAGGGACGATTTTGAGATTGTGCAGCCACGGCCTTCCCAGTATCATGTGGTAGTCTGGTTCTTTTCAATCACTTCAAACTTAACGCTTGATTGGATTGGCCCTAATGCCAGCTCCAAGTTGATGTAGCCGTATGTGCTAGTTTGGTTGCCCTCGAAATCCGTCATCGTAGTGGGCTGTCGTGCGATCTCATTAGGTCGCACCTTGGCAGTTTTGAGTGTCTTGAGAGTGATGACATTGGAAGATGCACCGTGTCAATGAGCGCTCTTGAAACTCTATGTTCTTGACGAGAGCCGTAACATGCAAGGCCGGTTGTGACCGTCTTCTACCATCATGTCGTCGTCGGTGAAAACAATATTGTTGGCGGATCTTAGGGGATCCTTGGAGTCCCCGTGGGTGCGGAACTAGTGATGCGTTTAGTGCTATTCGGTTGATAGCGAGAGAATGTTTTTATCCGCTGGTCCTTGGAGAGGTGCGACAATTCACATAAGTTTTCTATCAACATGGTCGCCTCTGGTCCGGCTTCGGTCGGTGGACGAAACCGTTGATTTGAGCACGCTCATTCGGGATTTTAATCCCCTGCTCTTGATCTCACGGGAGCATGGATCACTTGACCCGATACTAGATTGATGAGGAAGTCGAGTATCTTGGTAATCGCGTCCTTCATCGGGTCCATGTTTCGGCGTGGATCTCCGAACACGTATCGAGTCAACCGGTCTTGGGACCTCTCCATTGGTGGTCCGCTTTCGTAAATTGAGGAGTTATCATGACCTTGGGCGGGATCCATGTTTGTGGAGATTGCACGATGGCAAACCATGCTTGCGCTAAATTTGCGGATGGGAGCTAGAACTTGATGTTGTAACCGAAAGATCAATCCTCCCGCTGTGGTCGCCAATTGTTTATGGGTAAAAATCCTTTCTGCTGATTTCGGTAATTTCGGTGGGTGAGTGAGAAACTGATTCAAACCTTAAACAAATGTCTTTGCACGTGAGCACTTTATAGGTTCGAGAGATCGATCCTGTACAAGTCCGGCCTAAACCAAGAAATGGCCGTTCCCGGACTTGCTTCGGTCACAAAGTGGAGGAGAAGGTTTGATTTGGGGAGGGAAGCAAAGAAAGGTGTTGAGGAGAGTAGTATCTCGACTTGTATCAAAAAGTGAAAGCTTAGGAAGCTTGCAAGAGATGGAAGCTTTTAAGAGACCTTGCAAAGTTGCCTTTCTGAGAGTGTAAGTGTAGTATATTTCTCCTGACCGAGACCTGTTGTCTGGTGGAAATAGGTAAGACCTATTTATACAAGTCGAGATTGAAACGTACCCTGGCCTCATGAAGGAAAAGAGTAAAGGGTGAAATAATGGGAGGAGGTGGTAACCGCATGCTTTAATGGGCGAAAACGTTTTTCACCATTATTTCCTCTTTTATTTGACCGCTTTATTCCTTTTCACGCTTTCTTAATGTGAGCGTAGTGTACGTTGCATGCTGTGACCGCCAAACCAAAACCCTAAAGAAGCATCCCCCAGTTTGTGTCGATGTCTCGAGTGTTGGTTGCATCTTGAGTGGAAGTGGCGCTGCTAGTGGCGCGTGTGGCATGTGCCAATGGCATCTGCGGAATGCCTTGGTGGTAAGTTGCACGGTTTGCAAGTTAGGTTACCAGCGTGTAGGTTTGGCATGTGCCAATGGCATGTGAGGAATGCCTTGGTGGTAGGTTGCACGGTTTGCAAGTTAGGCTACCACCGTGTGTGTTTGGCATGTGCCAATGGCATGTGCGGAATGCCTTGGTGGTAGGTTGCACGGTTTGCAAGTTAGGCTACCAGCGTGTGTGTTTGGCATGTGCCAATGGCATGTGCCAATGGCATGTGCGGCCATGTTGACCTAGTTGCAAGTCTTGCAAACCTAGGGCGCTATGTTTGGCGTGGGCCAAAGGCATAGCGGCTTGGGAGTATGGCTTGCGACACGTGTTGGCATGTGCCAATGGCACGTGCGGCCATGTTGACCTAGTTGCAAGTCTTGCAAGCCTAGGGCGCGATATCGGCTTGGAAATATGGCTTGCGGCACGTGTTGGCATGTGCCAATGGCACGTGCGGCCATGTTGACCTAGTTGCAAGTCTTGCAAACCTAGGGCGCTATGTTTGGCGTGGGCCAAAGGCATAGCGGCTTGGAAGTATGGCTCGCGACACGTGTTGGCATGTGTCAATGGCACGTGCGGCCATGTTGACCTAGTTGCAAGTCTTGCAAGCCTAGGGCGGGATAGCGGCTTGGAAATATGGCTTGCGGCACGTGTTGGCATGTGCCTGTAGGATCATAATATCGCAACGGACAAGGTTCGCGGGATTAATAAACGACGGTGTCGCGAGGGAGTCGCAGGAAGCTAGAATAAACGACGCGATGAATAACGACAAACAAAACAATTGAAAGACATGAAACCTGGCGAGGGCTAAGAAGTGTCGCGAGAATGAATATTTGTGCATTTGCGACACTTCGCGAGACATTTCCGAAAATAAAGGATAGCTTAGCTGTCATCCATAATGTATTACCCTATATAAAGGGCTAAGTGAATCTGTTGTAGGGGGAGAGATCTTTTTGGAAGGGTTAAGCAAGTCATTAGGTGAGAGAAAGTTTAAGAGTGTTTTATTTGCTAAGTGTAATTCTATTTTCCTGTGTAGACAGTTCATGAAATCAATCAATAAATATTCTTGATCATACATCTTTCAATGAATTAATTAAGCAAAACTGAGTAAGGGGTGTAGTGTGGGATTTCCTGCAACTACATATGCGCTAGAAACAGGGAGAGAGCAGAGATTGTGAGAAATCGGAAAGAATTTGGATTAATAGAGAAAAGATTTGGAGTGATACTCAAGAATTCATTGAAAAAGAAAAATGGCTAGAAGAAGAAATGTACAAGGGCAACCAACGATTGTAAGAAGAAGTGGGAGACTTGCTGGAGAAAGGAGGAATGAAACAGGAGAATCATCAAGGATGAATATAAGAAATGATGAAGAAAATCAAAAACAGCCACCGATCTCTCCAGTAGCAAACGCAACGGTGGATTATGATAGAGTAAGTGTACATACGTGGAGGTCTGATTCTGAAGACGAGAGGGAAGAGGAGCAGCAGCTGGTGAACAATGGACAAGGAGGAGGAGAGCAAGGTATGAATGGAGGAATGAGTCCAGGACATGAAGAAATCGCAGCGTTAGAAAGATTGAGACAAACAATACATGAAGAAAGGCGACTAGAGGCAGAAGAACGAGCAAACTTAACAAGACAGAATCATGAGTTGAGAATGGAAAATATGAGATTGCAAAATAGAAGATCGAGAAGTAGTGCGAGATCAAGTTCAAGATCGATTAGGGACGAAAGAAGGAGAGTTCTACCAACAGAAAGTACCGAGGAAGGAAACCAACAAGAAACACAAGATCCAAGCACAGAGCATGGCGAGAGAAGAGGAGAAATGGAAGATCGTTATATTCCTCAGCCTGAAAATCTTCAAGATACGCGGAATAGGGAAAATCAAGGAAACATGCAACTCCAAGGACCGAATGACATTTCTTTGAAGGGAGAATAATCTTGCAGGGAGAGAAGAATTGAGAAGAAACAGAGAGATTGAGGATGACATTGAGAGGCACTACATTGAACAAGCGCGGCTAGCTCGCGAGAGAGAAAGGGTAAGAGCAGAAATGGAAAATCAAGAGATGGAAGAGGCAATTCGGCAGAATAACCATGACAACCGGGAAAGAAGGAGGGAGCAAAACCGTACCAATAGAAATATTAATGAAGAATATGAGAGGGTACAGAGGAGAGTTGAGAGACAGACAAGAAGAGAGAACAACCAATATAATGGCGTGCGAATTGGAGAAAGAAACGAAGAAGAACGTCGCAGGGAAAGAAGAGAAGAAAATAACGAGCAGGAAGGTCTAAACAGGCACGAGCGAAGAAGGAGAGAAAGCGAGTTAAAAAAGACCAAGAGAGGCAAATGAACAAATCTTAAGAGAACTAAGGGCTGAAATGAGAGGATTCTTGAACAATAGAAGGGAAGGAGGAAGGAAATAATTGGACGAAGCCATCGAAAGCCGCGAAGAATCCCTTCACGCTAGAAGTACGAGATGGGAGGAATACCTCCTAAGTGCAATCTACCTGCATTAACCAACATCTTTGATGGAACAACCTATGCGGTACAACATATCAAGGCTTATATGAGATGTATGTTACAGTGGGAGAATCATGATGCTATACTGTGCAAATATTTCGCATCAAGTTTAATAGGAGAAGCACTAAAATGGTTTGAAGGTCTGCCAAGGAACACAATCACATTATTTAACCATTTACAAGCCACATTCTAGGAGCATACATAAGTAACAACTCTTCGCGACCAGGTATTGAAGATGTATTCGGGTTGAAACAAAGGGTTGGCGAGAGCTTAAGGCGATTGACAATAAGATGGAGGACCATGTGTAGCGAAATGGCGGGACGGGTTGAGGAAAGATATCTCATCCTCTCATTCGTGAATGCTCTCTTCGCGACTAACTTGTTATACATTCAAATTTTTAGAATCAAAAATACAATCACGATGGCGAATCAGAGTTACAGGAAGAATATATTGCCCTAGAAGAAAGACATTTAATGAAATGAATTCTTATCCGATCGCGAACACAAGCTCGAATGCTGCGAACGCAAGCTTGTTGCCTCAATTCATAAATACGGTGGCGAGTACTTCGCAAGGACGACAAGCAAGGAAAGGCGATGAGGGACAGCGGAAGATAGTAGCCATGGGAAGCCACGATCAAGAAGAGTTTGAACGAGAAAGGAACTACTACAACCGTAATGACAATAATAATAAGATTCGGAGGCTAGATCATGTGCAAGAAACTTACGGTGGACGAAGGAAAAATAACCGTGGAGGGCGAGAGAAGTCGCGAGAATAGTATGGGAAGAGATTAAGATGCCTCCTTTGAATGCTAGTGTGGAAAATATTTGGGAAGCTATACTTGTGATGGAAAATGTACCAGCACCTTGGAACGTGGGAATGGAACCACCACCAGGCGATAGAAGTCATGAGTTTTGTTCTTACCATCGATTCCATGGGCATCAAACAAACGATTGTAGAAACATAAAGAGAATTATTCTCAGGATGATTGATCAGGGGAAGCTGAATCACTTTCTAAAGGGAGAAGAAACAGGCCAGACATTACCACCACCACCAGAGATGCACAATGCAGTGTCGGCGAAAGGAAAGGAAACATTTGTGATAGAAGTCGGGACAAAAGCTAAAAATTTGAATTGCAACTCTATCGTCCACTCTATCGCACAATTGAAGATTTTCATGACAACGTGCTCGGTAGAGTCTATGCGAGAGATGCTAACGATAAAGAAATAATGAGTCACGGCGAGAACGACGATTAGAAAAGTGGCGGTGAAGACTATTTCTTTCTCTTGAGATGAAGTGCCAAAAGGAAGAGAAACACATGATAGCCCGTTGGTTGTGAAACTAGAGATTAACCCAAAACCGAGTTGATGGAGAAGATGATGAAGCGAGAAGCTTCTTTGGGCGATCAACCGAATCCTAATCGATCTTTGGAAGTTCGGTGAATATTCTTTTTACCATACTTATAAGACGATGGGAGGAAAGGATGAGGATTTGATCCCCTCAACATACAAAATATATGGCTTTAATGGCACTGCAAACAAGCCAAAGGGAGAGGTTCACATGAGAATACCTCTACAAGGATTATCAACTGATGTTTTATTCTGTGTGGTTGACGTGGAATCTCCATATAATGCGCTGATTGGGAGACCATGGCTTCATGAAATCTTGGGGGTCGCATCAACATACCACCAATGTATAAAATTTCCACATCCAAACGGCATTGGTATCATACAGGGAGATTGGAAGGAGTCGCAACAATGTCATGAGGTCGATGTAGAAAGCTGCGAAGCAAGAAATGCCAAAAGAAAGGGTTGGAAGCAACATGTGAGAGATGAGCAGAGAAAGGAAAACTGATGGTGGATGCTATAGAAGTAAGGACTGAACATACCTCGCGAGGTGAATGCCTAGAGACAGGCGAATATTATGATAATAAAGAAGCAAAGGATATGAGGAACAAAAGGCATAAGAAGTGAATAATCAACAAAAACAGGAGAAAAAGTAGCAATTGAAGTAATGATGTGCGAGAATCTCGCAGCCAAGAGTATATGGGAATTCAGTTAAGAAAGAAAAATGAAAATACAACAAATGAAATGGAATTTTGCGAATACTTCGTAAACAAATATCGGCAAATAATGAAACATGAATGATTGAATGATTTAACAAAGATGAATGAGTAAAAGAATGGGACGAACCTTTATGGCGTACACCCTAGTTCGCGAATAACATTTCGTAAGAGGCAAATGTAAGACCTAAAGTGCGTCATATAAGGGGTATCTCTCGACATGGCTCGGGGAAGGTTACACCGCTCCCGAAGCTTCGAGTCATGAAAATTTGGGGCCCATGAAAGCCTATCAGGAGAGGTACCTTGGATTCCCAACTATATATAAGGTTATACCCGGTTGGGCGACCGAGGGTCTCTTCCAAGGAGTCGAGTGTATGCTCAAGGCGCCGAGGTACACGGTTGAGCTTCAGAGTGCCGGGATGGATGAACCTACCCCGGCCATTCTTGGCAAGTCTTGGCATATGTTGCACTCGCCCAAGAAAACTCCACTTAGGGTGCGGTCTCGTAACCATAAACCCTATAGGTATAAGGGATAAGAGGAAAACAACTGGTTGTTGTTAAGACCGGATGGGAGGAGCTAGTCTTGTATGGCCGATGTTTCGCCTCCTTGAAGGGGCAATAGGGAGATGATAAGGCGACGCTCTCCATTAGGGGGAGTGTCAAAACAGACGCAAATGTCATAAGGCTGTGTTTCGCAAGAGAATTTAGGCTTGTCATATTTGTGCAATGATCCCTGCAGAGGCAATAATACTAACGCGAAGGTTAGGCGAGATCAATGGGTCTTTACACGAAAGTGTACGGACGTCCTGCGATTTCGTCGCAAGACGGCAATGTCATGGGGCTTTATATTCGCAAGGATATCTAGGCTTGTCATATTGCCGCAACTAAAACATCCTGCGGAGGCAAAAATACCTGGAAAATGATAAGGCAAGATCAATGGGTCTTTACATGCAAGTGTAAAGACGTCCTGCGATTTTGTCGCAATAAAAGGTGGCAGGGAAAGACCTCTAATTAGGGAGGTCTGACTCGGAAGACCACACGAAAATGATAAGGCAAGGTCAATGGGTCATTGCATGAAAATGTAAAGGCAACTGCGACCTTGTCGCAACAAGAAGAGATAAAACAAAGACTACCGAAATGGTAAGGCGAGACAAGTAGGATTCTTGATTTATGAAGATACTGCGACCTCGTCGCAACGATACATTTCAATAACAATGAAATTATTATCCAACAAAATACATGATGATGACTAAAATCTTCCATCCGAAGATAAATAACGAGAGGCAAGTATGGGAATGGAAAAGATGAAATATTGTTATTCATCTTCGATGAAAGAATTATACATCATAATAAAGAAATACCAAAAAGGGGAGTGAAGATTGAATTTAGGGGGAACAATCCAAGAAGTACACTATAATAAAGAGATACTGAGAAATGTACAGATATTAAGACGCAGCAAAAGAAAACAAAAAGAATTATCTCTTTGGTGATTCTTCTCCTTCATCCGATTCTTGGCATCATTATTCTCATCGCGAATTTTCTTCTTCGCTAGCCTCACTATCAGAAACGTCTGAGACAGGCAAATTCTCAGGAACCTTTTCAGAAAGCCAGGGATATGAATGCAGAGGGATATTGTGGTCCTTACAAACATACTCCATGGCTCCATTGCGAAAACGAACGGCATCATTATTAAAATTCGCCACTGTCGTTAGAAATTGTTTCTTCAACCTGAAATATTTATTCTCACGAAGGGAGAGACTCTTTGCGAGCTGTTCTTTTTCAGTTTCAAGTTCTTCAATTCTCGTTGGAAAATTCCTGGCGAGTTGTTCTTTTTCAGATTCAAGCTCTTTAATTCTAACTTGAAGTCTCTTCTCGGATTCTACAAATAAGCAACAACAAGTTAATAATTTACAAGCAATACTACAGAAGTAAGAAGCAGTAAGGTATAATAAATAACCTTCTCTATCAGATATCATATCTTTAATCAAGGAAGTATGCTCGGCATGAAGACTAACATCAACACCTAGATTATTTCTGGCATTATCTAAAACTTTTGCAGCCAGTGCGAATTCATCGTCACTATTAATAATAAGAAGTGAACGAACTTGCTCTTCATTTGCTTAAGTATGGTATTCGATGAAGGAGTTCATCTCGTTCAACTTGCACACCAAGAAGAGATTTGTGGAATTCTGCTACTTTGTGCACCTCTATTAGTAATGCGATTATTCTCATCTATGAGATCACTAATTTTCTTCCTCAAAGTTTTGACTTTCTCCTCGGAATCAAGGTACATTCGTTTAAAGCGATTAGTTAGATTTAAACTAGATCTATGTTCGATCTCTAAGAGATGATATTTGGATTGAAGATCCTTTAATGAAAGGAGGTTAGTTTTATTAGAGGAACTACATAGAGATTGATTGAGGTGAGTAAGGAGGACATCATCATTCATAGGCTCGGGAAATGAATGAAGAAGAATGGATTCCTCGGAGAGATTATACACGTCTGCGAGAATAATAGTCAGACAAAGAAAAGTAAAAGATAACATGAAAGAGATTTGAGAATTGAAAATTACTATACCATAAAGTTGCTGATTTGAGTTCTGAAGAGTAGATACTCTCTCCTTTTGGGAGACTAGATCGGCTTCTAATTTTTGAATCTTATCGCGAGATGACGCGGCTTCAGCTTCCAGCTCTTGGGTCTTCTTGTTCAATTGTAGATTTCTCTTTTCAAGATTGTTGCGTCTTCTCTCGAGATCTGAGGCAACTACAAAAGAAGTTTTTCCAACCTATGAAAGAAGATAGAAAAACCGTTAATACATATATATTTAAAAGCCGATCAAATTAACAGGGAAATATGACCGCATGCATACCAAGGACCCAAGTGCGTTCAAGAAGTCAGGAGACACAATTCTAGAGGCTCCATTGAAAGAATTATTGCCCTCTAGTAAAGCAGCATTACACACATTTGCGAGAGTCCCGCAAAGAGAAGCTAGGGGAGCATCTCCCATTCCTTGGAAAGAGTCTGAGAAGATGCTAGATAACTTATCCATAGGAGAACCGGCCAACGGAATCTCTTTAGCGAGAGAGGGATTCGAATCATGGTTATCCTCGTCAGAAGATTCAGAGCTTGAGCTAAGGCGAGAAGAAGATTGAGTATTTCGCTTCTTAGTTAATGGAGCAGAAGATTTATTTTTGCGAACGACGGTTTTACCCTTACTTTTAATCTTCGCGGCTACAGCTTCTTCAACTCCAACCTTCGCATACGGTTAAAGATAAGAAACAGAGGCAACAATATTGTTTCAAATAACAAAGGAAATGTTTCTTACTTCACCCGTAAGCGATCGAAGTATTGTCAGAGTACTCTCCAACGGATTATTCTTGTAGCTTCTTCTCAATTTGGCGATCTGAAAAATTTCACAAACTCAGCAAATATAAAAAGAAAAGTTGCAAAGGCAAGATTTGAAGAGGAAAACATACCTCTTTTGCCTTATCAGGCCATTTGAATTCCCAAGGATGATATCCTGCGAGATTCGCAGGAAGAATATGCGAGCCCGCGATGTAAGGGCCATTTAAAATCAAGGGTACAACCCACCACTTCTCATCTTTGGAGTGGCGAGGAGTAGTATTATTGCCCGGGTGTCAGTCAATATCTTGCATGAGTAATTTATCCTCAGGGACATTATCCTTCTTTTTCAGGCGAATGCCCCAGCGAGATTTCGCATTCCTCATCTTTATCACTCGAATAATTTTCAAAAAGTTCTCTACGTGTACTTCTCAGCAGCTATTTCCAAGTCTGCGAAATCGGGGTGTCTAACAGTATTAGGGTATAAAGATCCTTTGCCAGCACCACGATTCGCGAACTCAAGCATTAGGCGAATGCAATCGCCACTTAGTTGATAAACAGCCCGAGAGAAATTTTCATGGGCCAAGATTTCATAAAATAAAGGCATCTCAGGATTGTATAAGGGAATGGGAAGTCCCGCGAGAAGATGACCTAGCGAGACTATAATTTTTTGATCATCACATTGATGATCGAGAAAACAACTTTGCGAAAGAATAGATGAAGATTCTTGATCAGGAATGGTTGATAGAGTAAAACCCTTCTCGAGCAACTTCTGTTGAACTTCATCAAAAGAAGATTTATATGCACGACTAATGAAAGCCATTATCAGTATGGGAATGGATGGGAGGTTGGAGATTAGGATCAGCGTTAGAAGGGATGAAGAAAAAAAGTTACAGTAGCAGGAGCGCAAATTGCGAAAGGAGAGAGTTAAGAAAAGTTGCAGTGAGAAATTAAAGGAAGAAAAGAGGAGGAAAAGAAAGCTATATATAGAAAAATCAAAAAAGATTCTTGAGAAAAACGAGAGCATTTAATGCGAGAAGAGACACGAACGGTCGAGAATAAACGGTTGGAAGAAACGTGTCAAGAAAAGACTTTAATAGTCAAAATCTGTGTAGTAGTACGGAGCTGAAACAGATAAAGATAAGTAATCACGGCAAATCAAAATATTGATTCTCATGATATTCTCTCCCTCGCAGAGGAGATATAAGGAGAGACAGGAGATGGAACTTCATATATATACTACAAAGAAGCTTCGGAACTTCGCTAAAAGAATAGAGGCAAGTACGTACTTTTCAAGAAAAATATTCTTTCGCTCGTTCCTTCACCAGTTAAAACCAAGGATTATTACAACAATGAATTTTTCCTTAAAATCGCTCTTCAAGCAATATTCAAGGAAAAAGAGGCAAGATGTAGGATCATAATATCGCAACGGACAAGGTTCGCGGGATTAATAAACGACGGTGTCGCGAGGGAGTCGCAGGAAGCTAGAATAAACGACGCGATGAATAACGAAAAACAAAACAATTGAAAGACATGAAACTCCGGCGAGGGCTAAGAAGTGTCGCGAGAATGAATATTTGTGCATTTGCGACACTTCGCGAGACATTTCCGAAAATAAAGGATAGCTTAGCTGTCATCCATAATGTATTACCCTATATAAAGGGCTAAGTGAATCTGTTGTAGGGGGAGAGATCTTTTTGGAAGGGTTAATCAAGTCATTAGGAGAGAGAAAGTTTAAGAGTGTTTTATTTGCTAAGTGTAATTCTATTTTCCTGTGTAGACAGTTCATGAAATCAATCAATAAATATTCTTGATCATACATCTTTCAATGAATTAATTAAGCAAAACCAAGTGAATTCTCGGACTCGGACGAAGAGGAAGACAACACAATGGGAGGTCGACCACCTGCTCCAAGAACACTCAAGGAGCTCACTTCTCCAAACCTAGATCAAGCTGACCTTTATGTATTGGTGAATGGAAACATTGAGTTGAAACCACAATTGATTAACTTGCTGCCCAAATTTAGAGGTTTAGCGGGAGAAGATCCTAATCGTCACTTGCAACAATTCCATCATGTTGTGACTAGTATGAAGCAAGCAAGCTGCAGATGCGGATATGGCTATGATGATGCTTTTCCTTTCTCTCTTTTAGATATCTGCGGGAGAGTGGTTCTTTTGCTTACCCGCATTTGGAAGCATAACCACATGGAATGGGATGAAGAAATTGTTCCTTGAGAAGTATTTTCCAGCATCAAAAGCATTTGTGATTCGCAAGGAGATTTGTGGTATTAGGCAAGTATCGGGAGAGACTCTCCATGAGTATTGGGAGCGCTACAAGAAGCTTTTAGCTAGTTGTCCACACCACCAAATCAGTGATCAACTTGTGATTCAATATTTCTACGAGGGGTTGCTTTCTAATGATAGAAATTTGATCGATGCCGCAAGTGGTGGTGCACTTACCAACAAGACCGTTGCGGAAGCTACAAGTTTGTTGGAGAATATGGCTGCGAACACTCAACAATTCTACACTCGAGATGAATCGCAAAGTAAGGAAGGTGAATGAAGTTGGCAATTCTTCACACATGGAACAAAGGATGGGCAACATGGAGAGAATGATGACTCAAATAGCTGCAGCTGTCATACCATCATCATATACCGAAGATGTTGAGCAAGCAAGTGCTATGTACCAAAATCAGCAAAGGCCGAGGTACGATCCGTACTCCAACACATACAACCCAGGTTGGCGTGATCATCCGAATTTCAGCTATGCAAACAAGCAGGCTGCTGCAAATCCTACTTTCAACCAACAAGGAGGATATCAATTCATGCAAAGACCACCACAAGAAACTCAAGGCACGAGTATAGATGACAAGTTGAATCTCATTCTCAACACAATGGTGCAAGATAAGCAAAAGACAGCAATGGATATGAAGGACATCCGAACACAAATGGGTCAATTGGCTAATGCCGTGAGCAAATTGGAAGCACAAGCAGAGGGAAAACTTCCTTCGCAACCAATAAATCACAAGGAGAATGCCAATGCTATTGAGTTACGAAGTGGGAAGCAAGTAGAGAAACCGGAAACATCACCGGTGTCCCATGAACCTGATTTGGAGAAAGAAGAGGGTGAAACAGTCCCTAAAAAGGCTGACCCGGTAACAAATTCTAACTCTAAAACTCATGTTTCTACTTATGTTACTTCTCCGCCTTTTCCTAGTAGGTTTGCAAAGTCGAACAAGGAGACATTGTACCAAGAGCTTTTGGAAATCTTTAAGAAGATTGAGGTGAACATTCCACTCATTGAGGCGATAAGGCAAGTTCCACGTTGGGCAAAGTTCTTGAAGGAATTGTGCACTAACAAGCACAAATTGACCGTTAACGAGGTAATGAGTGTGGGGAGAATGCTTGGCATATGTTCAAAAGAAACTCCCACCTAAGTTGAAAGACCCCGGTAGTTTCACCATACCATGTACTATTGGTAAAATCGGGTTTGAACGTGCTATGTTAGATTTAGGAGCATCCATTAATGTTATGCCTGCCTCGTTTATGAATCATTGAATCTTGGGCCTCTTAAGAATACCGGTATTGTTATACAACTTGCCGATAGGTCTAATTCTTACCCGAAAGGGGTTATTGAAGATGTTTTGGTGCAGAGTTAATCAACTCATATTTCCAGCTGATTTCTATGTTCTTGACATGATGGATGAAGATTCACCATCGTCTACTCCCTTCTTTGTTGGGTAGACCGTTCATGAGAACCGCTAGAACAAAGATAGATGTTTTTAAAGGCTCCTTAACTATGGAATTTGATGACGAAATCATAAGTTTCAATATCTTTGAAGCTATGAGATATCCTAGTGATGTGCATTCTGTTTTTCAATTGATATTATTGATTCTCTAGCTCAACAGATTTTTGAATTGAATGGTGAAGATGCTTTAGAAAACACCATAGTGGAAGGTTTAGGTTATGGAAAATTCAAAGACATTGAAAGTGAATTGTCTATTTGTGATGAGCTTAAAGAGGCTGTTTTATCTCTTAACTCATTACAAGAAGTTCCACCAAAATATAATGCGTCTTATGTTTCTTTGCCGCTTACTAATGAGAAACTTTTACCGTCGATTGTGCAAGCACCTATTCTTGAGTTGAAACCTCTTCCGGATCACCTTAAATACATGTATTTAGGTGACAAGGAAGAGTTACCGGTGATCATTGCCAACAACCTTACCAAGGTGCAAGAGGAGAAGCTTGTTCGAGTGCTAAGAGAGTACAAGTCTGCCATTGGGTGGACTATTGCCGATATCAAAGGAATCAGTCCTTCCACATGTATGCACCGAATACTTCTTGAGGAGGGGGCAAAACCAACAAGAGAAGCTCAACGTCGCTTGAACCCTCCAATGATGGAAGTAGTCAAGAAGGAAATCCTGAAGTTGTTGGAAGTAGGGGTGATCTATCCCATATCCGATAGCAAATGGGTGAGCCCGATTCAAGTCGTTCAAAGAAGTCCGGAATCACGGTGGTAAAAACGAAGATAATGACTTGGTTCCAACTAGAATCCAGACCGGTTGGAGAGTGTGCATTGATTACCGAAAGCTCAACTCCACCACCCGAAAGGACCATTTTCCCTTACCATTCATTGATCAAATGCTTGAAAGGTTGGCTAGACATGCTTTTCTTGCTTCCTTGATGGTTTTTGAGGTTATAACCAGATTGTAATAGCTCAGGAAGATCAAGAAAAGACAACGTTTACTTGCCCTTTTGGCACTTTTGCGTATAGACGTATGCCATTTGGCTTGTGCAATGTACCAGCCACTTTTCAACGTTGTATGGTAAGTATATTCTCAGATTATGTGGAAAGCATCATAGAAGTGTTTATGGATGATTTCAGCGTGTATGGTGATTCTTTTGACAAATGCTTAGATAACCTTGCACTTATTCTTAAACGATGCGTAGAAACTAATCTTGTGCTTAATTGGGAAAATGTCAATTTATGGTCAATCATGGGATTGTGCTAGGTCATGTTGTATCCTCTAAGGGGTTAGAAGTTGACAAGGCTAAGATAGATTTGATTCGGAACTTACAATACCCCACAAATGTGGGGAGGTTCGCTCTTTTCTTGGTCATGCAGGTTTTTATAGGAGATTCATCAAGGATTTCTCCAAGATTGCAATGCCCCTGTGTAGACTCTTGCAAAAAGATGTGGCCTTTGATTGTGACAAGGAATGCAAGGAAGCTTTCGACACCTTGAAAGAGTTGTTGATTACCGCACCAATCATCAAACCACCGGACTGGAGCAAGCCATTTGAGTTGATGTGCGATGCAAGTGATTATGCCGTTGGAGCCGTGTTGGGACAGCGAGATGGCAAAGTTCCATATGCCATTTATTATGCTTCTAGAACTCTCAACGGAGCACAAATCAACTACTCCACTACTTGAAAAGGAGCTTTTGGCCATAGTGTTTGCACTCGAGAAGTTTAGATCTTATTTAGTGGGTACAAAGGTGGTTGTCTTCTCTGACCATGCTGCACTTCGATACTTGCTAACAAAGAAGGATGCTAAGCCAAGGCTCATAAGGTGGATTCTTCTTCTTCAAGAGTTCAACTTGCAAATCAAGGACAAGAAGGGCAGTGAGAATACTGTAGCGGATCATTTAAGCAGATTGGTTGTGTTCGAAGAAGCGATTCCTTTGCATGATAGCTTCCCGGATGAGCAACTCTTTGCGGTTGGTGGCACAACTCCATGGTACGCTGATATTGTTAACTTCTTGGTGACGGGACAAGTACCTAGTTCCATGTCTACGTTTCAGAAACACAAGCTCAAGAAGATTGCTAAGCAATATATATGGGATGAACCTTATTTGTGGAAGCATTGCTCCGATCAAATGATCCGCAGGTGCGTACTTGAATCCGAGTTCCAATTAATTCTTAATTTTTGTCACTCATATGCTTGTGGTGGCCATTTCGGAGCCAAGAGGACATCCCTCAAGGTTCTCGAAAGTGGTTTTTATTGGCCTACATTGTTTAAGGATGCATATCTATGTTGTAAGGCTTGTGATAGGTGTCAAAGGACAGGCAACCTTGGTGCTAGAAACCAAATGCCGCAAACACCAATTCTCATTTGTTGAGATTTTTGATGTTTGGGGTATCGATTTTATGGGGCCTTTTGTGAATTCCAATGGGAAATTTTTTATACTTCTTCTATGTAGATTATGTTTCTAAGTGGGTGGAAGCTAAAGCCACCCCTACCAATGATTCTCATATTGTTTGTGAGTTTGTGAAGGAACATATCTTTTCTAGGTTTGGAACACCTCGAGTGGTGATTAGTGATGGAGGTTCGCACTTCAAGAGATCCTTTCACGCTCTTCTAAAGAAGTATAACATTTCTCATAAAGTTGGCACACCGTATCATCCACAAACGAGCGGTCAAGCTGAAATTTCCAATAGGAGATTAAGTCCATCTTAGAGAAGACGGTGAATGTTACAAGGAAAGATTGGAGTTATAGACTCAATGACGCTTTGTGGGCGTATAGGACAGCTTACAAGACAACCATCGGTATGTCTCCTTTTAGGCTTGTCTATGGTAAACCTTGCCATCTTCCCGTCGAACTTGAACACAAAGCTTATTGGGCTATCAAGGTATGTAATATGGAATTAGATGCACTGGTGAACATAGGAAACTTCAGCTCAATGAGTTAGAAGAGATACGAAATGATGCATATGAAAGTTCACGCATTTATAAAGAAAAAACCAAGGTTTTCCATGATAAAATGATTTCCGAAAGAGTTTTGAAGTAGGGAGAAAGTACTTTTATTCCATTCTCGTCTTAAATTGTTTCCGGGTAAACTTAGGTCCAGATGGGTTGGACCATTTGTTGTTACTAATGTGTTTGCGCATGGTGCAGTTGAGATAACTAGTCCCAAAACAGGGCTGGTTTCCAAGGTCAACGGCCATCGTTTGAAACCATACTATGAGCAGTTTGTGACGGAGAATCAGGATATGATCACATTGAGTGACCCACTCCCTCTGGAGGAGTAATTAGAGCTGAAAGTCGGGCTGACGACGTTAAACCAAGCGCTAAGTGGGAGGCAACCCACCGGTTTTGTATCTTTACCTTTATCTCTTTATTTTTTTTCAGCATTTTATCTTTTATTTTTCTTTGTTTTTGCATTTCGTTTATTTGAATTTCCCACCTTGATCTTTCTTTGGACGATTCAATTTTACATTGAGGACAATGTAAAGTTTAAGTGTGGGGGAGCATTTATATGTTTGTATAGTTTGTTTTAGTTTGTTTTATGCCTTTTACAAAAAAAAAAAAAAAAAAAAATAAACAAGAAAAATTTGTGGTTTTTGAACTCCGAAATCTAGAAACTTGTGCCTTTAGGATGACACCATTAGTGGATGGAATCATTTTGATTGCAGGAGTTGAGGAACCCATTAATTAACAAGAACGAACATAGCTCAGGAATCACAAATAACATGATAGTCGTTACCATATCTCGGAATATCACCATATCGCATTCTATTCTTATTTTATTTTCCATATTTATCTATTGTTCTCTAAGTGCTTTGGTGGGTCACTAAACATCGACGTGTTATTAATGCTAGGATGAAATAGAGTGATTGAGTTGCTAGAAAAAAAAAAAAAAAAAAAAAAGAGACCGACCAATTAGACCAAACGGAATAAAGAATGACACTTGGGAATAGCAGTATGTGTGAAACGTAGTCCATGTCTCCGTCGCCTAAACAAGCGTGGAATGCAGGATCCAAGGCAACTATCACGTACTTGCTGACAAGAAGCATGCGCTTGGATCCAAAAGATCGAATCATGTTGTCAAAAAAAAAAAAAAAAAAAAAAAAAAAAAAAAGTGAAAAAGAAAAGAAAAAGAAAAGAAAGTATTATATTTGGTGAATAAAGTCACTCCCGGTTCCCTTGTATATGCCGGTGAGTTGATGTAGAAATAAGTTTGTTGACCACTTGGTTCCCTTGTATATGCCAAAGTGTGTTGACACTAGAATTGACTAAGTAGCTCAATCCAATAGGAATAGGTTCATCTTGGTAGTGACCCTTGAGCACGGATATGGGAAACATCGATCACTTGTGAACATTCGCCAACATCTACATCTATATCCATCTTCTTAATCTTTTCATTGTGATTGTGGTTTGTTAGTTTCCGAGTATTGTGGCTTGTTCGACTATCTAATTAAAGCTTTATTTACTTGAATATGAACTGAATTTGTGAAAGGTACCTCCTCCTGTAGTCATTTTGAATTCGTTCATTGATTTGTCACAAATAGACGGAGTTGGAAATATAGGTTTTGTAGGTATATATCTAGTAAACCTTCACGAGACTAAAACTCGTCCACTAGGGACACCTAGGGGTTCAAAGGCTTGTTACTTATGCTAAAATTAACCGTTGCCTCGACGAGACGGAGTTGTATGTATGCTTTAAAATTATTTTGTTTGATTTGCTCGAGGACTAGCAAAGTCTAAGTGTGGGGGAATTTGATAGGTGTCTAAAACACCTTGATATTTATCTATTGTTTATGCTTTCTCTGCTAGTTTTCTTTTAAATTATGTATCTTATGTTTGCTTTTGAATATTTAGGTACTTTGGAGTCATTTGGAACAAAAGGAGAAGAAACAGGCGCAAAAGTCTCATCTCATGTGCAACTTCTCTTGGAGGCGATTATTTCTCACTATTAGCTTTTATTTCTTCTTCTCACCGAAAAGTATGTCGGCTTTAGTGATGCAAATTTGTCAGAAAAGCACGATGACTTTAGTGATGAGGAGACATTGAAGAGAAGAAGTTAATCCGAGAAGTAAGAGACGGATGTTGGTGGAGGAACTCGAAAGAAGAAGAGAGCGTTCAATTGGGAGCATAAGGCGCAAGCGAGTGACATCGGTATCGAGCGGGAGTCAACACAAGGGCTGCCATTTGGTTGGCCCTTGTCCTATTCACGGGTGCCTAGAGTCATTCTGGTACCCCTTATCTACTTCACCTCAAGTACCCATTCCTACACTAAACCTAAAATTTAGTGTCTCATTATCTTTACTTCACTTTCTCCACCTGAAATCATGAGAGGAGAGTCGGTTGTTGTTGTAATGGAGAACTGATGAAGCTATTACAAAGAGATGGAGATTCAAAGATTTCACTGTTGCTGTTGATGCTCTGATGTAGCAGAAATTAAGAAGGAAATTAGGGTTTGAATTAATTCAACTGGGTTATGAGATGGTTTACCAAGGTTTGCCCGAAATCAGTGAAGATGGTTGATTTTAGATCGATTTGTGAGAAGATGGGAGATGGGTTTTACTCAAATTAAGTTTTAACCCCAAATATGTTAGAGAATGAGGTGATTTCACTGAAGCTGATTTTGCTGATAAAGATTGAAGTTAGGTTTTGATGTTGCAGGAATGGGGAAGAGATTTACTGAGAAGGAATCGAGTGTTTCAAGCTCAGATACTGAAGAATTAGAGCAAGAGTCGAAATGGGTTTTCCGTGGATTCGATTTTGAGGAAGAATCGGTGGTTGTTTGGTGAGAACATGAAGACTGAATGAGTAGTGATGAGCTGGATTGCAGGATTGACAGTTTGAGCAGTAACAGATGGTGCTGTTGTGTGTTGTTAGCAGCTGAGTTTACAGGGTTGGAGTTGTGTGTTTGAACTCAGTTGCAATTCACGGAGATTATGGAGTTGTGGATGATGGGGTTTGAATCTGTTTCATCAAGAAGAACATGGATCTGATGCTATAGTAGTTGTGGTATATTGCAGGGTTTGTGTTTCTGGCAGTGGTGTTAGAATATGGAGTTGCAGCTGGTGGAGTTCCTAAGCAAGGTCAGTGTTGTGCAGTGGGTATGTGGAGCTGAGAAGCTGAAATGGCAGGTGCGATGTATGTCTTTATTGCTACTTTGGTGTTGTATCTTGCGTTGATGCATTTGTTGCTCGAGATGAAGTCGAGAGAAAGGAGATTGTTGGTGTTGCGCAGGACAGAAGAGATGAAGATGTGAAGCTAAACTGTTGAGTTTGGTGCGAGGATTAGATGGTGATTGCAATGAAAGCGTGGGGTTTGAGTTTGACAGGAAACTGCATGCGAAGGAGATCTAGGTACAATGGTGTTGTTGATGCTTGTTGATGTTCTCGCAATGGATGTGTTGCGAAGCGATATATGATGCTTAGGTTACAATGGATGTTCTGTCTTTGATGGATCTGGGTTGTTCTTGCCGAGTGCTGTGGTGTTGTTGCTTTGTTGGTATCGATTGTTGGTTAAAGGAAGTACAAAGTTGAGGAAGTCTTCAAAAAAGCGGTATTGCAGGCAAATGAGATGTAGTAGTGAGTCTGGAAATGAACTAGAATTGCATGTTGTAGTGCTTATTGATGCGTGGATGTGATAATGGGTTATATGCGTAGTTGCTGGTTAAGCTCAAGTGCCGTTAGAGTCATATTGAAGACAGAGAATGAGATGAACTGCTGAACTTGAGATGTAATGAGAGAAACTGGTGGTTTGCATTGTCTGTTTGTAAAAATGAGCAGCTACAGATGGTGTTATGGAACTGATTGGCTGTGGTTGCAGCTGTCTTGAGCCTGAGAAGGGAATAATGCGCCACTACGGCTGGAAGTGAAACAGTGAGGCACCATGTTGGTGCAACACAAAATCTGGCCAGTGCAATGGCCTAGGCCAAGGTGAATAAAACTGAGCCAGAACTGACTCAGTCTGTTTGACCCGAGTTGACTCAATTGACTTCCCGAGTTGAATGTTTGACCGGTGACCGGGTGGACTTTGCCTGGTCACCCGAGCTATTTTTCATGCGCCGGATTAAGCCAATTCCGCTTGATGCACCGCAGTTTTCCGGCGAGCATATTTTTGGGACATATTTTCACATGGGTTTCTCACACATGGTTCATGGGCTTGGTGGACTTTTGGTGATGGACTTTGAAGACCTAATTTTGGAAAGTGGGAAGGCTATAAAAAGAAAAGGTTTCTATTCTTTTAGGTATCACGTATTCTTCTTGGAGTTTTGCAGAGAGCCGGAGCTAGGGTTTGCTTTCATTTAATATTTTCATCTTCTTTATTTATTTCATTTATTGATTTGATAATGAACTCCATATTTATGAGTAACTAAAACTCTCTTTGATTAAGGGCGATTTCGAAGGCCGAAATATGAATCTATATTTGATATGAAATAACTTGTTCTCTTGCATTCATTAGTGTTATTGATTGATTTCTACCATGCTAATATTGTCTATGGATTATTTGTTAAGGGTTTAAGTTCGAAATTGAATCATTAATTCCTAATCTATTTGCTAGTTTAGATTTTCTTCGACCCGTAATTGTCTAGAGAAGATAAACGCAAGTAGCAGTATATAGGTATTGATGATGGGACTTTGTTAAGTACCTATATGTAGAAATCAACACTAGTAGGTGATTCATGCTTTTGAGTTCATCACTAGGAGCAACCTTATCTCGCAGAACTTAGAGCACTTGTTTAAGTCAAACCTAGTAAGCGTACCTCTAGGAAACTTGTCAAGTAGGAACCGGTAGTCGAGCGCTTCCGTATCCGGTGAGATAGGAGATAATAACGGAATAGTTGAGCGTACTAATTATTCTAGGGTTGTTAGTAACATGATAATGTGAAGAACATAGCTATCTATCAATTTGGTTTGTATTCCGTGGTCTAGAATGAACCTTTAATCAATTACATCTCATATTTGAATACATTTTAAAATTTTCAGCATTTCTACAACAAAATCATCTTTGCTAAGAGTATTTGCATAACAATTTGAACTTCATACCTCCCTTGGGACGATCCTACTTACATTATACTACTTGCTAGTTAAAGAGAAGTAGAGAAATTTATTTTTGCGAGATTGACACCTCGTCACGAACCAACCGAACATTACTACGTAAATCCTATAAATAAAGTTCGGTAACATGTCTGTTAACCGAACTACTAAAAACCTCAACCGAACTACACATTCAGATGAGTTTGGTAACCTGTTCTTGACATAAGGTAACCGAACAAGCCCAAATCTACTCTAAAAATTTACAGTTTTTTGAAAATTTGGAGAAATTCAACCTACATTATCTAAGTTTGAAGCATACGTGGGTACCCAAATACCCTTCCCCCGGTTGTGGTTGGTAAAGTCCATCGTTTTTCATGTTTTCCTTCTTCATCTTCTCTAATTTTACTCTCTCAATAATTCTACTTCTTTAAAAAAAAACCATCTGATTTTTTAATCTCACTAATATTATCTTTAACTTAATCATCTCACTAATCATTACACTAACTAATCATTACCCAAAATCAATCAGGAGGGTAATTTAGGTATTAATATAAATATCTAGATAAGGGGTGACCTAGATTTACTTCTAATGTCTTACCCAAAATAAAACCATGGTCACCCACAAAAAAACCATGGTCCCCAAAAGGCGGTTCCATATAAAATAAAAGTCGTTTTAGGGGCTGCTTGAAATTCTTGAATGGCTCCTAGGGATTATATTGTCTAGGATACGGGTGTTTATGGGTAAAAATCGTTTTTGTCCAATTTTTGGTAAATTCGGTAGGTGAATGAGAAACTGGTTCAAACCCTAAACAAATGTGCTGCACGTGAGCACTTTATAGATTCGAGAGATCAATCTGCACAAGTCCGGCCTAAACCAAGAAATGGCCGTTCCGAGACTTGCTTCGGTCACAAAGTGGAGGAGAAGGGTTGATTTGGGGAGGAAGCAAAGAAAGGTGTTGAGACAGAATAGTGCGGGAGAGTAGTGTCTCGACTTGTATCGAGAAAGTGAAAGCTTCGGAAGCTTGCAAGAGATGAAAGCTTTTGGAGAGCTTGCAAAGTTGCCTTTTCCGAGAGTGTAGTATTTTTCTCCCGACCGAGACTTGTTGTCCGGGTGGAAATAGGTAAGACCTATTTATACAAGTCGAGATTGAAACGTACCCTGGCCTCATGAAGGAAGAGAGTAAAGGGTGAAATAATGGGAGGAGGTGGTAACCGCATGGTGTTAATGGGTGAAAACGTTTTCACCATTATTTCCTCTTTTATTTGACCGCTTTATTCCTATTCACGCTTTCTTAATGTGAGCGTAGTGTACGCGCATCTTTGTGACCGCCAAACCAAAACCCTAAAAAGCATCCCCAGTTTGTGTTGATATCTCGAGTGTTGGTTGCACCTTGAGTGCAAGTGGCGCTAATTAGTGGCGCGTGTGGCATGTGCCATTGGCATGTGCGGAATGCCCTTGTTGCGGGTTGTACTTGAGTGCAAGTGACAATGCCAGAGCTGCTAGTGGCGTGCGTGGCATGTGCCAATGGCATGTATGGAACACCTTGGTGGTAGGTTATACGTTGAGTGTAGGTGGCAATGCCAGAGCTGCTAGTGGCGTGTGTGGCATGTGCCAATGGCATGTGCGGAATGCCTTGGTGGTAGGTTGCATGGTTTGCGAGTTAGGCTACCAGCGTGGGTTTTGGCATGTGCCAATGGCACGCATGGCCAATTTGGCCTAAGTTGCATGGCTTGCAAGTTAGGCTACCGGCGTGCATTAGGGGCACTAGCTAGGCGATGAAGGCTACCAGCGAGCGTGTTGGCATGTGCCAATAGCATGCGCGGCTGTTAGGGCCGTGGCCTTGGTAGGAAAAGCTACCAGTGACGCATGTTGGCATGTGCCAATGGCATGCGTGGCCGTTTGGGCCGTGGCCTTGGTAGGAAAAAGCTACCAAGTGATGCATGTTGGCATGTGCCAATGGCATGCGTGGCCGTTAGGGTCGTGGCTTTGGTAGGAAAAGCTACCAGTGACGCATGTTGGCATGTGCCAATGGCATGCGTGGCCAATTTGGCCTAGGTTGCATGGTTTGCAAGCCTAGGTGCGGGCGCTACTTTGGCATGGCGCGGCTAGGGCGTAAGGGTGTTTGGCATGGCGCGGCTAGCTCGGGCTAGGTGTGGCTGGCATGATTTGCCATTGGCACGGAGGTGCGGCTAGCATGGTTGTCATGCTTCGGCGCATTTGGTATGGCTGGCATGATTTGCCATTGGCATAGAGATGCGGCTAGCTCGGGCTAGGTGTGGCTGGCATGATTTGCCATTGGCACGGAGGTGCGGCTAGTATGGTTGGCATGCTTCTTGCGCGTTTGGTATGGTCTGGCATGATTTGCCATTGGCATAGAGATACGGCTAGCTCGAGGCTAGGTGTGGGCTGGTATGATTTTCCATTGGCACGGAGGTGCGGCTAGCATGGTTGGCATGCTTCGGCGCGTTTGGTATGGCTGGCATGATTTGCCATTGGCATAGAGATGCGGCTAGCTCGGGCTAGGTGTGGCTGGCATGATTTGCCATTGGCACGGAGGTGAATTAGGGTTTTGTTCGTTGTAACCCTAATTTGAAAAAATACCCCCTATTAATTACTGACTACACGCATTAAATGTTCTAATAAATGTGTCACTGGTGACATTAGGTTATTTGGGGTTTTACGATTTTACCCTTTGTCTAAAAACCACCATCAACATTAAGTCCCCCGCTTAGCTCGGAACAGGAGCTTTGTTGCGGGGTAAGCATAAGATGGTGACAAACTATCAAAGAAAGAACTCGTAAAGAGAATTGAGGAGGTTCGTCGACCTTTTTATAAATAGGATTTGGAATCCTTGCCTCTGGCGATTCACAAGCAAATCGGGAGGTCGGCACAATTGGGAAGTTAGCGTCGTGAGAGACAGGAAGCTGGGCGGTGTTGAGAAGTTGACGCGAGTTTAGGAAACTGAGCGTGCTAGCTGGTGGGACCGGCGCAAGGTAGGAAGGTTGTGCGTGCTTGCTGGCGGGACTTGAGCGGTCATTGGGAAGTTGGCGTGAGTTGGGAAAACTGAGCGTGCTAGCTGGTGGGACCGGCGCAAGGTAGGGAAGTTGAGCGTGCTAGCTGGCGTGACTTGATGGGATCGATGCGAACAAGGAGGGAGTAGGTATTTCTACGAGATAGCAAAGTTTCCTTATTTTGCCTTTCTTTCACACGCGACTTCAATTAGGGCATCGTCCATGCCAAAAAATCTGGAAGTGTTATGTCACTCATTGCTTCCTTTCCTTTTTAAGGTTCCGTATTCATACCCAACACAACTGCATCATCTCCCTTGTTTGAGAAAAGGTTCTTCTTGTTGAATTTCTCCCTTTGTCATGTCACGCAGATTCGAATCATCTTCTAACCAGTCAGGTTCTCCAGATGAAGGCGCGAGGTCTGACTCTTGCATGAGCATCCCAACAAAGGTTATTCGGGTTAAGAAAATCATACCGGTATGTTTTCTTCTTCATTGGCGGACTGACGTACACTTTTCCGCCGCTTGTTATATAAATGGAAAATTTCCCTTTTGTGCAGAGATATCCTGTTGGAGCATGCGTCACCGTTATCGACGAGGATGACTTAGTCGTTCCCCGTTCTTCCGATCTCGACCTTGTTGATCTGCCGCAGACTTGGAGGATGCCGATTTAGGCTCTCTTGTCATGAATACCCTTCTGCAGCTTGTCGTTTGGGACTCGTATGAGGTCTCTCCTCCAATTATCGGAATGTTGGTGGTTTCCTGGTGCGGAAAGAATTCGTGGTCCTTTATGCGAGGATATGAAAGACATACGGCCATATCGCTACCAGAAGCGTAGTGAAGTGTTGTTCGTCCGCCTTGGTTTCCGTAGTGAACTTGTCTTTTGCCAATGATTGCCGAGATGGAGAATGTGTCCATCCGTGCTGGCTGCAGGTCAGCCATTCAAAGGTGGGAGAATATGGTGTCCACCGTGAATCCTTGGAGTTTAATATCACACTGGTTGCGGCATCGTCTCAATATTTTGAAGGTCGACAGAGCTGGTATTCTTGCTGGTGTAGTTCCCGCCACAAAAGCCATGCTGGAAGAGGAGGAAGTTTTGGCCCTAGAGTCTCGGAGGGTTGAAGAGTTAACTCGAGACTTGAAGAGTAGGACTGAAAGATATCATGGTCGATTGAAGATGATATTTTGTAAGGATTATAATTTACTAGATGGGCTTTTTTGATTTGCACCATGAGTTTAAAAGGCTCTCTTTTTTTTTTTTTTTTTTTTTTTTTGAAGAAATAAAGAGATTCTGTTAATCTGTTGGATTGTATTGAAATCCGATAATTGGCAAGAAAGAAAGTAAAAGCAGAGAGAGTTCCTGGACGTTCACACTTTTGATGTAGCATGTTGCAGGGAAAAGGTTAGGCGTAGTATGCCTTAAGCCACATTCCGTTGATGACTGCCTCTAGCTTTCCCCCATCTTCTTTGATAATCTTGTAGTAACCACTGTCATATGCTTTAGTGATTATGTACGGCCCTTCCCATTTGGGGGAAAACTTCGGTGCCGATGCATCTTGTTGGATGTGTTTGGCGGTTTTTAGCACCAGATCTCCTTCCTTGAAAACCCTGGATTTTACATGGCTGTTGTACGCCCTGGAAATCCTGTTTCTGTATGCTTGTGCATGTTCCTCTGCCCGGGATCTTCTGGAGTCCATAGTATCTAGTTCCGCAATTCTGGAATTGAGTGATTCGGCTTCATTCCACTGGGGTCCGCTTGCTGCGCAATTTCGCTGACGGATCTTGATTTCGCTGGGAGAATCGCATCTATACCGTAAACGAGGGAGTAAGGAGACATGCCGGTGGAGCTTCTAGGAGATGTTACGTACGCCCAGAGTGCCATTGGCAATTGCTCGTGCGGATTCGGGATTGTCGTGTCTTGTCCGTGAGGATTCGGATCGAGTCTTGTTGGTACTTTCGGCTTGCGTGTTTCCTGGGGATAATAGACGGTAGAGAAGACTTGTTTGATTTCGTACCTCTCAAGCAGTTCTTGTACTTGCTTGTTAGCAAAAGGCGTGCCGTTGTCAGTGATGATGTGTTTAGGTACGCCAAAACGGCAGATGATGTGTTCCTTGATGAATGTCGCGATTGTGGCTCCAGTGGTTCCTTTCGGCGGGATAGCTTCAACCCACTTGGTAAAGTACTGGTCGCGGTTATTATGTACTCATGTTGTTTTGAGGACGGTGGGTTGATCTTCCCAATGATGTCGAGTCCCCTGACTATAAAAGGGCCACGGGCTACTTATCGCGTGCAAGGGTGTTGGAGGCGCGTGGATGAGGTTTCCGTGAATCCGGCATTCTCGGCATTTCCGAACGAAAGTAGTCGCGTCGTCTTCCATCGTTGGCCAGTAGTACCTCTCGTGTATCTGCAGGAATAGTTTCTGTTTCCCTTGGTGTTCGCCTTCGTGCATTTCTCTTAACATGACCGGGATTTGCACCGCTCAAACACCGCAAAGAGACTTCCTCCGAAACTCTTGCGATATAAAACTCCATCATGGAACACGAATCTTTTGACTTTTGTTTTAGCTTGGACGCATCCTCTTTGTCGCAGGAAGAATGCCGTCGTGAAGGAAAACGATGTACGGCTCCCGCTTGATTCCAAGTGTGACCGATGTTGAGGACTTCGTCATCGACATGGGGGCACTCGGGCAATTTGGGCACGCTTTCGGGAGTAATCGGGATTGGGTTTCCATCTCCGCCAATAGTATCCAAGTCGCTGTAAACGACGGTAGAGGGTTACTACGACGTTATTCCACGGACTTCGGTATGAACATGTTCAAGTTGTTGTTGTGCTTCCTCTTTCCGAGACACCTTGATGAGAGCCGTATGGATTTCAATGATACAAAACACCTTGAAGCATAAAGAAATTCCGCAAAGTCTTGAGGTCGACCTTCCCTTGGAAAAGTGAGTTGTTGAGTTCTTGAATGATAGAGTTCTCCAGTCATCATCTTCGGCTTTCTCGGGTTGTGAAAGCCACGTTGAAGCTAAGGTTCGCCGTTTCTTGTCAGTGGTTTCCTCGGCTCCTTCGAACCGTAGCTTTGATGCTATTGTAGCTAAGCGGTCGGCATGCTTGTTGCTGCTACGGCCGACATGTGTGATGGTTGCTTGGCGAAATAATTTAGTAGTTTTTGTGCTTCAACCCTGTATGGTGCCAATGCAGTTCTTTCAATGCATAAATCCCGTTTACCTGGTTGATGAGTAATTTGGAATCTCCTCTTATCTCCAAACGCGTGGCCCCGCTTGTTTAGCTAGTGATAGTCCAATGAGGAAGGCTTCATATTGGTGAGTTATTAGTGCATGGAAAGTCTAGCTTGAAAAGAGTGAGAAGACTTCTCCGGCAGAGATACTAGTACAACACCCGCTCCTCCCAGATTAGTGCTGGGGTGGAAGAGCCGTCGAAGAACAAAGAGCCATGTTTCTTCTTTGACTAAGAAGATATATGGAAGGTCTCCGGGAGATCTTCTCGTAACTCGCGGTGTTTTCTCCCGGGAATGCTGCTAACAGGTCTGCAAATGCCTTGTCCTTTTATGGACCTTGGGGAAACACACGTTATGTCGAACTCTGACAACTGCAGGAGCCATTTAGCCGGCCTCCCTATCAGGCCAGGTTTCGAGAGGAGAAACTTTACAGGGTCCGATTTGGATACTAACACCACTTTGTTGGAGAGGAGGTAGTGCCTGAACTTCTGGATGGAATAAATTAGTGCTAAACACGCCTTTTTCGCCTTGGGGTATCTGAGTTCAGCGTCTCTCAACGTTCGACTGAAGTAGTATATGGGATATTTCATTCCTTTGTCGTCCTCTTGGGCGAGGAGAGCTACGATGGCGATCGCTAAAAGGTCGTGTAGAGACATAGTGGTTTCCCTTGCATAGGAGGCTTCATGACGGTTGGGGAGGACAGTATTTGCTGGATCTTCTGGTACGCTTTTTGCTGAGACGTAGTCCATGTGAAATTCGCTCATTTTTTTAGTAGAGGGGTAAACGTAGTGGTGAGCTATGCCAGCCCCGGTATGAAGCGACAAATGTAGTTTACCTTGCCCATGAAACTCTGGAGTTCCTTTCTGGTTCGTGGTGGCGGCATCGTGAGGATAGCTTGCGTTTTGATCGGATCAACTTTTATTCCGCGGTCGTTACTTGAATCCCAAGAATTTCCCGAAAGAGACACCAAAGGCGCATTTCAAAGGATTCATCTTCAACTTGTATTCGCGACATCTTTCGAACACTTGTCGCAGCGTTTCTGGATGATCCGCTCGAGTCTTCGATTTAACCACCATATCATCTACGTAATCTTCGACTTGCTTGTGCATCATATCGTGGAAGATGGTAGTCATGGCGCGTTGGTAAGTAGCGCCAACGTTCTTCAGACCGAAAGGCATTACGGTATAATAGAAGTTTCTGAGAGGGGTTCGGAAAGCAGTCTTACTTGCGTCGTGCTCATACATCCTTATCTGGTTGTAGCCGCTTTATCCATCCATGAAAGAGAACATACCATGTCCACTGGTAGCGTCTACCAGCATGTCGATGTTAGGGAGCGGGAAATCGTCTTTAGGGCAGCACTTGTTCAGATCTCTGAAATAGACACAACATCTGATCTGACCATTCTTCTTTTTTAACGGGAACGATATTGGCCAACCAAGTAGGATGGTGAATAGGTTTGACAAAACCCGGCTAGTAATTTATGGACCTCCGCCTTGATTTGTTCTTCTATGTCGTGTCCGAATTATCCGGGAGGCCGTTTTTGGTTTGGATCCGGGTATCACGCAGATGGCGGGTGACCAGTTTTCCATCCAAGCCAGGCATTTCTTCGTAAGTCCATGCGAAGACGTCCTGGTATTCTTTGAGTAGGTCGACTAGCTTTGAGTGTTCCGCAGGATGTAGAGTTGAACTTATCAGAATGGGTGGTGGAAATTCCTCATTTCCTATATTGATAGTTTCGAGTTCGTCGGTGGTTAAGTCGGTCCCATCTTGCAGCTTCCGAGGAGCGTCCGGAACTTCCTCCCGATTATTGTGAAAACATTCTTTGGGCGGAGAGACCGGGTCATGGTCTCCTCGCTAATTGCTAACGCGATGATAATGTGTGAGTTTTCCCTTTTTGCTTCGTCTGCGGTAAGGGTGCACTCTCGCTTAGTGCGGGCACGTGTTACGCCCGGTGGCGGGGAGACCGGCGGGTCCTCCTTCTCGCGGGAGACGGTGGAAGGGCGGTCTCCTTCATGGGGTATCTCCGCTTTGTCGCTATCTCGAGTGATGTCCACTTTGGTAGTAGAAAACCGTGAATCTTGGTCGCCACGCCTTTTGAACCCTCCTTCGGCCCATGTGCTTCTACGTAGTAGGCGCGGGTGCATAGGGGACAGTGACGCGGGATGCGGATAACTTCTCCGTTGATCATTTGTTTTGTGCATTGGTGGTATGTTGAAGGACGATTTTGAGATTGTGCGACCACGGCCTTCCCAGTATCATGTGGTAGTCTTGTTCTTTTTCAATCACTTCAAACTTCACGCTTGATTGGATTGGCCCTACCTTGACTCCAAGTTGATGTAGCCGTATGTGCTAGTTTGGTTGCCTTCGAAATGTCATCGTAGTAGGTTGTAAAATACGATCTCGTTAGGTCGCACCTCGGGCAGCTTTAAGTGTCTTGAGAGTGATGACATTGGAAGATGCACCCGTGTCAATGAGCGCTCTTCGAAACTCTATGCTTCCGACGAGAGCCGTAACATGCAAGGCCCGTCTTGCCAGACCGTCTTCTACCATCATGTCGTCATCGGTGAAAACAATATTGTTGGCGGTTCTTAGGGATCCTTGGAGTCCCCGTGGAGTGCGGAACTAGTGATGCGTTCAGTGCTATTCGGTTGATAGCAGAGAATGTTTTTATTCGCTGGTCCTTGGAGAGGTGCAGCAATTCACATAAGTTTTCTACCAACATGGTCGCCTCCTGGTCCGCTGGCTTCCAATCAGTGACGAAACCGTTGACTTGACAATGCTTATTCGGGATGTTAGTCCCCTGCTCTTGATCTCCTGGGGAACATGAATCACTTAGCTCCGATGTTAGATTGATGAGGAAGTCAAGTATGCTGTTAATCGCATCCTTCATTAGGTCCATGTTTTTGGCGTGGATCTCCTGAGCACGCATCAGGTCAACCAGTCTTGGGACCTCTTCATTGGTCGTATTGCTTCCAGAAATTGAGGAGTTATCATGACCTTGAGCGGGATCAATGTTTGTAGAGATCGCCTGATAGCCGACCATGCTTGCGCGAAATTTGAGGACGGAAGCTAGAATTTGATATTGTAACCGAAAGATCAATCCTCCCGCTGTGGTCGCCAATTGTTTATGGGTAAAAATCGTTTCTGGCGATTTCGGTAAATTCGGTAGGTGAGTGAGAAACTGGTTCAAACCCTAAACAAATGTGATGCACGTGAGCACTTTATAGATTCGAGAGATCAACTGCATAAGTCCGGCCTAAACCAAGAAATGGCCGTTCAGGACTTACTTCGGTCACAAAGTGGAGGAGAAGGGTTGATTTGGGGAGGAAGCAAAGAAAGGTGTTGAGACCAACAATAGTGGGAGAGTAGTGTCTCGACTTGTATCAGAAAGTGAAAGCTTCGGAAGCTTGCAAGAGATGAAAGCTTTTTGGAGAGCTTGCAAAGTTGCCTTTTCTGAGAGTGTAGTATTTTTCTCCTGACCGAGACTTGTTGTCTGGTGGTGTTTATGGGTGAAAATCGTTTCTGCCGATTTCGGTAAATTCAGTAGGTGAGTGAGAAACTGATTCAAACCCTAAACAAATGTGCTGCACATGAGCACTTTATAGATTCGAGAGATCAATCCGTACAAGTCCGGCCTAAACCAAGAAATGGCCGTTCCAGGACTTGCTTCGGTCACAAAGTGGAGGAGAAGGGTTGATTTGGGGAGGGAAGCAAAGAAAGGTGTTGAGACCCGAGTAGTTCCCGGGAGAGTAGTATCTCGACTTGTATCGTAAAGTAAAAGCTTGGGAAGCTTGCAAGAGATGGAAGCTTTTTGGAGAGCTTGCAAAGTTGCCTTTTCGAGAGTGTAGTATTTTCTCCCGACCGAGACTTGTTGTCAGTGGAAATAGGTAAGACCTATTTATACAAGTCGAGATTGAAACGCACTGGCCTCATGAAGGAAGATAATAAAGGGTGAAATAATGGGAGGAGGTGGTAACCGCATGGTTTAATGGGTGAAAACGTTTTCACCATTATTTCCTCATTTATTTGACCGCTTTATTCCTTTTCACGCTTTCTTAATGTGAGCGTAGTGTACGCCGCATCTTTGTGACCGCCAAACCAAAACCCTAGAAAGCATCCCCGATTTGTGTTGATGTCTCGAGTGTTGGTTGCATCTTGCGTGCAAGTGGTGCCGCTAGGGACGCATGTGGCATGTGCCAATGGCATGTGCGGAATGCCTTCGTTGCGAGTTGCACCTCGAGCGTAAGTGGTAATGCCGAGCCGCTAGTGGCGTGTGTGGCATGTGCCAACGGCATGTGCGAAATGCCTTGGTGGTAGGTTGCACGGTTTTCAAGTTAGGCTACCCGGCGTGTGTGTTTGGCATGTGCCAATGGCATGTGCGGAATGCCATGGTGGTAGGTTGCACGGTTTGCAAGTTAGGCTACCAGCGTGTGTGTTTGGCATGTGCCAATGGCAAGTATGGCCATGTTGACCTAGTTGCAAGTCTTGCAAGCCTAGGGCGCTATGTTTGGCGTGGGCCAAAGGCATAGCGGCTTGGAAGTATGGCTTGCGACACGTGTTGGCATGTGCCAATGGCACGTGCGGCCATGTTGACCTAGTTGCAAGTCTTGCAAGCCTAGGGCGCTATATTTAGCGTGGGCCAAAGGCATAGCGGCTTAAAAATATGGCTTGCGACACGTGTTGGCATGTGCCAATGGCACGTGCGGCCATGTTTACCTAGTTGCAAGTCTTGCAAGCCTAGGGCGCTATATTTGGCGTGGGACAAAGGCATAGCGGCTTAGAAATATGGCTTGCGGCACGTGTTGGCATGTGCCAATGGCAGGTGCGGCCATGTTGACCTAGTTACAAGTCTTGCAAACCTAGGGCGCTATGTTGGGCGTGGGCCAAAGGCATCGCGGCTTGGAAGTATGGCTTGCGACACGTGTTGGCACGTGCCAATGGCACGTGCGGCCATGTTGACCTAGTTGCAAGTCTTGCAAACCTAGGGCGCTATGTTGGGCGTGGTCCAAAGGCATAGCGGCTTGGAAGTATGGCTTGCGACACGTGTTGGCATGTGCCAATGGCACGTGCGGCCATGTTGACCTAGTTGCAAGTCTTGCAAGCCTAGGGCGTTATGTTGGGCGAGGGCCAAAGGCATAGCGGCTTTGAAGTATGGCTTGCGACACGTGTTGGCATGTGCGGCATGTTGACCTAGTTGCAAGTCTTGCAAACCTAGGGCGCTATATTTGGCGTGGGACAAAAGCATAGCGGCTTAGAAATATGGCTTGCGGCACGTGTTGGCATGTGCCAATGGCACGTGCGGCCATGTTGACCTAGTTGCAAGTCTTGCAAACCTAGGGCGCTATGTTGGGCGTGGGCCAAAGGCATCGCGGCTTGGAAGTATGGCTTGCGACACGTGTTGGCATGTGCCAATGGCACGTGCGGCCATGTTGACCTAGTTGCAAGTCTTGCAAACCTAGGGCGCTATGTTGGGCGTGGTCCAAAGGCATAGCGGCTTGGAAGTATGACTTGCGACACGTGTTGGCATGTGCCAATGGCACGTGCGGCCATGTTGACCTAGTTGCAAGTCTTGCAAGCTTAGGGCGCTATGTTGGGCGAGGGCCAAAGGCATAGCGGCTTTGAAGTATGGCTTGCGACACGTGTTGGCATGTGCCAATGGCACGTGCGGCCATGTTGACCTAGTTGCAAGTCTTGCAAACCTAGGGCGCTATATTTGGCGTGGGCCAAAGGCATAGCGGCTTGGAAATATGGCTTGCGGCACGTGTTGGCATGTGCCAATGGCACGTGCGGCCATGTTGACCTAGTTGCAAGTCTTGCAAACCTAGGGCGCTATGTTGGGCGTGGTCCAAAGGCATAGCGGCTTGGAAGTATGGCTTGCGACACGTGTTGGCATGTGCCAATGGCACGTGCGGCCATGTTGACCTAGTTGCAAGTCTTGCAAACCTAGGGCGCTATGTTTGGCGTGGGCCAAAGGCATAGCGGCTTGAGATTTGGCATTGTTGCCATGGTGCGCAGGGTGCGGCTTGGTTTGGCATTGTTGCCATGGTGCGTCGTATGCGCCTTGGTTTGGCATTGTTGCCGCGGTGCGCAGTATGCGGCTTTTTTTGGCATTGTTGCCATGGTGCGCAGTATGCGGCTTGGTTTGGCATTGTTGCCGCGGTCGCAAAGATGCGGCTTGGTTTGGCATTGTTGCCATGGTGCGCAGTGCGGCTTGGTTTTGGCATCGTTGCCATGGTGCGTGATATGCGGCTTGGTTTGGCATTGTTGCCATGGTGCAGTGATATGCTTGGTTTGGCATTATTGCCATGGTGCGCGATATGCGGCTTGGTTTGGCATTGTTGCCGTGGTGTGCGAAGATGCGGCTTGGTTTGGCATTGTTGCCATGGTGCGCGATATGCGGCTTGGTTTGTCATTATTGCCATGGTGCGTTGGTATCGGCTTGGTTTGGCATTGTTGCCATGGTGCGCAAGTATGCGGCTTGGTTTGGCATTGTTGCCATGGTGCGCGAGGTGCGGCTTGGTTTGGCATCGTTGCCATGGTGCTTGATATGCGGCTTGGTTTGGCATTGCCGCCATGGTGCGCAGTGATGCGGCTTGGTTTGGCATTGTTGCCATGGTGCTTGATTGTTGATGGTGGTTTTTAGACAAGGGGTAAAATCGTAAAACCCCATGACCTAGTGTTACCCGCAACACATTAAATAAGAGCATTTAACTCGGTGTAAATTATTAATAGGGGTATTTTTTCAAAATACCGCATTAGGGTTTTCAAATACGTAACCCTAATTCCAAAACCAAGCCGCACTCCGCACCATCATGGCAAAGAATGCCAAACCAAGCCGCATCTTCGCGCACCATGGCAACAATGCCAAACCAAGCCGCATATTGCGCACCATGGCAACAATGCCAAACCAAGCCGCATATCATGCGCACCATGGGAACAATGCCAAACCAAGCCGCACTCGCGCACCATGGCAACAATGCCAAACCAAGCCGCATGCGCGCACCATGGCAACAATGCCAAATCAAGCCGCACCGCGCACCATGGCAACAATGCCAAACCAAGCCGCATATCGCGCACCATGGCAACAATGCTAAAACCAAGCCGCATACCGCGCACCATGGCAACAATGCCAAATCAAGCCGCACCCTGCGCACCATGGCAGCTATGCCAAATCAAGCCGCACCCTACGCACCATGGCAACAATGCCAAACCAAGCCGCACCCTGCGCACCATGGAAACAATGCCAAATCTCCAAGCCGCTATGCCTTTGGCCCACGCCCAACATAGCGCCCTAGGTTTGCAAGACTTGCAACTAGGTCAACATGGCCGCATGTGCCATTGCCACATGCCAACACGTGCCGCAAGCCATATTTACAAGCCGCTATCGCGCCCTAGGCTTGCAAGACTTGCAACTAGGTCAACATGGCCGCACGTCCCATTGGCACATGCCAACACGTGCCGCAAGCCATATTTCCAAGCCGCTATTGCGCCCTAGGCTTGCAAGACTTGCAACTAGGTCAACATGGCCGCACGTGCCATTGGCGGATGCCAACACGTGCCGCAAGCCATATTTCCAAGCCGCTATCGCGCCCTAGGCTTGCAAGACTTGCAACTAGGTCAACATGGCCGCATGTGCCATTGCACATGCCAACACGTGCCGCAAGCCATATTTCCAAGATGCTATGCCTTTGGCCCACGCCCAACATAGCGCCCTAGGTTTGCAAGACATGCAACTAGGTCAACATGGCCGCATGTGCCATTGGCACATGCCAACACGTGTCGCAAGCCATATTTCAAGCCGCTTATCGCGCCCTAGGCTTGCAAGACTTGCAACTAGGTCAACATGGCCGCATGTGCCATTGGCACATGCCAACACGTGTCGCAAGCCATATTTCCAAGCCGCTATCGCGCCCTAGGCTTGCAAGACTTGCAACTAGGTCAACATGGCCGCACGTGCCATTGGCACATGCCAACACGTGCCGCAAGACATATTTCCAAGCCGCTATCACACCCTAGGCTTGCAAGACTTGCAACTAGGTCAACATGGCCGCATGTGCCATTGGCACATGCCAACACGTGCCGCAAGCCATATTTCCAAGCCGCTATGCCTTTGGCCCACGCCCAACATAGCGCCATAGGTTTGCAAGACTTGCAACTAGGTCAACATGGCCGCACGTGCCATTGGCACATGCCAACACGTGCCGCAAGCCACATTTCCAAGCCGTAATTATCGCGCCCTAGGCTTGCAAGACTTGCAACTAGGTCAACATGGCCGCATGTGCCATTGGCACCTGCCAACACGTGCCGCAAGCCATATTTCCAAGCCGCTATGCCTTTGGCCCACGCCCAACATAGCGCCCTAGGTTTGCAAGACTTGCAACTAGGTCAACATGGCCGCACGTGCCATTGGCACATGCCAACACATGCCGCAAGCCATATTTCCAAGCCGCTATCGCGCCCTAGGCTTGCAAGACTTGCAACTAGGTCAACATGGCCGCACGTGCCATTGGCACATGCCAACACGTGTCGCAAGCCATACTTAGAGCCGCTATGCCTTTGGCCCACGCCAAGCATAGCGCCCTAGGCTTGCAAGACTTGCAACTAGGTCAACATGGCCGCACATGCCAAACACACACTCTGGTAGCCTAACTTGCAAACCGTGCAACCTACCACCAAGGCATTCCGCACATGCCATTGGCACATGCCAAACCCACACGCCGGTAACCTAACTTGCAAACCGTGCAACTTACCACCAAGGCATTCGCACATGCCATTGGCACATGCCACACGCGCCACTAGCGGCGCCACTTGCACTCAAGATGCAACCAACACTCGAGACATCGACACAACCGGGGATGCTTCTTTAGGGTTTTGGTTTGGCGGTCAAGACATGCGGCGTACACTACGCTCACATTAAGAAAGCGTGAAAAGGAATAAAGCGGTCAAATAAAAGAGGAAATAATGGTGAAAAACGTTTTCGCCCATTAAACCATGCGGTTACCACCTCCTCCCATTATTTCACCCTTTACTCTCTTCCTTCATGAGGCCGAGAGTACGTTTCAATCTCGTCTTGTATAAATAGGTCTTACCTATTTCCACCGAGACAACAAGTCTCGGTCGGGAGAAATATACTACACTTACACTCTCGAGAAAGGCAACTTTGCAAGCTCTCCCAAAAAGCTTTCATCTCTTGCAAGCTTCCTAAGCTTTCACTTTCTCTGGTAAAAGTCGAGATACTACTCTCCTCAACACCTTTCTTTGTTTCCCTCCCCAAATCAACCCTTCTCCTCCACTTTGTGACCGAAGCAAGTCTGGAACGACCATTTCTTGGTTTAGGCCGGACTTGTACAGATTGATCTCTCGAATCTATAAAGTGCTCACGTGCAGCACATTTGTTTAGGGTTTGAACCAGTTTCTCACTCACCTACCGAATTTACCGAAATCGGCAGAAACGATTTTTACCCATAAACAATTGGCAACCACAGCGGGAGGATTGATCTTTCGGTTACAATATCAAATTCTAGCTTCCATCCTTAAATTTTCACGCAAGCATGGTCGGCTATCAGGCGATCTCCACAAACATTGATCCCGCTCAAGGTCATGATAACTCCTCAATTTCTGGAAGCAATACCACCAATGAAGAGGTCCCAAGACCGGTTGACTCCGATGCGTGCTCGGAAATCCACGGCAAAAACATGGACCTAATGAAGGATGCGATTAACATCATACTCGACTTCCTCATCAATCTAACATCGGGGCTAAGTGATTCATCTTCCCTAGGAAATCAAGAGTAGGGGACTAACATCCCGAATGAGCATTCTCAAATCAACGGTTTCCCGAAGCCACGGACCGGAGAGGCGACCATGTTGGTAGAAAACTTATGTGAATTGCCGCACCTCTCCAAGGACCAGCCGGATAAAAACATTCTCTGCTATCAACCGAATAGCACTAAACGCATCACTAGTTCCTGCACCCACGGGGACTCCAAGGATCCCCGGAAGATCCGCCAACAATATTGTTTTCACCGACGACGACATGATGGTAGAAGTCTGGTCACAACCGGGCCTTGCATGTTACGGCTCGTCAAGAACATAGAGTTTCGAAGAGCGCTCATTGACACGGGTGCATCTTCCAATGTCATCACTCTCAAGACACTCAAAGCTGCCAAGGTGCGACCTAATGAGATCGAAACGACAGACCCACTACGATGACGGATTTCGAGGGCAACCAAACTAGCACATACGGCTACATCAACTTGGAGCCGGCGTAGGGCCAATCCAATCAAGCGTGAAGTTTGAAGTAATTGAAAAGAACCAGACTACTACATGATACTGGGAAGGCTGTGGCTGCACAATCTCAAAATCGTCCCTTCAACATACCACCAATGCCCGAAAACAATGATTGAACGGAGAAGTCGTTCGCATTCCCGCATCGTCGCTGTCCCCCTATGCACCCGCTCTACTCGCGTAGAAGCACATGGGCCGAAGGAGGGTTCAAAAGGCGTGGCGACCAAGATTCACAGTTTTCTGCTACCCAAATGGACATCGCTCAGAGATAGCGACAAACTGGAGATACCCCGCAGAGGAGACCGTCCTTCCACTACCTCCTCAGAAGGAAGACTCACCTGACCTCTTGCCATAGGGCGTAACCCGTGCCCGCACCAAGCGAGAGTACACCCTACCGCAAGACGAAGCAAAAGGGGAAAGCTCACACATTATCACCGCCGTTAGCAATTAGCAGGGAGACCATGGCCCTGTCTCTCCGCCCGAAGGAATGTCTTCACAATAACCGGGAGGAAGTTCCATACGCCCCTCGAAGCTACAAGATGGGACCGACTTAACCACCGACGAACTCGAAACCGCCAACATAGGGAATGAGGAATTTCGCGACCCATTCGATCGGTTCGACTCTACATCTGCGGAACGCTCAAAGCTAGTTGACCTACTCCAAGAATATCAGGACGTCTTCGCATGGACTTATGAAGAAATTCCTGGCTTGGATGGAAAACTGGTCACCCACCATCTGCATGTGATACCCGGATCCAAACCAATCAAGCAGCCTCCAAGACAATTCAGACACGATGTAGAAGAACAAATCAAGGCGGAGGTCCAGAAATTACTAGCCGCGGTTTTGTCAAACCTATTCACCATCCTACTTGGTTAGCCAATATCGTTCCCGTTAAAAGAAGAATGGCGATCGATGCCGTGTCGATTTCAGAGATCTGAACAAGTCTTTGCCCTAAAGACGATTTCCGCTACCTAACATCGACATGTTTGGTAGACGCTACCGGTGGACATGGTATGTTCTCTTTCATGGATGGATATAGCGGTTACAAATCCGATAAAGATGTATGAGCACGACGCAAGCAAGGCGCTCCGAACCCCTCTTGGAAACTTCTATTACACCGTAATGCCTTTCGGTCTGAAGAACGCCGGGCGCTACTTACCAACGCGCCATGACTACCATCTTCCACGATATGATGCACAAGCAAGTCGAAGATTACGTAGATGATGTGGTGGTTAAATCGAAGACTCGAGCGGATCATCCGAGAACGTCGCGACAAGTATTCGAAAGATGCCGCGAATACAAGTTGAAGATAAATCCTTTGAAATGCGCCTTTGGTGTCTCTTCGGGGAAATTCTTGGGATTCCAAGTAATGTACCGCGGGAATAAAAGTTGATCCGGTCAAAACGCAAGCTATCCTCACGATGCGCCACCACGAACCGTGAGGGAGCTCCATAGTTTCATGGGCAAAGTAAACTACATCCGTCGCTTCATACTGGGCCGGCACGGCTCACCACTACGTTTACTCATCCGCTAAAAAAAGGAGCGAATTTCACATGGACTACGTCTCAGAAAAGCGTACCGTAAGATCCAAAGAAATCTTGTCCTCCCCAACCTTCATGAAGCCTCCTATGCAAGGGAGACCACTATGTCTCTACACATCCTTTAGCGATACTTCCATCGGAGCTCTCCTCGCGCAAGAGGATGACAATGGAATGGAATACCCCATATACTATTTCAGTCGAACGTTGAGAGACGCTGAACTCAGATACCCCAAGGCGGAAAAGGCGTGTTTAACACTGATTCATTCCATCCAGGAAGTTCGGACACTACCTCCTCTCCAATAAGGTAGTGCTAGTGTCCAAATCAGACCTCGTAAAGTTTCTCCTCTCAAAACCCGCCTTGATATGGAGGTAGGCTAAGTGGCTCTGCAGCTATCGAGTTCGACATAACGTGCGTCTACCCAAGGGCCATAAAAGGACAAGTGTCATTGCGCACTGTCAGCGTGATTCCTGTGGAGAAAACACCGCTAGACTACGAGAAGATCTCCGGGAGACCTTCCAGATATCTTTTTAGTCAAAGAATAAACATGGCTGCTATTCTTCGATGGCTCTTCCACCCCCAAAGACTAGTACCGGAGGAGCGGGTGTTGTATTAGTATCTCCCGCTGGAGAAGTCTTTCGCACTCTTTCAAGCTAGACTTTCCGTGCACCAATAACTCCCAATGAATACGAAGCCTTCCTCATTGGACTATCACTAGCTAAACAAGTCTGGGCCACGCGTTTGGAGATAAGAGGAGATTCCAAATTACTCATCAACCAGGTAAACGGGATCTATGCATTGAAAGAACTAACACTGGTGCCATACGAGGTCAAGCACAAAAACTACTAAATTATTTCGCCGAAGCAACCATCACACACGTCGGACGTAGCAGCAACAAGCATGCCGACTGCTTAACTACACTAGCCTCAAAGCTACAGTTCGAAGGAACTGAGGAAACCCTGACAGTAAAACGGCGAACCATAGCTTCAACATGGCTTTCACAACCCGAGAAAGCCGAAGACGATGACTCGGAGAACTCCTATCATTCAAGAACTCAACAACTCGCTTTCAAGGGAAGGTCGACCTCAAGGCTTTGCGGAATTTCTTTATGCTTCAAGGTGCCCTGTATCATCGAAATCCAGACATGCTCTGTCAAGGTGTCTCGGGAAAGAGGAAGCACGACAACAACTTGAACATGTTCATACCGAAGTCTCGTGGAATAACATCGTGGTAACCCTCTACCGTCGTTTACAACGACTTGGATACTATTGGCCGGAGATGGAAACCCGGCCACGACTACTCCGTAAAGCGTGTCCAAATTGCCAGGCGCCCCCATGTCGAGACCGTAAGTCCTCAACATCAGTCACACTGGGACTGGCGGGAGCCGTACATGGTTTTCCTTCGCGATGGCATTCTTCCTACTAACAAAGAGGATGCGTCCAAGCTAAGGCAGAAGTCCAAAAGATTCGTGTTCCATGATGGGGTTTTATATCGCAAGAGTTTCGGGGGAAGTCTACTAAGGTGTTTGAGCGGTACTGTAAATCCCAGGTTATGTTAAGAGAAATGCACGAAGGCGAACACCAAAGGAAAAATAAACTATTCCCGCAGATACACTTGAGGTACTACCGGCCGACCATGGAAGACGACGCGCTACCTTCGTTCAGAAATGCCGAGAATGCCAGAGTCACGGAAACCTCATCCACGTGCCTCCAACACCCTTGCACGCGATAAGTAGCCCGTGGCCCTTTTATAGCTGGGGACTCGACATCATTGGGAAGATCAACCCACCGTCCTCAAACAAACATGAGTACATAATAACCGCTGACCGAGTACTTTACCAAGTGGGTCAAGCTGTCCCGTCAAGGGAACCACTGGAGCCACAATCGCGGCATTCATCAAGGAACATATCATCTGCCGTTTTGGCGTACCTAAACACATCATCACAGACAACGGCACGCCTTTGCTAACAAGCAAGCACAGAACTGCTTGAAAGGTACGGAATCAAACAAGTCTTCTCTACCGCCTATTATCCCTGTGGAAATGGGCAAGCCGAAAGTACCAACAAGACTTTGATCCGAATCCTCAGCCGACAAAGACACGACAATCCCCAGAATCTGGCACGAGCAATTGCCAATGACACTGGGCGTACAACATCTCCAGAAGCTCCACCGGCATGTCTCCTTATTCCCTCGTCTACGGTACAGACGCGATCCTCCCCGCAGAAATCAAGATCCCGTCAGCCAGAATTGCCGCAGCAAGCGGACCCCAGTGGAATGAAGCCGAATCACTCAATGCCAGAATTGCGGAACTAGACACTCTGGACTCCAGAAGATCCCGGGCAGAGGAACATGCACAAGCATACAGAAATAGGATTTCCAGGGCGTACAACAGTCATGTAAAACCCAGGGTTTTCAAGGAAGGAGATCTGGTGCTAAAAACTGCCAAACACATCCAGCAAGATGCGTCGGCATCGAAGTTTTCTCCCAAATGGGAAGGGCCGTACATAATCACTAAAGCATATAACAGTGGTTACTACAAGATTATCAAAGAAGATGGGGGAAAGCTAGAGGCGGTTATCAACGGAAAGTGGCTTAAGGCGTACTACGCCTAATCAGTTCCCTGCAACATGCTACATCAAAAATGTGAACGACCAGGCACTCTCTCTGCTTTTACTTTCTTACCAGTTATTGAATTTCAATACAATCCAACAGATTAACAGAATCTCTTTATTTCTTCAAAAAAAAAAAGAGAAAGAGGAGCTTTTAAATCTCATAATACAAATCAGAAAAGCCCATCTAGCAAATTATAATCCCTACAAAATATCATCTTCAATCGACCATGATATCTTTCAGTCATACTCTTTAAATCTTGAGTTAACTTTTCAATCCTCCGAGACTCGTGGCCAAAATTTCCTCCTCTTCCAAAGATGGCTTTTGTGGCGGGAATCACACCAAAGAAGAATACCAGCCACCATCGACCTTCACAATATTGAGGCGATGCGCAACCAGCCTAACGTTAAACTCCAAGGATTCGCAGTGGACACCATATTCTCCCACTTTGAATGGCGACTAGCGGGCAAAGATGAATGGACACATTCTCCATCTCGGCAATCATTGGCAAAAGACAGTTCACTACAGAAACCAAAGCGGACGAACAGTACTTCACCACGCTCTTGGTAGCAATATGGCCGTATGTTTTCCATATCTTCGTATAAAGGGCCACGAATTCTTTCCGCACCAGGAAACCACCAACATTCCGATAATTGGAGGAGAGACACCTCATACGAGTCCCAAACGACAAACTGCGAAGGGGTATTCATGACAAGAGAGCCCTAAATCGGCATCCTCCAAGTCTGGCAGCAGTCAACAAGGTCAAGCCAAGAAAGGGGAACGACTAGGTCATCCTCGTCGATAACAAAGCAACGCATGCTCCAACGGGATATCTCTGCACAAAAGGGAAATTTTCCATTTATACAACAAGTGTTAAAGTGTACGTCAGTCTGCCAAAGAAGAAGAAAACATACCGGTATGATTTTCTTAACCCGAATAACCTTTGTTGGGGTGCCCATACGAGAGTCAGACCTCGCACCTTCATCCGGAGAACCTGACTGGTTAGAAGATGATTCGAATCTGCGGGACATGACAAAGAGAAAAATCTAACAAGAAGAACCCTCTTCTCGAACAAGGGGGACGATACATTCGCGTTGGATATGAATACGGAACCTTAAAAAAGGAAAGGGAGCAATAAAAGACATAATGCTTCCAGATTTTTTGGCGTGGATGATGCCCTAATGGAAGCCGCACGTGAAAGAAAGCAAAATAAGGAAACTTTGTTGTCTGAAGAAACGCCTACTCCCTCTTTATTTACATAAGTCACGCCTGCAAGCATGGCTTCCAAGCTGCACCGGCCCCACCAATTGCGCCAACCTGCTGGCACGCACGGCTTCTACACTTTGCGCCGGTCCCACCAGCTAGCCCACTCAGTTTCCCAACTCACGCCAACTTCCCAACGTCGCCTAAGCTGCATCGGGCCCACCGATTGTGCCGCCCTCCGATTTGTGCAAAACTTCCAGAGGCAAGGATTCCAAATCCTATTTATAAAAGCTCGACAAGCCTCCTTCAATTTTCTTTACGGTTTGCTGTTAATAGTCTGTCACCATCTTATGCTTACCTTGCAACAAAGCCCCTGTACCGAGCTAAGCAGGGGACTTAATGTTGATGGTGGTTTTTAGACAAGGGGTAAAATCGTAAAACCCCATGACCTAGTGTTACCCGCAACACATTAACTAAGAGCATTTAACTCAGTGTAAATAATTAATAAAGGTATTTTTTCAAAATACCGATTAGGGTTTTCAATCACGTAACCCTAATTCCAAAACCAAGCCGCACCCTGCGCACCATCATGGCAAAGAATGCCAAACCAAGCCGCATATCGCGCACCATGGCAACAATGCCAAACCAAGCCGCATATCGCGCACCATGGCAACAATGCCAAACCAAGCCGCACCACGCGCACCATGGCAACAATGCCAAACCAAGCCGCATGTCGCACCATGGCAACAATGCCAAATCAAGTCGCACCCGCGCACCATGGCAACAATGCCAAACCAAGCCGCATTGCACCATGGCAACAATGCCAAACCAAGCCGCATATGCGCACCATGGCAACAATGCTAAATCAGCCGCACCCGCGCACCATGGCAACTATGCCAAATCAAGCCGCACCCCGGCGCACCATGGCAACAATGCCAAACCAAGCCGCACCCTGCACACCATGGCAACAATGCCAAATCTCCAAGCCGCTATGCCTTTGGCCCACGCCCAACATAGCGCCCTAGGTTTGCAAGACTTGCAACTAGGTCAACATGGCCGCATGTGCCATTGGCACATGCCAACACGTGCCGCAAGCCATATTTCCAAGCAGGTCAACATGGCCGCACGTACCATTGGCACATGCCAACACGTGCCGCAAGCCATATTTCAAGCCGCTATCGCGCCTCTAAACTGCAAGACTTGCAACTAGGTCAACATGGCCGCACGTGCCATTGGCACATGCCAACACGTGCCGCAAGACATATTTCCAAGCCGCTATCGCGCCCTAGGCTTGCAAGACTTGCAACTAGGTCAACATGGCCGCATGTGCCATTGGCACATGCCAACACGTGCCGCAAGCCATATTTCCAAGCCGCTATGCCTTTGGCCCACGCCCAACATAGCGCCCTAGGTTTGCAAGACTTGCAACTAGGTCAACATGGCCGCACGTGCCATTGGCACATGCCAACACGTGCCGCAAGCCATATTTCCAAGCCGCTATCGCGCCTAGGCTTGCAAGACTTGCAACTAGGTCAACATGGTCGGATGTGCCATTGGCACATGCCAACACGTGCCGCAAGCCATATTTCCAAGCCGCTATGCCTTTGGCCCACGCCCAACATAGCGCCCCTAGGTTTGCAAGACTGCAACTAGGTCAACATGGCCGCACGTGCCATTGGCACATGCCTACATGTGCCGCAAGCCATATTTCCAAGCCGCTATCGCGCCCTAGGCTTGCAAGACTTGCAACTAGGTCGACATGGCCGCACTTGCCATTGGCACATACCAACACGTGTCGCAAGCCATACTTCCAAGCCGCTATGCCTTTGTCCCACGCCAAACATAGCTCCCTAGGCTCGCAAGACTTGCAACTAGGTCAACATGGCCGCACATGCCATTGGCACATGCCAAACACACACGTTGGTATCCTATCTTGCAAACCGTGCAACCTACCACCAAGGCATTCCGCACACGCCATTGGCACATGCCAAACCCACACACGCTGGTAACCTAACTTGCAAACCGTGCAACTTACCACCAAGGCATTCCGCACATGCCATTGGCACATGCCACACGCGCCACTAGCAGCGCCACTTGCACTCAAGATGCAACCAACACTCGAGACATCGACACAAACTGGGGGATGCTTCTTTAGGGTTTTGGTTTGGCGGTCACAAAGATGCAGCGTACACTACGCTCACATTAAGAAAGCGTGAAAAGGAATAAAGCGGTCAAATAAAAGAGGAAATAATGGTGAAAAACGTTTTCGCCCATTAAACCATGCGGTTACCACCTCCTCACATTATTTCACCCTTTACTCTCTTCCTTCATGAGGCCAGGGTACGTTTCCATCTCGTCTTGTATAAATAGGTCTTACCTATTTCCACCAGACAACAAGTCTCGGTCAGGAGAAATATACTACACTTACACTCCAAAGGCAACTTTGCAAGCTCTCCCAAAAGCTTTCATCTCTTGCAAGCTTCCTAAGCTTTCACTTTCTCGGTACAAGTCGAGATCTACTCTCCTCAACACCTTTCTTTGCTTCCCTCCCCAAATCAACCATTCTCCTTCACTTTGTGACTAAAAGCAAGTCCTGAACGGCCATTTCTTGGTTTAGGCCGGACTTGTACAGATTGATCTCTCGAATCTTTAAAGTGCTCACGAAAGCACATTTGTTTAGGGTTTGAACCAGTTTCTCACTCACCTACCGAATTTACCGAAATCGCGAAACGATTTTTACCCATAAACAAGAAGATGCGGCTTGTTTTGGCATTGTTGCCATAGTGCGCAGATATGCGGCTTGGTTTAGCATTGTTTCCATGGTGCACGGGTGCGGCTTGGTTTGGCATTGTTGCCATGGTGCGCGTGGTGCGGCTTGGTTTGGCATTGTTGCCATGGTGCGCAGTATGCGGCTTGGTTTGGCATTGTTTCCATGGTGCGTAGTATGCGGCTTTGTTTTGGAATTAGGGTTAAGGTCGAAAACCCTAACGGTATTTTGAAAAATACCCCTATTAATTATTTACACCCGAGTTAAATGCTCTTAGTTAATGTGTTGCCGGGTAACACTAGGTCATGGGGTTTTACGATTTTACCCCTTGTTTAAAACCACCATCATGTGGAAATAGGTAAGACCTATTTATACAAGTCGAGATTGAAAACGTACCACTGGCCTCATGAAGGAAGAGAGTAAAGGGTGAAATAATGGGAGGAGGTGGTAACCGCATGGTGTTAATGGGTGAAAACGTTTTCAACATTATTTCCTCTTTTATTTGACCGCTTTTATTCCTATTCACGCTTTCTTAATGTGAGCGCAGTGTACGCTACATGCTGTGACCGCCAAACCAAAACCCTAGAAAGCATCCCCCAGTTTGTGTTGATATCTCGAGTGTTGGTTGCACCTTGAGTGCAAGTGGCGCTGCTAGTGGCGCGTGTGGCATGTGCCATTGGCATGTGCGGAATGCCCTTGTTGCGGGTTGTACTTCGAGTGCAAGTGACAATGCCAGAGCTGCTAGTGGCGTGCGTGGCATGTGCCAATGGCATGTGTGGAACACCTTGGTGGTAGGTTGTACGTTGAGTGTAGGTGGCAATGCCAGAGCTGCTAGTGGCGTGTGTGGCATGTGCCAATGGCATGTGCGGAATGCCTTGGTGGTAGGTTGCATGGTTTGCAAGTTAGGCTACCAGCGTGGGTTTTGGCATGTGCCAATGGCACGTACGGCCAAGTTGGCCTAAGTTGCACGGCTTGCAAGTTAGGCTACCGGCGTGCATTAGGGGCACGGCTAGGCGATGAAGGCTACCAGCGAGCGTGTTGGCATGTGCCAATAGCATGCGCGGCCGTTAGGGCCGTGGCCTTGGTAGGAAAAGCTACCAGTGACGCATGTTGGCATGTGCCAATGGCATGCGTGGCCGTTTGGGCCGTGGCCTTGGTAGGAAAAGCTACCAGTGACGCATGTTGGCATGTGCCAATGGGATGCGTGGCCGTTAGGGCCGTGGCTTTGGTAGGAAAAGCTACCAGTGACGCATGTTGGCATGTGCCAGTGGCATGCGTGGCCAATTTGGCCTAGGTTGCATGGTTTGCAAGCCTAGGTGCGGGCACTACTTTGGCATGGCGCGGCTAGGGCCAAGGTAAGGGTGTTTGGCATGGCGCGGCTAGGCTCGGGCTAGGTGTGGTCGGGCATGTTTTGCCATTGGCACGGAGGTGCGGCTTGCATGGTTGGCATGCCTCGGCGCGTTTGGTATGGCTGGCATGATTTGCCATTGGCATAGATATGCGGCTAGCTTGGGCTAGGTGTGGCTGGCATGGTTTTCCATTGCACGAGGTGCGGCTAGCATGGTTGGCATGCTTCGGCGCGTTTGGTATGGTGGCATGATTTGCCATTGGCATAGAGATGCGGCTAGCTCGGGCTAGGTGTGGCTGGTATGATTTGCCATTGGCACGGAGGTGCGGCTAGCATGGTTGGCATGCTTCGGCGCGTTTGGTATGGCTGGCATGATTTGCCATTGGCATAGAGATGCGGCTAGCTCGGGCTAGGTGTGGCTGGCATGATTTGCCATTGGCACGGAGGTGAATTAGGGTTTTGTTCGTTGTAACCCTAATTTGAAAAAATACCCCCTATTAATTACTGACTACACGCATTAAATGTTCTAATAAATGTGTCACTGGTGACATTAGGTTATTTGGGGTTTTACGATTTTACCCTTTGTCTAAAAACCACCATCAACAACGGGTAAGAGTCCATATTGTCTGGGATGTGGATAAGAGGTGTCCTAGTGCGTGGCAAGCAGGGACGAAGGTGGGGGTGGCTTAGGTAGGAAAAAAAATATATGTAAAAGCTTAACTGGGATTTCCTAAATCTCAAAAGAATACTAATTAGCCCAGGTAGAAATTATAAATATTTTACTTTTTCCATGATCATCTCTATTTCAGGTATCCGGGGCATCCTCCTTAATAGACGAAACATTCCTCCGAAAATCATTACTAAACACTACTACATGATGCTCCATTAATAGCCTACCAGTTGACGCATTCACATGACCAGCAAGCTTAAATTTCTTTGTGATGGTTAGACTTTAGTTATAGCTGTTTCCTTCTTCTATTTTTTAGAGTTTGTAACGTCATTGGTTCCTTTTGATAAATAGAATCAGGCTTCGTCTTTGTTTTAGGTTAGAAACTTTAAATCAACAACGGAAATTAACCTATCAGCTACAGAATTTAACCTTATCCCAAACGTGTAAAAAATTATGCGGCTCGTGTTGTTTTCAAATATATACTAAAATTTGGCCCAATGCGGAGGCTAAAAATTAGCTCAAATATCAAATTCTGTTGGAAAAAAATTATTTTTTTTCTCTTTTTTATTTTTATTAATGATAACATGAACATAATCTTGAAATGTTTAGATGTTAATTTTAACATGTCACGTGAAATTCATGCAACGATATACTCACATAATCTTGAGTATTACCATAACTACACATATTTTTCAGCCCAAGTTAAAATACCTCACTATAATTGAGCTAAACCTTAACATACAAGAAACGAAAAGCAGAGTGCGTTGTTCTCGCTTCTTATTTTTTTATGGTATTTCTGTGATTACAATTTAGATGTGTGCAAAAAAAAAAAAAAAAAAAAATAGGCCACCCCGACGCAAAATCCTGGTTCCCTGATGGCAAGTTACCCTTGAATCAGACTATGTTATCATATTACCAATCACCCTTTAGTTTTATTTTTATCTTTTTGAGAATTCTGTTTTTAGTATTGTGTTTTTTTCATTACAGTATTTACTAAGCAAAGATACCTGCACTTTCAGAGATGTCTACGACTTGGTTGTATCTGATTTTCCTAACCGTATACGACTAAGAAATGATGAACTTCTAGGTCGTAATTGGGTTTTGAAGTGAGAACTACTACCAGACCCATTTTTCCAATTTTTTCTACCATGAAACCCACAGGCGAAAAACACACGCGCACGCCCACAAATTTCTTTTTTTTTTTTTTTTGATTCGGATCATTCCTTTTCTTCTCTGTTTAGTTCGACTTTGATACTTTCGTTTTCAAGTTTTAGATCTGTGTTTATCGAAGTCTTTTACATTCAATTTCTCAGTAATTTATTAGGATTCTCTAATTCGTGAATATGTTTGTGAAAACATTAGTGTATTTTTACTATAATGGGTTTCATCAATTTTAGGACTAGATGGGAAGAAAAGAGAATATCTCACTGTGGAAGTCTTAAAAAGATAAATCTAACTGGGTCCATAAACAGCTTCACCTATTCATATTCACTTATGAGAAAATTAGAAAAACAGAACATTGCATTTTGGTTGTTCGACAAAATGGTTCAACCAAAATATATTGTTCTTTTATAAATAAATTCAGTAATTCCAAAGTTAACTAAATGCTTATCACTATCAAAGGGTATACCAATTTCCATCAGAATTGTCCTATACTTTATTCAGTAAGCAGTGGAGACACAAAAATTCACTCTGGGTACCAATAAATTTTTCATCCTGACATTAATTTTGGTTCTTCATGGCTATCCCTGTGGTTGTGATTCCAATGCTAGTGTAGTTTACGGCATGGTTGACTTATAAGCTAGTGGTTTGTGATTGATGCTCCTGCCGATGAGCCTAAGAGGTGTGTTAGTTACATCGTATAATGATTCTAAACAACAAAAAAACCTTCACTTCCAGTTTCTTTCATATGTAATTTTTTTTTTATTTCGGAAGTGAACAGATGTCGTGGGATGTTTCAACCAGTGCATTTGGTGTCAGTTTGAACCACTGATATATTTGCTCGAGTTGGAGAAATCAGAACACATATGACTAGCATGTAGCTGAGTTATCTGCCCATTGTATATGTTAATTTACTTTGTTAACTGAATTATTTGTTGTCATTGCATGATGTGCCCCTTGTATGTACTAGAGATGAGTATCAAACTATCAAAGGCATCGAAAGTCATGACTAATTAAGTACCAGAATTCAATTATTTACATCTTACAGAAATAATGGTCACGGATAAATGCACCATACGCTATGAATTGTGATAAAGAAATGATTGCACCAATATAACCCTTTAAAACACCCAGCGTGATCACAACCGTCTACAGCCGTTAGATCGTAACTCAACCCTAAACCTTACACATCTCACCCTTATAAGTAGTGTAGTGTTCTACTGGTGCATCTCAAAACTCCAAACTGCGCCTCCCTCGGCTGTGAAGATAGGGAAACCCTAAAAACAGATCACAACAGTCTCTTATCTATGTATGATTATTATAAATGGCAACAAGAAGCAACAAATGGTGGTACAATAGCATCACCACCAACAACAACAAGCTATTAGCACTATGATTTTTCCTCTCAATATGTTAATTTTTCTTCTTTATAAAATGCAATCAGTTTCCGGAGCTAGTACTCTTAGTCAAAAGCTCCATGAGTTCGTGTAAGTTCTGTTCTTGATGTAGTCAAATGCCATGTTACATCAAACAACAAGAGAAATGGCATCTCTGTCTTTTTGTAGTCCCATAAAAAGAGAAGATTAAGAATCTATTCGCACTATGATTTTCCTCTCAAAATGTTAATTTATGTTTACAAAGGTCTGGAATGCTCCTCTTCTGCTGTTCTTTCGCTTGTCTCACTATCCAGATATTTTAGCTTCTCCAAGTCATCTTGTTGCCGATGAATCGCTCTATTTTCTTGGAGACAAGATTCCAAGAGGAGGAGAGGAATGACCGTTGGAAGAGGAGGTTTTTATTATCGAATTAATAGAGTTGGGAGAAAAAGATACATAATAAATGAGTAGTGGAGGAGGAAATTTTTTTGTATCTAAATGTATTTAACTATTAGAAAAAAAATGAAATTATGAATTGTAGATCTGTGATGAGTGAGTTGTTGTGAACAGTTCAATTCAATTTTTACTTTACTTTATATTTTTACAGTTCAGTTCAATTCAATTGTAGATCTGTGATGAGTCAAATCGGCCTTTGTTTACCTTATACCACCACTGGCTCTCTCATATACACAAGGAGCAAATCGCCATTATCGAAAAATTTCTCAATAGGATTGCAAAAACTAAGTCATGAAACCAGGATTCTAACCAAATTATTATATTGCCGTGTCAAAGAAAATTTAAGAAAAAAGAAAAAAAATAGATTGACACCTATGACTTGTTGGCGTTGTAGCAAGATGTGTGTACCAGAGATGAGTATTAATAGAGTTCATAGCCACAATTATGTTACCAGTTGCGGAAATAATATAATTCACTTAATGATCATTATGGTGTGAACAGGAAATGCTTCCACCAATATGAGCATATATTAGCTAACCAGCCAACACCAAACGTAAATGTCCATGCACTTCAAATTCGCCTAAACTCAAAATACACTCCCAAAAGAGTTCCAACCCTGTTAGGTTGAAACCGATAATCACAGCCGTCCACAGATACCCTCAGATATGATTTGAGCCGTTAGATCAATAATAAATTGCAACCCTAAACCCTAATCCGTTATAAGTAGTCTTATGCATACCAAACTGCGCCGCCCTCATTTCGTTTATGTAGATGGAGAAAGAAAGAAAATCCCTAAAAACAGATCACAACAATTCTCTCATGTAAGTATTATTATCAACGGCACCAATAAACTTATGGCAGGAGCAGCAATTTGTGGTTCAATAACATCACCAACAACAACGATAAGCTATTTGCAATATGATTTTTCCTCTCAAAATGTTAGTTTTAATTTGTTCATCATGTAATTCAATGAGTTCATGTGGTATCAATCCTCCAGATAATCACACCTCTTCTTATATAGTCGTAGTCTAGCAAGCTAAGATGCACTTTGAGAAGAATAAAAAGAGATATGGGAAAAATTAAAAAAATAGTATGAAATGATAAATTGTAGGAGATCTGAACATTTATATATACTTAGATCCATGTATACGATGTCTGAATGAAATCCTCAATATTTGAGTCCCACTCCATAATATAATATTTGCATTTTTTTTTTTTTTTAGTTTTTTCATATTGAACATACCCATGTATCATCTAATCTGGATTTTGGGTTGACCATAAAATTTAAAGCATGCCACAATTCTTGTTTCAGTCTGTTACCTAGAAAAATCAACCAATGGGTCAGACAAATGTTGTATATACAAACAAGGTTTTATCCTGATTCCAGACTAATCCCGCAGTGATGGTTGAATAATCGTCTTGTAGACAGTGCTGAACTAGTACCTGCAAGGTAAATACTTCCATAATTCTTCCCATACATAGTGAGATCTATGGAGTGCGAGCTCTTTATCCAATCCAAGGTCCAAGCATCTCTTTTGTCTCCAGGTTTAAATGGTTGTGCAAAACACACAAAGATACACACACTATGTGATATTAGGCAGTCAATGAACAATTACAGACGTGGTAACATCTCTACTATTAGTTAAAATTTCCATTGTGCACAAGCACAATGATGTTAATTAGTGTCGCCCTTAAAAGAAACATGAGAAAGCAAGCATCATGATTAATTGATTACTCTATTTCTTCACCTGAAAACTCAAAATCAAGGAAGAACATGTTTGATGGTTTGGAGGTTTCATAATGACTAGGGTCAAGGCGATGTGTGGCTTGGCTTGGCATGTGGGGCCAAGGGTTTGGCAAGTCGTTGGCACATGGTGCGGCTAGCATGGCTGGGGCCAAGGCAAGGTGTGGCTTGGCTTGGCATATGGGGCCAAGTGTTTGGCAAGCCGTTGGCACATGGTTCGACTAGCATGGCTAGGTGCCAAGGCAAGGTGTGGCTTGGCTTGGCATGTGGGTCCAAGGGTTTGGAAAGCCGTTGGCACATGGTGCGGCTAGCATGGATAGGTGCGGTTTGGCTTGGCATGTGGGGCCAAGGGTTTGGCAAGTCGTTGGCACATGGTGCGGAAAGCATGGCTAGGTGCCAAGGAAAGGTGTGGCTTGGCTTGGCATGTGGGGCCAAGGGTTTGGCAAGCGACTAGCACATGGTGCGGCTAGCATGGCTAGGTGCGGTTTGGCTTGGCATGTGGGGCCAAGGGTTTGCCATGGGCGCATGGCGTGGCTAGCTTGTCTAGGTACGGTTTGGCTCGGCATGTGGGGCCAAGGGTTTGCCATGGGCGCATGGCGTGTCTAGCTTGGCTAGGTGCGGTTTGGCTTGGCATGTGGGGCCAAGGGTTTGCCATGGGTGCTTGGCGTGGCTAGCTTGGCTAGGTGCGGTTTGGCTTGGCATGTGGGGGCAAGGTTTGGCCATGGGGGCATGGCGTGGCTAGCTTGGATAGGTGCGGTTTGGCTTGGCATGTGGGGCCAAGGGTTTTCCATGGGCGAATGGCATGTCTAGCTTGGCTAGGTGCGGTTTGGATTGGCATGTGGGGCCAAGGTTTGGCGTGACCAAGCTAGGTTCGTGACCAAGCTAGGGCTTTGGGCCAAAGGTCGTTTGGTAACCTCAAACGGCTAGGATTTGCTCCTGGGATTGAAGGGCGATCGTCGATTGTCGCACGCCTTCGTTTTGGTAACTGCGTAGGGAATGCCAGCAAGGTGGAGTGGCTAGGTTGGCACGGGGCCATGACAAGGTGTGTTTGGCATGGCGAGGTACGTGTGGCTGGCATGGTTTTCCATTGGAACAGTGGTGCAGCTAGCTTGGTTGGCATGCATGGGCGCGATAGGTGGCATGGTTTTCCATTGGCACAGGGGTGCAGCTAGCATGGTTGGCATGCCTGGGCGCGGTAGGTGTGGGTGGCATGGTTTGCCATTGGCACATGCGGTGTGATAATTAGGGTTTTCGCCTGTCGAAACCCTAATTAGCATTAAAAAAGGTACCCTGGTAATTTTCTTGCAGACAAATTAAAGGGTTCAATAAATGTGCTTGGTTTGGACATTATTACTCAAGTTCTGTGATGTCACTGTCTGACTAGGGTTTTACGATTTTACCCCAAAGCTAAAAACCACCATCAACATTAGTATAATCATCTCAATTATGCGCCTCCCTAGTCTCTGTAGATATAGATCACAACAATTCCCTCACCCATTTGCATCAAAAAGTTCATGACAGAAGCAAGTGATGGTGGTTTAATAGCATCAACAACAAGCTATATGCATTATGATTTTTCCTCTCAAAATGTTAATTTTAGGCACTTCACATACCCCATGAGTTCATGTAGTTCTATAATCATCTATGGAGTCAGCTAATGCAACTCCACCAACTCCTGTGGGAGTCTCTGTCCTGCAAGCTAGAACACAGAGTAAAATACAAGGATTGAAAGAGACGATGCAAGAGGAGGATTTTTGTTTTCTAATTAAAAGAGGAGAAAAAAGTGTGAGTAATGGAATTTTTTATCTAAATGTATGTAAACAATTACCGAAAATTTAAGAAATATGAAATGATAAATTGCAGATTTGAACATTTTTAGTTTGCTTTGATCAAACTTCATGTGGAAATCCTCAATATTATGAGTTCCACTGCATAATATTTGCATCCTGCTTCTTCAATTTTTAAATTTAATATTTATTTTTTTTAGTATTTCATTCTTAAAAATTCCTCATGTATCATCTAATCTGGATTCGGGTCAGGACCATAGATTACAACCATTACCTAAAGGCCATACCTTGTTTCAGTCTTGTTCAGTTTGATGCGGCAATATAATTCAATAACTGATGAAGGGGGGCTAAATTTTTTTACATACAACCACCAAGGTCTTATCCAGAGTCCAGACTACGGTCACTAAGCACATGGTTGAACCATGGTCTAGTGTACGGTCTAAACTAGAACCTGCAAGTTAAATTTGAGAATGAATTGACTTATAAAATGTAGTTTGAGCAGAATGGTTGAAAACATGGTCTAGTATATGGTCGAACCTTTGTCAAAAATTATAGAGTGAAATGATAAAATTATAGATCTTAACACTTGTATTTACTTTTGTAGGATCATAATATCGCAACATACAAGGCTCGCGGGATTAATAAACGACGGTGTCGCGAAGGAGTCGCAGGAGCTAAAATAAACGACGCAATGAATAACGACAAGCAAAACATAAAGAAGACGTGAAACCTGGCGAGGGGTAAGAAGTGTCGCGAGAACGAATGTTTGTGCATCTGCGACACTTCGCGGGACATTCCCGAAAATAAAGGATAGCTTATTTGTCTTCCACTATGTGTTACCCTATATAAAAGGGTGAGTGAATCTGTGGAAGGGGAGATCTTTTTGGAGGAATTGTTAAGCAAGTCATTAGGAGAGAGAAAGTGGAGGAGTGTTTTAATTTCTAAGTGTAATTCTATTTTCTGTGTAAACATTTCATGGACTCAATCAATAAATATTCTTGATCTTACATCTTTCAATGGATTAATTAAGCAAAATTGAGTAAGGGGTGTAGTGTGGGATTTCTGCTACTACATATGCGCTAGAAACAGGGAAGATCATTGGTAAAAAGAGAAGATTGCAATTAAAGTTGTTTGAATCGGGAAAATGAGAAAGGAAAATCTTAAATCGGATGAAAAAGATATGGCATACGACAAGCACGAGATACAAGAGTAATGATTAGCGAATTTCATGAAAATATCAGAGGAAGAATACACAAACGAGATTTTGAAGGAAAGAAGATTACGGATAGAGAAATAACATCACCTTTGAAGGATTGGGAAAATCAAGAGATAACATTCACGGCGGGGGAAATATCCAAAGAAAATTTGGATCACACATCTCCATTGGTGATCGCAATTAACGCGTATAAGGAAGGAGAGGAATCGGAGAACACGGTGAAAACATGGGTGGTGAATGGAGTTTTAATTGATACAGGGAGTCTGGTGAACATCATGTTCTATCACGCTTACAAAAAGATGGGATATAAAGACGAAGATATGACTTTCGCGGCATACAATATTCAAGGTTTTGGTAAATCCATAACAAAAGTTAGAGGGGAGATAAAAATACGTATTCCATTAGGAAGAATCGAAACACAGGTGACATTGAGCGTAGTAGATATGGAATCACCGTATAACTTATTACTAGGAAGACCATGGGTACATGCAATAAAAGCTGTGGCGTCGACGCTTCATCAATGTATCAAGTTTCCTACACCAACTGGAATAGGCGAGATCAAAGGGGATACTGCTAAAGGAAGAATATATTATCAAAATGAAGTAAAGTGTTGCGAGGAACAAGTAAACAAGCAAAAGAATATATCAAAGCACCGCAAAAAGATGGCGAGGGCGGCTAAGAAAGAAGAAGAGTTCAGAGTTTACATGATAAGAGCAAAGGAAGGAAAAGGCATACCTAGCGAGACCTCGGGAGAAGAAAATGATCTTGCGAAAGAACCAAAAGGACCAACCCCCATGGGAGAACCAAAGGCCAGTTACGTCGCGGCAGAACAAACCAAAGAAGTGAATATTGGAACTAAGGAAAAACCCAAGATGCTAAAGATTGGAACTAACATGGGAGCGGATGAAGAAAAAGAAGCATCGATCTGTTGCGAGATTATAAAGACATCTTCGCGTGGGATATGGATGAAATGCCTGGTATAGATCCGTCGATAGCTTGTCACAAGTTAGAAATTGATAAAAATGTGAAGCCATTTAAACAAAGAATTAGAAAGATAGCAACAGCATATCACCCTCGAGATAGAAGAAGAAGCTGAGAAGATCTTTGGATGCGGGGATTATCAGACAAGCAAAATATCTGAATGGATAGCGAATATGGTTATAGTTAGAAGAAAAACAAGGGAATAAGGATTTGCATTGATTTCTTGATTTAAATAAAGCGTGCCCTAAAGGCAGTTTTCCATTGCGGATATTCCACAACTAGTCGAATCGGCGGTAGGGAATGAAAGAGTATCATCTCGGACGGGTACAAAGGTTACAACCGATTCCACTTGCGAGGAAGATCAAGAGCATCTTGCTTTCTTCGCTCCAAGAGGATTATCTTTGCTATACTAAAATGCCGTTTGGTCTGCGAAATCTTTGGAGCAACGTATCAAAGGATGGTAGAAGAGGTATTCATGAGAATGGATACATAAAACACTAGAGGTATACGTAGATGACATCTTTGGTAAAAAGTAAGAAGGCGAGAAGATCACGTGCGAGACCTAAAAGAAATTTTTGAGCAAATGAGGCGTTTTAACATCAAAGTAAATCCAGAAAAATGTACCTTCGGAGTTGCGTCAGGGAAGTTCTTAGGTTACATTGTATCAAAGGAAGGAATACATGTTGACCCGGAAAAAGTAAAAGCAGTTCGCGATATGCCGACACCTGCGACAGTAAAGGATGTTCAAAAGCTGAATGGATTGTTAGCATCATTAGGAAGGTTCATCTCGCGGTCATCTGATAAGTGTAAACACTTTTTCAGCGTTTTGAAAAAAGGATCGAAATTTAAGTGGACAGACGAATGTGAAAAGGCTTTACAAGGGATCAAAGAGCATTTAATGGATATATCCATTATGCAGAAGGCAGAACCAGGAGAGGAATTATTAATATACCTCGCGACAACTTCGCATGCTTTAAGTGCGGTTCTCTGCGCGAACGGACTTGAGGAGTAGAGAAACCAATCTATTATATCAGCAAAACTTTTAATGCGCGAAAGAAATTATTCGAAGATCGAAAAATTAATCCTGGCATTAGTTTATGCAACGTTCAAGCTTCGCATATATTTTCAAGCGCATACTATTAAAGTAGTAACGAAAATACCAATCGAGTCAGTGATGAAACACTCAAAAAGATCGGGAAGAGTTGAAAGATGGAATGCTCAAATAAGCCATTGTAAGCTCAAATATGAGATATTATCCTCAACTAAGTCACAGGTTGTCGCAGATTTTTTAGCGAAATTTCCCTTGGAAGAAGACGAAGCGATAGATGAGATGATGGATGTAGAAGAAGAGTATGGAGACCAAAAGACCTGCTAAGCGAGGTAGGATAGGTGGGAAATATTAGTAGATGGATCATCAAATGGAGAAGGAAATGGAGTGGGAATTGTTATGATTTCGCGGAAGGCAATAAATTAGCTTTCTCTTTTAGATTGGAGTTTGAATCCACGAATAATGAAAGCAGTATGAAGCTATAATACATGCTCTGCGACTTGCAATAGAAATGAAATTGGAGAATATAAGGATTACCGGTGATTCGCAACTAGCAATTCACCAAGTAGTGAGAGAAATACACTACAAATAATCCATCTTTGAAAAAGTATAAGAAGCATGTCGAAGAATTGTCGGCACGAGATACCGAAAATAAAATGGAGGCACATATCAAGGAGAGATAATAGACTGCAGACGCTTTTGCCTTTATATCAAGTATGATGACAGACCATTGCGAGGAATATCAAAATACGAGACGCTACTGGCGCCATCAATTAATAAAGAGGAAGGACAAGAAGCGAGATATAATGATGGTGGTAGATGAAATGCAATGTCGCGAGGAAGGCTGGAGAGTAGAACTTCATGCGTACTTAATGAAAGGAGAGGTACCAAGAAATAGATTGGAAGCACACAAGTTAAAGAGTCGGGCAACAAATTATGAATTACGAGATGGCGTGCTTTATCGGCGATCTTTTGAGGGCCTTCGCTTCGATGTCTAACAAGGAAAGAAGGAAACCATATTGAAGATGTTGCATAGTGGGGATGCGGAAATCACCGCGGCGGGAGATCTTTGGCATATAAGGCAAAGACGCAAGGATATTATTGGCCATATATGCATGAGGACGCGAGAGCGATATCCAGACGCTGCGAAGATTGTCAAAGACATGGGAAGAAGATACATGCACCAGGAGCACTGTTAAATTCTTCGAGAAGTGTGTGGCCTTTTGGAAAATGGGGTTTAGATATTGTGGGACCATTTTTACCGGAGCACGAGGACAAAGAAGGTACTTAATTGTCGCAACGGACTATTTCACAAAATGGGCGAGGTGAAAGCGGTCCAGCACATTCGCGATAAGGATGTTTTTACTTTCATATTTGAAAATATTATATGCGATTTGGGATCCCCACAATTGGTATCGATAATGGGAAGCGGTTTGAAGGACAAAATATAGATTTGCTTGCTTAATGCATTTCGAGATAAGATGTGGAAAATCAACTCCATTATATCCACAAGCTAATGGCCAAGCGGAGGCAACAAACAAAACAATTGCCGATATATTGAAGAAAAAGTTGGAAGGACACAATAGGGGATGGTGCGAACAAGTACCCAATGCAGTATGGGCTTATAATACAACTAGAAGAGAAGCCACAGGAATGTCCCCTTTTTGCTTAACTTACGGAGTCGAAGCAGTACTCCCAACAGAGGTCGTGATTCCGACAACCAAAAAAGAGGTTTGGGAGAAAAATCTTAGCGCAGGCAACATTCTAATCAAGTTGGATGAATTGGAAGAAAAACGAGAAAAGGCATTGCGACACATGGAGAATTATCAGCGAAGATTGGCTAGAGAATATAACAAGCGTGTAAAAATACGTGAGTTCCAACCAGGAGACTTGGTGTTGCGAGAAACCCCAACATATCAACGTGAAAGTGGAGGCAAGTTGGCGAGAAAATGGGATGGACCTTATATCATCAAAGAGGTAGTTGGTACAGGGGCATATAGATTGATGGATCCCGAAGGAAAAGATGTGGGACAAAAATTGGATAGACCATGGAATAGATTATATCTAAAAAGTATTACCGTAAAAACGGGAGAGGAAAAATGAATCAAGAGGAAGTACTTCTTTGCAAAATATTTGCGACATTCAATAAAATGCGAGAGAAAATCGAAGATCTCGCGACAAGAATAACAAAAAGTCATGAATGGCTTAACAAAACAACAAGAGATAATGAATGATTAAATGAATGAATCGGCGAATATCTCACAAGAAAAATAGCAAATGATGAAGAATGATTGAATAAAAGAATGAATGAATGGGACGAACCTTTATGGCGTACACCTAGTTCGCGAATAACATTTCGTAAGAGGCAAATGTAAGACCTAAAGTGCGTCATATAAGGGGTATCTCTCGACATGGCTCGGGGGAAGGTTACACCGCTCCTGAAGCTGAGTCATGAAAATTTGGGGCCCATGAAAGCCTATCCGGGAGAGGTACCTTGGATTCCCAACTATATATATAAGGTTATACCTGGTTGGGCGACCGAGGGTCTCTTCCAAGGAGTCGAGTGTATGCTCAAGGCGCCGAGGTACACGGTTGAGCGAGTGCCGGGATGGATGAACCTACCCCTGGCCATTCTTGGCAAGTCTTGGCATATGTTGCACTCGCCGAAGAAAACTCCACTTAGGGTGCAGTCTCGTAACCATAAACCATATAGGTATAAGGGATAAGAGGCTGCGAAAACAACTTGGTTGTTGTTAAGACCGGATGGGAGGAGCTAGTCTTGTATGGCCGATGTTTCGCCTCCTTGAAGGGGCAACCGGGAGATGATAAGGCGACGCTCTCCATTAGGGGAAGTGTCAAACAGACGCAAATGTCATGAGGCTATGTTTTTCGCAAGAGAATTTAGGCTCGTCATATTTGTGCAATGATCTATGCAGAGGCAATAATACTAACGCGAGGGTAAGGCGAGATCAATGGGTCTTTACACGAAAGTGTACGGACGTCTGCGATTTCGTCGCAAGACGGCAATGTCATGGGACTTTATGTTCGCAAGGATATCTAGGCCTGTCATATTGTCGCAACTAAAACATCTGCAGAGGCAAAAATACTTGGAAAATGATAAGGCAAGATCAATGGGTCTTTACATGCAAGTGTAAAGACGTCCTGTGATTTTGCCGCAATAAAAAGTGGCGGGGAAGACCTCTAATTAGGGAGGTCTAACTTGGAAGACCACACAAAAATGATAAGGTAAGGTCAATGGACCATTGCATGAAAATGTAAAGGCGGCCTGCGACCTTGTATGATAAGAAGAATTAAAATCAAAACGATTGGGATGGTTTTACTTAATAAAAAAATTTCAATGAGCGAACATGCTCGCAAGGTTGTCTTAACTAAGAAAGGAAGAAAGAAATATGGGAATTACTCAATCAAAGAGTTAAATCATTCACACAAAAAGGAATTCTGGCAAATTACAAAGAGAATTTAACTCTCTACATCAGCATTATCAAATACAGAGGATGGTTGAGACTTTTCTGCGCCTTTATCAGCTTCGCCTCCTTCAGTTGGTGGATTTTCATCAGAAATGTTTTCATCACCTTCGTTCTCGCCGGTTACTGGATTTTCATCAGGAGTCTTTCTATTTGGATCTTCATCGACAACTTCCTTATCGGGAGATCTTGCTGCTTTCATATTCATAATCACTATCTGGAGAATTAGGAACTTCATCATCACTTACTTCCAAAGGATCGACATGAATAGGATTAAGAGACTTCGACAGCAAAATATCATTCACAAGAACTTCCGCTTTAAGAGGGAATTGGCGAAGCAGTGCCTTTTGACGATTCTTACTATCAATGTCCTTACAATAAGACATATAATCAAACCTTCGCTCTGCACGGTCGCGAGAACGAGCAAGAGACGCGGCGAGTAGTCCGTTTTCCTTGCGAATTTTAGAATAATCAGACCTGAGGGTGGAGATAGTGGAGCGAAGCTTTCTCTCAGAGTCTGCATAACAAATACACAAGATCAGAGAAAATTCTTATCGAACATTATTGGCATTTTTAGGGTAATAAAGCATTCATGGAATAAATACATAAATTAAGATAGTCAAATAATTTGACTACCTTCCTTTTGAGAAGTAAGATGTTGAATTAAAGCTGCGAAGTTATTCCCCAAACGGTCCATGACATCATCAAATGAATCTCCAACTAAGCCTTTCAATCGAGATCGCAAATTCTTTTCATTGGAAACAAGTATGGAATTTTCGGTCGCAAGAGTAGAGTTGGATTTTTCTAATTTGGCACATTGTTCTTGGAATTGCTTCGCTTTTACACTCAAAGTTATTCTACCTTGAATAAGTTTATCTCTCTCGTGATAATTTCTTCAAGTTGGTTTTTCAAAGTATGTTTAGCTTGTTGTTGTTCTTCACATAACTTTTGACAAGCATTATCTGCTGCGAGTAGCTCGCCATCTTATTCAACAGAGAACGTTTCTCTTGAGAAAGAGTTCGATTCTCATCTGATAAAGTTTCCAACTCCAAATTAGTTTTAGTCAAAGAATAAGAGAGGCGAGATAAGTCATTACTTAATGAGACTTGCTTTTGCGATAAATCAAAATTCTCTTTAGACAAGTTATTTATTTGATCAGCTGCATAGGTATGAAGATTATCTAAGAGATTATCTTTTGCTCCATCCAAGCATCTCTTTCAACTCGAACTTCTTCAACGATAGACTCGTCGATATATCTCCATTATTCGTTTTTGGTTTAATACTTTGAGGACGAGCAAGGGTTTGATTTATAAAAAAAAAAAAAAAAAAAAAAAAAAAAAAAAAAAGGGGGTGGCGAGAGTATACCTTTTAATTCTTCATTCTTCTTGCGAAGATTATCACGATCTAGTGAGATGCGAGAAATTTTTGATTTTCAAGGTGGAGATTATTGCACTTCACAGCCATAACTTGGAGATCATCCTTGACTTATTAATCTCTTGAACTAAAGATGCTTGCGAGATCCTCTCGGGACCAAGATGCTTACTTAAAATCTCTGAGACATTAGATTTGATAGGATCGGCGAGAAGTCTTTTTGGCATCATTCACGAGATCGAAAAGGACCTTAAAGGCCACATCTATCCCCTCCAAATTTTCCGCGAGTTAGAGGAATTTGTTCAAACAAAGAAGACAGAGTCGTCCTTTGTCAAAGGAACCTCATGAGAAGAGGAGGTTTCGGGAGAGAAGTGATTGGAGAAATAGCGGGGACATTGATATAGGAGGAGGTATAAGATCGTTTGTAGTAGGACGGTTATAAGGAACTTGGTCTATGAGGAGTTGAGGTATAGAAATATTGTCGTTGGTAATATTACCGGGGAAAGGGGCACAAAATTATCTTGCGAAGATTTCGCGAGCGGGAGACGAAGGTGTGAATGAAGGAAATGGAACGTCGGGGTAACGAGGTTTGGAGTAGCGAAGCCTTTTGGGAGTATGACCGGTAGTTTTATCATCTGCGAATGACAAATTAAATAAGAAAGCAGAGGCAACAACGCATTGTTAATAAAAACAAATGTTTCTTGAATACCTTGTCACTCATGTTTGTCTTTTTGTAGCCATAGATTTTGCTCGCGAAGTGGGCTTTGGTTGTGTAAGGGATTCTTGTTGCGAAGTAGATTTAGATGGCGAGCCCAAAGAAAGAAGAGGGTCCTTAACGATAAATTTATTTATGGGTTGGTTCTTGCTAAACAACAATGGCAGAAAGAGAACTACAAAGTTAATCATACCAGTGTGATTTCAACAAGAAAAGCTAATCTCAAATTTAATCAACCACAAAATCAGCCAGATATGGCAAAATTAACAAACCTGGACGCCATGAGAATAACAAGCTGGTAGGGAATAGCTAAAGTGGTGAAGAAGACGGTAGAGACAACAATAGGCAAACACTTGCGAACGATGAAGAAGAAGAACACTTGCGAGACGATGAAGAAGATGAAAAGGAAAAGGAAAATTCTTCACAGGGGATGCTCCTATAAATAGATGAGAAAAATGTTATGGCCGGATAACATTAAATGCATCGGTAAAAGAGGTAAATATAGACACGTGTAAACGGTCACTTTGCTAAATCCAAGGAAACTGACGGAAAGAACTTTAGTAGAATCCAAATATACAACGTATTTCCTAATAGGCGAGGAGAGATTGCGAAATTGATTATTTTCTGTAATTCATGAGGCAAGAAATGACACTTCGTATATATATTACAAAGAAGCTTCGGAACATCGCAAAAGAATAGAGGCAAGTACGTACTTTTCAAGACCAGTATTCTTCCGCTCGTTCCTTCATCAACAAAGATCAAAGATTACTGCTACAACAGATTTTTCCTTAAAGATCGCTCTTCAAGCAATATTCAAGGAAAAAGAGGCAAGATGTAGGATCATAATATCGCAACATACAAGGCTCGTGGGATTAATAAACGACGGTGTCGCGAAGGAGTCGCAGGAGCTAAAATAAACGACGCAATGAATAACGACAAGCAAAACATAAAGAAGACGTGAAACTGGCGAGGGTTAAGAAGTGTCGCGAGAACGAATGTTTGTGCATCTGCGACACTTCGCGGGACATTCCCGAAAATAAAGGATAGCTTAGCTGTCTTCCACTATGTGTTACCCTATATAAAGGGTTGAGTGAATGTGGAAGGGAGAGATCTTTTTGGAATTGTTAAGCAAGTCATTAGGAGAGAGAAAGTGGAGGAGTGTTTTAATTTCTAAGTGTAATTCTATTTTTCCTGTGTAAACATTTCATGGACTCAATCAATAAATATTCTTGATCTTACATCTTTCAATGGATTAATTAAGCAAAATTGAGTAAGGGGTGTAGTGTGGGATTTCCTGCTACTACAATTGAACTAATATTTGTTGTTGTTTATGGGTAAAAATCGTTTCGCCGATTTCGGTAATTTCGGTGGGTGAGTGAGGCGTTGATTCAAACCCTAAACAAATGTGTTGCACGTGAGCACTTTAAAGATTCGAGAGATCGATACGCACAAGTCCGGCCTAAACCAAGAAATGGCCATTCCAGGACTTGCTTCGGTCACAAAGTGAAGGAAAAGGGTTGATTTGGGGAGGGAAGCAAAGAAAGGTGTTGAGGAGAGTAGTATCTCGACTTGTATCGAAAGTGAAAGCTTAGGAAGCTTGCAAGAGATGGAAGCTTTTGGGAGAGCTTGCAAAGTTGCCTTTACGAGAGTGTGGTATTTTTCTCTGACCGAGACTTGTTGTACGGTGGAAATAGGTAAGACCTATTTATACAAGTCGAGATTGAAACGCACTCGGCCTCATGAAGGAAGAGAGTAAAGGGTGAAATAATGGGAGGAGGTGGTAACCGCATGGTTTAATGGGCGAAAACGTTTTCACCATTATTTCTGTTTATTTGACCGCTTTATTCCTTTTCACGCTTTCTTAATGTGAGCGTAGTGTACGTCAAAAAAAAAAAAAAAAAAGCATCTTGTGATTTGCCAAACCAAAACCCTAAAGAAGCATCCCCGGTTTGTGTCGATGTCTCGAGTGTTGGTTGCATCTTGAGTGCAAGTGGCGCTGCTAGTGGCGCGTGTGGCATGTGCGAGAATGCCTTGGTGGTAAGTTGCACGGTTTGCAAGTTAGGTTACCGGCGTGTGGGTTTGGCATATGCCAATAGCATGTGCAGAATGCCTTGGTGGTAGGTTGCACGGTTTGCAAGTTAGGCTACCAGCGTGTGTGTTTGGCATGTGCCAATGGCACGTGCGACCATGTTGACCTAGTTGCAAGTCTTGCAAGCCTAGGGCGCGATAGCGGCTTGGAAATATGGCTTGCGGCACGTGTTGGCATGTGCCAATGGCACGTGCGGCCATGTTGACCTAGTTGCAAGTCCCGCAAACCTAGGGCGCTATGTTGGGCGTGGGCCAAAGGCATAGCGGCTTGGAAATATGGCTTGCGGCACGTGTTGGCATGTGCCAATGGCACGTGCGGCCATGTTGACCTAGTTGCAAGTCTTGCAAACCTAGGGCGCGATAGCGGCTTGGAAATATGGCTTGCGGCACGTGTTGGCATGTGCCAATGGCACGTGCGGCCATGTTGACCTAATTGCAAGTCTTGCAAACCTAGAGCGCGATAAGCGGCTTGGAAATATGGCTTGCGGAACGTGTTGGCATGTTCCAATGGCACGTGCGGCCATGTTGACCTAGTTGCAAGTCTTGCAAACCTAGGGGCTTGCGGCACGTGTTGGCATGTGCCAATGGCACGTGCGGCCATGTTGACCTAGTTGCAAGTCTTGCAAACCTAGGGCGCTATGTTGGGCGTGGGCCAAAGGCATAGCGGCTCGGAAATATGGCTTGCGGCACGTGCGGCCATGTTGACCTAGTTGCAAGTCTTGCAAGCCTAGGGCGCGATAGCGGCTTGGAAATATGGCTCGCGGCACGTGTTGGCATGTGCCAATGGCACGTGCGTCCATGTTGACCTAGTTGCAAGTCTTTCAAACCTACGGCGCTATGTTGGGCGTGGGCCAAAAGCATAGCGGCTTGGAAATATGGCTTGCGGCACGTGTTCGCATGTGCCAATGGCACGTGCGGCCATGTTGACCTAGTTGGAAGTCTTGCAAGCCTAGGGCGCGATGTTTGGCGTGGGCCAAAGGCATAGCGGCTTGGAGATTTGGAATTGTTGCCATGGTGCGCAGGGTGCGGCTTGGTTTGGCATTGTTGCCATGGTGTGCAGGGTGTGGCTTGATTTGGCATTGTTGCCATGGTGCGCGCAGGTGCGGCTTGATTTGGCATTGTTGCCATGGTGCGCGATATGCGGCTTGGTTTGGCATTGTTGCCATGGTGCGCGATATGCGGCTTGGTTTGGCATTGTTGCCATGGTGCGCGATATGCGGCTTGGTTTAGCATTGTTGCCATGGTGCGTGAGATGCGGCTTGGTTTGGCATTGTTGCCATGGTGCGCGTGGTGCTGGCTTGATTTTGGAATTAGGGTTACGTATTTGAAAACCCTAATCTGGTATTTTTGAAAAAATACCCCTATTAAATATTTACACCTCGAGTTAAATGCTCTTAGTTAATGTGTTGCGGGTAACACTAGGTCATGGGGTTTTACGATTTTACCCTTGTCTAAAAACCACCATCAACATTAAGTCCCCGCTTAGTTCGGAACAGGGGGCTTTGTTGCGAGGTAAGCATAAGATGGTGACAAACTATTAACGACAAGAAAAGTAAAGAAAATTGAAAGAGGCTTGTCGACCTTTTATAAATAGGATTTGGAATCCTTGCCTCAGTAGTTTTGCACAAGTCGGAGAGGTGGCACAATTGGTGGGCCCGTGCGGCTTAGGCGACGTTGGGAAGTTGGCGTGAGTTGGAAAACTGAGTGTGCTAGTTTGGTGGGATCGGCGCAAAGTGTAGAAGCCGTTCGTGCTTGCAGGCGTGACTTGGGCGGCATTGAGGAGGTCGGCGCAAATTGGTGGGGCCGGTGCAACTTGGAAGCCGTACCTGCAGGCGTGATTTATGTAAATAAAGAGGAGTAGACGTTTCTTGACAAAGTTTCCTTATTTTGCTTTCCTTCACGTGCGGCTTCCATTAGGGCATCATCCATGCCAAAAAAATCGGAAGCATTATGTCTTTCATTGCTCCCTTTCCTTTTTAAAGTTCCGTATTCATATCCAACGCGAATGTATCGTCTCCCTTGTTTGAGAAGGGGTTCTTCCTGTTGATTCCCCTTTTCCTTTGCTTTGCCGGTGCGTTTTCTCCTTCTTTTTTTTTTTTTTTCGCCATCCTCTTTTTATATGCGTGTAGACAGGATGGAATTTGATCATCTTTCCATTTCTTGCGAGTGTATGATGGGATCTTCCCAGAGACAGCCGTGCCTTTAACCTTTTGGAAAAGGACTTCAGAATCGGTGGAGATCGATCTTCTTCTCTTGAGGAGGTATTGGTTGGGGTTGAGTCTTTGTTCCATGAAGCTAACGAAATTATTAAGGACCTCCCTTCCTTCTATCCTAACGAAGAACAGTGCTTGTTCGGACTCTCTTGGGTTCGGTGGACGGAGGAGAACGCCATGATTCTTGATTTTGATGTGGATGAATCAGAAAACTTCCTTGAAAACGTCGATGAAAAAACTTTCGAAGGAGTATATGATAGAAGCGAGACAGCCTTTGAAGTTGATGCCAAAGGTGTTATTGATGATACTGGGAGGGTCATGGTGGCGTATCTTTGGAATAGTTGTCGGGAGGACACTGCTGTTCTTTGTGGGCGCCGGGATGGGATGTTGAGGTTGCATTTGCTAAAACCGCTGAATGGAACCTTTGTTGCCCGAAGGATTCTTTGGGGAAATGCTTGAAGATAGCTTTGCCGAAGGGACTGCGCTCCATCCTTCGAGGGCTAGTTCCTCCTTTTGTTTTTCTCGTTAGTTTGCTTAGTTCCCCGATGTTTTTTCCCTTCTTTTTGTAAACACATCTTTCCCTTCTTCTTCATCGGTAAACCTTTTGCTTCATATATATATATTTTTGAAAGGGGTTGTGGTATGATGGCTCTGCAATGGTTTTCTGGGTTCTTCTGATGTATTTCTCTGATATCTGAAGGATTCGCTCGGGAAGAGACATATTTATTTTATTTTTATTATTATTTATTTTTTGACAAAAGGGTAGATCTCCATGGAAAAATACAAAACGGTGTATTCATCCTGGGAAGTACGGCTATTAAGAGGAATGATTCAAAGGAAAATCGAAAAGGGGAGTGATTGGGAAATACAGCATTTTAGAGATTGGATTCCTTGAGCCATCGCGAGTGAACTATCACGCCTTCAGGTGTGTCGGTATTGATGATCTTGCAATATCCTCCCAAAAGGGTATCCACAACCAGGTACAGCTCGCCTTCACCTTCCTCGGGCAAATCCATCTTTTGTCATCCTCCCAACTTGAAACGAGCTTTCCTTAACCACTACATCTCCGATTGAAAACAGGTTGACCGTGTAACCATTTGAGCCTTGGCTTCGTTGGTTCCGCTAGAAGCTTCCAAGCTTCTTGCAAAGTGTTCGAATGGTCCAGCTCCCCATTCACATTTTTTGACAGCGTTCGCGCGCGGTTGTTGCGCCGAGTCCCCATGTGAGAATGGGGAAGAAAAGGTCGGTCATAGAAAAGGTTGCTCGGTCGAGACTTACTCGCATTTGAAAATCATGGGCTAGCGCCAACGAGTCCTCCTCGGACGCTTGGGTTCCTTTAATAGCTCGTTGATGTGATAACCCGTGGGACGATTTGTTGGGAATCCCTTGGGCGGGGATGTCGGCAGAGGTGTACGCCCGGTTTGCTTTGTTGTCGAGCGCCCATAAGCGTCCCAAAATCATGTCGTGATCTAGTTCTTTGACAATGTGGAACTTGCTGTGCGTCATAGTGTCTCCCATCTCGATCTCTAGGTTGATGTAGCCATGCGCGTTCAAAGCCTCTCCTCTCAAGCTCTTAATCACAGACGGGAAATAGGTAGCGTCTTGTTTTGTAAATCCGGCTGCCTTTAGTGTCTTGAAAGTGATGATGTTGTGGTCAGAGGTCGTGTCGATGAGCGTGTCGCCAAATTCAGTACCTCTTAAACGGGACGTGGCCAGCAGTCCCCAGTTCTCCGCTTCGCTTGTTTTGGAAGCTTGGGCCCTTGGCGTGGATTCCGAGGGGAGAAAAAGCCGTTTGCCGGATACAACACGATTGAGAGCTGCGAAAATATCTTGGCGCTGAACCTTGGAGAGATGGATAATTTCGCACATATGTCGCATCATGGAGTGTACAGTCTCGTGCACGGAGTCCCCAGAGGAACCGCAGTTTCTTATTGGGAGTGGGTCTCGATGCACTCTTTCGTCTCCTAGTTGGAGTTCTCCTGCTTCTATCCTTTCCTTGAAAATATGCTTTAACTGTTGCAATCGCTAGTCGGGTGATGAACGAACTCCGTGGTAATGGCGTATTTGGTGTTTGCCATCTCAGCCTCAGTTGGTGGACGTCTAAGCGGTGGCAGTCTGACGACATCATCTTGAACCCAGGCTTCTATGAGGTCAATCACTTCCTCGATGGGGAATGGGAAATCAAGGATATTTCCTTCGGCCTCACGGTCTTTGCCACAGAGTTTTAGTGGCGATCTTCGGTGCGAGGGCTCCGTTGCGCCGGCGCTTCACGTTCTTTGGTGGCTCGTAGTTGCGGATTTCCTTTTTCCTCTTTCGTTCACTATGTTCACGAGAGGATGAGCCGGCATTAAATTGTTTCTGATGAGGCGCCTACTCCCGCGAGTTTCACGTGCGTCTTGATTCGAGTTGGCCTAGTCCTTTCCAGTAATGTCGGTCCGTTTTTGCGAGATCGTCCGCGGCCTCATGGAGTTCGGAGAATGTTTGGAAACGCAAGTTTTCTAGCGAGGCGCGGTAGATCGGGACCATACCGTTGATGCATGCGTTTACCAATTGTTGCTCGGTCACGTTTGGGTCGTGACAATGAGTGCTTGAACCACCGAACCTCTTGACGAAATCATTCGGATGTTCGTTATCCCACCGGTACATTCTCCCGAGGTCCGAAAAAGGTAATTTGTTGGACACGAAGAAATACTTCCCTGTAAACGCGGTGACCATGCTACTCCCGGTTGGGAATGTTTGTTCGGTGGGATCTTTTTGTACCATGTATACGCCCTTAGGTAAGTGATTTTGAAAATTCCCTTAAACGAAGAACGTGATTATATTCATGTTCACCCAATGATTCCGAGAAACGAGAAACATGTTCGCGTGCGTTCCGGTACCATCGTACGGGGTAAATTGAGGGAAGAGTACCCCCTTGGGAGAGGGATTCTCCGTATTTCGGACGGGTAAGGGGGTTGGTGATGATGTACATCGAACTCATCATGCTTGATTGATCACGTAGGAGTTGTTCCAAATCTTCTCTCGTGACGAAATTTGGTGGTTGATTTCTCTCCAACGGGACTCTAGTGCGAGTTTCTTCATCCGTGGAGGCGTGCCTGCCGAGGTGCCGGCGTCGGGGTTGTTGGAGATGCTTCTAGGCGTCTCGGAGGATGCGACTCACGGGGTAGTCGCTCTGTCAGGGTTTTGAGAAAGGTGAGCACCTCCTTTTGTGTTGAAACCATGTCTGTCTGGGCTCTGGCGAGCGTCTCCTGTCGTTCCATCAAATTAGCAATGGTGACGTAAGGGCGACTTCCTATGGTCCCTCCGGTCTCTCGTCCCGTCGGCGGGGTAATTGGAGCTTTAGTTATCGGAGGCGCCATGCTGGAAGAAGCATTCGGGGTCGCGGTGGCGGCCCTAGCCCTGGTGACTGGGGGCGTGACACCTGAAGAGATATTCTTGTTGCCGTGATTAGAGGGTTGTGCAGAGACGCTAGAGGAGGCGGAGGCTCAGCCCTGGTGATAGGCGGTGTTACATTTAAAGGAGTGCATTCGATCTTTGCCGTTGTCACCGGGTGAAGTAACAATGTTATGGGGGAGGCGCCAACATCAAGGATGCGTTCTGCGCCGATGTTTTGTGAGCCGCTCCGAGATCCGAGTTCCACCATGTTGGGATTTGACGTTCGAAAACGAAATCGGGAGTTGGAGTTGATATTGTAGCCGATAGATCAATCCTCCCGTTGTGGTCGCCAATTGTTTATGGATAAAAATCGTTTCTGCTGATTTCGGTAATTTCGGTGGGTGAGTGAGGCGATTCAAACCCTAAACAAATGTGCCGCACGTGAGCACTTTATAGATTCGAGAGATCGATTCGTGCAAGTCCGGCCTAAACCAAGAAATGGCCGTTCCGGACTTGCTTCGGTCACAAAGTGGAGGAGAAGGGTTGATTTGGGGAGGGAAGCAAAGAAAGGTGTTGAGGAGAGTAGTATCTCGACTTGTATCGAAAGTGAAAGCTTAGGAAGCTTGCAAGAGATGGAAGCTTTGGGAGAGCTTGCAAGGTTGCCTTTCCGAGAGTGTGGTATTTTTCTCCGACCGAGACTTGTTGTCTGTTGGAAATAGGTAAGACCTATTTATACAAGTCGAGATTGAAACGTGCCTGGCGTCATGAAGGAAGAGAGTAAAGGGTGAAATAATGGGAGGAGGTGGTAACCGCATGGTTTAATGGGCGAAAACGTTTTTCACCATTATTTCCTCTTTTATTTGACCGCTTTATTCCTTTTCACGCTTTCTTAATGTGAGCGTAGTGTACGCCGCATCTTTGTGACCGCCAAACCAAAACCCTAAAGAAGCATCCCCCGGTTTGTGTCGATGTCTCGAGTGTTGGTTGCATCTTGAGTGCAAGTGGCGCTGCTAGTGGCGCGTGTGGCATGTTCCAATGGCATGTGCGGAATGCCTTGGTGGTAAGTTGCACGGTTTGCAAGTTAGGTTACCAGCGTGTGGGTTTGGCATATGCCAATGGCATGTGCGGAATGCCTTGGTGGTAGGTTGCACGGTTTGCAAGTTAGGCTACCAGCGTGTGTGTTTGGCATGTGCCAATGGCACGTGCGGCCATGTTGACCTAGTTGCAAGTCTTGCAAGCCTAGGGCGCGATAGCGGCTTGGAAATATGGCTTGCGGCACGTGTTGGCATGTGCCAATGGCACGTGCGGCCATGTTGACCTAGTTGCAAGAACTGCAAACCTAGGGCGCTATGTTGGGCGTGGGCCAAAGGCATAGCGGCTTGGAAATATGGCTTGCGACACGTGTTGGCATGTGCCAATGGCACGTGCGGACATGTTGACCTAGTTGCAAGTCTTGCAAACCTAGGGCGCTATGTTGGGCGTGGGCCAAAGGCATAGCGGCTCGGAAATATGGCTTGCGGCACGTGTTGGCATGTGGCAATGGCACGTGCGGCCATGTTGACCTAGTTGCAAGTCTTGCAAGCCTAGGGCGCGATAGCGGCTTGGAAATATGGCTCGCGGCACGTGTTGGCATGTGCCAATGGCACGTGCGGCCATGTTGACCTAGTTGCAAGTCTTGCAAACCTAGGGCGCTATGTTGGGCGTGGGCCAAAGGCATAGCGGCTTGGAAATATGGCTTGCGGCACGTGTTGGCATGTGCCAATGGCACGTGCGGCCATGTTGACCTAGTTTCAAGTCTTGCAAGCCTAGGGCGCGATGTTTGGCGTGGGCCAAAGGCATAGCGGCTTGGAGATTTGGCATTGTTGCCATGGTGCGCAGGGTGCGGCTTGGTTTGGCATTGTTGCCATGGTGCGCAGGGTGCGGCTTGATTTGGCATTGTTTCCATGGTGCGCGGGGGTGCGGCTTGATTTGGCATTGTTGCCATGGTGCGCGATATGCGGCTTGGTTTGGCATTGTTGCCATGGTGCGCGAGATGCGGCTTGGTTTGGCATTGTTGCCATGGTGCGCAAAGTATGCGGCTTGGTTTGGCATTGTTGCCATGGTGCGCGATTTGCGGCTTGGTTTGGCATTGTTGCCATGGTGCGCGCAGTGCGGCTTGATTTTGGAATTAGGGTTACGTGTTGAAAACCCTAATCGGTATTTTGAAAAAAATACCCCTATTAAATATTTACACCTGAGTTAAATGCTCTTAGTTAATGTGTTGCGGGTAACACTAGGTCATGGGGTTTTACGATTTTACCCCTTGTCTAAAAACCACCATCAACAACTGCATAATAATATTTGCATCTCATTGCATTTTTATTTTTAGTTTATTTTTTTTTCATTCTCTAAAATACACCATGGATCATCTAATCAGCTGGATTCCGTTCTATACCCTAGAGTTTCAATATGTTAATTAGCTAGATTCTGGTCTATACCCTAGAGTTTCAGTCTGTTAATTACCGATATAAACTGATGTATCGTTCAGTTTGATGCGCCAAATAGATACACATTGGATTAGATAACCCACGGCCATGGTTGCCTCAGCATTTTGCACATTGAAATCATTGATCACTTTTATACATCTATACCTAGTCAACGAACAAGAGAAATTAAATCAAGAAACATGCTTAATTGATAACTCTATGTATAAGAATTGATAAAAATCAAAGATGAGTGTTCTACCAAGTCCATAGTCCTTAAACAACATTACATGGTCACTCACCACATTGGAGTTCCTATAGGAACAAACTACGCATACAAATAACCACAAATGCATGATCTTCATATTTATTAAGTTTGTCTAGCAAACAATGTTATATGCGAGCTAAAATTTCTAACTTGGCCACTGCCACTGGATTGAGTACAAAGACTAAAGAGCTTATTTGAGACTTGCTACGATCTTCAGGAGTCAAACCGCCCTTGCTCGTCTTATGTTACAAATCACAGAAATCAATTTATGTTACAAGTCACAAAAATAATCTCATTCTAACTGATAATGCACTTAAGGATCATATTGTGTCAAAAAGAAATGCTCAACTATGACTGCCGCTTCTAGTTACCAAGTAAAACCAAATGTAAATGCTAATGCACCTCAAATTCGCAAATAAATTCCAACCCTTCTAAACAGATAATCACAGCCGTCGGATGAATAAGGAAATCACCGATTGTAACTCAACCCTAAAACGTACACATCTAACCGAACCCTTATAAGTAGTTTAGTTTTCTACTTCTCCATCCAAAAATCCAAACAGCGCCTCCCTCATCGGTGTAGACAGAGAAAGAAAGTTAAACCCTAAAAACAGATCACAACAATTCTCTCATTTATGTATGATTTTCATCAACGGCAACTACAAAATCATGGAAGAAAAACAATTGGTGTTGGTTCAATAGCATCATCAGCATTAACAACAAGCTATTCGCACTATGATTTTTCCTCTCAGTATGTAAATTTAGAAGCTGTCCAATCTACGATCGGTTCCAAATAGGGTCCCATGAGTTCGTGTATGTTCTCTTCCTGATCTAGTCTAAAGCTGTGATGCATCTTATATAATGAGAAATTGCATGCATCTCTTTTATGTTGTCGCATAAAAAGAGAGTAAAAGAGAAGGATTAAAAGCGATAAGTGAGGTTTTTTTAGTGAGATCTAAGTGTAAAATTGAAAAAAAAAAGTATGAGTAATGGAAGAGGAAATTCTTTATTAATCTGAAAATACATGCAATAATGATCAAAAATTAAAGATATGGTGTGAAATGATAAATTGTTGGAGATCTGAATATTTCTATATGCTTTTGATCCATGTATATGATGTTTGAAAGAAATCCGAGTCCCTCCGAATAATATTTGTATCTCATTTTAATTAATTATCTAGTTATTTTATTTTTCAAATTAAAAGTACCCCCTGTTTATAAGTAAAAGCATACCTAGATGCCACAATTCTTGTTTACCATGGAATTCTATGCTTAAATTTTTTCCACCGCACCACATACATGCTCGACTGTACATATAGCGATATGTACATATGCGCATTTAAGGTTGAATACGCCTTGTAAACAGTTCGGAAGTAGTGCATCAGTTTACAAAAATAACACGGTAGTAATCTTTCCCAATATGAACAAACTACGCATACAGATAAGCAAATGCAGTTTCATATTTATCAAGTCTGAATTGCCTCTGCTGTTACTTGTTAATTTGAAGGTCACTCCACGGGTTGATATGGGCAATATGAAGACGAAAAGACATTAAGAGTGCAAGTATTTGGCGCAGAAAAAACTTTGCAGGTGTGATTTCTAAGAGGGTAAATTAATGGAAGAGGAAGAATTTATTTTATCTGAAAATATATATTTAATGTAACGTTTGTCAAAAAATTAAAGAGTGAATTGCTGAACTTGTAGATCTCAACACTTACATTTTAATTTCATCCATGTATGATGTTCAACTTAATTCATATTGAACTCCTAAAATTTGACTGCATACTATAGAACATCTCATTTTATTTTTATTTTTTTCATTCTCGAAAATACACCATGGATCATCTAATCTGGATTCTGGTCTGTACCATAAGTTAATTTTTATGGTATCCCATGAGTTCTTGTTATACATTATAGAACGTTCATTTCAAATGTTCTTGTTATCCCATCAGTTGATATAGTTCCAAAGTTTTGATTCATACCAGTTCATGTAACTTGAGCTCTTCGTTGTTTGTGTTTGTAGTCTTCTTGCAGGCTAAAATTTTTGTGAGAAGAATAAGAAAGTAAAACAGAAGGATTAAAAGATAAGAGGAGGAGATTTATTTTTCTAAGTAAACGAGCAAAGGAGAAAAAAGTACGAGTAATGGAAGAGGAAGATTTTTTTATCTAAATCGATGTAAACAATTACCAAAATTTAAAGAAATATGATATGATAAATTGTAGATCTGAACATGTCCGAGTATTTTGCTTTGGTCAATGTATGTTTTTTTTTTTTTGATCAGTAAAATGAAATTTTATTGAAGAAGGACAGGAATGCTGCGGAAAGAATACATTACAAAACTCGACCAGGGAAGGACAAAGTATCCACTCAATAAACAAACTAGCTGAAGATGAACAAGAAAAATAACTGCGATTACAACGACGAAAAATGTATCTATAAAACTAATCAGAATTTCTTCAAGGTGGTTCGAAGACCACCTTGTTCCAATTAAGCATGAAGTCTTTAAGAGTAATGTTCTGTAACTCGGGTTGCAAATAGAGCCAATAAGCTAATGTATGTTTTATTTTCAGAATGCTTTGGTCAATGTATGTTCAGAAATCTATAATATGTATAAATATTTGCATTTTTTTTTAATTCTTGAAAATACCGGCCCGATCATCTAATCTGGGTGGATTCTGGTAAGCACCATGAAGTGTAATATAGATAGAGGCCACACCTTGTTTCAGTCTGATACCGATAGAAAAGGAAGTCATAGAATTCAATAACCCACCACCAATGGGTCGGAAATCGCAGAATTTGTATCGAGTAAACTCAAAATGAATGCCATAAATTTACAATCGCAGCACACGTTACAATTGCAAACACACACAGTATAAGGAACGAATGACGAAATGGGGACATACAAATGGAACCTAATGGTAACATATTTACTACTCGTTAAACTAGGAGATGTGTGACTACAAATATGTAAAATGAATATTTGAACCTAATGGTAGCATATAAAGGAAGTTCACACGGTCACTCACCGTATTATTTGGAGTTCCTCTAGGAAAAAACTATGCAAAGAAATAAGCACAAATGCCTATTCAATTACGACCGCCACTTCTCGACTAACCAGCACCAAATGTAAATGCTCATGCACCTCAAATTCGCCTAAACTCAAATTACAAACAGATAATCACAGCCGTCTACAGATGTAAATTTTAGGTCAGTCCTTACTTACTCCATACATAATAGTACATATGATTACAGCCGTTAGATCAACAAGGAAACTCAACCCTAAAATGTACACATCTAACCAAACCCTTATAAGTAGTATCGTTTTCTACTTGTGAATCCAAAACCCAAACTGCGCCTCCCTCGTTTCGCCTGTGTAGAGAAGGATAGAAAAACCCTAAAAACATATCACAACAATATCATCAACGGCAACAACAAACCATGGCAGAAGCATCAAGTGGTGGTTCAATAACATCTAGCAGCTATTATCATTATGACTTTTCCTCTCAAAATGTTAATTTTTGGTCCTCCTGTAACTCCATGAGTTCATGTTAGTCCATAATTTTCCCCCACAAATGTCATATCAAACCTCATGTTAGTCCACCTCTTCCTGTGTGGTCGTACTCTAGCTAGCAAGCCAAGATGCACATTTTGAGAAGACTGAAAAGATTGTAAAAGAAAAGGATTAAAAGAGATATGTGATGGAAGAGGAGTATATTTAGTTAGATCTAATTAAAAATGGAGAACAAAATTTGAGTAATGGAAGAGGAAGATTTTATTTTATCTGAGAATATGTGTAACAATTATCAAAAGTTAAAGAAATATAAATTGTAGGATCTGAACATTTCTTTTCTGCTTTGGATCCATGTGTGATGATGTTAGAATGAAATCATATTGAAAATATCCGTTATATCATTTTTTTTTTTTTTTTTTTTTTTGATCGGTCAAAAAGAAAATTCATTGAAAAATGAAATAAATGAAATGTTTGGCAAACAGATGCCCAGAGAATTCAATAAGAAAAATATATTGTCACCAAATTTGTGTTAGTAAATACAAAATCCTTGCAAAACTTGCTCATACGTAGTGAGATCTATGTCTCTTTTATCTCCAGTTTAAATGGTTGTGCAACCCAAAAAAAAAATGATGATAATCGGAAAACACAAGTGAGAAACTGACCAAGTAATTTCTTCCCCTTAAAACATCAACAGCTTCTCTCGATTTTTAATCCCGTAAGAAAATCTATCCGTTAGCACGAGAATTATTGTCATGATGGCATGCATGCTACAAAGACAAGTAAAATGAATATTTGAGAGAGGAAGATTTTTTATCTGAATCTATGAAACAATTATCAAAAATTAAAGAAATGGTGAAACGATAAAATTATAGATCTGAACACTTCCATTCTACTGTGATCATGTATGATGTTCAACGTCATCTTGAAATCCTAATGTTGCATCTCATTTATATTTTTATTTTCATTCTCGAAAAAACACCATGGATCATATTTGACTGTCAAGCAAACAACTTCTATCTTGGCCACTTCCACTAGACTTAGTAAAAAGCATAAAGAGCTTATTTGAGACTTGCTACACTCTTCAGGAGTCGACGACCATACTTAATAAACTCAAAATCAACGCCTCAATTTTTCCCCAGAAATAGAAAAGTCAAGACGGTGTAACTTGACTACTTGAGTATGCACCTGACTTCGATAAGAAACACGACTATACAAAATTTGCAAACACACAACATAAACACTACGTGATATTAAGCAATGAGTGAACCATTGCAGGCATACAAATGGAACCTAGTGGTAAATAACAAACTACGCATACGTAAACATAAAAATAGATGGTGCAAAACCCATATATGTCGTATGATTTTCCAGAATGAGGTGTATCAACATGGATTGCCACCCGGTATTTGCTGGCATTGCATGATGTGCCTGGCATCTTTAATTACTACTCGCTAAAGTTTCTTTTCTGCAAAATGATGATATCGTCGTCCTTCAAGAAACATGAGAAAGCAATAAGCATGTTTAATTGATAACTCTGTTAGAGAACTGATAAGAGTCCAAGAAGAGACTCAGCGCATAAACCTACCACATCCATGCATGGTCCTTCAATAAGGCGAGGATGGAGAACCTTTGCCAAATAATCCGTGGAAAGGAAATATTCATCATAATTGGAAAACATAAGTGATAGGAAAATGTCATCAGTTTAAAAGGTTCAGAGAACGGGAAACAGAACAAGTCATTTCTTCCCCTGAAAACTTCAACACCTTCTCTGGATTTTCCCATATCAAAATCTAGAAGTTATCACGAGAACTATTGTCATGATGCCATGAATACCATATGACTACAAAGACAGATATATAAATGACTATTTGAGGTAGAAGAAATTACAAACAAATTACTTGGAGTTCCTCCACGAACAAATTACGAATACATACAGGGGGAAGATAAGCATAAACTCCTATACTAAGAAGGCAGTTGTACTAGTGAACAGTTGAAACTTGAGAGTCGCAAATTAACTTCTAGTCTACCACGTTATGAAACTATGAGTCTGTTTTAGGCATCTATGTAGCCTGTATGTTGTGTGTTTTTTTCTTCATGTCATCGTGACCTTACCTCAAGAAATTAAGCACCTTTGAATTTGATGCAGGAAATAAGTGCACATACAGATACATGATATATAGCACCACACCAACGGATGAGAAATGGATGTCACCAAATGGCCTATAAGTAGTCCTGAATACACGTAACTGTAATTAAGTTCTTAATATTTTGTGTAACCAGCCGAAAAACCAAATGTCAAGGTTAATATGCACCTCAAATTCATACTCAATTTACACTCGGACAAGCTTCCAATCCAACTACAAGCAGATAATCACAGCCGTCTACGGATATAAGACTGTCAGTCCTCCCATATGATCACGGCCGTTAGATCAATAATAAAAATGAAATGGCCGATTCTAACTCAACCCTAAAACCCACACATCTAACCTAACCCTCATATAAGTAGTGCAGTTTTCTGCTTCTCCATTCAGAATTCCAAACTGCTCCTCCCTCGTCCCTTCTGTGTATGTATAGAAAGAAAAAACCCTAAAAACAGATCACAAAAATTCCGTCTTCTATTTGCGTCAACAAATTCATGGCAGAGGCAAGTGGTGGTGGTTCGATAGCATCATCACCATCAACAACAAGCGATTTGCACTATGATTTTTCCTCTCAAAATGTTAATTTTTGCCTTTTTTCTTGCCCCATGAGTTCATGTAGTTCTATAATTATCTTTCAAGTCAGCTCGTGCAATTCCACCAACTCCTATGGTAGTCTCTATGTCCTGCAACAGAGAGTAAAATACAAGGATTGAAAGAGATGATGCAAGAAGAGGATTTTTATTTCCTAATTAAAGGAGGAGAAAAAGGTATTAGTAATGGAAGATGAAGACTTTTTATCTTAATGTATGTAACAATTACCAAAAACTAAGAAATTATGAAATGATAAATTATAGATATGAACATTTTTATTTTGCTTTGATCCATGTATGATGTTCAACTCCACATAATATTTGCATCTCATTCTTTTCTTTTTTAACTCTTAGTTTGTTTTTTGAGTTAATTAGTATTTGGGTCGGAAGTTTTGGTATGTCTTTGAGTTTGGGTCGTAAGTTTGTCCGTTTTAGAGTTTGGGTCGTTGACCCGTTAGTCAACAAAGTCACTGGTCAATTAGTAACTTATTTATGCAGTTTTCCACTCGGTTAAATGTTCCACTCGTTTAAAGCCGGTAGAGCTCGGTTAAATGTTCCACTCGTTTAAAGCCGGTAGAGCTGTGGAATCTGACTGGAAACCGCCTGCACGATTTTTAGACCTTCGCTCTTTCACTTGGGGACTGTCCATGTCCGGATCGACGAATTTCCTTTTGGTTAAAGAAGTATCCCTCAACAACGTATGTTTTGCTGGATGACGAGTGTTCTCCACTACGGCTTTCACAAATTCCTGGATGACGAGGAATTCACTCTGCCAGAATGCGTTATACTTGGAGGTAGTCGACGGATTTCGTTCCGAAAGAAAGAAAGGGAGACTTCTGCCCGGCGCAAGAACACTAGCATCAAGAACGTCCGATAATGGACCCTCTGGAGCTGCCAGCTAACGAACGAGAGGGACCCCTTGGTCGAAACCCATATGCCGAGCTGCTCGCTCAATATTATAAGAGACTGCCTGACACGATCCTCGAAAGAAAGACGGTATATAGCCAGACGTGCAACTTCGCATGAATACAATCTCACCGACGCCTAGATTCCCTCCATCAGAAAGCAAAGACATGTTTGGAGCAGAAGCAAAAGTATTAACCTGGATTATGGATGTACACTGGGGCCCATGGACGAAAATTAGCGGTGCACGAGTTATCAAGGAAATCAACCAAGTTTGAGCCAGCTCTTGGGCGCCTATTCGGCCAGCGAAGTATTCTCGAACTACCCCAAGATGTGGGAAGTGAAACCAACGGTTTAAGAGCATATCTTTCAAAATGCTCCCATAGCCACGCTTGGAGAAAAGCAACATGAACATACAAATCCACTTTCATGTAACCGTTTGAAGCACGCATGTCCATAGCCAAATGATCCAAGTGTGTGTACAGAAAACCGAGAAATAATCCGCCAATGGGGAGAACGACTCCTTTTTCCAATCTTATAGAAAAATTGATGAATTCCAGCCTTATCTCCTTCTTACCAGAGTCATCATCGAAAATATCCCGGGATAACCAGAGAGCCAAGAATGCTTTGCAACGTGGAGTGTACTATTCTTCTGGTCCGGTGCCAGCTTATCGGGAAACCATTGAGATATCCACCAGGCATAGAAACACTTCGTCTCGTTCTCCTTTCGGACAAACCCTTTGGACTTCGCAACCAGGGCGGTACGCATTTTTTCCTCATCATCAGACAACTCGGTTTTAAGTTTTCCTGTCATGGGAAGATTGAGCAGGATAGAAACACTTTCTGAGGATATGGTCAGTTCTCCCCACCTACATATGGCCGTATGAGTATCTGGACACCACCTGGAGATGAAAGCAACCAAGCTCGGGATGTCTTTTCTAATTTGAAGTGATGCAGAGGTTGCGACAGCATCAATGATTTGCGCCTTGGTCAAATTAGCTCTTACGCACTCTTGACTTATCATAAAGTGCACCCACTTATCAAACGAGCGCAGTGGACTCACTGGGATTTTAAAATCAATAAGAGAGGTCGAATACTCTTTCCTCTGAATGCAAAACCGTATTACATTTCCGGGAGGAACCGACCGGTTCCCTCCCTCACTCTCCGAACTGGTCAGAAGCAGTGGCGCATGCTTAAGTGAACTTCTCCTGGCAGAGACTATCGTGAAGAATTCTTCAGCCACGTTTGGCTTGGAGTTACCAACATCCTTCGGTATGGCAAATTTTTTCTCAAGCTACGTCATAATAAAGATTCTCTCACAGTACTTTCGCTTTCCAAGCAACTACAACGGAACAATACGAAAAGAGATTATTACGGAAAGCACATGAAAATTATCTTCACCCAATGTACTTAGGATGAGCTTTATAAGTATCCAACATAACTCTGAATACCCACCTACAAAATAATAAACTTAAATAGTTAGTCAACAATGTACATTATATTAATGTTAATAACTTTAAAAAAAAAAAAAAAAAAAAAGGAGCGAACAGTCAAGTCAAACCTTGCTTTGGCTAAAGGATGGTGGATTCCATGTTTCCCTGACATGTATGCTCAAATTCACCTTTCTTGCACCTAAAAGTGACTTTATCCCAAATTCTAGAGAAATAAACATTCCACTTACAATGTGGTGCCCTGCTTGCATTTATATTGTTCTTTGAATTTGGGTATTCTTCACTTGTTGAATATCAAAATTTCGGGAAGATGTTTTGATCTTTAATGTAATCTATACACTCATCTCGTTGAAGCCCATTCTTACCCAATAAACATCTTGTACAAAATAGATATATTACTGTTCCAAGTCTTCAACTCTTCCTCTTCATACACTATGCCTGTCTCTTTCACATAATCTTTCCATTCAGCAGTCTTCTTGATAACACTTACAATCTGCTCTGTCAAGTCTGCCTCTTTATCAGCCTTATTACATTCAGGGACTTCTGTCTCTCTTTGTTCTCGTATCGATCGACCGGCAGAAATATACTCCTCTTCAGGGTTACATTCATCAATGTTGTGGACCACTTTCTCAGTTGCTTGCACCTCATCTGTTTCAACTTGAGTAACTGACTCCACTTGAATCAAATCAACATCAACATCATACCTCCCTGTTACATTTACAACACCACCATTCCCACCTTCATCATTTACACCACTACTCAAATCTACAATCGCATCTCGACACAACTGCATTCACACCTTTACTAACTTTTCTTTTACTACCACCTTTACAAACTTTTCTTGAACTGCCACCAACCTTTTCTACATTTTTACTACAACCAACAACATTAGCACCAGCACCACCATCTGCACTTACACTTGCATTCAAGTTCACCTTTACTTATCCCACCTGACTTGTAACTGCTTCAGGTTCATGTCATGTATTACTTATTGGATTGTCATACTTGTTTAATAATGACAACCATTCTAACTCTTCTTCTACCAAACAATCATGCCTTTTCACATTTGTACTAGTGTCCTTTTAGACCTACTTGTACCCACCAAATAACCATCTTTAGTGGGGTAAAACTTTGGAAACTCTGACCCATCCATTATGCATACAATAGAATACTAAAATTTAAATTTGTATACATAAAGTCACAAATCAAACAGTTAGTCATTGCATACTAAAGTAATCGAAAAAGGCAGCATAGCAACAAAACCCTAAAATATAAAATTTGTCGAAAACATACAAAAATCGAAAAAGTCACCATCAAAAAGACAAACCCACGTTATTTTCCCCTTTTCAAGTATTAAAAAGTACTGGATTCGAAAAAATTCCAATTTTTTTAAAACCCTAAATTATTCAATTGAAAAAAAGATAAAATTAAACAACATAAATCTTGAAATCTTACCACTTACCACCTAATAATAGATAGATTAAGGAAGAAATATAACAAAATTATGTAAATTCTATACACTTACCACTGAAAAAGATGAAGAACGGTTAAAATACACTTCAATCTCCCCAAAATCTTAGATATCTACTTCCAAATCCACAAAACACCAACAATAACACTTCGATTTGCAGCTTTTTATCGATCTAGAATGATTTCAAGGACAAAGTCTCTGTAAACCCTAAACACTACGTAGGTTCACGGCGAGAATAAACTGACTCATGAGATGAGTCGATAGATTTTAGGGTTATAAGTGTTAAATTTAGGAGGATTCTCCACCGTTGAGATATATGAAATTTTGAGCGTACACGTGTAACGTTAGGACTTAGCAGGTCATTGTTACTAAAGTTAATTTTCTTTTAGTAATTTTATAATTAATTAACAGAGAAGTGGACACGTCAAGGTCAAACCGAGTCCACGCGGGTCAACGTCAATTCCAAGCACCAAACACCAAGCTGGACAAATGTTACACCAAACAACAAAGTTGGTCAAAACTTGAGTACCAAAAACAAAATAACCCCATTTTATTTATCTAGTTATTTTAGTTTGTTTTTTTTTTTTCAAATTGAAAATACCTCTGTATCATCTAATATGGATTCTTGGTTTACCATAGAATTACGTCCAGAAAAATGATGCTACTGCAATAGCCTATAAGCAGTTTTGGTTTCTCACCCGCTTGTTTGAGACTTGCTACACTCTTCAGGAGTCAAGGGCCATACGGTGATATAAAGAAATGCCTGCACCATTAGCCATTAGCTAAATCAAATTGTCCGTGACACCAAACCAAATCGTCCGCATTGGCTTAATAACAAAAGTCCAGACGGTCTAACTTGACTACTTGAGTATGAACCTGACTTCGATGAGAAACACAACTATACTTCATCGAATGTGGACAGTGGATGCTTCCATCTCCAAGTTTAAATGGTTGTGGCACCTACGTGATATTAATTAGCAATGAGTGAACAATTGGAGGCATACAAATGGAACCTAGTGGTAACAAACTACGCATACACATAAGAATAGATGGTGCAAAACCCAATTTACATTGTATGATTTTCCAGAATGAGACTCAACTTATTCTATCAACATGGGGACTCTTGAGACCAAAAAAAGCTTAGTATCTATCTTGTTGTGGTTGTAGGAAAATGAGAATGATTATAGTTTCTACTTTGGTGCTAGCTAGTCTCCTTCGGCCATCTTGCATCTGAATTATAAAGGGGACTGTCAAGTGGGGTGAATCCAACAATAGAAGATTGTTATCGAATTCCCGAGGAATTTTAGAACTATAAATTACATACTAAGCATGAAATCAATCATTCCTCCGCAAGCTTCGGATTTATTCCTAGAGATGTGCGCATGCTCTCGCAGATTTTGCTTTTCAGCATCATATCGAAAATCAATGGATATCTCCTCAACCCCTAACCGCATTTCTTCCTGTCTTTTTCCATGCAGCTTCCAGCTAGTTGCTCTTTGTTTTTCCTTTGGACAAGCATCCCGTCAAAAGAAAAATAAAAAAAGATTTGTGCACTCAAGGACCATACATACGGTGAGATAAAGAAATGCTTGCCCCATTAGCCATTAGCTAAATCAGATTGACCACGGAATTAATACCACGCGATAATTCGGTTTGGATTACATTGTGTCAAAAGAATTATAATGCTCAATTTTGACTGCCACTTCTAGACTATCGAACATCAAATGTAAATGGTCATGCATCTGAAATTCGCCTAAACTCAAATTACACTGGGACTCAATATAATTCCAACCCATAATCACGGCCGTCTAAAGATATAAATATTACTACAGTCCTGCATCCGATTACATCCGTTAGATCATTAACAAAATTGTAATCATTAATTCTAACTCAACCCTAAACCGTACACATCTCACCCTTATAAGTAGTATAGCTTGGGCATCCAAAATTTCAAGCAGCGCCTCCTCTTGTCTGTGTAGATAGAGAAACCCTAAAAACAATTGTCTCATCTATGTATGATGGAGACAACCAAATCATTGCAGAAGCAGCAAATGGTGGATCAATAGCATCACCAACAACAAGTCATTCGCACTATGATTTTTCCTCTCAATATGCTGAAAGAAGATTTTATTTTTATCTGAGAATATATGTATCAATTACGAAAAATTAAAGACATGGTGAAGTGATAAATTGTAGGACATGTGAAACATTTCTATTTTACTTTTGATCCATGTATGATGTTTAAATGAAATCCTCAATTCTCGACTCCCACTGCATAATATTCGCTTCTCATCTCTTTTTTTTTTTTCATATTGTGTATCGTCTGATCTGGATTTTGGATTTTTCATTGGAGTAAAAAACATAATTAGATGCCAAAAATCTTGTTTCAGGCTTTACCTTTAGAAAAATGAAGTGCTTGATGCGGCAAACAGATGCCTATAGAATTCAATAAAGCACCACCAGTGGGTCTGAAAAATGTTGTCACCAAATTTTTGTTCGTAAATTCAAAATCAATGCTTCAATTTCCCTAAGCGATACAAGTAAGTTGTGTACAAACTGTCTACTTAACTTCGATGCTTATCCACTACATACACGATTGTACAAAGTGTCATTAAGTTTGATGCAAAGGGATGATTTCCTTCTAAAATAGTAAAATTATGTAATGCATAAAACTGATGCAGGAACAGCTAGTGTTGTAAAAAAATTACATACAAAAAACAAGGTCTTGTCCTCATTCGAGACTAATCCCGCTGGTTGAATAATCGTCCAGTAGACAGTTCTGAACTAGTACCTGCAAGGTAAATCCTTTCAAAATTCTGCCCATACGTATATAGTGATATATCTATATATGGAGGGCGAGCTCTTATCCAATCCAAGCTCCAAGCATCTCTTTAATCTCCGGGTTTAAATGGTTGTGCAACCTAAAAAAAAAAAATGCAAAAATGAAGTATAATTGCAAAACACACGCACACATACACACTATGTGATCTCTGTGTAATATTTAGACCACATGAAATTTCCCAGTAAATTTGGTCACTGCCTTGACGTAGTATTCTTTTAGAATGGATGAGATATTGGGGGGTGTACTATCTAGTTTTCTCTTGCATATAGCTAAACATCTTGTTAAAGCATAACCAAACTACATAAATCTGTGCTTACTGCTTATGTTTCTTGTAAGACTCTAACTGCAGTTCTTGTTATGTTTATGGCTAGAACAAAAACCTGATAAAATCAATTGTTTCTCTGTCTCTCTATACTCAAAACTGTTGGTTGTTTTCAGATCCAGACTTTCAGTTCTTCCTCAACAGTTCCTTCCCCATTTCGAGTATCTCCCTCGTCTCTCCAAAACTGCTACTCAACATCAATATCCATGGCGTCTTCTTCTTCCTCAGGTACCACTAAAAACCAAATAGGGCTGTTGGCGAATGCCCTGAAACGAAAAGACAGCTTTATCCAGTTCTTTGCAATGGGTGGGATCTTACTTTTGAGCATGAGATCTTTAGGTCAGAAATACCGTCTCCATAGTCTCCAGGAAGATAACTATACTCAGAAGAACATGAAAAGCTCACCGAGAAAATAAAGAATATTAAGGGTAGTCTTCTTGACGAAGCGGCTCTTGATTCTACTGGTTTCTTAGCTTCCCGACTTCGATTACTTTTGGAAAGGATTAAAAATGATCGATTTAATATGTTCTTGTACTTTGCTAGAGATTTTTAGTTCTTTAGAGTGAATTAGGGGTTGTGATAAAATTTTGGGGATATTTTTCCTTGAATGTTGTTGTTGATTGCAATTTTGTATGCATTGATTAGCCAGTAGTATAGTAGCAATTGGTGGATTGTGATTGATTGCTATGAAGATGGACGGAAAAAGCAGTCCGGTCAGTTCTGTAACTTTGCGAACAATTGCATGCCTCAAGCCGTGTTTGGCAGTTTGATCTTCTGCATCAGCATTTGGTGCATTATGTTCCTCTCCTCCTAAAACTCCAAGGCCATAGCTTGAATGGACAAAACATTAACTTCACACCTCATCAATACAGTCGGAAGCCATTAGTTCTTCACAAAATTGGTTAAAAAGACCAAAATCAATAATTCCTGGGTGAAAAAGACATTTAGATTTTGATACTGCTTAAATGGACAAAAATATAAAAATAGCCAGGATGTAACCAGTTTCATCCCACCCATTTTCAAATTCTTTTTCTTATTTTTAATTTACATCAAGATGCATCCAGTTTCATCCTAGCTATTTTTTTAAGTTTAAGCCAGGATGAATCCAGTTTCATCCTTGCTATTTTTTTTGTGTTCATTTCATCCATAATAATTTTTACTCGTCCATTTGAACCATGTTTTAAATTTTTTTGGACAAATGACCCATTTTCCGTTAGTTCTTCCAGATCTTCTTGGGTGATACTCCCTCTGTTTAATTTGGGTGATATTTAATGAGTCCACCATGGATGGTCGGCCAGAAACAAAAAAGAAAAATCTTTCATCCGCGGATATGATATCCATTTTTCACCTTTTTTTTTTTTTTTTTTTTGAAACTAGGCACAGGCCCATCCTGCCCCCTCCACACTCAGCAAACTCGGTCCCCTAAACCCCATAGTAAAGTTAGTATAATTACACGAGTACTCCAATGTTTGAGCGGAGACTCGAACTCCTGACCTCATCCTTGAGAGTGAGGCTCCTGGCCAGCTGGGCTAACCCCATATGGTTTCTATTTTTCAGATTTCTTCTTCTTTCTTTTATGTAAAAAGATTAAAGTACGGTAGTAATCATATCAGTCCCATTCTTCACACTGAAAGTAAAAGTAATCAATCGAGTCTCTGGCTTTTGTAAAGCTAAAATTAAGGGGATTATCTTTTCTTCATTTTCTTCATCACATAGAGATTCTTAAATCCAAACGATAAGAATCACAAGACAATTAGCGCCACCCATCGTGCTCCCACGTTGTTTGGTCGGCAGGAAACGACGACCACGACCCAGGTTGGGCGTGGATCTTGAAAAATCGTGGAGTTATATATGTATAATATATAATAACAAATATCGAGCGGTGTGTGCGCACATACTTTATAAATGTATAATATATAATAGCAAATATCGAGTAGTGTGTGCGCAGAAAATCCCCTCTTATCCTTAAATAATGTCATTGATTAATTAATTAACTTTTGTACCCAACGGTCCTAACCCAGCAGCACTCAACTAGTTAGTTTCAATCTTCTACGAATAGCTACCACAGACTCTTATAACAACACCATTCTACCAAACACTTTTCTTAAGCTTCTCTTAACTATTGCATTAATCATATAGCCAATTCATTCTCATTCTCAATCTCTTAATATCCTCTTATAATGGCGTTTGAGAGTAGTGTTATTCATGGCGCGTCTGAAATATTGAAAAAGTTGATTACTGTAATTGGCAGTGAGATCAGTCTTGCTTGGGGTCTCAAGGATGAGCTGAAAAGGCTTAAACAAACATTGGAGGTTATAGAGTCTGTAACGTCCGATGCAGAGAGGAAGCAGCTGAACGATGCTGCCGTTTCACTTTGGTTAAAAAGGCTCAAGCAAGTTTCTTATGATGCTGAGGATCTTCTGGACGCAATTTCTTACGAGTCTTTGCGTGGATCTGATCATAGGAACAGCAAGGTAAAAGACTTCTTCTCGTCCTCCAATCAAGTTGCTTTTCGATTCAAAATGGCTCGTAAAATCAAAGGTATCAATGCAAAGTTTGATCAAATTGCAACTGATATGCAAAGATTTCAGTTTCAAACTAATAGTATTACTAGTGATCGTTACGAGCAATATGATAAGCGGCTAACTACTTCATTCTTTGGAGATATTTCAAAATTTGTAGGAAGAGATGCAGATAAATCAAAGATAATAAAGATGTTAACAACGATGAGCATGTCTGCCTCGTCACTATCTTTACCATCAACTTCTTCTTCTGTAAATTCTAATATACATGAAAATGTCTCCGTCATATCCATAGTTGGTATGGGGGGACTTGGAAAGACCAGCCTAGCACAACCCATCTACAATGATGGATCAGTAGAAAGATATTTCGACAAGAAAATGTGGGTGTGTATTTCGGATGACTTCGATGTTTATAAAGTTTTAAAAAACATTATGGAGTCAGCCAGGATTTCTCAAATGCTGATGTACTAGTACAAAAAGTTAGAGAAAACTTAGAAGGAAAAAAAATATTTGCTAGTTCTAGACGACTTGTGGAATGAAGATTCAATGGAATGGAATAAACTTAAGAGTGTCCTAGATTTCGGCTCTGTTGGTAGTAAAATTATAATCACTACACGTAGTCAAGGAGTTGCGTCGGTGGTGCAAGGTTTAATTCCTCCTTACAATCTAAATGTCTTATCTGGAGCGGAGTGTTGGTCTATTATCAAGAACAAAGCTTTTTCTCCCGGCGGGGCGTCTGACACTACAAATATGAAAATTATAGGAGAGCAAATAGCGAAAAAGTGTGGAGGTTTGTCGCTTGCTGCAAACTTCTTTGGCTGTCTTGTGCACTCACAGAGCGATGAGAGGCAGTGGTTGTCAATTAGAGACAACCAAGTCTTGGAAACACCAGAAAATCATAGCGGGGGAATCATACCGATATTGAAGTTGAGTTACGATGCTCTACCATCCCATCTGAAACAATGTTTTTCATATTGTTGTTTATTTCCCAAAGATTGGGAATATAATAGAGAAACATTGATCCGATTGTGGATAGCCGAAGGATTCATTCATCCGCCATCTAATGGAGGAAATCAAAACTCACTCGAAGATATTGGTAATTATTACTTCCTTAGTTTGTTGTCTCGCTCTTTCTTTCAAGATGTGAAAATGGGTTTCCGCATAGGTGGCATTTTATCGTTCAAAATGCATGATCTTGTACATGATCTTGCACTACACCAAATTCCCGGATTCGCAACAGCAATTCGTAACGGCTTATGGGCCGTTACAAATTTCCCGTTACAAATGCCCGTTACAAAAAATTCGTAACAGGCAGAAGCCGTTACTAAATTTTAAAAAATTTGTAACAGATCTAAGCCGTTACGAATTTTTTTATAGGCGTGCCAGTCACACGCTTGGTCACACCAGGGTCGTAACAGATGCATTTGGTGCGTGTGCAATTCACATGCGTGCGTTTTTTTCCACCCAAAATGGGTAATACTAGAGGATATTTCCTCCCCTACGTAAGGGTTTTCTACCCATCTATCACCTTGATCTTTTCATTTCTATTTCTATTTTTCTTTCTCTTTCTTTTTCTCTTTTCTGCTCCGCCTTTCTTCTCTTCCTCTCACATAAACCTTAGTGAAACCATCTTCAATCATCCGTTTCGATTGCAATTTCACTATTTCTAATGTTCATCATCATCGGCTTTTCTTCTTTCTTTTTCTTCCTTGAAGATTCACATCAGTTAATCGAGCTTTGGATTTCGATTTCATCATCTGTTAATCGAGTTTGGCGTTTAGATTTCATCATCTGTATTTCATCATCTGTATTTCATTATCTGTGTAATTCTTTCAACATCTGTTTTAGGGTTTCAGTTTTCCAGTTTTAGGGTTTCAATTTGTTAATCAGATTTTAGGGTTTGTTGTCCAGTTTATTAATCAGATTTTAGGGTTTCATCATCTGATTTTTGTTCTCATTGCATATTATGGAGTTTTAAAGCATAATTTGTTTTTAATTTAAGTTGTATAGATCGAGTTTTGAGATTTGTTACTTTATAGCATCACATCTGGTTGTATTGGTTTCGATTTTTGAGTTTTGACAGGGTTCATATTCGTTTGGATTCGTTTTGGTTTCTCTCACTAAAATTTAATCGCTTAGATTGAGCTCTGTGTGGTTTGCCTTACAGATTTTTGCTTGTGGACATTCCATTGGCTGCATTACTTCTGAGGTAAAAAAAGATGCATAGCGTGTTACTTGAAGTATCATCCTGCCCATGGGATTGAAGGTTGCTGTATTACAGAAACTTTGGGAAGTTATTGCAGATATTATGTCTGACCTTTTAGCCTTGAAGCTGACAGAAGGGCAGTAAATTTCACAGTAAGCAGTTGGAGTTTTTTTATTTTTTCTCATATAGAAAAAATTGAGTGATAGTTTACTTAGCTTACACTTCTATATCATAAAATCTTGCTGGTGTTCGTCTGGTGAGCGAAATCCTTGAGTTCTGCCCATATTAGTTCAAGTCTTCAAACTTCTAAAAGTGTCTACTTTATTCGCTTCCTTCTCTAATGAGGCATATCTTTTGCAGTATTGGCACTGAGATGGCTCGAGATGACCGAAGGAAACTATACTCTAGTTTTGGCTTACAAAAGGAGAAGGATCACATTGAAGGCTTCGCTCCAGAGGTGAAAATATAAATGCATCATACAACCATACATTAGCTACTTGTGGTTGAAGTATCTAATAATCGCTAGTTGTTGTAATCATATGAAATGTTGTTTTTTCTTTGTTTATGAACTATAATTAGCCATTGGTGAATTCTCTCGTTTGGGACTGTCACGCCCCAGTTTTCTTACTTTTACGTTTAAGGCTAAATTGGAGACGCCAAAAAGGCTAAACAAGGAAAGAAAAGAGGGGAAACATGGATGTTAGGGGAGAAATCTATTGTCTCTTTACAGAACCTAGAAAACAGATAGCATAGATTTCAATTGATAGAAATTGGGCAACTTTTGGAGATAGGAATTTGCATCTGCCTCTTGAGGTGAAAATAGAAGATAGGATTTTATATCTCTGTACTGAAAATTGATAAAGGGAGAAGAAGGTTAAGAAGAATGTTAAATTAAACACGATCTAAGGTGAGTCTAATTAATATATACTTGCATCTCTTATCATATCTTTGAAACTTATGAATTGATTAGTACTGACTAATTAAGTGTATAGAGCCATACCTAGAAATGGATTGAATTGGATACTCCAATTAAGAGGAAGAGAAATGTGTATGTGCTATGAATTAGATTTAGATAGAATAAGAAGCATGGTGGAATTATAGGCGAGAATTCCATTTTGAAAATGGTACTTAGACAGGAAGTTGTTATCAAAATAGAAAATGATTGATTAGAGTTGGTTAATTATGATAACTTATAGTACTGGTTTTTTTATAACTTTTATATACGATTAAGGGGCTGGGAATTTAAGACGAGGGACTAACTGGCGTAAGATTTCATTTCGAGAACAAGGTGGGAATTTAGATAGAAATTCTGGTAGTGTATCGTTTGTTCGCAATTGTTTTTTTTTTTTCATTGGTACAGTTACTTGAGAGCTATTGAATGGAATTGTTTTTAGGTGTGAATATTATTTGAAATCGATGGGTGCCGTGTAGTATGCAAGGTTTGGGATTTCCGCGTAGGAGTGTACGTGTTTATCCGCATAGCTTTTTGCCAAGTTAAGTAGGGCGGATGCTCTTCCGTTATGATATGACTTAGTAGGGCAGATGCTCTTCCGTTATGATATTACTTAGTAGGGCGGATGCTCTTCCGTTTTTGATAATTATTGACTAATTATAGTAGGGCGGATGCTCTTTCGTTTGAATATTATTTAGTAGGGCGGATGCCCTTCCGTTTCGGTAATATATACATACGATTATTTAGGAGATCTATTTCTACGCATACTCCACTTGATTGTTTGTTTATGCTGCATTAATATCAGACTCATGGCTTGGGTGGGATCTTCATGAGGATAGCCTGTTTAAATTAGGCAGTGATTGAATATCTTTCTGTTATCTGTCTTGATATGTTACTTCTGAAATTCTCCATTTGTATGGAAAGTAAAATTCCCACCGGGCTTTGCTTATTGTGTTGTTTCTTCTTAGCAACAGGTGGGACAACTGCAGTGAAAAACGAAGGATAAGAAGAGGAAGGTGAATACTACGTTTGGCTTGAGTTAGTAATTCCAAGTAGATGGGTTGTGAAGTAAAAAGTATTTTGTGGCTTCTGTTGTCTTTTATGTGCCCTGTAAAACACTTTTTCGTTGGATTTTGGGAAATGGCGGATCTGGTGCTATATGCATGTAATATATGAGATATGCATGTACTGACTTATGTATAATTATGTATGCAGTAGTTGTGGAATGTAAGTAGTAATATGTATAGGTATTCACGAAGTTGTTTTTGAATCAATAAAGTCTTTTTGGTGTCTCCAATTTAGCCTTAAACGTAGAAGTAAGAAAACTGGGGCGTGATAGGGACCTCCAATGAGTAGAGGTTTCTTATGATTCCGTGATAGACCGGGTGTTTGTTTTTCATTCATTGTACAAGATTAGGAAGTTTTTCCCGACATAACCGTTAGCCTTAGAGTTGTTTTTTGTTCTTCTTTGAGACCTTTCGGCTATCTTATTGCTCTTAGTTCTCACTTCGTTGTGGATGGTATTGACCCAAGGTTGTGTTATTTGCATCTGTGCAGCCACTATTCCTGATTATAAGGCATCTTTTGCAGCAACTGTTTTGCATGCAAGCTTTCGAACACCTAACCTGAAGGCACGTCTCAACACATTCCGCGAGGAGTTCCGAGCAGTTTGGCGCAATTATAGGGAGATGTAAATGAGTGGTCCTAGTTTCAACAATGTAAGTGGAGCTTCTTTGTGTCGTAATGTTTTGGTTGATTCGCTAGTTGTTTCTGTGATGCGAGAAGGAACTTTTATCTAATTTATTCCAAGTTCAATCCATGATTTTCACAAACCTGCAATTGCCTTGCATACTCATCTAAGTTTGGTTCTCCGTATTTTGATAATTGTTGGTAAGCATCAGGCCTTTCTTGTCGCTCTCTTGCACTTGTTGTATCATAATTCGTCTCATACTTGAAACTTGCATGTATTTAGATCTGCTTTAGTGTCTACATTTGTCGACACCATTTAGTAAAACCTTCCTGTTATATGCAATAGCCATGTAGTGAAACTTGTACATAATGAGGCCAATTATGAATGAGATACGAACTTTTCATTGATCGGAATAACCGATTCCTGACTGAAGGTTAGTTTTGAACTTTTCTGAGAGTTTCTTATCGCATAAAATTTTATGTAAAGCGCTTCATAGATCTCTGGATTGCTATTAGCTTTGTAGTACAAACTGTTTGGTTTGAGTTTTCTGTAATAACTAGCCATGGCTTGTATAAGAGGTGGGGAGTTTGCCCTTCTCTTTACACATCTACTCTCAACTTATATTACTAGTGGACTCTTGCATTGTATATAGGTATGCATTTTATTTTCAAAGCATGGAAGCTAAAAATAGAAAAACTGAACTGTTTTATTGAAATTCCTTGAGCACGTGGTTCTAGTACTAGAGGCTTGTGTAGGCAATGATGACCTCTTCCATGCATAAGCATTGGCTGTTGAATACATGTCAGCCGAGAAGACACCTTCTTCAACTGTATGGAACTCTATTTCAATAGGGGCCATGTTTACCGCCTACTACAAACAAAGGTATGTGGTTACACAGTTTTGACAGACATTTAGGAGTTTAATTGCCACACGAGCCTTGTGTTGTTATCATGCCTTTAATTCTCTTCATTGCCTTGTATTCCATGGGTTTTTTCCTGCCATCATGCACATTTACACTTCTTTAAATACTTTCTAATGTAAGCTATTGTTGTTTGCAGGAAGTAATTAGGTGTGGAAGTGTTCGCGATGCGAAGTGTTGTAGCTGTGATTATAGGTATATAGTTTTCTTAGGTACAAAATATGTTCATGATCTTTGTACTACACAGATTTTGTATTCACTTAGGACATAGGAATGAACTTATAGTGATATAAGTGAACATGAACTGAACTTAGGAAGTTTCTACGTATTCCCATGGATTTTTTGGTACTTAAAGAATTTGTTTTCCTTTTGGTATGAATCGAATGAGTATTGATATGAATTGAATGAGCTTTGATGTGAATTGATATGATGAACGGATTGAAAGGTGTATGCGGGATATTTAGAATTCGGCTTACTTAGTGATAAATGAATTGCCCGATCGAGCCTTGACTGAGTCAAGGTTGACGGTGATAATCCCTTTATTACGAAAAATTCATAACTTGACTCGGAGATGTTACGACCATGTTGTTACAAAAAAAATTTGTAACGGCCCTTAGCATTACCACGTGTCAAATTCGAATGTGCCCTCAGAATTTGTTACTAGAGCCGTTACAACCAAAATTAAGAACGGCCCCATTGCCGTTACAAAAAAACTGTAACACCCACTTTTGCAACAGGAGGGAGCCGTTACAACCCCTTTTCGTAACGGCTCTATTCTGTTACGAATCCGAAAATTTGGTGTAGTGTTGCCTTGAGCGTTGTTGGCAGTCATGAAGTCACCGTTCTGAAGACAAGTGAAATGAAAAATGATGTGTCTCAAATTCGTCGGCTACGGCTAATCACGGAAGGGAAGCCACCAAAAGAATTTGATGTATTAAAAAATGCAACAAAATTAAGGACAATTCTTTCCCAAAGAAAAGGTTTTTCTTATCCGATCCCACAGAGTAACAAGCGTCTTCGTGTAATTCATCATCTAGGTTATGATTCTGTAAGTATGAAAACTTTATCTTCCATACTGAAGTATAAACATATGAGGTACCTTGAACTCAATTATTCTGATCTCAAAGATGTTCACACGGTGTCCATTAATCAACTGTACAATCTACAAACTCTCAGCCTTCTTGGATCCAAAAATGTTCAAAACATTCTCAACGGAATCGGTTCTTTGATTAATTTGCGATATCTAAATATCTCTTGGTCGACGCATACAGTTTTACTGATTCTATTCTGACGCTAACCAGCTTGAAGACTTTATATATCACTGGTTGTGATGGTATTCTTGTCTTACCCGATTCAATCTCCCTCCTCTACAATCTAACGGATTTCTGCTTTATCTATTGTTCTCAAGGAAATTAACCTGGATTATGGATGTACACTGGGGCCCATGGACGAAAATTAGCGGTGCACGAGTTATCAAGGAAATCAACCAAGTTTGAGCCAGCTCTTGGGCGCCTATTCGGCCAGCGAAGTATTCTCGAACTACCCCAAGAAGTGGGAAGTGAAACCAACGGTTTAAGAGCATATCTTTCAAAATGCTCCCATAGCCACGCTTGGAGAAAAGCAACATGAACATACAAATCCACTTTCATGTAACCGTTTGAAGCACGCATGTCCATAGCCAAATGATCCAAGTGTGTGTACAGAAAACCGAGAAATAATCCGCCAATGGGGAGAACGACTCCTTTTTCCAATCTTATAGAAAAATTGATGAATTCCAGCCTTATCTCCTTCTTACCAGAGTCATCATCGAAAATATCCCGGGATAACCAGAGAGCCAAGAATGCTGCAACGTGGAGTGTACTATTCTTCTGGTCCGGTGCCAGCTTATCGGGAAACCATTGAGATATCCACCAGGCATAGAAACACTTCGTCTCGTTCTCCTTTCGGACAAACCCTTTGGACTTCGCAACCAGGGCGGTACGCATTTTTTCCTCATCATCAGACAACTCGGTTTTAAGTTTTCCTGTCATGGGAAGATTGAGCAGGATAGAAACACTTTCTGAGGATATGGTCAGTTCTCCCCACCTACATATGGCCGTATGAGTATCTGGACACCACCTGGAGATGAAAGCAACCAAGCTCGGGATGTCTTTTCTAATTTGAAGTGATGCAGAGGTTGCGACAGCATCAATGATTTGCGCCTTGGTCAAATTAGCTCTTACGCACTCTTGACTTATCATAAAGTGCACCCACTTATCAAACGAGCGCAGTGGACTCACTGGGATTTTAAAATCAATAAGAGAGGTCGAATACTCTTTCCTCTGAATGCAAAACCGTATTACATTTCGGGAGGAACCGGTCGGTTCCTCCCTCACTCTCTGAACTGGTCAGAAGCAGTGGCGCATGCTTAAGTGAACTTCTCCTGGCAGAGACTATCGTGAAGAATTCTTCAGCCACGTTTGGCTTGGAGTTACCAACATCCTTCGGTATGGCAAATTTTTTTCTCAAGCTACGTCATAATAAAGATTCTCTCACAGTACTTTCGCTTTCCAAGCAACTACAACGGAACAATACGAAAAGAGATTATTACGGAAAGCACATGAAAATTATCTTCACCCAATGTACTTAGGATGAGCTTTATAAGTATCCAACATAACTCTGAATACCCACCTACAAAATAATAAACTTAAATAGTTAGTCAACAATGTACATTATATTAATGTTAATAACTTTAAAAAAAAAAAAAAAAAAAAAGGAGCGAACATTAAAGTCAAACCTTGCTTTGGCTAAAGGATGGTGGATTCCATGTTTCCCTGACATGTATGCTCAAATTCACCTTTCTTGCACCTAAAAGTGACTTTATCCCAAATTCTAGAGAAATAAACATTCCACTTACAATGTGGTGCCTGCTTGCATTTATATTGTTGCTGAATTTGGGTATTCTTCACTTGTTGAATATCAAAATTCTGGAAGATGTTTTGATCTTTAATGTAATCTATACACTCATCTGCTGAAGCCCATTCTTACCCAATAAACATCTTGTACAAAATAGATATATTACTGTTCCAAGTCTTCAACTCTTCCTCTTCATACACTATGCCTGTCTCTTTCACATAATCTTTCCATTCAGCAGTCTTCTTGATAACACTTACAATCTGCTCTGTCAAGTCTGCCTCTTTATCAGCCTTATTACATTCAGGGACTTCTGTCTCTTGTTCTGTATCAGACTGACCGGCAGAAATATACTCCTCTTCAGGGTTACATTCATCAATGTTGTGGACCACTTTCTCAGTTGCTTGCACCTCATCTGTTTCAACTTGAGTAACTGACTCCACTTGAATCAAATCAACATCAACATCATACCTCCCTGTTACATTTACAACACCACCATTCCCACCTTCATCATTTACACCACTACTCAAATCTACAACTGCATCTGACACAACTGCATTCACACCTTTACTAACTTTTCTTTTGCTACCACCTTTACAAACTTTTCTTGAACTGCCACCAACCTTTTCTACATTTTTACTACAACCAACAACATTAGCACCAGCACCACCATCTGCACTTACACTTGCATTCAAGTTCACCTTTACTTATCCCACCTGACTTGTAACTGCTTCAGGTTCATGTCATGTATTACTTATTGGATTGTCATACTTGTTTAATAATGACAACCATTCTAACTCTTCTTCTACCAAACAATCATGCCTTTTCACATTTGTACTAGTGTCCTTTTTAGACCTACTTGTACCCACCAAATAACCATCTTTAGTGGGGTAAAACTTTGGAAACTCTGACCCATCCATTATGCATACAATAGAATACTAAAATTTAAATTTGTATACATAAAGTCACAAATCAAACAGTTAGTCATTGCATACTAAAGTAATCGAAAAAGGCAGCATAGCAACAAAACCCTAAAATATAAAATTTGTCGAAAACATACAAAAATCGAAAAAGTCACCATCAAAAAGACAAACCCACGTTATTTTCCCCTTTTCAAGTATTAAAAAGTACTGGATTCGAAAAAATTCCAATTTTTTTAAAACCCTAAATTATTCAATTGAAAAAAAGATAAAATTAAACAACATAAATCTTGAAATCTTACCACTTACCACCTAATAATAGATAGATTAAGGAAGAAATATAACAAAATTATGTAAATTCTATACACTTACCACTGAAAAAGATGAAGAACGGTTAAAATACACTTCAATCTCCCCAAAATCTTAGATATCTACTTCCAAATCCACAAAACACCAACAATAACACTTCGATTTGCAGCTTTTTATCGATCTAGAATGATTTCAAGGACAAAGTCTCTGTAAACCCTAAACACTCTGTGTCTGCGGCGAGAATAAACTGACTCATGAGATGAGTCGATAGATTTTAGGGTTATAAGTGTTAAATTTAGGAGGATTCTCCACCGTTGAGATATATGAAATTTTGAGCGTACACGTGTAACGTTAGGACTTAGCAGGTCATTGTTACTAAAGTTAATTTTCTTTTAGTAATTTTATAATTAATTAACAGAGAAGTGGACACGTCAAGGTCAAACCGAGTCCACGCGGGTCAACGTCAATTCCAAGCACCAAACACCAAGCTGGACAAATGTTACACCAAACAACAAAGTTGGTCAAAACTTGAGTACCAAAAACAAAATAACCCCATTTTATTTATCTAGTTATTTTAGTTTGTTTTTTTTTTTCAAATTGAAAATACCTCTGTATCATCTAATATGGATTCTTGGTTTACCATAGAATTACGTCCAGAAAAATGATGCTACTGCAATAGCCTATAAGCAGTTTTGGTTTCTCACCCGCTTGTTTGAGACTTGCTACACTCTTCAGGAGTCAAGGGCCATACGGTGATATAAAGAAATGCCTGCACCATTAGCCATTAGCTAAATCAAATTGTCCGTGACACCAAACCAAATCGTCCGCATTGGCTTAATAACAAAAGTCCAGACGGTCTAACTTGACTACTTGAGTATGAACCTGACTTCGATGAGAAACACAACTATACTTCATCGAATGTGGACAGTGGATGCTTCCATCTCCAAGTTTAAATGGTTGTGGCACCTACGTGATATTAATTAGCAATGAGTGAACAATTGGAGGCATACAAATGGAACCTAGTGGTAACAAACTACGCATACACATAAGAATAGATGGTGCAAAACCCAATTTACATTGTATGATTTTCCAGAATGAGACTCAACTTATTCTATCAACATGGGGACTCTTGAGACCAAAAAAAGCTTAGTATCTATCTTGTTGTGGTTGTAGGCAAATGAGAATGATTATAGTTTCTACTTTGGTGCTAGCTAGTCTCCTTCGGCCATCTTGCATCTGAATTATAAAGGGGACTGTCAAGTGGGGTGAATCCAACAATAGAAGATTGTTATCGAATTCCCGAGGAATTTTAGAACTATAAATTACATACTAAGCATGAAATCAATCATTCCTCCGCAAGCTTCGGATTTATTCCTAGAGATGTGCGCATGCTCTCGCAGATTTTGCTTTTCAGCATCATATCGAAAATCAATGGATATCTCCTCAACCCCCTAACCGCATTTCTTCCTGTCTTTTTCCATGCAGCTTCCAGCTAGTTGCTCTTTGTTTTTCCTTTGGACAAGCATCCCGTCAAAAAGAAAAATAAAAAAAGATTTGTGCACTCAAGGACCATACATACGGTGAGATAAAGAAATGCTTGCCCCATTAGCCATTAGCTAAATCAGATTGACCACGGAATTAATACCACGCGATAATTCGGTTTGGATTACATTGTGTCAAAAGAATTATAATGCTCAATTTTGACTGCCACTTCTAGACTATCGAACATCAAATGTAAATGGTCATGCATCTGAAATTCGCCTAAACTCAAATTACACTGGGACTCAATATAATTCCAACCCATAATCACGGCCGTCTAAAGATATAAATATTACTACAGTCCTGCATCCGATTACATCCGTTAGATCATTAACAAAATTGTAATCATTAATTCTAACTCAACCCTAAACCGTACACATCTCACCCTTATAAGTAGTATAGCTTGGGCATCCAAAATTTCAAGCAGCGCCTCCCTCTTGTCTGTGTAGATAGAGAAACCCTAAAAACAATTGTCTCATCTATGTATGATGGAGACAACCAAATCATTGCAGAAGCAGCAAATGGTGGATCAATAGCATCACCAACAACAAGTCATTCGCACTATGATTTTTCCTCTCAATATGCTGAAAGAAGATTTTATTTTTATCTGAGAATATATGTATCAATTACGAAAAATTAAAGACATGGTGAAGTGATAAATTGTAGGACATGTGAAACATTTCTATTTTACTTTTGATCCATGTATGATGTTTAAATGAAATCCTCAATTCTCGACTCCCACTGCATAATATTCGCTTCTCATCTCTTTTTTTTTTTTCATATTGTGTATCGTCTGATCTGGATTTTGGATTTTTCATTGGAGTAAAAAACATAATTAGATGCCAAAAATCTTGTTTCAGGCTTTACCTTTAGAAAAATGAAGTGCTTGATGCGGCAAACAGATGCCTATAGAATTCAATAAAGCACCACCAGTGGGTCTGAAAAATGTTGTCACCAAATTTTTGTTCGTAAATTCAAAATCAATGCTTCAATTTCCCCTAAGCGATACAAGTAAGTTGTGTACAAACTGTCTACTTAACTTCGATGCTTATCCACTACATACACGATTGTACAAAGTGTCATTAAGTTTGATGCAAAGGGATGATTTCCTTCTAAAATAGTAAAATTATGTAATGCATAAAACTGATGCAGGAACAGCTAGTGTTGTAAAAAAAATTACATACAAAAAACAAGGTCTTGTCCTCATTCGAGACTAATCCCGCTGGTTGAATAATCGTCCAGTAGACAGTTCTGAACTAGTACCTGCAAGGTAAATCCTTTCAAAATTCTGCCCATACGTATATAGTGATATATCTATATATGGAGGGCGAGCTCCTTATCCAATCCAAGCTCCAAGCATCTCTTTAATCTCCGGGTTTAAATGGTTGTGCAACCTAAAAAAAAAAATGCAAAAATGAAGTATAATTGCAAAACACACGCACACATACACACTATGTGATCTCTGTGTAATATTTAGACCACATGAAATTTCCCAGTAAATTTGGTCACTGCCTTGACGTAGTATTCTTTTAGAATGGATGAGATATTGGGGTGTACTATCTAGTTTTCTCTTGCATATAGCTAAACATCTTGTTAAAGCATAACCAAACTACATAAATCTGTGCTTACTGCTTATGTTTCTTGTAAGACTCTAACTGCAGTTCTTGTTATGTTTATGGCTAGAACAAAAACCTGATAAAATCAATTGTTTCTCTGTCTCTCTATACTCAAAACTGTTGGTTGTTTTCAGATCCAGACTTTCAGTTCTTCCTCAACAGTTCCTTCCCCATTTCGAGTATCTCCTCGTCTCTCCAAAACTGCTACTCAACATCAATATCCATGGCGTCTTCTTCTTCCTCAGGTACCACTAAAAACCAAATAGGGCTGTTGGCGAATGCCCTGAAACGAAAAGACAGCTTTATCCAGTTCTTTGCAATGGGTGGGATCTTACTTTTGAGCATGAGATCTTTAGGTCAGAAATACCGTCTCCATAGTCTCCAGGAAGATAACTATACTCAGAAGAACATGAAAAGCTCACCGAGAAAATAAAGAATATTAAGGGTAGTCTTCTTGACGAAGCGGCTCTTGATTCTACTGGTTTCTTAGCTTCCCGACTTCGATTACTTTTCGGAAAGGATTAAAAATGATCGATTTAATATGTTCTTGTACTTTGCTAGAGATTTTTAGTTCTTTAGAGTGAATTAGGGGTTGTGATAAAATTTTGGGGATATTTTCCTTGAATGTTGTTGTTGATTGCAATTTTGTATGCATTGATTAGCCAGTAGTATAGTAGCAATTGGTGGATTGTGATTGATTGCTATGAAGATGGACGGAAAAAGCAGTCCGGTCAGTTCTGTAACTTTGCGAACAATTGCATGCCTCAAGCCGTGTTTGGCAGTTTGATCTTGTGCATCAGCATTTGGTGCATTATGTTCCTCTCCTCCTAAAACTCCAAGGCCATAGCTTGAATGGACAAAACATTAACTTCACACCTCATCAATACAGTCGGAAGCCATTAGTTCTTCACAAAATTGGTTAAAAAGACCAAAATCAATAATTCCTGGGTGAAAAAGACATTTAGATTTTGATACTGTTTAAATGGACAAAAATATAAAAATAGCCAGGATGTAACCAGTTTCATCCCACCCATTTTCAAATTCTTTTTCTTATTTTTAATTTACATCAAGATGCATCCAGTTTCATCCTAGCTATTTTTTTAAGTTTAAACCAGGATGAATCCAGTTTCATCCTTGCTATTTTTTTTGTGTTCATTTCATCCATAATAATTTTTACTCGTCCATTTGAACCATGTTTTAAATTTTTTGGACAAATGACCCATTTTCCGTTAGTTCTTCAGATCTTCTTGGGTGATACTCCCTCTGTTTAATTTGGGTGATATTTAATGAGTCCACCATGGATGGTGACGAAACAAAAAAGAAAAATCTTTCATCCTTGGATATGATATCCATTTTTCACCTTTTTTTTTTTTTTTTTTTTTGAAACTAGGCACAGGCCCATCCTGCCCCCTCCACACTCAGCAAACTCGGTCCCCTAAACCCCATAGTAAAGTTAGTATAATTACACGAGTACTCCAATGTTTGAGCGGAGACTCGAACTCCTGACCTCATCCTTGAGAGTGAGGCTCTGGCCAGTACGGCTAACCCCATATGGTTTCTATTTTTCAGATTTCTTCTTCTTTCTTTTATGTAAAAAGATTAAAGTACGGTAGTAATCATATCAGTCCCATTCTTCACACTGAAAGTAAAAGTAATCAATCGAGTCTCTGGCTTTTGTAAAGCTAAAATTAAGGGGATTATCTTTTCTTCATTTTCTTCATCACATAGAGATTCTTAAATCCAAACGATAAGAATCACAAGACAATTAGCGCCACCCATCGTGCTCCCACGTTGTTTGGTCGGCAGGAAACGACGACCACGACCCAGGTTGGGCGTGGATCTTGAAAAATCGTGGAGTTATATATGTATAATATATAATAACAAATATCGAGCAGTGTGTGCGCACATACTTTATCTTGAAAAATGTATAATGAAAATTCCCTCTTATCCTTAAATAATGTCATTGATTAATTAATTAACTTTTGTACCCAACGGTCCTAACCCAGCAGCACTCAACTTGTTAGTTTCAATCTTGTACGAATAGCTACCACAGACTCTTATAACAACACCTTTCTACCAAACACTTTTCTTAAGCTTCTCTTAACTATTGCATTAATCATATAGCCAATTCATTCTCATTCTCAATCTCTTAATATCCTCTTATAATGGCTTTTGAGAGTAGTGTTATTCATGGCGCGTCTGAAATATTGAAAAAGTTGATTACTGTAATTGGCAGTGAGATCAGTCTTGCTTGGGGTCTCAAGGATGAGCTGAAAAGGCTTAAACAAACATTGGAGGTTATTGAGTCTGTAACGTCCGATGCAGAGAGGAAGCAGCTGAACGATGCTGCCGTTTCACTTTGGTTAAAAAGGCTCAAGCAAGTTTCTTATGATGCTGACGATCTTCTGGACGAAATTTCTTACGAGTCTTTGCGTCGATCTGATCATAGGAACAGCAAGGTAAAAGACTTCTTCTCGTCCTCCAATCAAGTTGCTTTTCGATTCAAAATGGCTCGTAAAATCAAAGGTATCAATGCAAAGTTTGATCAAATTGCAACTGATATGCAAAGATTTCAGTTTCAAACTAATAGTATTACTAGTGATCGTTACGAGCAATATGATAAGCGGCTAACTACTTCATTCTTTGGAGATATTTCAAAATTTGTAGGAAGAGATGCAGATAAATCAAAGATAATAAAGATGTTAACAACGATGAGCATGTCTGCCTCGTCACTATCTTTACCATCAACTTCTTCTTCTGTAAATTCTAATATACATGAAAATGTCTCCGTCATATCCATAGTTGGTATGGGGGGACTTGGAAAGACCAGCCTAGCACAATCCATCTACAATGATAGATCAGTAGAAAGACATTTCGACAAGAAAATGTGGGTGTGTATTTCGGATGACTTCGATGTTTATAAAGTTTTAAAAAACATTATGGAGTCAGCCACTGGTTCTGGATGCCAGGATTTCTCAAATACTGATGTATTAGTACAAAAAGTTAGAGAAAACTTAGAAGGAAAAAAATATTTGCTAGTTCTAGACGACTTGTGGAATGAAGATTCAATGGAATGGAATAAACTTAAGAGTGTCCTAGATTTCGGCTCTGTTGGTAGTAAAATTATAGTCACTACACGTAGTCAAGGAGTTGCGTCGGTGGTGCAAGGTTTAATTCCTCCTTACAATCTAAATGTCTTATCTGGAGCGGAGTGTTGGTCTATTATCAAGAACAAAGCTTTTTCTCCCGGCGGGGCGTCTGACACTACAAATATGAAAATTATAGGAGAGCAAATAGCGAAAAAGTGTGGAGGTTTGCCGCTTGCTGCAAACTTCTTTGGATGTCTTATGCACTCACAGAGCGATGAGAGGCGGTGGTTGTCAATTAGAGACAACCAAGTCTTGGAAACACCAGAAAATCATAGCGGGGGAATCATACCGATATTGAAGTTGAGTTACGATGCTCTACCATCCCATCTGAAACAATGTTTTTCATATTGTTGTTTATTTCCCAAAGATTGGGAATATAATAGAGAAACATTGATCCGATTGTGGATAGCCGAAGGATTCATTCATCCTCCATCTAATGGAGGAAATCAAAACTCACTCGAAGATATTGGTAATGATTACTTCCTTAGTTTGTTGTCTCGCTCTTTCTTTCAAGATGTGAAAATGGGTTTCCGCATAGGTGGCATTTTATCGTTCAAAATGCATGATCTTGTACATGATCTTGCCTTGAGCGTTGTTGGCAGTCATGAAGTCACCGTTCTGAAGACAAGTGAAATGAAAAATGATGTGTCTCAAATTCGTCGGCTACGGCTAATCACGGAAGGGAAGCCACCAGAAGAATTTGATGTATTAAAAAATGCAACAAAATTAAGGACAATTCTTTCCCAAAGAAAAGGTTTTTCTTATCCGATCCCACAGAGTAACAAGCGTCTTCGTGTAATTCATCAGCTAGGTTATGATTCTGTAAGTCTGAAAACTTTATCTTCCACATTGAAGTATAAACATATGAGGTACCTTGAACTCAATTATTCTGATCTCAAAGATGTTCACGCCGTGTCCATTAATCAACTCTACAATCTACAAACTCTCAGCATTCTTGGATCCAAAAATGTTCAAAACATTCTCAACGGAATCGGTTCTTTGATTAATTTGCGATATCTAAATATCTCTTGGTCAGACGCCACAGTTTTACCTGATTCTGTTACGACGCTAACCAGCTTGAAGACTTTATATATCACTGGTTGTGATGGTATTACTGTCTTACCGGATTCAATCTCCCTCCTCTACAATCTAACGGATTTCTGCTTTATCTATTGTTCTCAATTAAAAGCACTACCCCGTAACTTTGGATCTCTGACGCAACTAAGGTCACTTAATTTGTTTGGTACTAAAATATCAGAATTGCCCGAGTCTTTGACTAGCAACATCTGTAAATTAGAGTTTGTGGACTTAGCGGGTTGTAAGTTCCCCCAAGATATTAAGAATTGGGTGGAACTGAGATATATGGAGAATCAGTTAATAATGCCTAAGGGTATGGAAAAGCTAACTCGTCTTGAAGTATTAGATCCTTATGTCGTGAATAGAGAAGAAGATGTCTCCAGTATCCAAGAATTAGCAGATCTAAACTCCCTTCGGAGGTTAGAGATACGAAATCTAGAGAATGTGAGAGGTGGTAAAATAGAGGCGGAAAGGGCACAGTTAAAAGACAAGCAAAACATTCAAATTTTGCGTTTAAAATGGAAGAATTTTCAAGAAAAGGAAGAAGAAGGATGGACGATTAACAATTCTTTTTTGGTGCTGGATGGTCTCCAACCTCACCCTAATTTGGAAGAATTGTTCATCGAGGGTTTCCCCGGTTTAAAGATTCCGAAGTGGATGGGTTCATCTTCTTGTCTTCCTAATTTAGTGGAATTGGAGTTTGTAGACTGCAAGGGTTGTACCAAATTAGTAGGCCTGGGTCAACTACGGTGTCTTCAGATTCTTTGGATAGAAGGAGTTAATTCAGTGAAGTGTTTAGGTAAAGAGTTTTACTACCAAGAAGAAGAAGAAGAAGAAGAAGAAAGCAAAGGTTATGCTACATCAACAAGAACATTATTCCCTTCCTTGACTGAGTTGTTCATCTGGAAGTTGGAAAATTTAGAAGAATGGTCTGCACCTCCTCCGTATGATAATTCCTTCCCTTGCCTTGAAAAAGTAGAGATCGAAGAGTGCGGTAAGTTGACATCTATACCAGACTTACGATTATGGAATTCTTCTCTCACAGACATAAACATATGGGATTGCAAAATGCTAAAAAGGGAGTAGCATATGGAACGTTATTTCGAAGTTCCTCCCATGTGTTGAATACCCCACACAAGTATCAACCAACACCAAAATTAGGTACGACTTCTCATTCCCTCCTTTTATTTTCAATTCTAATTTTTTTAATGTTTTCCTAAAATCTGATAATTGTGATTTTTACAGGGTTCAGTTTGGGCTACTTGTGAAGAAGGTAAAGACATGTGCTTTAGTTTACCATGTAACTGCGATATTAAATATCAAAGACGTGCATCAGGATAACTCATTTTTCAGTGAAGTTGAAGAAACAATAGGAGAGTCTAAATTTCAGTTTTTGTATTTGTTAAACCCTCCTACTAGCACAACCTACAGTCAGAATAAGGAAGCTTTCAACAAAGGTTTTCGAGTTGGGGCATCTTGATACCTTAAGACTAACTAACCGGTTCATGGTGTTCCTTTTTTGTTTAAAAACACGGCTTGGCTTAGAGTTTTTCTTACTCTTGTGATATTCACCTGTTTTAGACAATAGATCTGTTGTTTGTTTTGTAAATTTTTTTCTTTTGTAAGGAATAGGAATGAATGATAAAGCAGTTAAGTAACATGTGTATTGTACAGTATTTGCTTACTCTTATTTATTTGCACTGATTTCATATATGAATTCACTTGTTATTAGGTCTGAAGATTCATCTTGTAGTTATACTTGGGGTACTAGCCTATATCTGAACCCCAAAGTAGTCGATTCAAGTTGTTAAATGACTTGTACGTCTTGTTATCTTGCATTTCGGTTTTCCAATATTGTTATTGTTGACACTGTGGTGTCCTAGTTGTCACTTGTCACCTTTCTTTGTTTTTCTTTCCTTGTTTAATGGTTCAGATCTGTTGCATCCTTGGACTACGCCTATTATATATGTACAATACACAAAGGTAGCAAGTACAGTAAATGTGCTAATTCTACTTTCATCTTTTTTTAATACAAGTATACGGACTAATGTTATGACAAGTAAGATGTTTGTTGTTGATGGTGGTTTTTATCCTAGGGTTAAAATCGTAAAACACTAAACCTTAGCAGACAGTGATGTCACAACATTTAAAGTAACAAAGCATTTACTAGGCACATTTACTTAAACCTTTAATGTGTCCCTAAATAATTACCGGGGTATCTTTTTCAAATTAGGGTTACGACAAGCCAAACCCTAATTACCACGTGTGCCAATGGCAAATCATGCCAGCTACACCGACCGAGCCAAAGCATCCCAACCATGCTAGCCGCACCTCTGTGCCAATGGAAAATCATGCCAGCCACACCAACCGCGCCAAAGCATGCCAACCATGCTAGCCGCACCTCTGTGCCAATGGCAAATCATTCCAGCCACACCGACCGCGCCAAAGCATGCCAACCATGCTAGCCGTATCTCGGTGCCAATGGAAAATCATGCCAGCCACACCGACCACGCCAAAACATGCCAACCATGCTAGCCGCACCTCTGTGCCAATGGAAAATCAAGCCAGCCACACCGACCGCGCCAAAGCATGCCAACCATGCTAGCCACACCTCTGTGCCAATGGAAAATCATGACAGCCACACCGGCCGCGCCAAAGCATGACAACCATGCTAGCCGCACCTCTGTGCCAATGGCAAATCATGCCAGCCACACCGACCGCGCCAAAGCATGCCAACCATGCTAGCCGCACCCTCGTGCCAATGGAAAATCATGCCAGCCACACCGACCGCGCCAAAGCATGCCAACCATGCTAGCCGCACCTCTATGCCAATGGAAAATCATGTTAGCCACACCGACCACGCCAAAACATGCCAACCATGCTAGCCGCACCTCTGTGCCATTGGAAAATCATGCCAGCCACACCGACCGCGCCAAAGCATACCAGCCATGCTAGCCGCACCTCCGTGCCAATGGAAAATCATGCTAGCCACACCTACCGCGCCATGCCAAACGCACCTTGCCATGGCCCCATGCCGCGCCACCATGCTGGACTTCACTACGCGGCTATCAAAACGAAGGCGTGCAACAATCAACGGTTGCCCTTCAATCCCAGGAGCAAATCTTAGCCGTCTAAGGTAACCAAACGACCTTTGCCCCAAAACCCTTGGCCCCACATACCAAGCCAAAAACGCACCTAGCCCAAGCTAGCCACGCCATGCGCCTATGGCAAATCCTTGGCCCCACATGCCAAGCCAAAACCGTACCTAGCCCAAGATTGTCACGCCATGCGCCTATGGCAAACCCTTGGCCCCACATGCCAAGCCAAAACCGCACCTAGCCCAAGCTAGTCACGTCATGCGCCTATGGCAAACCATTTGCCCCACATGCCAAGCCAAAACCGCACCTAGCCCAAGCTAGTTACGCCATGCGCCTATGGCAAACCCTTGGCCCCATATGCCAAGCCAAAACCGCACCTATCCAAAGCTAGCCACGCCGAAGACGAACCCTTGGCCCTGCATGCCAAGCAAAACCAAACCTAGCCAAGCTAGCTGCATGCATGCCAAACGCACTTTGCCTTGGCCCTATCCATGCTAGTCACATCATGCCAAGCCAAACTCCCTTGCCTTGGCCCTAGCCACGCCATACGCCCATGGCAAACCCTTGGCCCCACATGCCAAGCCAAAATCGCCCCTAGCCACGCCATACGCCCATGGAAAACCCTTGGACCTACATGCCAAGCCAAACCAAACCTAGCCAAGCTAGTCGCGCCATGCCAAACGCACTTTGCCTTGGCCCTAGCCATGCTAGTCACATCATGCCATGCCAAACGCCCTTGCCTTGGCCCTAGCCACGCCATACGCCCATGGCAAACCCTTGGCCCCACATGCCAAGCCAAAATCGCCCCTAGCCATGCCATACGCTCATGGAAAACCCTTGGCCCTACATGCCAAGCCAAACCAAACCTAGCCAAGCTAGCCGCGCCATGCCAAACGTACTTTGCCTTGGCCCTAGCCATGCTAGTCACATCATGCCAAGCCAAATGCCCTAGCCTTGGCCCTAGCCACGCCATACGCCCATGGAAAACCCTTGACCCCACATGTCAAGCTAAAATTGCACCTAGCCAAAGCTAGCCACGCCCAAGGCGAACCCTTGGCCCCACATGCCAAGTCTAACCCTAGCCGCGCCACCCTGTTGGCCCTCACTACGCTGCTACCAAAATGAAGGCGTGCAAAAAACAACGGTTTGCCTTCAATCCCAGGAGCAAATCCTAGCCATCCAAGGTTACCAGACGACACATGGTAACCTTTGGACCGAAAACCTAAGTTTGGCCACGCCAACGGCATGCCAACTTATCCGCACCACCACGTTGGCCCTCACTATGCGGCTACCAAAACGAAGGCGTGCAACAACCAATGGTTTCCCTTCAATCCCATGAGCAAATCCTAGCCATCGAAGGTTACCAGACGACACATGGTAACCTTTGGCCCGAAAACCTAAGTTTGGCCACGCCAACGGCATGCCAACTTAGCCACGCCACCACGTTGGCCCTCACTACGCGGCTACCAAAACGAAGGTGTGCAACAATCAACGGTTGCCCTTCAATCACAGGAGCAAATCCTAGCTATCCAGGGTTACTAGAAGACACATGGTAACCTTTGGCCCAAAAACCTAAGTTTGGCCACGCCAACCCTTGCCATGCCAACGGCATGCCTAGCCGCGCCACTGTGTTGGACCTCACTACGCGACTACCAAAACGAAGGAGTGCAACAAACAACGGTTGCCCCTCCTCTCAATATGCAAAATCTCGACCGTCAAAGGTCACCAGGCTGGCAAGTTTCCCGAGCTTAACTTGCCAAGCCACAACAAACGTGCTACATGTTTTCCAAAATATTAGAGACATCAACACAAACTGGGGGATCCCCTTTGGGTATTGGTTTGGCGGTTTACAATGTGCGGCGTACACTACGCCCGTCATAAGGAAGTGTCATAAGGGTGAGGCGGTTAGTAAATATGGGAAGTTATGTGTGAAACGTTCATGGGACATAAAGCACATGCGTTAACAACTTTATGGGACATCAATTCCATAACGTTAGTAGTTTCATGAAAACTAGTTTGATGCGTTAACCACTTTACGGAACATGTCCATGCATACGGTTACCACCTCCTCTCATTTACTTCCCCACTCCTTAATGAGACCAGGGTACGTTTTTACTCCGACTTGTATAAATAGGTCTTACCTATTTTCATTGAACAACAAGTTCATACGGGATATACAACACTCAGAAATACTTACTTGCTAGCTCACCTTGGGAGCTCTCTCACTTTTCTGATAACAAGTCGTAGTAACCCAATTACTCTTCCAGAATTGACTATTCTGGTCTCACCACTTTCCTTGCTTCCTTCCCCAAAACCAACCCATTCTCCTCCACTTTGTGACCGAAGCAAGTCTGAAACGGCCATTTCTTGGTTTAGGCCGGACTTGTACAGATTGATCTCTCGAATCTAAAGTACTCCCTTGCAGTACATTGTTTGGGGTTTAAATTTTTTCTCACCTACACACCCGCAATTACCGAAATCAGCAGAAACCATTTTCACCTACAAACGATTGGCGACCACAGCGGGAGGATTGATCTATCGGTTACAATATCAACTCCAACTCCTGATTTCGTTTCCCAAACGTCAATCCCAATATGGTGGAACTTAGGTCTGGAGCGGTTGCCGAGAATACTAGTACAGAGCACGTCCCTGATGTTAACGTCTCTCCCAATAACGTCGTTACATCACCTACTGACTACAGTAACTCCGAATGCACTCCCTCAAGTGTAACACCGCCAATCACCATGGCCAGAGCCGCCACCGCCTCTAATGTCTCTGCACAACCATCTAATCACGGCAACGAAAACACCTCTTCGGACGTTACGCCACCAGTCACCAGAGCCAGAGCTGCCGCTGCGGCTCCTAATGTTTCGTCTAGCATGGCACCTGCAACCATAACTAAGGTTCCAACTACCCCACCGATGGGACGAGAGACCGGAGGGACCAGAGGAAGCCGTCCTTATGTCACCATCGCTGATTTGATAGAGCGACAGGAAATGCTCGCCAGAGCCTAGACGGATATGGTTTCAACACAGAAGGAAGTACTCGTCTTTCTCAAGACCCCGACAGAGCGGCTACCACGTGAGTCGCGTCCTCCATAGCCATTTAGAAACGTCTCCAACAACCTCGACGTTAGCACCTCGGAGGGGCACGCCTCCACGGACGAGGAAATTCGCGCTAGAATCCCATTGGAAAGAAATCATCCGTCCAACTTCGTCACGCGAGAAGATATGGAGAAACTTATCCGCAACCGAATCAAGAATGATGAACTGGACATGCATCAACAACAACCCCCTTACCCATCCGAAATGCAAAGAATTCCTCTTCCAAGGGGGTACTCCCCTCCTCAATTCACCCTGTACGATGGTACTGGGAATGCACATGAGCATGTCTCCCGTTTCTTAGAATCCCTAGGTAAACATGAATATAATCACGTTCTTCGTCTAAGGGAGTTCTCAAAATCACTTACCGGAAGGGCGTATACATGGTACAACAGCATCCCGCCGAAAAGTATTCCCAACTGGAGTAGCATGGTCACCGCGTTTTACAGGAAGTACTTCTTCGTGTCTGAACAAGTTACTTTCTCAGACCTCGGAAGAATGTACCAGTGGGATAACGAACATCCGAATGATTTTGTCAAAAGGTTCAGGGTTCAAGCGCTCGACTGTCACGACCCAAACGTGACTGAGCAATAGCTGGTGAACACGTGCATCAACGGTATGGTTCCTATTTACCGCGCCTTGCTAGAAAACTTGCGTTTCCAAACATTCTCCGAACTCCATGAAGCCGCAAGACGATCCGCAACGACAGTACCAGCATTACTGGAAATAACTAAGCCAACTCGAACCGAAGACATGCGTGAAACTCGCGGGAATAGACGTCTCACCCGCAAGCAATTTAATGTCGGCTCATCCTCCGTGAACGTAAAGAACGAAAGAGGAAAAAGGAAGGCCCCAACTACAAGCCACCATCCAAAACGTGAAGCACCGGCGCAACGGAAAACCCCGCCATGGAAGACCGCCACTAAAGCTCCCATGCATCATCATGAAACCGAAGGGAATACCTTCAATTTCCCGTTTCCCATCGAGGAGGTGATTGACCTCCTAGAAGCATGGATTCAAGATGATGTTATCAGACTGCCACCTCCCAGGCATCCACCAACTGAGGCTGAGATGGCGAACCCCAAGTACTGCCATTACCACATATTCATTCACCACCCGACCAGTGATTGCAACAGACTAAAGCATATTTTGAAAGAAAAGATAGAAGCGGGAGAGCTCCAACTGGGAGACGAGGGAGTACATCGAGATCCACTCCCAATAAGTAACAGTGGGTTCTCTGGGGACTCTATGCATGAGACTGTACAATCCATGATGCAGCATGTATGCGAAATTCTCTATCCTTCCAAGGTGCAGCGCCAAGATATTTTCGCAGCTCTCAATCGCGTTGTATCCGGCAAACGACTTTTTCTCTCCCCAGAAACCACACCAGGGGCCTAAGCTTTCCAAACGGGCGGAATCAAAGGGGAGAACTGAGGACTGTTGACCATGTCTCGTTTAAGAGGTATCGAATTTGACAACACGCTCATCGACGCGGCCTCTGACCTCAACATCATTACTTTCAAGACACTAAAGGCTGCGGGATTTACAAAACAAGACGCTACCCATTCTCTGTCTGTGATTAAGAACCCGAAAGGAGGAGCTTTGAACGCGCATGGCTACATAAACCTCGAGATCAAGATGGGAGATGCTATAACGCATAGAAAATTCCACATTGTCAAAGAACTGGGTCACGACATGATATTGGGGCACTTATGGGTACTCAACAACAAAGCAAAATTAGATGTGCACCCTCTACCGACGTCCACGCCCGAAAGAATTTCCAACAAATCATCCCACTGGTTATCTCATCGATGAGTTATCAATGGAACCCAAACATCTGGAGAAGAGCTATTGGCGCTAGCTCATGTATTTCAAACGCAAGTAAGTCTGGCCGAACGACCTTCTCTACAACCATTCATTCCTTCCCTTATTCCTTCATGGGGACTCAGCGTGATTATTGGCACGGACGCTGTCAAGAAATGTGAATGGGGTGCTGGGCCATTTGAACACTTTGCAAAAAGCTTGGAAACTTCCATCGAAACCAATGGAGCCAAGACTCAAACGGTTGCACGATGCCTGAACCCGTTTTCAATCGGAGATATACTGGTTAAGGTAAACTCGTTTCAAGTTGGGAAGATGAAGGTAAAAATGGCTATTCAAATTGATTCGCCCAATGGAAGAGAAGACGAGCCGTATCTAGTGGCGGACATCCTTTTAGTAGGATTTTCCAAGCTCATCAACACAGACACACTTGAAGGTGTGATACTTCACTCGCGATGGCTCAAGGCCTCCAATCCCTAAAATCTTTGTACTTTTCAGCCACTCTCCCTTTAGTATTTCCTTTAACAATTCCTCTTAGTAGTTGTATTTCCCCAAGATGAATACACCGTTTGTATTCTTCCCTGGAATTTCATTTTTCGTCAAAAAAAAAGAGTATAAATACATCTCTTTCCAAACGATTCTCCAGATAGCAGAGAAATACATCAAACTAACCCATAAAACCACTGCAAAGCCATCATACCACAACCAGAAATACCTCATTCAATCATTCAAAATAATAATAAATAATATATAAAGCGAAATGTTGACTGGTGAAGAAGAAGGTAAAGATGAGTTTACGAAAAGCATCAGGGGAACTAAGCAACTAACATGAATAACAAAAGGGAGGAACTAGCCCTTGAAGGATGGAGCACGAGTCCCCTTGGTCAAGGCTATCTTCAAGCACTTCCCCCAACAATCTCTCGGGCAACAAAGATTCCATTCAACGGTGTTAGCAGCAACAATCTCAACATCCCATCTCGAAGCAACCACAACAACAACAGTGTCCGCTTCGACGACCGGTTCAGCATACGCCACCATGACCCCTCCAATATCGCCAACGACACCTCTGGCGTCAACTCCAAAGGCTACTTCGGTCCCGTCAGACGCTCCCTCGGAGGTTTTCTCATTGACCCTTCGAAGAAGATTTTTGATTCATCCGCATCAAAATCGAGAACCATGGCGCTTGCCTCCAAAAGCTTCACATGCTCGATTTTCCGTTGCTCCGACCTAGAAGTAGTTCGATCCGCCCTATAACTGGACCGAGGAAAGGTTTTGCCGCACTGGAACTTCTTAACATGCCAAGTTTCTTCCTCATTTTCTCGTCCCTCCTCCATGTTCACCGAACCCAAGAAAGTCCGAACACGCGCCTGTACTTCATGGAGATAGATGTAAGGGAGGTCCTTGATGATGTCACCAGCTTCATGGAACAGATATTCGATTCTAGCAAATGCCTCCTCATGAGAAGAGGAGCGGTTTCCGCCAATTCTGAAGTCCTTCTCCTAAGAATTAAATACATGGCTATCCCTGGAGGCTCCCATCATACACTACAAAGAACAAGCAAAAATGGTCCATCCAATCTATACACACATAAGAAAGAGGATAAAATAAAAACAAGAAGGAAACGCGAGGCGATACCTGTAAAGAGGATGGACGAAGACGAACTACGTGAATGTAGACTTCAAGATAATCTTTTATGTACAGCAAGATGACGCAACCTCAAAAGGGAAAGCTTTTATAACGGACGTGAGTTAAGGCATCATATCCGATCCTAATTAAACCTCATGCCTGGATGTGAGAAATAATTATGGTTGGTGAGATAGCGTGGAAGAACGTGCTCGAGGCATACTAGATCGTGTTTTCCTTTCCCACCGCCAACGCTAAGCTTCGGAAGCAAAACCGGCAACATAACCAAAGCAGAAAGAGTAACGCTTTTCCTATTTTCGTGGGCGTAACATTTTGGGTTGAAGAGAAGAAAAAATTCCTGGTCGAGTCAAATAAAGAGGCAACCAAGCCCTTGAAAAAATATCACCAAGCAATCTGTGCACGTCTTACCCCACCAAACCGCGCCTTGTCATAATCACGCCAGGCCAACCCATTCGCTCCATTGTCGCGGCCCCACCACGTCTAGTCGTCCGTGTACGTCTCGTCTCGCCAAGACCACACTAGGCCAAGCCATTCGCTCCATTTCTGCGGCCCCACCACGCTTAGCCGCCCTTGCACGTTCCACCATGCCATTGCCGCGCCCCCCCTGCCAATCCATTTGCTCCATTGCCGCGCCCCCCACCACGCCTAGCCGTCCGGGTACGTCTCGTCTTGCCAAGGCCACACTATGCCAATCCGCCTGCTCCACTGTCGCGATCCTATCATCCACGCGCATTTGCCTCACCAAAACCACGCCACCTCTTGGCCCCTCGATCCAAGCCGTCTACTTGTGTCGCCTTCCAAGACCGCACCCCCTTTGCCTTGGAGATGTACGACCAGACCAAGCCGATAACTTTCATCTCACCACTCGACGGTCAGCATTCCCAGTACAACTTACGCAGGGCCGCCAACACGGGAAGCCAAAAACTCTTTTTATCACTCAAAAATGTTAGTCGGATTCTCCTGACCATCTTTGCAATAATTTACACCTCGATTCTGTTCTTGTCTGTCACCATCCTATGCTTACCTCGCAACAAGGCACCTGTTCCGAGCTAAGCAGGGGACTTAATGTTGATGGTGTTTTTTAGCCTAGGGTTAAAATCGATTAATAAACCCTAGCAGACAGTGATGTCACAACATTTAAAGTAACAAAGCATTTACTAGGCACATTTACTGAAACCTTTAATGTGTCCCTAAATAATTACCGGGGTATCTTTTTCAAATTAAGGTTACGACAAGCCAAACCCTAATTACCACGTGTGCCAATGGCAAATCATGCCAGCCACACCGACCGTGCCAAAGCATGCCAACCATGCTAGCCGCACCTCTGTGCCAATGCCAAATCATGCTAGACACACCGATCGCTCCAAAGCATGCCAACCATGCTAGCCGCACCTCTGTGCCTATGGCAAATCATGCAAGCCACAACGACCGCGGCAAAGTATGCCAACCATGCTAGCCGCACCTCTGTGCCAATGGAAAATCATGTCAGCCACACCGACCGCGCCAAAGCATGCCAACCATGATAGCCGCACCTGTACCAATGGCAAATCATGCCGCCCAACGACCAGCGCCAAAGCATGCCAACCATGCTAGCCGCACCTCGTGCCAATGGCAAATCATGCCAGCCACACCGATCGCGCCAAAGCATGCCAACCATGCTAGCCGCACCTCTTTGCCAATGGCAAATCATGCCACGACCACACCGACAGCGCCAAAGCATGCCAACCATGCTAGCCGCACCTCTGTGCCAATGGCAAATAATGTCAGCCACACCGACCGCGCCAAAGCATCCCAACCATGCTAGCCGAACCTCTGTGCCAATGGCAAATCATGCCAGCCACACCGACCGCTCCAAAGCATGCCAACCAAGCTAGCCGCACCTCTGTGCCAATGGAAAATCATGCCAGCCACACCGACCACGCCAAAGCATGTCAACCATGCTACCCGCACCTCTGTTCCAATGGCAAATCATGTTAGCCACACCGACCGCGCCAAAGCATGCCAACCATGCTAGCCGCACCTCTGTGCCAATGGCAAATCATGCTAGCCATACCGACCATGCCAAAACATGCCAACCATACTAGCCGCACCTCTATGCCATTGGAAAATCATGCCAGCCATACCGACCGCGCCAAAGCATGCCAGCCATGCTAGCCGCACCTCCGTGCCAATGGAAAATCATGCCAGCCACACCTACTGCGCCATTCCAAACGCACCTCGCCATGGCCCCATGCCGCGCCACCATGCTGGACTTCACTAGGTGATAGACATATTTTTGTGTCTAATTTGATCTCAATACTATATATTGTTGGCACTCGATTTTGTACTAATTTTGGTGTTTTGTGTGTTTGTAGGTATTTTTGAGCAATAAATATTTTTGGGAAATTCGGCTCGAAAAGTTGATAAAGGCACCCTCGGAGGACATTTGCTAAACGGGCCCCTGCCTTGGATAAGGGGCACCTCATTTACTAAGGGGCACCTTCTTTACTATTTGCACCCCGGGACAAAGAATCGCTAAGCGCACCCCATCATTTGGTTAAGAGGCACCCTCTTCTTCTTCATTTTGAAACAGATTCACGGAATTTATGGGAGATTTTAAAGATTTAAGGCAAAGATATCTTCTTGCCTATTATACAGGAAGTTTCCATATCTTCAAGTTAAAAGAGATAATATATTTATGAGTTGGTTTTTATTCAAATAAAGAAGATTTGTGATAATGGAGAAAGAAATTATTCATGAAATATCTTTCATTAAAGAGAAGATCTGATGGAGTTATGGAAGAATATTTTGAAAAGATGTTTGAGTAATGGGTTGTTGTGTATAAATAGGGTGCTAGTAGAACCAAACATGATTATCGAGAGATGGGAGTTTTGTGAGAGAAGAATCACTGTTTTATTCCTTTTCACCATTGAAAACACACCTTTTTGAGCAATGAAAAAAATCCTTTGAATGTGTTTTCACCATGCGGAGCTAGAACCCATCACTGGGACGACGGAGGAAGCTGTTTTGCACCCATGTGGTAATTCTATGTAATTCCTTTATGACTATTTGCACTATTATAATTGATTTATGATTTTTCTTGATTATTTGTGAATTCGTTAAATGTCGCATGCTTAGTCTTAGGTACTTTAGATGCGTCATTCTTGTGAATTACATATAATTCTTTATAAAATCTACCTTGGCAAAGAATTAGAGTCGATGTTTGTTATTTTATGAGCTTTAATTGTCCGGAATTAATAGATGAACCGCATGAATGTGAGAATTGGTGGAATCCCGAGTCCCAGTAACTCTCTTCATCTTGTGACATAAATTGTATATTTTCTCTTTTTTTATTATTTTTCTTTATTAAATCCTAAAATCAATTTCAACAAGTCCGAGTGAACGACAACTCTACTTACCACTATATAAAATTCGATTACTAAGCGGCTATCAAAACGAAGGAGTGCAACAATCAACGGTTGCCCTTCAATCCCAGGAGCAAATCCTAGCCGTCTAAGGTTACCAAACGACCTTTGCCCCAAAACCCTTGGCCCCACATACAAAGCCAAAACCGCACCTAGCCCAAGCTAGCCACGCCATGTGCCTATGGCAAACCCTTGGCCCCACATGCCAAGCCAAAACCGTACCTAGCCCAAGCTTGTCACGCCATGCGCCTATGGCAAACCCTTGGCCCCACATGCCAAGCCAAAACCGCACCTAGCCCAAGCTAGTCACGTCATGCGCCTATGGCAAACCCTTTGCCCCACATGCCAAGCCAAAACCGCACCTATCCCAAGCTAGTCACGCCATGCGCCTATGGCAAACCCTTGGCCCCACATGCCAAGCCAAAACCGCACCTAGCCAAAGCTAGCCACGCCCAAGACGAACCCTTGGCCCCGTATGCCAAGCCAAACCAAACCTAGCCAAGCTAGCTGCGCCATGCCAAACGCACTTTGCCTTGGCCCTATCCATGCTAGTCACATCATGCCAAGCCAAACTCCCTTGCCTTGGCCCTAGCCACGCCATACGCCCATGGCAAACCCTTGGCCCCACATGCCAAGCCAAAATCGCCCCTAGCCACGCCATACGCCCATGGAAAACCCTTGGCCCTACATGCCAAGCCAAACCAAACCTATCCAAGCTAGTCGCGCCATGCCAAACGCACTTTTCCTTGGCCCTAGCCATGCTAGTCACATCATGCCAAGCCAAACGCCCTTGCCTTGGCCCTAGCCACGCCATACGCCCATGGCGAACCCTTGGCCCCACATGCCAAGCCAAAATCGCCCCTAGGCATGCCATACGCTCATGGAAAACCCTTGGCCCTACATGCCAAGCGAAACCAAACCTAGCCAAGCTAGCCGCGCCATGCCAAATGCACTTTGCCTTGGCCCTAGCCATGCTAGTCACATCATGCCAATCCAAACGCCCTTGCCTTGGCCCTAGCCACGCCATACGCCCATGGCATACCCTTGGCCCCACATGCCATGCCAAAATCGCACCTAGCCAAAGCTAGCCACGCCCAAGGCGAACCCTTGGCCCCACATGCCAAGTCTAACCCTAGCCGCGCCACCCTGTTGGCCCTCACTACGCGGCTACCAAAATGAAGGTGTGCAACAAACAACGGTTGCCCTTCAATCCCAGGAGCAAATCCTAGCCATCCAAGGTTACCAGACGACACATGGTAACCTTTGGCCCGAAAACCTAAGTTTGGCCACGCCAAACCTTGCCACGCCAACGACATGCCAACTTATCCGCACCACCACGTTGGCCCTCACTATGCGGCTACCAAAACGAAGGCGTGCAACAACCAACGGTTGCCCTTCAATCCCATGAGCAAATCCTAGCCATCCAAGGTTACCAGACAAAACATGGTAACCTTTGGCCCGAAAACCTAAATTTGGCCATGCCAAACCTTGGCACGCGAACGGCATGCCAACTTAGCCGCGCCACCACGTTGGCCCTCACTACGCGGCTACCAAAACGAAGGTGTGCAACAATCAACGGTTGCCCTTCAATCCCAGGAGCAAAACCTAGCTATCCAGGGTTACCAGAAGACACATGGTAACCTTTGGCTCGAAAACCTAAGTTTGGCCACGCCAAACCTTGCCATGCCAACGGCATGCCTAGCCGCGCCACTACATTGGCCCTCACTACGCGACTACCAAAACGAAGGCGTGCAACGATCAACGGTTGTCCCTCCTCTCAAGATGCAAAATCTCGACCGTCGAAGGTCACCAGGATGGCAAGTTTCCCGAGCTTAACTTGCCAAGCCACAACAAACGTGCTATATGTTTTCCAAAACATTCGAGACATCAACACAAACTGGGGGATCCTCTTTGGGTATTGGTTTGGCGGTTTACAGCGTGCGGCTTACACTACGCCCGTCATAAGGAAGTGTCATAAGGGTGAGGCGGTTAGTAAATATGGGAAGTTATGTGTGAAACGTTCATGGGACATAAAGCACATGCGTTAACAACTTTATGGGACATCAATTCCATAACTTTAGTAGTTTCATGAAAACCAGTTTCATGCGTTAACCACTTTATGGAACATGTCCATGCATACGGTTACCACCCCCTCTCATTTACTTCCCCACTCCTTAATGAGACCAGGGTACGTTTTTACTCCGACTTGTATAAATAGGTCTTACATATTTCCATTGAACAACAAGTTCATACGGGAGATACAACACTCAGAAATACTTACTTGCTAGCTCACCTTGGGAGCTCTCTCACTTTTCTGATAACAAGTCGTAGTAACCCAACTACTCTTCCAGAATTGACTATTCTGGTCTCACCACTTTCTTTGCTTCCCTCCCCAAAACCAACCCATTCTCCTCCACTTTGTGACCGAAGCAAGTCTGGAACGGCCATTTCTTGGTTTAGGCCGGACTTGTACAGATTGATCTCTCGAATCTAAAGTACTCCCTTGCAGTACATTGTTTGGGGTTTAAATTTTTTCTCACCTACACACCCGCAATTACCGAAATCAACAGAAACCATTTTCACCTAAAAACAATTGGCGACCATAGCGGGAGGATTGATCTATCGGTTACAATATCAACTCCAACTCCTGATTTCGTTTCCCAAACGTCAATCCCAATATGGTGGAACTTAGGTCTGGAGCGGTTGCCGAGAATACTAGCACAGAGCACGTCCCTGATGTTAACGTCTCTCCCAATAACGTCGTTACATCACCTATTGACTACAGTAACTCCGAATGCACTCCCTCAAGCGTAACACCGCCAATCACCAGGGCCAGAGCCGCCACCGCCTCTAATGTCTATGCACAACCCTCTAATCACGGCAACGAAAACACCTCTTCGGACGTTACGCCACCAGTCACCAGAGCCAGAGCTGCCGCTGCGGCTCCTAATATTTCGTCTATCATGGCACCTCCAACCACAACTAAGGTTCCAACTACCCCCCCTACGAGACGAGAGACCGGAGGGACCAGAGGAAGCCGTCCTGATGTCACCATCGCTGATTTGATGGAACGACATGAAATGCTCGCCAGAACCTAGACGGATATGGTTTCAACACAGAAGGAAGTACTCGTCTTTCTCAAGACCCTGACAGAGCGGCTACCACGTGAGTCGCGTCCTCCAGAGCCGTTTAGAAACGTCACCAACAACCCCGACGCTAGCACCTCGGCGGGGCACGCCTCCACGGATGAGGAAATTCGCGCTAGATTCTCATTGGAAAGAAATCATCCGTCCAACTTCGTCACGCGAGAAGATCTGGAGCAACTTATCCGCAACCGAATAAAGAATGATGAACTGGACATGCATCAACACCAACCCCCTTACCCATCCGAAATGCAAAGAATCCCTCTTCCAAGGGGGTACTCCCCTCCTCAATTCACCCTGTAAGATGGTACCGGGAATGCACATGAGCATGTCTCCCGTTTCTTGGAATCCCTAGGTGAACATGAATATAATCACGTTCTTCATCTAAAGGAGTTCTCAAAATCACTTACCGGAAGGGCATATACATGGTACAACAACATCCCGCCGAACAGTATTCCCAACTTGAGTAGCATGGTCACCGCGTTTTACAGAAGTACTTCTTCGTGTCCGAACAAGTTACTTTCTCGGACCTCGGAAGAATGTACCCGGTGGGATAACGAACATCCGAATGATTTTGTCAAAAGGTTCAGGGTTCAAGCGCTCGACTGTCACGACCCAAACGTGACTGAGCAACAACTGGTGAACACGTCCATCAACGGTATGGTTCCTATTTACCGCGCCTTGCTAGAAAACTTGTGTTTACAAACATTCTCCGAACTTCATGAAGCCGCTAGACGATCCGCAACGACAGTACCAGCATTACTGGAAAGAACTAGGCAACCTCGAACCGAAGACACGGGTGAAACTCGCGGGAATAGACGCCTCACCAGCAAGCAATTTAATGTCGGCTCATCCTCCATGAACATAGAGAACGAAAGAGGAAAAAGGAAGGCCCCAACTACAGGCCACCAGCCAAAACGTGAAGCACCGGCTCAACGGAAAACCCCGCCACGGAAGACCGCCACTAAACCTCCCATGCATCATCATGAAACCGAAGGGAATACCTTCGATTTCCCGTTTCCCATCGAGGAGGTGATTGACCTCCTATAAGCATGGATTCAAGATGATGTTATCAGACTGCCACCTCCCAGGCGTCTACCAACCGAGGCCGAGATGGCGAACCCCAAATCTTGCCATTACCACAGATTCATTCACCACCCGACCAGTGATTGCAACAGATTAAAGCATATTTTCAAAGAAAATATAAAAGCGGCAGAGCTCCAACTGGGAGGCGAGGGAGTACATCGAGACCCACTCCTAATAAGTAACAGTGGTTTCTCTGGGGACTCTATGCACGAGACTGTACAATCCATGATGCAGCATGTATGCGAAATTCTCTATCCTTCCAAGGTGCAGCGCCAAGATATTTTCGCAGCTCTCAATCGCGTTGTATCCGGCAAACGACTTTTTCTCTCCACGGAAACCAAACGAGGGGCCCAAGCTTTCCAAATAGGCGTAAACAAAGGGGAGAACTGAGGACTGTTGACCACGTCCCGTTTAAGAGGTATCGAATTTGACAACACGCTCATCGACGCGGCCTCTGACCTCAACATCATTACTTTCAAGACACTAAAGGCTGCGGGATTTACAAAACAAGACGCTACCCATTCCCCGTCTGTGATTAAGAACCCGAAAGGAGGAGCTTTGAACATGCATGGCTACATAAACCTCGAGATCAAGATGGGAGACGCTATAACGCATAGAAAATTCCACATTATCAAAGAACTGGGTCACGACATGATATTGGGGCACTTATGGGTACTCGACAACAAAGCGAAATTAGATGTGCACCCTCTACCGACGTCCACGCCCGAAATAATTTCCAACAAATCATCCCACTGGTTATCGCATCGATGAGTTATCAATGGAACCCAAACATCTGGAGAAGAGCTGTTGGCACTAGCTCATGGATTTCAAACGCAAGGAAGTCTGGCCGAACGACCTTCTCTACAACCAGTCATTCCTTCCCCTATTCCGTCATGGGGACTCAGCGTGATTATTGGCACGGACACTGTCAAGAAATGTGAATGGGGTGCTGGGCCATTTGAACACTTTGCAAAAAGCTTAGAAACTTCCATCGAAACCAATGGAGCCAAGACTCAAACGGTTGCACGATGCCTGAACCCGTTTTTAATCGGAGATATAGTGGTTAAGGTAAACTCGTTTCAAGTTGGGAAGATGAAGGTAAAAAAGGCTATTCAAATTGATTCTCCCAATGGAAGAGAAGACGAGCCGTATCTGGTGGCGGACATCCTTTTAGGAGGACATTGCAAGCTCATCAACACAGACACACCTGAAGGCGTGATAGTTCACTAGCGATGGCTCAAGGCCTCCAATCCCTAAAATGTTGTACTTTTCCAGCCACTCTCCCTTTAGTATTTCCTTTAACAATTCCTCTTAGTAGTTGTATTTCCCCAAGATGAATACACCGTTGTATTCTTCCCTGGAATTTCATTTTTCGTCAAAAAAAAAAAGAGAGTATAAATACATCTCTTTCCAAACGATTCTCCAGATAGCACAGAAATACATCAAACTAACCCAGAAAACCACTGCAAAGCCATCATACCACAACCAGAAACACCTCATTCAATCATTCAAAATAATAATAAATAATATATAAAGCGAAATGTTGACTGATGAAGAAGAAGGTAAAGATGAGTTTACGAAAAGCATCAGGGGAACTAAGCAACTAACAGGAATAACAAAAGGGAGGAACTAGCCCTTGAAGGATGGAGCACAAGTCCCCTTGGTCAAGGCTATCTTCAAGCACTCCCCCCAACAATCTCTCGGGCAACAAATATTCCATTCAAAGGTGTTAGCAGCAGCAACGTCAACATCCCATCTCGAAGCAACCACAGCAGCAACAGTGTCTGCTTCGACGACCAGTTCGGCATACGCCACCATGACCCCTCCAATATCGCCAACGACACCTCTGGCGTCAACTCCAAAGGCTACTTCGGTCCCGTCAGACGCTCCCTCGGAGGTTTTCTCATTGACCCTTCGAAGAAGATTTTTTGATTCATCCGCATCAAAATCGAGAACCATGGCGCTTGCCTCCAAAAGATTCACATGCTCGATTTTCCGTTGCTCCGACCTAGAAGCAGTTCGATCCGCCCTATAAATGGACCGAGGAAAGGTTTTGCCGCACTGGAACTTCTCAACACGCCAAGTTTCTTCCTCATTTTCTCGTCCCTCCTCCATGTTCACCGAACCCAAGAAAGTCCGAACACGCGCCTGTACTTCATGGAGATAGATGGAAGGGAGGTCCTTGATGATGTCACCAGCTTCATGGAACAAATATTCGATTCTAGCTAATGCCTCCTCATGAGAAGAGGAGCGGTTTCCGCCAATTCTGAAGTCCTTCTCCGAAGAATTAAATACATGGCTATCCCTGGAGGCTCCCATCATACACTACAAAGAACAAGAAAAAATGGTCCATCCTATCTATACACACATAAGAAAGAGGATAAAATAAAAACAAGAAGGAAACGCGAGGCGATACATGTAAAGAGGATGGACGAAGACGAACTACGTGAATGTAGACTTCAAGATAATCTTTTATGTACATCAAGATGACGCAACCTCAAAAGGGAAAGCTTTTATAAAGGCCGTGAGTTAAGGCATGATATCCGATCCTAATTAAACCTCATGCCAAATTTGTGAGAAATAATTATGGTTGGTGAGATAGCGTGGAAGAACGTGCTCGAGGCACACTAGATCGTGTTTTCCTTTCCCACCGCCAACGCTAAGCTTCGGAAGCAAAACCGGCAACATAACCAAAGAAGAAAGAGTAACGCTTTTCCTCTTTTCGTGGGCGTAACGTTTTGGGTTGAAGAGAAGAAAAAATTCCTGGTCGAGTCAAATAAAGAGGCAACCAAGCCCTTGAAGAAAAATAACCAAGCAATCTGTGCACGTCTCACCCCACCAAACCGCGCCTTGTCATAATCACGCCAGGCCAAGCCATTCACTCCATTGTCGCGGCCCCACCACGCTAGTCGTCCGTGTACGTATCGTCTCGCCAAGACCACACTAGGCCAAGACATTCGCTCCATTTCTGCGGCCCCACCACCCTTAGCCGCCCTTGCACGTTACACCATGCCATTGCCGCCCCCTGCCAAGCCATTTTCTCCATTGCCGCGGCCCCCACCACGCCTAGCCGTCCGGGTACGTCTCGTCTTGCCAAGTCCACACAATGCCAAGCCGCCTGCTCCACTATCGCGATCCTATCATCCACGCGCGTTTTCCTCAGCAAGACCACGCCACCTCTTGGCCCTCAATGCCAGTGCCCTTGAGCCGGGTATCCGCCTTCCCTTCTTTCAAACGGGAAGAGTAACTTCGACGACTTTTGGCTATAATGAGTTCTGGTACGATGAGTTCACTATGATCCAAGATTTTGTAAATAACGTGGTGGAGAATGTTTGTTGTAAACCTTCCCCAGCAGTTTTGAAGAAGTATCCAATGTTGAGAGATCCCAAGCGAAAGTTGCATGGCAACTCGGAAAGTCCCCAATCAAAGGAACAGAGAATGAAGAATCGTGCTGGCGAGTTCCGGGCGGTTTCAAAAGATCCTCCCGCAGCTCTCGTGTCTTTCAGTTCTTCCGATAACTAGGTATGTGTCGCCTCCTTGTTGGTTTGTCTCAAAACACGTGAATTCTCTTTGAAAACATGTGTCTTGTTTCTTCCAGGGCTTCGGTAGTGTTAATGCTTTCGCTGCCCTTGCACGTTGCCAGGAGACGGCAATTTTTTCTAAGAATTCCGGCGGCACTGAGCCTTCTCATAGCGGCGATGAGTCGGAGAAAGAAGAAAGTTCGACAAGTGAGAGTGATTCCTCTGGCAGCACTGGTTCTTTTTCGGGAAGTGGTTCGGTGAGTTTCGCGCTTCTTTTTCTTTCTTCTTCCGTTTCCTCTTTTGAAAAATGTCTAACTCAAGTTCACAGGAGGAATCCGGTTCGGAGGACGATTCTGGGGTGGAGCCACACGAGAACTTGCCTTTGGTGACCACCGCCGGTGACTTGGAGATGGGATTTATCCAATTGCTGGGCACAGATATGGTTCAAACGGTGGATGATTCTCTGATGGTTGCTGCCGTAGACATGGAAGAAGACCTTTTGCGAGTCGTGAGGCCAGTTGCAGGCGCCATTTTCGATACCCCGTACTTGGTTTCTTATCCAGGTCATGTGTTGGTTGGCGGTTTAAGCATGCTGGCTAAGTATGAGGCGTTGTACACCTGAATCTGGGAGAAGTACGGACATATGGCCACAACCAAGAAGGTCACTAGTCTATTTGCGCTGGTTAAGCGTGTGGAAGAGGCTTTATCTTCCATCGAGGACATGCGTGAGGTGACTGGCCACACCGTTTCTGAAGACGTTATTGCCGACTAGGAGCACCATCGCGACGTGTGCGTAGAAAAGGAGTTCAACGCTTCGTGGTTTGTCGAAGGCCTTGTTGAGATCCAGAAGTTGAAAGATGCAGTAATCGAAAGCCTTTCTGCAGAGGAGATTGCACGACAGGAGGCAAAACTCGAAAAGCTTTCCAAGATGTTAACTATGAAGAGAGCGGCTCTTGAAGATGCAAAGTTGACTTTCTCCAAGAAGAGCAGACCTCTGTTGGATGATTTTCCTTGAATGTTTCTCTGTTAAACTTTCATTTAGGTTCTTCTTTTTTTTTTTTTGAAAAAACATCTTTGGATGTCCGGTTCAAAGTTCGAATAGGTTTTGATTGACAAAGCTGGTAGCTTTTGAGGATATTGGATTATTTCTGGGATGAATGGTTTTGATAATATAACTCTGATTATGTTTTGTGAAAGGAATATTGCTTTTATGAAAGTGTGTGCTAGCAATAGGCACAAGACGCAGTAGTATGACGGTTTTATTAAGAACCTAAAAACAGATCGTATATCTTGCCCAGTCTAAATTTACTCACTTCATAGGTTTTTGCGAACACGCCCCTCTCCATGTAAAAGGCGGCTTTGCTGGTAGCATCGCCAACAAGTCCCCAATCGCTGGTAGCATCTTCAGCGAGTCCCCAGTTTTCTGGTGTAGTTTTTACAACTGGTAACCGGGTTGTCTGGCAGTTGAGTCGGATTGAGTCGCCTTCCCCTACCATCTTGAAATTTGGATCGAAGAACGAGATCGACAGTCTGATATTGTAGCCGATAGATTAATCCTCCCGCTGTGGTCGCCAATTGTTTATGGGTAAAAATCGTTTCCGCCGATTTTTGTAAATTCGGCAGGTGAGTGAGAAACTGGTTTAAACCCTAAACAAATGTGCTGCACGTGAGCACTTTCTAGATTCGAGAGATCAATCTGTACAAGTCCGGCCTAAACCAAGAAATGGCCGTTCCAGATTTGCTTCGGTCACAAAGTGGAGGAGAAGGGTTGATTTGGGGAGGGAAGCAAAAGAAAGGTGTTGAGACCAGAATAATTCTAGGAGAGTAGTGTCTCGACTTGTATCAGAAAGTGAAAGATTAGGAAGCTTGCAAGAGATGAAAGCTTTTTTGGAGAGCTTGCAAAGTTGGCTTTTCTGAGAGTGTTGTATTTTTCTCCTGACCGAGACTTGTTATCTGGTGGAAATAGGTAAGACCTATTTTTACAAGTCGAGATTGAAACGTACCCTGGCCTCATGAAGGAAAAGAGTAAAGGGTGAAATAATGGGAGGAGGTGGTAACCGCAAGGTGTTTATGGGTGAAAACGTTTTCACCATTATTTCCTCATTTATTTGACCGCTTTATTCCTATTCACGCTTTATTAATGTGAGCATAGTGTACACTGCAAGCTGTGACCGCCAAACCAAGACCCTGGAAAGCATCCCCCAGTTTGTGTTGATGTCTCGAGTGTTAGTTGCACCTTGAGTGCAAGTGATGTTGCTAGGGGCGCGTGTGGCATGTGCCAATGGCATGTGCGGAATGCCTTTGTTGCGAGTTGCACCTCGAGCGCAAGTGGCAATGCCAGAGCTGCTAGTGGCGTGTGTGGCATGTGCAAATGGCATGTGTAGAATGCCTTGGTGGTAGGTTGTACGTTGAGTGTAAGTGGCAATTCATAGAGCTGCTAGTGGCGTGTGTGGCATGTGCCAATGGCATGTGCGAAATGCCTTGGCGGTAGGTTGCACGGTTTGCGAGTTAGGATACCAGCGTGGGTTTTGGCATGTGCCAATGGCGCGTACGGCCAATTTGGCCTAAGTTGCACGGCTTGCAAGTTGGGATGCCAGCGTGCGTGTTTGGCATGTGCCAATGGCATGCGTGGCCAATTTGGATCATGGCCTGGTAAGAAAAGCTACCAGAGAGCGTGTTGGCATGTGCCAATGGCATGCTTGGCCATTAGGGCCACGCCCTGGTGAGAAAAGCTACCAGCGAGCGTGTTGGCATGTGCCAATGGCATGCTCGGCCATTAGGGCCACGCCCTGGTGATAAAAGCTACCAGCGAGCGTGTTGGCATGTGCCAATGGCATGCTTGGCCATTAGGGCCATGCCTTGGTGAGAAAAGCTACCAGCGAGCGTGTTCGCATGTGCCAATGGCATGCTCGGCCATTAGGGCCACGCCCTGGTGAGAAAAGCTACCAGCGAGCGTGTTAGCATGTGCCAATGGCATGCTCGGCCATTAGGGCTACGCCCTGGTGAGAAAAGCTACCGGCGAGCGTGTTGGCATGTGCCAATGGCATGCTCGGCCATTAGGGCCACGCCCTTGTGAGAAAAGCTACCAGCGAGCGTGTTGGCATGTGCCAATGGCATGCTCGGCCATTATGGCCACGCCCTGGTGAGAAAAGCTGCCAGCGAGCGTGTTGGCATGTGCCAATGGCATGCTCGGCCATTAGGGCCACGCCCTGGTGAGAAAGCTACCAGCGAGCGTGTTGGCATGTGCCTATGGCATGCTCAGCCATTAGGGCCACAACCTGGTGAGAAAAGCTACCCGCGAGCGTGTTGGCATGTGCCAATGGCATGCTCGGCCATTAGGGCCACGCCCTGGTGAGAAAATCTACCAGCAAGCGTGTTGGCATGACCCAATGGCATGCGTGGCCAATTTGGCCTAGGTTGCACGGTTTGCAAGCCTAGGTGCAGGCGCTACCTTGGCATGGCGCGGTTAGGACCAAGGTAAGGGTGTTTGGCTTGGCGTGGCGTGACCAGTTGTTGATGGTGGTTTTTAAACAAGGGGTAAAATCGTAAAACCCCATGACCTAGTGTTACCCGCAACACATTAACTAAGAGCATTTAACCCAGATGTAAATAATTAATAGGGGTATTTTTTCAAAATACCAGATTAGGGTTTTCGACACAGAACCTTAATTCCAAAATAAAGCCGCACACCGCACACCATGGCAACAATGCCAAACCAAGCCTCACACTGCGCACCATGGCAACAACGCCAAACCAAGCCGCACACTGCGCACCATGGCAACAATGCCAAACCAAGCCGCATACTGCGCACCATGGCAACAACGCCAAACCAAGCCGCACACTGCGCACCATGGAAACAACGCCAAACCAAGCCGCACATGGCGCGCACCATGGCAACAATGCCAAACCAAGCCGCACACTGCGCACCATGGCAACAACGCCAAACCAAGCCGCACACTGCGCACCATGGCAACAACGCCAAACCAAGCCGCACACTGCGCACCATGGCAACAATGCCAAACCAAGCCGCACACTACGCATCATGGCAACAATGCCAAACCAAGCCGCACACTGCGCAATATGGCAACAACGCCAAAACCAAGCCGCACACTGCGCACCATGGCAACAACGCCAAAACCAAACTACATATCGCACTCATTGGCAACCATGCCAAACTAAGCCGCTATGCCATTGGCACATGCCAAAGATAGCGCCCTAGGCTTGCAAAACGTGCAACTAGGTCAACATGGCCGTACGTGCCATTGGCACATACCAACGCGTACCACAAGCCATATTTTCAAGCCGCTATGCCATTGGCGCATGCCAAATATAGCGCCCTAGGCTTGCAAAACGTGCAACTAGGTCAACATGGCCGTACGTGCCATTGGCACATGCCAACGCGTACCACAAGCCATATTTCCAAGCCGCTATGCCATTGGCGCATGCCAAATATAGCGCCCTAGGCTTACGAACCATACAACCTAGGCCAAGTCGGCCACACATGCCATTGGCACATGCCAACATGCTCGCTGGTAGCTTTTCTTACCAAATCCACGGCCCTAACGGCCACGCGTGCCATTGGCACATGCCAACATGCTCGCTGGTAACTTTTCTTACCAAAGCCACGGCCCTAACGGCCACGCATGCCATTGGCACATGCCAACATGCTCGCTGGTAGCTTTTCTTACCAAAGCCACGGCCCTAACGGCCACGCATGCCATTGGCACATGCCAAACACACACGCTGGTAGCCTAACTTGCAAACCTTGTAACCTACCACCAAGGCATTCCGCACATGCCATTGGCACATGCCAAACACACACGCTGGTAGCCTAACTTGCAAACCTTGCAACCTACCACCAAGGCATTCCGCACATGCCATTGGCACATGCCAAACACACACGTTGGTAGCCTAACTTGCAAACCTTGCAACCTACCACCAAGGCATTCCGCACATGCCATTGGCACATGCCAAACACACACGCTGGTAGCCTAACTTGCAAACCGTGCAACCTACCACCAAGGCATTCCGCACATGCCATTGGCACATGCCACGCACGCCACTAGCAGCTCTGGCATTTCCACTTGCACTCAACGTACAACCTACCACCAAGGCATTCTGCATATGCCATTGGCACATGCCACGCACGCCACTAGCAGACTACGGCATTGCCACTTGCGCACGAGGTACAACCCGCAACAAGGGCATTCCGCACATGCCAATGGCACATGCCACACGCGCCACTAGCGGCGCCACTTGCACTCAAGGTGCAACCAACACTCGAGATATCAACACAAACCGGGGGATGCTTTCTAGGGTTTTGGTTTGGCGGTCACTGACTTGCAACGTACACTACGCTCACATTAAGAAAGCGTGAAAAGGAATAAAGCGGTCAAATAAATGAGGAAATAATGGTGAAAACGTTTTCACCCATTAACACCATGCGGTTACCACCTCCTCTCATTATTTCACCCTTTACTCTCTTCCTTCATGAGACCAGGGTACGTTTCAAACTCGACTTGTATAAATAGGTCTTACCTATTTCCACCAGACAACAAGTCTCGGTCAGGAGAAAAATACTACACTCTCAGAAAGGAAACTTTGCAAGGTCTCCCAAAAATCTTTCATCTCTTGCAAGCTTCCCAAGCTTTTACTTTCTGATACAAGTCGAGATACTACTCTCCCAGAATTATTCTGGTCTCAACACCTTTCTTGGATTCCCTCCCCAAATCAACCCTTCTCTTCCACTTTGTGACCGAAGCAAGTCTGGAACGGCCATTTCTTGGTTTAGGCCGGACTTGTACAGATTGATCTCTCGAATCTATAAAGTGCTCACGTGCAACACATTTGTTTAGGGTTTGAACCAGTTTCTCACTCACCTACCGAACTTACCAAAATCGGCAGAAACGATTTTTACCCATAAACAATTTGCGACCACAGTGGGAGGATTGATCTATCGGCTACAATGTCAGACTGTCAATCTCATTTTTCGACACAGATGTCAAGATGGTAGGGGAAGGCTACTCAATCTGACGCAACTACCAGGCAACCCGGTTACTAGTTGTAAAAACTACACGAGTGTTGATGGGTGAAAATTACTCCTGCTGAATTTGGTAATTTTGGGTGTGATGAGGAATGAATTTAAACCTACAACAAATGCACTGCGCGGTGAGTGCTTGTAGATTCGAGAGATCAATCTGTGCAAGTCCGGCCTAAACCAAGAAATGGCCGTTCCAGACTTGTTTCGGTCACAAAGTGAAGGAGATGGGGTTGATCTTAGGGAGGGAAGCGAAGAAGGTGTTGAGATTGTGAAAGATGTTGGCTTGCTTACGACTTGTAACGTAAAGATGAGCAAGCTTACGGTTGATGCAAGCAGGCTCGGGTGTTTGAATACGATGTTGTATTAACACTTGGTTTCTGTCGACTGAACTTGTGTTGTTCTGTCTCTTGTCTCGTCTTGTTTGAAATAGGGCGGAGAACCTATTTATACAAGTCGTTGAGCCTCATTCACGTTTCTCGTGGGAAGTGGAGGTAGTGGAATGACGGAGTAGTGGAGTTGTGTGTCGGTGATACACGACCAGTCTTGCCCACTTCTCCCTGTTCATCTCTAACCGCCCATGACTTCCTAACACGTTCTTGTGATGGCGCGTTGCACGCCGCACGCCAGTAAACCGCTGAGACCAATACCCCGATATGTATCCCCGGTTTGTGACATGATTGATGTACGGAATGTGTGAATCGTGGATCCACGAAAGATAGCATGTAATCTTTGAATTGAATAATTGTGTTATTCGGGAAGTCGATACTTGTGAAGTATCGTGTGTATTTTATGCGAGTCTTGCATTACGGTGTGGTAAAGTGATGTGTAATGACTGCTCACTAACCAAATAACTCCCGACCAGGTTGTATAACCAAGTGGTGAGGTCGGACGGATGAGATGATGTTTGAGACACTCATCTCGCGACCGTTGATGAAATTAGGGTTTTAAAAGAGGTGCGCAAGCATCACTCTTGCCTTGGTCGAAACCAAGCATGGGAAGGATTTTGGAGAGGACCGACCATACATGCGTGTTGACGGCATGATGGTGTAGGCGCCGTATTACGTTCCCTCATGAAAGCGCGATCTGGGCCACTCAATTTGACCGGTAAAGAGGAGTGGTCGAGATCGATTTTGCGATAGAAGTTTGATACCGCAAGAAGCCGCGCGCCATACCCTTTTCCGGCGTGTTTTCCAAGACGACCTAGCTTGGTCGGTCTTGGCCGGTTGGTTTGGCGTGTAGACGGTAGGCTGATGTTCACGCCTATGTCTTACCGTCTCGTGAAGATGCAATCTAGGCCACTCAATTTGACCGTCAAAGAGGAGTGGTTGAGATCGGTTTGTGCAGAAATCCCTTGCCGCAAAGGAGTTGGAAACCGCATGACATCCCAAGTTTGGGCGTGCGTTCCAAGACGACCCATCTTGGTCGGTCTTGGTCGATCATACCCAGCGTGTAGGTGGTAGGCTAGTGTTCACACCTATACCCGATTATCCCATGAAAACGTGATCTAAGCCACTCAAATCATCCGGTGAAGTCGAGCGGTCGAGATCAGTTTAGGATTTGGGAGATGTAACCGCGTGAGTTTGGTCGGGCGTTTTGGATTAGCCGGGCATGGTATGCCTTGGCCGACCGCAAGAGGAGGTAGATGGGCCCACGGTGGTCATGCTGGTATGACCGGCCTTGGTTAATCCAATCTGTGACCCTCCATTAAACGGGAGAAGATGGACGCGCGTGATGACTTGAAGCCCTAATTTTGGCTTTCAAAGCCGCGCGACCATGCTCTTTCAAAGCGGACCAATTTCTTTGTAACCAACCATGGTTGGTTTTGACCGAAGCGGTCATGTATGTAGGCGGTCACATGGTGATTGTGTCGACATGCTCCGGGCCCTTTGAGTCTATATCTACACCCTCCATCTATACCTGCGAAGATGGATGGTTGAGACCGTTTTGCGGCACATGTAATATGCCGCAAACCCTAATTTAGGGTTTTCCGCCCATAATGCTTGGTATGGACGGTTTCTTGGCAAGCAGAGGCCAATGGTCGACCATGCGGGCCGGCCGTGTGTATTCCATACCTGCTTGGGGGTGATGGAATTGATCTGGGGTCATCCAATCATGCTTGTGGAGTTGGATGACTGCGTATTCCATACCTGCTTGGGGGTGATGGAATTGATCTGTGGTCATCCAATCATGCTTGTGGAGTTGGATGACTGCGATCAATTCCATACCTGCTTGGGGGTGATGGAATTGATCTGTGGTCATCCAATCATGCTTGTGGAGTTGGATGACTGCGATCACATCATATCTGGCAAGCTAAGGCCGTGTGTATTCCATACCTTCTTGGGGGTGATGGAATTGATCGTGGTCATCCAATCATGCTTGTGGAGTTGGATGATCTGCGATCGGATCCTATCCAGGAGACCGATACTGATCAAGTACGGATGCTCAATCGGGCTAGTATAACACACCGAGAGGGGCTCAATCGGGCTAGTATAACACACCGAGAGGGCTCGGGCTAGTATAACACACCGAGAATCGGCTGACGGGTATTTCGTACATGGCTACATTATAGTGCTTGGAGGTTCGTGTTACTCAGTAAGAGTGACACTCGGTCGTCATGCCACATCGATAATGGTTCATTATAGTGCTTGGAGGTTCGTGTTACTCTGTAAGAGTAACACTCAGTCGTCATGCCACACTGATAATGAGTACAGGAAATACAAGGCTGAATTAAGTGAGGGAGTATCCAACACTTATAAATGGCTTTACAAGATGTCAGCGCATGATTTTTCAGGTTTTTACAAATTTAACCTTGAACGAAAATCCACCATCAACATTAAGTCCCCTGCCTAGCACATAATGGTTACACTATTGTGTGGTAGGCATGAGATGGTGACAGTTAAAGATAAAACTTATGAGGCAATGTTAGATGTTACCAGGAGAGACGGGTCGTCCTGTCCTTCGAGCATGTCACGTTCAAGAGACGTCCAGAAAAGTGTTCCCTAGCATGATGTCGGTCTTGCTGCTTCGATCGACCTTGCTATGATCGCTTCGGTCGAGGGGCTATTGCGCCGCTTCGTTCAACCGTGGGGATGTGCCTAATCGACCGACCCATTGCGCTGCTTCGTTCGTGGGGTTCTGTGCTCGATTGATCGAACGTGGGCTTGTTGTGCCTGCTTCGGTTGAAAGTGGGTCTACTGTGTACATGCTTCAAACGTCAGCCATGTGCTTCGACTGAAACCGTCCCTGCTGTGTGCGCCTATTATACCAGCCTTATGTCGTGATTAACACCAGCCTTTGCGATTTGAGCAATACCAGCCTTTTGACTTGAGCAATACCAGACTTGAGGCTTGTACCGTACAGACTTGAATGATATTTGGACTGGCCATTGTGTGAGTTGTGTCTTGCCGTGTGTGGCGACACTTCTCATATGCTTTCATACAAGTTCTAACTCCTGTCTTTTATTCCATTGCGGTAGAAAGAATCCCTGTTGAGATGTCTTCTCATATCGACTTTAGGGTTCTTCATGCTCCGCTGGGTCCTCATGAAGGATGGATGAGACGTACGTTTAAGCAATGAGTACATCAAAGATAACTTAGAGTGCAGATTATTGATGTAGCTTGAGTGTTGAAACGACTCGAGAGGATGTTAAAGTGGTTTACGGTGCGAATGTTGAGGTAGATCCTGGAGAGGGTGTTGAAGCAGGATTCCCGGAGAGAGCATTGAGGCGTCTCTTGAATAGACTATTGAAGCAGCTTCTGCGGGAGGGAGAGTTGAAGTGGCTTCCTCTCCAGTTCGATTTACCCTTGCGAATCCCATGATTCTTGACAAACCATCTTTCTCGTGTTGAAGAAGTCCTTGACTGACGGTGAAGGAACTTCATGCCGAGCCTCAGTCCCCAGACGTGGTTTACATGGTTTTCTGGCAGCGGTTGTTGTCGAGCCAGGTATGGAATATCTTGCACTTTGTTTCATCATTGCGGGAGTCGTGCATGTGGTATTGGGGTTGGAGTTGACGGAAGCGCAAGATGTTGTATCTCGGTGGTTTTCCTCTTGATGCTTCAGGGAACTGCTTGCAGAAGGCTAAAGGTTGTATCGCCTGTTGGTGAGATATACGCCCCTACGAACATTATGAGGCTCTTCGGTATGCCTGGTTCTTTCTATCAGGGCATATGTTGTTGTAGATGAGCGTTCAACAGCTCCAGAGGATGACCAAAACGCGGATCCTCCAAAATAGCACGATATACATGTACCACTGTCTGATAAAGTGACTCGCCCGGATCGTTCTCGGTATGACGCGTGGACATCGTTATCTTCTTGAGGCTGCTCCCTTGAGGTATCTCGGCTCCGGTGGAAGATTGACGTGTGAGCGTTGATACGTTGCACCGGCATTCTTTAAACCAAATGGCAATATGGTATAATAAAAATTTCCGAGAGGAGTTCGAAAGGATATCTTACTTGCATCATGCTCGTACATCCTTATCGGTTGTAGCCATTTGTTCAAGTCTCTCGAAGTCTATGTAGCACATGGTCTCGTGCCCGAATTGCCTCGGAGATTGTTTGAATGATTACACGTGGTCGAACCGATGGAGATAGGCCTAGGAGGTTCCTTATCGTCGAGCTCATCGGTTGTGGAGTTGGTTCCATCCTCGTAGCTGTCGCGGGCGTCCAATATCTCCTCTTGTGTTTCGTCGTTCTTGCAAAGCATTCAATCTTGCGGAGAGACTAGGTGCCGTCTCTCCCCGATAATTGCTAACAACGGCGGTTCGGTATATTTTCTTCCCCTTCGATCACGGCTTGCCTCGAAAGAGCGCTCCCTTTTGGCGTGAGGATGGGCTGAAGTTTCACCGGATAGAGGTGGACGCTTCGCCAGGAAAGGTGTGTCGCGGTGCTTAGACTCGGCCGATGCAAGTCGGTCTTCTTCCCGGATTGACGCCCGGGGAGTGGGATGCAACGAACTTATGTGATTCTTTCCGCGGAGCTCTCCGTATGTGCTGGTTTGGTTTTCCTCGAAGTCCGTCATTGTGGTGGGCTGCCGTACAATCTTGCATAGGCTGACCTCGGCTGTCCTGGGAGTCTCGAGAGTAATCACATTCGAAGATGCTCCTGTGTCGACGAGGGCCCTCCTGAACTCTGAACCCTTGATGCGTGCGGTAGTATGTAGGGCCCGGTTGTGACCTTCCCCGCCATCATGTCGTCTTCTGTAAATGTAACATTATTTACAGGTGTTTCTGACGCAGTTAGGACTTCTGGACGTGAATGAGTCAGGTGTACATCCAGAGCTATTTTATTAATTGCAGCAAACGTCCCTGCCCGTTGATTCTTCGAGAGGTGCAAGAGTTCACACATGCTTTCCACTAGAGATGCCGCTTCTCGGTCCACTTTGGTCCCCGGTTCGTAGTGAAACTATTGACTTGAGGAGGATCGTTGTGAGGATCGGTCCCGGTGTAGGAGTCTCCATGACAGACCGCTCATATATGTGTCGCTTCTTTGATCGGGTCCATGCGGGCCCACGCCGTGAAGTACCTTTTCCGTACGTTGAATGCATTCCTTGTTGGCTCCGGGAGCGTTGCGGGTCATGTGGAAATCAATCGGTTAATGTCTTAAGAAAAGTGAGTACCTCTTTCGAGTTGCGGCCATATCCGTTTGAGTCTTGGCAATAACTTCCTGCTTTTCCATCAAGTCTGCAATGGTAATGGGAGATGGTCCTCCTCTTGCCCCTCCGGCTCCTCGTCCTGATGAAGGAGTGGAAGTTGTTGCTCTGGTGACTACCGGAGGTATTACACTTGATGAGATGCGGGATTTGCAGCTGCTCCGGCTCGGTGATGGGAGGTATTGTAATATCACTATTTGAGTGATCGAATTGAACGTTCCCATCCTCTGTGCTCACGTGTTCCTTGATTGATCTCTCCTTCCTAAAGCATTTCTTCACCGCTTCGACAAGGGTCTTGAGATATAAATCTTCCGGCAGGGATCCGTAAGCTGCAGGCTCCATTTCTTTATCCGGTAGACGTTGTGGTACCCCGGACAAGTCTTTTCCTCTGCGGAGTTGCCTCGAGTCTTCGTTGTCGGCTGGACCATGTTATTCGTCTCTCCTGAGTCCCCTGTGATTACGCGCTCTTTCTGCATCTCCACTGGTAAAGGTGTGACTCCTGACTAAGGATTCAGCATTTCTTGCACTGCCTGAGTAGATGCATGCCGACCCTTCTTGTAATTGTGATGTTATATCATTCAAAAGGCGGAATGTTTCGCTCGCTTCCGGTGATATCCGCTTGATTCGCCAAGACATCCTCCAACATTCCAGCTATGCTTCCCATGATATCTGAACCACCTGCGGACTCCGGGTGAATATACATCGTGACACGAAAACCGAAGAATTGAGAATTCGATTTTTTATAACCGATAGATCAACCTCCCACTGTGGTCGCCAATTGTTGATGGGTGAAAATTACTCCTGCTGAATTTGGTAATTTGGGGTGTGATGAGGAATGAATTTAAACCTACAACAAATGCTTTGCGCGGTGAGTGCTTGTAGATTCGAGAGATCAATACGTGCAAGTCCGGCCTAAACCAAGAAATGGCCGTTCCGGACTTGTTTCGGTCACAAAGTGAAGGAGATGGGGTTGATCTTAGGGAGGGAAGCGAAGAAGGTGTTGAGATTGTGAAAGATGTTGGCTTGCTTACGACTTGTAACGAAAGATGAGCAAGCTTACGGTTGATGCAAGCGGAGCTCGGGTGTTTGAATACGATGTTGTATTAACACTTGGTTTTCGTCGTTGAACTTGTGTTGTTCTGTCTCTTGTCTCGTCTTGTTTGAAATAGGGCGGAGAACCTATTTATACAAGTCGTTGAGCCTCATTCACGTTTCTCGTGGGAAGTGGAGGTAGTGGAATGACGGAGTAGTGGAGTTGTGTGTCGGTGATACACGACCGTCTTGCCCACTTCTCCTGTTCATCTCTAACCGCCCATGACTTCCTAACACGTTCTTGTGATGGCGCGTTGCACGCCGCACACCGTAAACCGCCGACCAATACCCCGGTATGTATCCCCCAGTTTGTGACATGATTGATGTCCGGAATGTGTGAATCGTGGATCCACGAAAGATAGCATGTAATCTTTTGAATTGAATCTTGTGTTATTCAGAAGTCGATACTTGTGAAGTATCGTGTGTATTTTATGCGAGTGTACGCATTACGGTGTGGTAAAGTGATGTGTAATGACTGCTCACTAACCAAATAACTCCTGACCAGGGTTGTATAACCAAGCTGGTGAGGTCGGACGGATGAGATGATGTTTGAGACACTCATCTGCGACCGTTGATGAAATTAGGGTTTTAAAAGAGGTGCGCAAGCATCACTCTTCAGCTTGGTCGAAACCAAGCATGGGAAGGATTTTGGAGAGGACCGACCATACATGCGTGTTGACGGCATGATGGTGTAGGCGCCTGTATTCTGTTCCCTCATGAAAGCGCGATCTGGGCCACTCAATTTGACCGGTAAAGAGGAGTGGTCGAGATCGATTTTGCGATAGAAGTTTGATACCGCAAGAAGCCGCGCGCCATACCCTTTTCCGGCGCGTTTTCCAAGACGACCTAGCTTGGTCGGTCTTGGCCGGTTGGTTTGGCGTGTAGACGGTAGGCTGATGTTCACGCCTATGTCTTACCGTCTCGTGAAGATGCAATCTAGGCCACTCAATTTGACCGTCAAAGAGGAGTGGTTGAGATCGGTTTGCGGCAGAAATCCCTTGCCGCAAAGGAGTTGGAAACCGCATGACATCCCAAGTTTGGGCGTGCGTTCCAAGACGACCCATCTTGGTCGGTCTTGGTCGATCATACCAGCGTGTAGGTGGTAGGCTAGTGTTCACACCTATACCTGATTATCCCATGAAAACGTGATCTAAGCCACTCAAATCATCCGGTGAAGTCGAGCGGTCGAGATCAGTTTAGGATTTGGGAGATGTAACCGCGTGAGTTTGGTCGGGCGTTTTGGATTAGCCGGGCATGGTATGCCTTGGCCGACCGCAAGAGGAGGTAGATGGGCCCACGGTGGTCATGCTGGTATGACCGGCCTTGGTTAATCCAATCTGTGACCCTCCATTCGTACCGGAGAAGATGGACGCGCGTGATGACTTGAAGCCCTAATTTTGGCTTTCAAAGCCGCGCGACCATGCTCTTTCAGGCGGACGAATTTGCTGTAACCAACCATGGTTGGTTTTGACCGACTGGTCATGTATGTAGGCGGTCACATGGTGATTGTGTCGACATGCTCCGGGCCCTTTGAGTCTATATCTACACCCTCCATCTATACCTGCGAAGATGGATGGTTGAGACCGTTTTGCGGCACATGTAATATGCCGCAAACCCTAATTTAGGGTTTTCCGCCCATAATGCTTGGTATGGACGGTTTCTTGGCAAGCAGAGGCCAATGGTCGACCATGCGGGCCGGCCGTGTGTATTCCATACCTGCTTGGGGGTGATGGAATTGATCTGTGGTCATCCAATCATGCTTGTGGAGTTGGATGACTGCGATCAGATCATATCTGGCAAGCTAAGGCCGTGCGTATTCCATACCGCTTGGGGGTGATGGAATTGATCCGTGGTCATCCAATCATGCTTGTGGAGTTGGATGACCGCGATCGAATCATATCCGGCAAGCTAAGGCCGTGTGTATTCCATACCGCTGGGGGTGATGGAATTGATCCGTGGTCATCCAATCATGCTTGTGGAGTTGGATGATTTGCGATCGATCATATCACGGCAAGCTAAGGCCGTGTGTATTCCATACCTTCTTGGGGGTGATGGAATTGATCTGTGGTCATCCAATCATGCTTGTGGAGTTGGATGATGCGATCGAATCATATCCGGAGACCGATACGATCAAGTACGGATGCTCAATCGGGCTAGTATAACACACCGAGAGGGGCTCAATCGGGCTAGTATAACACACCGAGAGGGCTCGGGCTAGTATAACACACCGAGAATCACCTGACGCGGGTATTTCGTACATGGCTTCATTATAGTGCTTGGAGGTTCGTGTTACTCTCGTAAGAGTGACACTCGATCGTCATGCCACACCGATAATGGTTCATTATAGTGCTTGGAGGTTCGTGTTACTCGTAAGAGTAACACTCATCGTCATGCCACACCGATAATGAGTACAGAAATACAAGGCTGAATTAAGTGAGGAGTATCCAACACTTATAAATGGCTTTACAAGATGTCGCCGCATGATTTTTCGGTTTTTACAAATTTAACCTTGAACGAAAATCCACCATCAACAACGAGAAAACTGGGGACTTGCCGAAGATGCTACCACTCGATCCGACTCAACCACCAGACGACCCGGTTACCAGTTGTAAAAACTACATGAGGAAACTGGGGACTCGCCGAAGATGCTACCAGCGATTGGGGACTTGCTGACAATGCTATCAGCAAAGCCGCCTTTTACATGGAGAGGGGCGTGTTCACAAAACCTATGAAGTGAGTAAATTTAGACTGCGCAAGATATACGAATGGTTTTTAGGCTCTTAGTAAAACCGTCATACTACCGAGTATTGTGCCTATTGCTAGCACACACTTTCATAAAAGCAATATTCCTTTCCCAAAACATAATCGAGTCATATTATCAAAACCATTCATCCCGTAAATAACCCGAGTACCCTAAAAAGCTACATTTGCCTATCAAAGGTCAAGCTTTGAACCGGACATCCAATATGTCTTTCAAAAAAAAAAAAAAGGAACCTAAATGAAAGTTTAGCGAGAAACGTTCAAGGAAAATTATCCAACAAGTCTGCTCTTCTTGGAGAAAGTCAACTTTGCATCTTCAAGAGCCGCTCTCTTCATAGTCAACATCTTGGAAAGCTCTTCGAGTTCCACCTCCTGTCGTGCAATCTCCTCGGCGGAAAGGCTTTCGATTGCCGCATCTTTCAACTTTTGGATCTCAGCAAGGCCTTCGACAAACCACGAAGTGTTGAACTCCTTTCTACGCACACGTCGCGATGGTGCTCCCGATCGGCAATAACGTCTTCAGAAACGGTGTGACCAGTCACCTTACGCATATCCTCGATGGAAGATAAAGCCTCTTCCACACGCTTAACCAGTGCAAATCGACAAGTGACTTTCTTGGTTGTGGCCAGATGTCCGTATTTCTCCCAGTTACGGTGTACAACGCCTCGTGCTTAGCCGGCACGCTGAAGCCGCCAACCAAAGCACGTGACCCGGATAAGGAACCAAGTACGGAGGATAAAAAATGGCGCCGCACCTGGCCTCACGACTCGGGCAGAGGGTCTTCCTCCATGTCTACGACAACAACCATCGAGAGAATCATCCGCCGTTTGAGCCACATCTCGTGCCCGTAAATTGGCTAACGCCCATCTCCAAGTCACCAGCGGTGGTCACCAAAGGTAAGTTTTCGTGTGCCTCTACCCCGAGAATCATCCTCCGAATCGGATTCCTCCTGCGAACTCGAGTTAGACATTTTTCAAAAGAAGAAACGAGAAAAAGAGAGAAAAGAAGCGCGAAACTCACCGAACCACTTCCCGAAAAATAACCAGAGTGCTTGCCCGGAGGAATCACTCTCACTTGTCGAACTTTCTTCTTTCTCGACTCATCATCGCTATGAGAAGGCTCGGTCTTTGCTGGAATTCTTTGAAGAAATCGATGTCTCCCGGCAACGTGCAAGGGCAGCGAAAGCATTAACACTACCGAAGCCCCGGAGGAAACAAGGCACATGTTTTCGTAAGAAATTCACGTGTTTTGAGACAAACCAAAGAAGAGGCGACACATACCCGGTTATTGGAAGAACCGAAAGACACGAGAGCCGAGGGAGGGTCTTTGAAACCGTCCGAACCCGCCAAACACGATTCTTCGTTCTCCGTTCCTTGGCCTCGGGGACTTTCCGAGTTGCTAGGTAACTTTCGCTGAGATATCTCAACATTGGATACTTCTTCAAAGCCGCTGGGGAAGGTTTACAACGAACGTTCTCCACCACGTTATTCACAAAAGCTTGGATCATAATAAACTCGTCGCACCAGAACTCATTATAGCCAAAGGTCGTCGAAGTTACTCTTCCCATTTGTAAGAAGGGAAGGCGGATACCCAGCTCGAGGGTACTGGCATTGAGGGCGGCACGTAATGAATCCTTAGGAAGCACCGGCTGGTAAGCAAGAGGTACCCCTTGATCGAAACCCATGTGACGAAAGCACGGTCAATATTGTAGCGACTATCTGGAAAGACCCCATGAAGAAAGATGGCATATAACCGGGCAAGCGACTTTGAATGAACAAGTTTTCACCAACGCTCAAATCGCCATCGAAGACAAAGACATGAGTGGAGCAGAAGCAAAGGTGTCAATTTGAGTCACTGACCTATGGACCGGCTCCCATGGGCGAAAATTGATTTCATACGACTTATCAAGAAGACTAACCAAGCTCACGCCAACCTTTGGACGCCTGTTCACCCATCGAAGAATTCGGGAACCCCCCCCAACTCGCGGGAATCGAAGGCATCGGTTTCGGAGCATACTTCTCAAAGTGCTCCCATAGCCAGACTTGCAGAAAAGCAACGTGCACATATGAATTCACTTTCATGAAACCATTCGAAACTCGCGTGTTCGCAACTAGGTGATCCAGATGCACATACAGGGAACCGAGGAATAGCTTGCCAATGGGAAGAACTTCACCTTTTGCTAACTTCACAGCAACCGCTAGCAACTCTGGTCTTATTTCCTTCTTGCCAGAACCGTCATCAAAAATGTCTCTAGACAAACAGAGAGCCAAAAATGCTGCAACATGAAGATCACTTCGCTTTTCTCGTTCGGGTTCCGGCTCGTCCAGGAAACCACCGAGACACCCACCAGCTATAAAAGCACCTTTCATCCTCTTTCAGGACGTAATCCTTCGACTTCGCGGTGGAGTCTTTTCGAGCGTAATCTCCCAACTTAGCGGCAAGGTCATCCCGCATCTTCACCTCACTTTCGAGATAATTGGATTTTAAGATTCCCGATTCTGGGAAGATTCAAGAAGAGAGCCACACTCTCCAAGGAGAAAGTTATCTCACCCCATCTACATATGATTGTATGGGTGTCCGAACACCATCTGGAGATGAAAGCAACCAAGCCCGGGATATCCTTCCTAACTGGAGGTTTCTTGAAGCTCGACAAAGCATCAATAATCTGCGCTCGAGTCGGGTTGGTGTTTATGCGCTCCTTACTCACCATGAACTCAACCCATCTACCAAAAGAACGCAATGGGCTTTGACACATCCCGAAATCAACATTGGAAGAGGAGTATACCCCTTTTGAAGACAACCGTATAGTATTCTCGGGCGAATCGAACGTGTCTTCCTTTCATCTTCACCACAGATTAACAAAATTGGCACGAAACCGGGTGATTTTTACGAGCGAGACGAGTTTTTGGCGAAGAACTCATCATCCGTGTTTGGTTTGGAATTATGGACATCCTTTGAGGAGGCGAAATTTTGTCCAGGTAACATCTTTTAATAACAACTTAGTAACAAGATACCTGCACAAAAAAAAAAAAAAAAAAAACAAAATTATCTCCCTGACACATAACCGCGCCCAACAAAAGGAAAACCCGAAATAATAAAAAAAAAAGAGGAGGGCGTATTCTCTACGGTTTCAAAACTATATACGCAGAATTTTCTTCGGGTTCAAGACTATATACGCAGTATTTTCTTCGGATTCAAGACTATATACGCAGAACTTTCTTCGGGTTCAAGACTATATACGCAGAATTTTCTTCGGGTTCAAGACTATATACGCAGAATTTTCTTCGGGTTCAAGACTATATACGCAGAATTTTCTTCGGGTTCAAGACTACATACGCGGTATTTTATATGGGTTCAAGTGTGCCTACAGTATCCTTCTTCGGGTTCAAAATTATATAGAGCATTTTTCTACGGGTTCAAAACTGCACGCGCAGTATTTCTTTCAGGGCCGAAAAAAATCATATATACAATATTTCCTGCGGGTTCGAAGTCGTATGGAGCATATATACAGTATTCTTCTTCGGGATTCATGTACAGTATTTTCTACGGGTTCAAGACCGCACACGCAGTATTTTCTTCAGGGTTCAAAATTATATACGCGGTATTTTATACGGGCTCAAGTGCGTCTGCAGCAACCTTCTTCGGGTTCAAAATAACATGTGGAGCACTTTCCTACGGGTTCGAATAATATATGCAGTATTTCCCTTGGTTGCATACATACAATATTTTCTACAAGAGACACGCCGGGGAAATTATATGCGCAAAGAAAATGCCTAGGGTTTACACCTACATAAAAAGAAATACTTGGAAGACATACAGGAAGTTTGGTTCTTCTCTATGACTGTCATTTGGTAGGAAAGGATGAAAAGATGAAAGTGCAAGATGGGAGAAAGGGACTTTATATACATAGGCGTGAGGATTCTGAAATAGGGAAGGATTTCCTTTTACCAAAATCGTGCGTGTAAGAAGCGGGCCCACAAGGGCGCCCAACTTCCCAATGTCGCCCAAGTTGCACCGGCCCTACCAATCGCACCGATGACCACCATAGCCGCGCCTGCAAGCACGCACACCTTGCGCCGGTCCCGCCAGCCAAGCACACTCGGTTTCTCAAGTCACGCTGCAAACACGCATACCTTGCGCCGGTCCTACCGGCTAAAACACTCGTTTCCCGACTCACGCCAACTTCCCAACGTTGCCCAAGCTGCCCGCCCCACCAATTGTGCTAGCCTCCCGATTTGTGCAAAACTACCGAGAGGCAAGGGTTCCAAATCCTATTCATAAAAGGTCGACAAGCCTCCTCAATTCTCTTTACGGTTTCTTTGTTGATAGTTTGTCACCATCTTATGCTTACCCCGCAACAAAGCCCCCTGTTCCGAGCTAGCGGGGGACTTAATGTTGATGGTGGTTTTTAAACAAGGGGTAAAATCGTAAAACCCCATGACCTAGTGTTACCCGCAACACATTAACTAAGAGCATTTAACTCAGGTGTAAATAATTAATAGGGGTATTTTTTCAAAATACCAGATTAGGGTTTTCGACACAGAACCCTAATTCCAAAATCAAGCCGCACACAGCGCACCATGGAAACAATGCTAAACCAAGGCGCACACTGCGCACCAAGGAAACAACGCCAAACCAAGCCGCACACTGCGCACCATGGCAACAATGCCAAACCAAGCCGCACACTGCGCACCATGGCAACAACGCCAAACCAAGCCGCACACTGCGCACCATGGCGACAACGCCAAACCAAGCCGCACACTGTGCACCATGGCAACAATGCCAAACCAAGCCGCACACTGAGCACCATGGCAACAACGCCAAACCAAGCCGCACACTGCGCACCATGGCAACAACGCCAAACCAAGCCGCACACTGCGCACCATGGCAACAATGCCAAACCAAGCCGCACACTACGCACCATGGCAACAATGCCAAACCAAGCCGCACACTACGCACCATGGCAACAACGCCAAAACCAAGCCGCACACTGCGCACCATGGCAGCAACGCCAAAACCAAACTACATATCGCACTCATTGGCAACCATGCCAAACTAAGCCGCTATGCCATTGGCACATGCCAAAGATAGCGCCCTAGGCTTGCAAAACGTGCAACTAGGTCAACCTGGCCGTACGTGCCATTGGCACATACCAACGCGTATCACAAGCCATATTTCCAAGCCGCTATGCCATTGGCGCATGCCAAATATAGCGCCCTAGGCTTGCAAAACGTGCAACTAGGTCAACATGGCAGTACGTGCCATTGGCACATGCCAACGCGTACCACAAGCCATATTTCCAAGCCGCTATGCCATTGGCGCATGCCAAATATAGCGCCCTAGGCTTACGAACCATACAACCTAGGCCAAGTCGGCCACGCATGCCATTGGCACATGCCAACATGCTCACTGGTAGCTTTTCTTACCAAAGCCACGGCCCTAATGGCCACGCATGCCATTAGCACATGCCAACATGCTCATTTTGGTAGCTTTTCTTACCAAAGCCACGGCCCTAACGGCCACGCATGCCATTGGCACATGCCAACATGCTCATTTGGTAGCTTTTCTTACCAAAGCCACGGCCCTAACGGCCACGCATGCCATTGGCACATGCCAACATGCTCGCCGGGTAGCTTTTCTTACCAAAGCCACGGCCCTAACGGCCACGCATGCCATTGGCACATGCCAAACACACACGCTCGGTAGCCTAACTTGCAAACTTTGCAACCTACCACCAAGGCATTCCGCACATGCCATTGGCACATGCCAAACACACACTTGGTAGCCTAACTTGCAAACCTTGCAACCTACCACCAAGGCATTCCGCACATGCCATTGGCACATGCCAAACACACACGCTGGTAGCCTAACTTGCAAACCGTGCAACCTACCACCAAGGAATTCCGCACATGCCATTGGCACATGCCACGCAAGCCACTAGCAGCTCTGGCATTGCCACTTGCACTCAACGTACAACCTACCACCGAGGCATTCCCGCACATGCCATTGGCACATGCCACGCACGCCACTAGCGCGACTCACGGCATTGCCACTTGCGCTCGAGGTACAACCCGCAACAAGGGCATTCCGCAAATGCCAATGGCACATGCCACACGCGCCACTAGCGGCGCCACTTGCACTCAAGGTGCAACCAACACTCGAGATATCAACACAAACTAGGGATGCTTTCCGGGGTTTTGGTTTGGCGGTCTGACTTACAACGTACACTACGCTCACATTAAGAAAGCGTGAAAAGGAATAAAGCGGTCAAATAAATGAGGAAATAATGGTGAAAACGTTTTCACCCATTAACACCATGCGGTTACCACCTCCTCTCATTATTTCACCCTTTACTCTCTTCCTTCATGAGACCATGGTACGTTTCAAACTCGACTCGTATAAATAGGTCTTACCTATTTCCACCAGACAACAAGTCTCGGTCAGGAGAAAAATACTACACTCTTAGAAAGGCAACTTTGCAAGCTCTCCCAAAAAGCTTTCATCTCTTGCAAGCTTCCCAAGCTTTTACTTTCTGATACAAGTCGAGATACTACTCTCCTAGAATTATTCTGGTCTCAACACCTTTCTTGGCTTCCCTCCCCAAATCAACCCTTCTCTTCCACTTTGTTACCGAAGCAAGTCTGGAACGGCCATTTCTTGGTTTAGGCCGGACTTGTACAGATTGATCTCTCGAATCTATAAAGTGCTCACGTGCAGCACATTTGTTTAGGGTTTGAACCAGTTTCTCACTCACCTATTGAACTTACCAAAATCGCGAAACGATTTTTACCCATAAACACCGGGTAGTAGCTAGGGCCAAGGCAGAGTGTGTTTGGCATGGCGCGGCTAGCTTGGGCAAGGTGTGGCAGGCCTGATTTGCCGTTGGCACGGAGGTGCGGCTAGCATGGTTGGCATGCGTTGGCACGTTTGGTGTGGCTGGCATGATTTGCCATTGGCACAGAGGTGCGGCTAGCTTGTGCTAGGTGTGGCTGGCATGATTTGCCATTGGCACATGAGGTGCGGCTAGCATGGTTGGCATGCTTTGGCGCGTTTGGTATGGCTGGCATGATTTGCCATTGGCACGTAGGGGCGGCTAGCTGGGATAGGTGTGGTGGCATGATTTGCCATTGGCACGGAGGTGCGGCTAGCATGGTTGGCATGCTTTGGCGCGTTTGTTGTGGCTGGCATGATTTGCCATTGGCACGGAGGGGAATTAGGGTTTTGTTCGTTGTAACCCTAATTTGAAAAAATACCCCCTATTAATTACTGACTACATGCATTGAACGTTCTAATAAATGTGTCACCGGTGACATTAGGTTATTCGGGGTTTTACGATTTTACCCTTTGTCTAAAAACCACCATCAACAGCACTGTAATATAGTTTTTCAATAAGAAAAGTTCTGTTTAAACTCTATTCTTCTTCTCTTCTGTTAACCCTAAAACCCTAGTAAATCCAACTAGCAGTATAGTTTTTGTACATATAAACAAGGTCTTATCCTGATTCCAGACTAATCCCGTTGGTTAGGGTACTCGTGTTGTTTTGAACTTCTAAATTTCTGCCCATATGTAGGGAGATCTATGGAGTGCGATCTCTTTATCCAATCCAAGGTCAAGCATCTCTTTCATCTCCAGGTTTAAATGGCCGTTGCAACCAACAAAAATTGTAAAAATTAATACAATTGAAAAACACAGACATATTAAGCAACGAATGATCAATTGCGGACGTGGCATCTTTACCACTCGTTAATGTTACCTTTCTGCACAATGATTTTACCATCATCCTTCAAGAAACATGAGAAAGCAAGAAGCATGTTTAATTGATAACTCTGTTACTGTTAGAGAACTGATAAACCTGCTACATCCATGTATGGTCCTTCAACAAGGCGAGGATGGAGAACCTTTGCCAAACATCTCTTGCTAATCCATGGAGAGAAATATAAATGAGAGGAAAATGGCATTAGTTTAAAGGGTTCAGAGCACGGGAAACAGACCAAGCTATTTCTTGCCCTAAAAACTTCAACAGCAATTTGCTCATTACTTCCATCTTTTTCCTTTCTTTGCAAATGATTTTGCTACAAGTTATGGAAATGATCTCATGGTAACGGATTATACACTCTAGGATAAAACGAAAATGCTTGCACCTATCTAAGAATTAGCCGTTAGCTAAATCAAATTGTCCGCAACACAGAACTAAACCGTCGACATTAGCTTAATAACACGGTAATTCAGTTCAGTTTATGCAAAAATAAATAAATAATATTGTTGAATTATGACTGCCACCACTTCTAGATACTAACCAACACCAAATATAAATGGTCATGCTCCTCAAGTTCACCTAAATTCAAATTACGCTGGGACAAGCTCCCAAAAATATTCCAACCCTTTTAAACACTCAACGTGATCCAAACAGATAATCACATCCGTTAGATCAAAAAGGAAATCACCGATTGTAGCTCAACCCTAAAAAGCACACATCTATTCTAACCTAACCAAGTAGAAGAATAGCATTTAATCTAATCTAATCTATCGCTTCTACTTGTGCATCCAAAACTCCAAAACTGCGCCTCCCTTTTGTCATGTGTAGATAGAGAAAGATAGATAAACCCTAAAAAAACAGATCACAACACTTCTCTCGTCTATGTATGATTTTCATCCACGGCAACAACACATTCAAATTCATGGCAGAAGCAACCAGTGGTGGTTCAATAGCATCGCCACCACCAAACAACAAGGTTTTCGCACTATGATTTTTCCTCTCAAAATGTTAATTTTCAGTTTCTATATTAGCCTATGGAACACTATGGTTGATCTGATCAGTAGGTGCAAATTGCATCTCTTCTAATGTAGTTGTTGTCTAGCAAATGCATTTAGAGAAGAATAAAGATTGTGAGACGGAAGGATTAAAAGAGATATGGAATGGAAGAGGAGGATTTTTAGTCTCTAACTTCAAAAAAAAGAACAAAATTTGAGTAATGCCAGAGGAAGATTTTATTTTATCTGAGAATATATGTAACAATTATCAAAAATTAAGATAAATTATAGGAGATCTAAACATTTCTATTTTACTTTTGATCCATATATGATGTTTGAATGAAATCATTAATTATCTAGTCCCACTACATAATATTTGCATCTCAGTTTTTTTTCTTTCAATATTGTGTATCGTCTAATCTGGATTCTAGATCATCTAATCTGGAATCTGGATTTACCGTAGAAGTAAAAAGCATACATAGATGCCACAATCCCTGTTCCGTCTGTTACCTTTAGAGAAAAAAAATGAAGTGTTTGATGCGGTAAGTAGATGCCCAAAGAAATCAATAAAGCACCACCAATGTGGCAGAAAAATATTGTCGCCAAGTTTTTGTTAGTAGATTCAAAACCAAAGCTTCAATTTTCCCCTAGAGATACAAGCAAGTTGCTTAAGAACCGTCTGATATAACTTCCATGAAAAACACGACCAAGCTTTAAAGAATAGAGCTTATCCACCACCACATACACACAACTGGTTTCTGGTGCTTTACGCAACATAGTCTTGTGCCTAGCTTGAGGGAACACCACCTAAAAAAAAAACCCTCGTGAGTCAACCCTCGACGGCTAGAGTCAAAGGCGATTTTGGAGGCGATCTAGGTTTTCTGCTCTTTCTTCTCCGGCATCTCCTCTGGTGAGATGCAGGTTTCTTCTCAACCTTTTCCACCTCTAGAGGTTCCCTCTAATCCTCTAGAGGTTTCTAAATCGGAGGATGTAATTGGTAGGGTGTCTCAGGGATCTAATCCAGTTGATCCAGTTATTCCTCCGGGTTTTGAAGATTTTCCTTCTTCTGGTTCTCATTCTTCTCCAGCTTCATGGTCGTCTTTGTTTGATAAGAAGAAGTTGCCAGATCTATCGACGGAAATGGAATTCTATTCGTATCCTGTGATTGATGGGAAGAAGTCAATGGATATTCCATATGAGGTTTTCAAAGAGGATATTCGTCAATGTGAAGATACAGTAATTGGAGCTTTTGTTGGTAGAAGACTTCCTTTTAATTGGGTTCGAAATCTTTGTTCACAGAGCCTGGAAGCCAAAAGGTAACATTCAAATGACTATTCATGGTGAAAATATGTTCATATTTGATTTTCAATCTGCTGAAGATAGGACTAGAGCCTTAGAAGAAGGTTCTATGTTTATTTCAAATAGATTGTTCATAGTTAAACCTTGGTCTAGAACCGTGGAGCAGGAAATAACGTAATTAAAATCTGTCCCTTTGTTTGGATGAATTTTAGAAATGTACCATTACTCATGTGGAATAACAAAGGATTGAGTATGATTTCTAGCTTTTGAGGAAAGCCTCTCATGATGGATACTCAAACCTTGAATAAAACAAGAATGAGTTATGCAAGGATTTGTGTTGAGGTGAATGTTGAATGTGAATTTCTGATTCTTTCACTTTTACTTTGGGAGGGAAGGATAAAGTTGAAATTAAGATGGATTACTCTTGGAAACCTCCAAAGTGTAGTGAGTGTGGTGTATTTGGTCATATTGTTACCTACTGTCCCAAAAAAGTACAATCTATCCAAAGGTAGTTCAAAAATGGATTCCTAAGAAGCATCCAACTACGGTTCTACAAAATACTTCGCATGGATGAGGAAGGGTGGATCACAAAAACTAAAAAGGAAAGAAACAATCGATTCAAGTGGTCAACACACTACTTCAACTGAAGTTGAGATTATTGATAAGGAAACTTCTTATCCCTCAACAGTAGTTAATATGGAGCTAGAACAAGATACCCCTCTTTGTCTTAAAAGAGGTTACTCAGGAAAGAGCAAGTAGAGTAAATATGGCTCTTCAGTCCAATCCATTTGTACTATTGGATAAAGGTATGGATGTTCCACATGAGCTTCTAATTCAGAATAAAGAGAATTTAGAAGGTTTGCAACAAAATCCTCAACATAATTCTTCTGGTGTGGATCCTTCTAGCTCGGGTTCTAGAGCTCATTTTGTGAGGAAGTTCTTGCTCCTCAGCTATTAACTTATTCCCAAAGATTGCAGACTTAAAGAAGTCTGCTAGAGGTACTCTTTTTCTTTCCAAATTAAAATGATGTTCACCATAGGAGGGTGGAACATCAGAGGGCTTAATGACCCTTTGAAGCAATTAGAAGTTAAGAATTTAATTAAGAATAATAATCTTTCTTTGGTTGGTCTTATTGAGACTCATGTTCAAGTTTCTAATAAATTGAGAATAAGGAATAATATTAGGTCTTCCTGGTGTTGGTTGGATAATGATTCCCATAATAGTTTTGGTAGAATTTGGGTGGGTTGGGATCCCAAGGTTACTCAAGTTAATTTACTTCATGCTTCTGCTCAAGCCTTATTTTTAGATGTTACTACTGCTTCCATGATGAATTTTGTGGTCACTATTGTCTATGGAGATAACTATTATTTAAATAGAACTGCCTTATGGGATATGATAAGTCTCTTTGCTGAGTTTAATAGTAGAGCTTGGATTCTTCTTGGGGATTTCAATTCTATCCTTGGCCCAAATGATAAGATTGGTGGTGCTCCTATTTTTCCTTTTAATTATGCTGGTTTTGCTCAATGCTGGCAAGATTCTCACCTTATGGATCTTCCTTTTTCTGGTTGCTTCTATACCTGGACAAATTGTCATGTGGATGGTACTATAATAAGATCCAAGCTGGACAGAGTCATGGTGAATTTGGAGTGGATTCAACTTTTTCAATGCTCCAAAGCTGATTTTCTCCTACCAGGTATCTCGGATCACTCTCCTGCTGTTGTTTCTATCTTTGAATCTAGAAAGCATGGCCCTCCTCCTTTTAGATTCTACAATTTCTTTTTTGAAGAAGCTGATTATTTGCAAGTTATTAAAAAGGCTTGGAGTATTTCTGTTAGAGGCAATCCTATGATTCAGTTTGTTAATAAATTGAAGAATGTTAAGAGTGATCTTATTAACTGGAAAAAAGTAAGGTTTAGAGCAATGTCTGAGCAGGTCTCTCAAGCTAAAGAGAGAATGGATTCAGTTCAATTACTTTTGCAATCTCAGCCTCTTAACCAGGACCTTGCCCGGAAGGGAGAAAGATTATGTTCTTTGAATATGTTAAATTAGCTAAGTATGAGGAGTTTGCTGCTAAGCAACAATCTAGAATTAAGTGGTTGGATTTAGGTGATTCCAATACTTCGTTTTTTCATAATTCTATAAAAGAGAGAAGGTCTAGGAATAATTTTTTATTTCTTTACAACAATGAAAATGTTAAGCTTACTGAGGATAAAGAAATAGCTGATGAATGCATTGCCTTTTATTCGAATCTTTTTGGAAGTCACCTAGATGATATTACTAATGATGATTTCCTGGATTTACGGTTTGAAGCTTGTGTAAACCAAGATGATGTAGCTGATCTCATAAGGCCTGTTACTAGAGATGAAATTATTACAGCTTTACATTCTATTGGTTCTAATAAAGCTCCTGGCCCAGATGGGTTTTCCAGTCACTTCTTCAAGAGTAGTTGGTCTGTTGTTGGTGATGATCTGGTGGCAGCTGTGCAAAATTTTTTCTCTAAATCTAAACTTTTAAAGGAAGTGAACTGTACTTTTATTACCCTGATTGCTAAAGTTAAAAATCCTTCAGTTGTTTCTGATTATAGGCCTATTTCATGCTGTAATGTCATTTATAAATGCATTACAAAGATTCTTTCTCTTAGAATGAAGAAAATTTTGGGTGGTATCATTAACCAGAACCAATCGGCTTTTATCTCAGGAAGATCTATACAGGACAATATTATGGTTGCTCATGAGTTAGTAAGGAATTATCATAGATCAAATGGCTCCGCTAGGTGTGCTTTAAAGATTGACCTAAAAAAGGTTTATGATACAGTTAAATGGAGTGCTATTTTTTATGTTCTAAAGCAGTTGGGCTTCCCTGATCAATTTATTAATTGGATTTCTCTCTGCATCACTTCTGCAAAATTTTCTATTTTGGTGAATGGCTCTCCTTATGGTTTTTTTGGAGCTAAGAGGGGCCTTAGACAGGGTTGTCCTATCTCTCCCTATTTATTTGTCTTAGCTATGGAAATGTTAAGTGCCACTCTTCTTAGACAGGTGAAGTTGCAGAATTTTGGTTTTCATCCCAGGTGTAAACTTACAAATCTCACTCACCTTTGCTTCGCTGATGATGTGATGATCTTTTTTAAAGGTACAACTGCTGCTGCTTCTAGCCTTAAGGTTGCTTTGGATGAGTTCAGTTCTTGCACTGGTCTTGAAATGAATAATTTAAAAACTTCTCTTTTTCATTCGTCTATGGATCTTTGATACCACTGCAACAAGTTTTACTTATTCTAGACTATTCTGTTGGAGAGCTTCTGTTAGGTATCTTGGAATTCCTTTATTGTCTACCGGACTCTCTTATAGGGATTGCTTACCTCTTCTTGAGAGAGTGGATGATAGAATGAAGTCTTGAAATCTATTTTCCTTGCGTATCCGGGCAGAGCTTTGTTAATCAAATTTGTTTTGAGTGGAATTCTTTATTTACGGTTCTCTGTTTCATTCTCCCTAAAAGAGTTATAAAGGAGCTCAATACTAAATTTAAGAGATTTACGTGGGCTGGGACTGATCTTAAGAAGAGTCATAATCCTATTGGTTGGTCTCACATCTGCCATTCTTATGAGGAAGGAGGGCTAAGTGTTAGAAACCTTGAGTTTACTAATGTGGCGGCAAACCTCGGACATATACGGGACCTTATTTCGAGCAAGCGAGAATATATGGACTACTTGGGTGCAAAGAAATCTCATTAAAAATCAGGATTTTTGGACCATGGCTGTTCCTCAGGATTGTTCTTGGTGCTGGAGAAGAATTATTGAGCTTAGAGAGACGGCGAAACAACACATTGGTGTTTTGCTAGGGGATGGAACTAATACTAGATTTTTATATGAAAATTGGCATCCTAAAGGAAGACTAGTGGATTGGATTGATTCTACTACTCTAGAGACTATTGGAGCTTCTCATAATACTAAAGTGGCTGATTTCATCACTGCTTGAGAGGTGGGATTTTCTGATTTCATGGAAGATAATGTTCAAGAAGTGGTGACTCAAATCACAAGGGCTGATTTTAACATTAACGAGAAAGATCATATTTTTGGAAATCAAAGATAATGCAGTCGAGTTCTCTATGAAACATACTTATATTGATATCTCGATCATATCCCTCCTCCTTCTTTGGAAGAATTTGGTTTGGTTTCGAAAACATATTCCTAGGCATTCGTTTATTTCTTGGATTGCCTTTCATAAGAGATTAAAAACCGAAGTAAGCTTTTAAATTGGGGAGTGATTTTCGATGCTTCTTGTGTTCGTGTGGAAGAGAAGAAGAAACCGAGGACCATCTCTTTCATACTTGTATGTTTTCTTCGGACATTTGGAGGGGTTTAATTTTGAAACTTGGCTTTGTTAGAGTCATAGCACACACTTGGGATGAGGAAATTAGATGGTGCTCTCAAAACTTTTCGGGCGGGATAGTGTGTCAATTATTAAGAAGCTTGCTCGAATAGTTTCATTTACCACATTTGGAGAGAGCGCAACAATAGAATTTTCAGAACTCTTCAAAATTCTCAAGAACAAGTGAGTTTACTTATTGTTCAAGAAGTTAGGTATAAAATGTCAGCTGTTATGTGTAAGGAGGAGGATCATAGCAATACTAGATGGTTTATGAGCAGATGGAGAGTTGATTGCCTGTTTGTCCATCCTGAAGTCATTGATTGCACTTGGCTTGCCCCTGCTGCTGATGAAGTTATGATAAACACAGATGGTTCTAAGTCAGATGAAGCTGGTGGTTTTGGAGCAATTATCAGAGATCATACTGCCGAGGTTTTATGTGCTGCTAGTGGTTACTGACCCTCCTATTTGTCTTTGGCTCATGAATTACAAGGAGTGGAGTTGGGGTATAAAATGGCTATTCGGTTATCAGAGTGAAAGTTCACATTGCCACTGACTCTATGGCAGTTTTTAACCTGTTAACTAATCCTGCGCCTGAGCCTCCCTGGAATGTGCTTCAGATTTGGAGAAGAATTAAGGAGTTACGCAAGAAATTTACTACCTGGAGGATTACTCATTGCTATAGAGAGACTAATAAAGCAGCTGATTTCTTAGCAGGTTGTTATCTGGAGGAACTTGGGTGGAGATTCGGCATGATGATTTTTCTCGATTTGAGAGAAATCTTGGCGGTGATAAGGCTCAGCAAGTTTATCACAGAAGAAGAAGAAGATGATGGCTTCTTTGGTTTTGTTTTCTTTTTGGGCTTTGTTTTTTCTTTCTTTCTGTTTCTTTGGTTTGGGTTTCCTTAACCCAGCGGGCTGTGTCAAAATAAAAAAAAAAAAAACATAGTCTTGTGCCTCCAGGTAATGCAATGTCCTTAAGTTTGGAATGAGAGAATTGTTGTCATGATGCCAATAAAACGACGAGTTGAAGTACGTTCTTCCTGCATATAAAGGAAGTTTACTAGGCGTCAATGGAACATGTATGTTGTGTTTTTTCTCGTTTTCATGTCATCGTGACCAGAAAATAAATGCACCACACCAGCGGACAAGAAACCGATGTCACCAAATGGCCCTATAAGCAGTTTTGGGTACACATAATTTCATATCATAGTCCATCAAGCAGGGATCACAACCGTCCATAACACAGCAAGTATGGTCAATCATAGAGTACATTATAGCCGTTAGATGAAAAACCAACCATTGCAACTAAACCCTAAATTGGGCCGGCAGCTCTCTGATCCTTATATATAAGTACCATAGTGTTCTACTAATGCAGCAAAAATGTGCCCCCATCTAAAGGAAAGAAGAACCCTAAGAAAACTGATCATAACAATTCTCTCATGTCTGTATGATTATCATCAACGGCGACAACAAGATCATGGCAGAAGCATGGTGGTGGTTCAATACATGAATCACCAACAAAACCAAGCTTTTGGCATTATGAATTTTCCTCTCAAAATGTTAATTTTAGTGTTCTGGGCATTGGAATGATCCGTCCTTAGTAAGCTTTTATTACAGATTTTTGGTCTTCTTCAAGACATCTTCTCGTAGGTACTGCATCGCTCTATTTTCTGGAAGAGAACAATAAACAAAGCATCAGAACTGATGAGTTATAGGAATGGGTAATAATAGAAGATGACGGTTAGTAAAAGTGGAAACATAAATAAATTAATGTATTTATCATATCAATTACAAAATTATGAAATGTATGAGATCTGTTATGACTCTCTTGTAATGAACATAACAGATTAATTTTATTTTGTATTAATACAAGGATGAAAAGATCCATGTAAGCTTTCAATATTGAGTATTTGTGTTCCACTGCTTAATATATGTGTCATCTGAATCAACTAATTTGTGTTCCATTGGCAGTTTTTTTTTCTCACTTCGATGTAAAACAAGCTTAATTCAAGGCCACAGGATTGACTAAATGTCAAAGGCATATACAGCTTATTCAAGGCCAGGAGTCAAACTGCCCTTTGCTCGCCTTATACCCCCATTGATTCTCTCCTATACACAACGAGTAAATCACCAATATCAAAAAATTACAGATCCATCTATCTAGGTTGTATGATTTTCCAGAATAAGAGCTAACTTATTGTATCTACATCTATCTACATTGTATGATTTTCTATGTACGATGTTTGGATGAAATCCTCAATATTTTCATCTCATTTTATTTTTTTCACTTTTTTCTGATTGAAATTTGCCAATGAAATAAAAGCAAAAATATAGTGTCACCAAAATAGTAAAATCATAAAACTGATGAATGGTCGGTAGCTGTATAAATTTTTTTACATACAAACAAGGTCATTTAGACAGTTATGCTAATACGTAGGGAGATCTATAAAGTGCGAGCTCTTTATCCATTCCAAGGTCCAAGCATCCTGGTGTACAACCTCAAAGAAAAAAAATGCAAAACACACACAGATACACAGTACGTGATTTTAAGCAATGAATCAACAATTAAGTACTGCAAATTGTGTTACAAGTTACGGAGATAATAATCTCATGGTAATCGACAATGCACTCAAGGATATGTAAGAATTTCCATATGTGGTTAATACTAAACATGTGTATTTGCTAAAACCTGGATCAAGGGTCACATTTTGTTACGATAAAGAGATAAGGGATAAACTCGTGCTCTCAAGTAATTAAGCGGGTAATATCACAATAAGCATGTATTTTTAAGCGGTCAAATTTTACATGCATTTCAAACTGACAGTTCAAAGGTGCATGAGGGTGATTTCATCGGCCATCAACAATAAGCAAATTGTGAGATGATAGTGAGCAGTAGTAGTGACTACCTGAAAGTGTTGTTATATTTTCCTAATTTATAATCATATTATATTTGTATAGGTTTGCTTGATTTCGGATCCTCATGAAATATTGGAGATCAAAATGTTAATTTTTGTTCTTCGTGTAATTCCGTGAGTTCATGTTAGTGCATAATTTTTCTTCCTAATTTATGGTATCAAATCCTCTTGTTAATCCCACCTCTTCGTATATAGTCGTAGTCTATCAAGCTAAGATGCATTTATAGAAGAATAATAAGATTGTAATCAAATTCTTAATCAATCTCACACTGAACATGAATTTTTTGGATTGGAGTAAAATTCCTTGGTATCCAATTCCAAGAATTGGATTACCCTATAATTGAATTTCTAGGATTCTAATTCTCCCGACCGAACGGGCTATAAAAGTAAAAGCATGCCACAATTCCTGTTTCAGTCTGCTACCATTAGAAAAATGAGGTCAGAAAAATATTGTACATACAATTGCAAATTGCAAAACGAACACACATACACCTCAAATGACACCGGGAGAAGCTCCGAAAGAAATTCCAACCCTTTTAAACACCCAACGTGATATAACTGCAACCACCTCAAATAACAGCCGTTAGCCGTTAGATCAATAATAAAATTGAAAAATAACCGATTGTAACTCAACCCATCTAACCTAACCCTTATAAGTAGAGAATAGTTTATACTTGCATCTAGAATTCTGAGCTGCGCTTCCCTCCCTGGTCTATGTGGAAGGAAAGAAAAAACCCTAAAAACAGACCAATTCCCTCATCTATCTTCATCAACAAATTCATGGCAGAAGCAAGTGGTGGTGGTTCAATAGTAAGCTATTTGCACTATGATTTTTCCTCTCAAAATGTTAATCTTAGTCCTCTTTCACGCCACACTAGTTAATGCGATTCTGTAATTCGCTCTCCCACAAGTTCATGTAACTCCAGAACCTCTTGTGGTAGTCGCAGTCCTGCAGGCTAAAATAGAATTAAATGAGAGTAAAACAGATGGAAGAAAAGAGATAAGCGATGCAACAGGGAGGATTTCTATCCAAATCTATGTAGCAATCAGTTACCAACACAAGTCCATGTATGCTGTTTGAATGAGATCCTCAGTATTTGAGTGGATTCTCATCTCATTCTTTTTTTAGTTTTTTTTTTTTTCAATTCTCGAAAATACCTCATGGATCATCTAATCTGGATCTGGATTCTGGTCAGTACTATAGAATTGCAACCATAGCTAGAGTCCACAGCTTGTTTCAATAATCCACCACCAATGGGTCTCGGAAATCACAAAATTTGGGTCGCTAAATGCCTATATTCGCCTAGACGTACAAGCAAGTTGCTTAAAAACTGACTTGGATCAGAAACACGACTATACTTCATCGAATGGAGACCAGAAACTAAAAATCTTCAACCGCCCTTGCTCGCCTTTTACCACCACTGATTCTCCTATATATAACGAGCAAATCATTATTATCAAAAAATTACTGCAACTGAAAATCATGATGTCAGGATTCTAATCACCACTTCTTATTAGATTAGACCAAATTCTTATACTTCTCCAATTGAATAATTTGATTTGGTTTAGGTGAATAATTTGATTTGAATATCCTATTGTCAGAATAATTTGATTTGGTTCAGTTCGGATTATGTCAAAAATATTTTATTGTTCAATTATGGCCGGCACCTCTAGCCTAACTAAGTTCTTTCCCTAACCAGCTAACACCAAATGTAAATGCTCATGCACCTCAAACTCACATGAACTCAAACTACACTCCGAGAAGCCCCAAAACTGTCAGTTCTCACAAACTATTACAGCCGTTAGATCAATAAGAAATCAGCCCTAGAGCATACACATCTACCCTAACCTTCCTTATAAGTAGTTATATAGTTTTCTACTTTGATTCCAAACTGCGCCTCCCTTCATCTCGTCTGTATGATAAACCCTAAAAACAGATCCTAACAATTCTCTCATCCATGTATGGTTTTCATCAAGCGGAAACAACAAATTCATGGCAGAAGCAGCAAATGGTGGTACAATAGCATCACTACCACCACCACCAAGCTACTCGCACTATGATTTTTCCTCTCAGTATGTTAATTTTTATAATTTCTGCTAGGCCCATTAGTTCATCTAATTCTTTAATTCTACCATCCAACCAGCTCATGTAACTCCAGCTTCTCAGTTGGAGGAGACCGGTAGTTGTAGTCTTGCATGGGTTTTTTCTGAAAAGAATTATTAGAGATAATTGATGCAACAGGAGGAGTATTATTTTCTAATTAAAAGAGTAAACAAAGTATGAGCAATGGAAGAGGGAGAGTTTTTTTTTATCTAAATCTGTGTAATAATTATCAAAAATTAAAGAAAATATGAAATGATAAATTGTAGATCTGTTTATTTGATCCATGTATGATGTTCAACTTCATATGTTGAAATCCATATTTTTTGAGTTACACTGCATAATATTTGCATCTCATCCTTTTTTTTTTTCGTTTATCATTCTTGAAAATTTCCACATGTATCATCTAATTTGGATTCTGGTCAGTATCATAGAATTACAACCATACCTGAAGGGCCATACCTTGTTTCAGTCTGTTTACCAATAGATAATTAAGTGTTGTTCAGTTAGATAGGGGAGGTTATAGGAAGAGGTTTTTTTTTTTTTTTTTTTTTTTGAACTGACATGCATTCTCTGGTAAATATCCCAAGGCTATGGGCAAGCAGGATCGTTTAGAAGTTAGAGATGATCGTGACAAGGCGAAGAGGACCAAGACTCAGAGCGATCATCGCTGTCAGGAGGCAGCACCCGAGCTGACTAGTGGCGAGCGCAAGGATCCACCTATTTTCCTCCTTTCAGACAGACCTATGGAGCAACGCCATGTTCGTGATGGGGTGAATTACGTTTCGGTGTTCGTGTTTTGTTTTTAGTCGCACTCAAAACAGATGGGCTGTTTTTAGTCACAGTACAACCATGAATATCATTCTTCATCTCAGCAGCAAACAAATTTCTAGACAGAGATTCCATACAGAGGATAAAAAGATAAGGTGATAACGGATCACCTTGTCTTAAACCTCTTTGAGGAACATACATTTCCCCTGGAGAACCATTGAGCAAAATAGAGGTTGAAACAGTAGCAATACATTGATAAACAAGGTCACACCAGTCATTAGAGAATCCTAGACTTTTTAAGCTATCAATCACAAAGCTCCATTCAATCCTATCAAAAGCTTTACTCATATCCAGTTTCATGGCCATCCAGCCTTTCATGCTTTTTTTTCTTCATAGTATCAATGAGTTCATGTGCCATAACAATGTTATCAGTTATCACTCTACCAGGAACAAAGGCTGACTGGAAAGGTTATATGAATTTGTCTAAGAGAGGTTTTAACCTAGTGACTAGCAATTTAGAGATGATTTTATAGCTCACATTGCATAGACTAATAAGTCTAAAATCACTAGCTGACACAGGTGTTTATGGGTAAAAATCGTTTCTGCTGATTTCGGTAATTGCGGTAGGTGAGTGAGAAACTGGTTCAAACCCTAAAAAAATGTGCTGCACGTGAGCACTTTGTAGATTCGAGAGATCAATCTGTACAAGTCCGGCCTAAACCAAGAAATGGTCGTTCCAGACTTGCTTCGGTCATAAAGTGGAGGAGAAGGGTTGATTTGGGGAGGGAAGCAAAGAAAGGTGTTGAGGAGAGTAGTATCTCGACTTGTATCGAGAAAGTGAAAGCTTAGGAAGCTTGCAAGAGATGAAAGCTTTTGGGAGAGCTTGCAAAGTTGCCTTTCTGAGAGTGTAGTGTTTTTCTCCTGACCGAGACTTGTTGTCTGGTGGAAATAGGTGAGACCTATTTATACAAGTCGAGATTGAAACGTACCCTGGCCTCATGAAGGAAGAGAGTAAAGGGTGAAATAATGGGAGGAGGTGGTAACCGCATGGCGTTAATGGGTGAAAACGTTTTCACCATTATTTCCTCTTTTATTTGACCGCTTTATTCCTTTTCACGCTTTCTTAATGTGAGCGTAGTGTACGTTGCATCTTTGTATTTGCCAAACCAAAACCCTAGAAAGCATCCCCTAGTTTGTGTTGACGTCTCGAGTGTTGGTTGCATCTTGAGTGCAAGTGGTGCTGCTAGGGGCGCATGTGGCATGTGCCAATGGCATGTGCGGAATGCCTTTGTTGCGAGTTGCACCTCGGCGCAAGGGGCAATGGGCTGCTAGTGGCGTGTGTGGCATGTGCCAATGGCGTTTGTGGAACGCCTTGGTGGTAGGTTGCACGGTTTGCAAGTTAGGCTACCAGCGTGTGTGTTTGGCATGTGCCAATGGCATGCGTGGCCGTTAGGGCCGTGGCCTTGGTGGTAGGTTGCACGGTTTGCAAGTTAGTCTACCAGCGTGTGTGTTTGGCATGTGCCAATGGCACGTACGGCCATGTTGACCTAGTTGCAAGTCTTGCATACCTAGGGCGCTATATTTGGCGGGTGCTAATGTCATAGCGACTTGGAAATATGGCTTGCGGTACGTGTTGGCGTGTGCCAATGGCACGTACGGCCATGTTGACCTAGTTGCAAGTCTTGCAAGCCTAGGGCGCTATATTTGGCGTGTGCTAATGGCATAGCGACTTGGAAATATGGCTTGCGGTACGTGTTGGCATGTGCCAATGGCACGTACGGCCATGTTGACACTACAAGAAAATTGGCCATCGGCGGCGAAATGAAATGTCGCAAAATATATACTTTTCGTCGCTAATCCTTTTTAGCGACCAAAAGTTGTTGTCGCATGATTATCGACAATAGTGGGTCATTTGAAAGGTTCTTTTGACGCAAATAATTGTTTAAATCGCCATATGTTTATTGGCGACTAAATATTGTTTCGTGGCTGAAAAGCAAAATTCACCGACCAAAAAATGTATTATCGCAAATATATATTCATTAGCGACAAGAAATTCATGCCGCTTAAAAGTTTATATTTTGCGACGTGATCTAGTTTTGTTGGAAAATGTCTTTACTCTTTATTAATTTGTGAGTGTTGTTATTGCCAATTGTTAGCACGTAGGGAAAATAAATTATCGGTAGAAAGCATCACATAGCAAGGATTAATCGAAACAAGAAAATTCCATAAATCATATTCATATTAGCTCAAACGATTGTTCATACAAACATGCCAGCAGCATGCCACTAAGGTAAGAAAAGAAAAACAAAGATAAGCTCCAATCAACAAAGTTTTGTGATACCTAATCTATCTACATTTTAAAAAGAAATAAAAAGAAAATGAAAAAACAGTTCACACAAATAGAATGAAAACTTCGGTGTCTTGCATACGCCTCCAATCCTGACCAATGAATGTTGTTTTGCTCATAACTTTAAGCATCGTTTCTGGTACAACTAGATAATTTGAACTGTTAGTCATCCAGGCTTAGCACAAGGGTCTTGTGCAACTAACCGAAACATCCCCAACCTGCAAATGAACCATACACTTATAAATGGTGAAGAAGAACCAAAAGGGTTTCACACCCAAAGTCTTACTTAACAATATTCCACTTAGGAAGAAAAACATATTCAGAAAAATAGTTAAAAGATGCTACCTTTAAGAGTATATCCCCAATTTTGTCCCTTGCAATCCTCTCCTAAGTGCGCCCGGGGAAGTTGCCCTAACAATAAGGTTGAAGCTCAAAATTTCATTATCTTGAAAATAATAATCATTTAGATGGTATTAGTATCCCTACAATAAATGAACTTATAAAATGATGCAATAAAATCTATGGTAAGCAAGACTTAAATGCTTCAACTTTATCATACTAATGGTCTTTATCAAATTAATTTTCATTGCTTGAATGTCCAACCGGAAGCCGAGAACGCTCAACTTTGTAGATTGGAATAATAAAGTAGTATGTTCAAACAAAAATTATCTTTTTACGAGTTAACAAGTTATATATGTTTGACAAATAAGATGGGAGTCCAAACTTAGAAATAATGAAGAAATCCACTAGTTATCGTAGTCGCACAACAAAAAATTAGAAACAACAAGTGCTCTTTTTATGAGTTACCTAGTTATTTCGGTCTTCACCTGATCCAATTAACTATATCGTCCACCTACTGTAATTTCTCACGCCCTGTTCAAGCACCAACATAATCAATTACTTCTAGTCCATTATCCTGCAAATTTAAGTTAAAATGCCATTACATTTCGAAAATACACTACCACACCATCTTATGCTTGTGTTTATATAGCGGAAGGAAATAGAGAGCGTAGGCTCATCCTAAACACAGCCACCATTACAAACTATCACTTGCTGGATGCTGGATGAATTCAAAACAACCATCCATGAAGATATTCCAGCAACTTAAAACATAGTAATAAATACTTTCATATAGAATAAAGATTTGTAATAAGAAAATCACTTACTTTGTCATCATTCTCGCCCAATGTCTTTTCCTTATTTCAAATCAAACATTTCTTTTGCAAACCAGTCAACAGAACTCGAGGAGCTTTTGAAGGTGGTAGTTTTCCTCGAACTCCTATATTACGTACCATGACTCAAACTTGTAGCCCCTTCTTGTAATATTGTTGTTACCCACTTGACAGTACACTTTTATTCTTCCTTCCATCGGCTCCAGTTGCCTAATCCTCCTGGAGGAATAATATATTGTGTCAAAAACGTATGCCTCACTTGAACAAGAAATTTTAGGCATTCAAGAAACTTTAATTCGTAAAATTTAATTTTTACACTTCAAGAGAAATTTTAAACTCCGTGACCATGATAAGCAACTAAAACAAAAATTGCTTTGAGATTTAGAGATTAAGTTACCCCATACTAACATAATTGAATGGGAATAAAATTACATAGACCATCGACGACTTACCTGAATAATGATCCATATTCTAAAAAAATGAATACAAACCAAACCCCTCATCCGTGACTATCAATTCTCTTATGATGAAAACGAGATCGCCATCTTTCTCTATTATCCTCTCTCGTTTCCGTCTTCTATATGTATCTTTTTCCTATCTCTTAGATGGAAAAAACCAGATCAGAAGCCATATTCAAGACAACAAATTCATGTTCCAAAGGCATACCAAAGTCAATCAAAAATCAATTGACACGGAATAGCGTTGAAACCCTAGACGAAACTCCTAAATGCATAAAACAATTCATGAACGAGAGATTACCTTTGTACGACTTCTTCTTCTTCACCATACTAAATTAGTGAAAGACCTAAAAGATACGAGGATAAAATAAAACCCATGTTCCAGAGTCATACAACTTTAATCGAAAACCTTGAGAAGCACTACTTAAAACACAACATCCATTATAACGAAACACCAAATACGAAATCGAAAAATTATTTGAAACCCTAGATTCATGCTACGGATAAATGAAGATTGAAAGCAAGATAACCAAAATTAAACCACCGAAATTATAATGCAAGTTCAAAACGAATCAAAAGTTAACCATAACTCAGAATCAACCCATATAATCAATACCTGAAATCAATAAACACGAGTTCAAACTAAAACTCGAATTCTATATTTCTTTTGCGATCGAGAGAATGGAACTCAAACCCTAATGATATGGAGTGAATAGAAGGATAAGAATATGAGATCGTGTTTTTTCAGCAGTTAAGAGAAAGTGAAGGATATGAAATTAGTTTTACGGGAAGTGAAGTGAGTCAATGAGGAAATATGAGATCGTGTTTCGTTCTCTCCTAAGAATTAGGTATATTAGAGGGAATCGTGGTCTAATTCTGGGCAGGGGTTAATATTAAAGGCGACCTAATCGAGAATAGGTCCCTAAATTCACCTTTTAACGACCAGTAACATTGTCGCCAAAATTATATTTTGGCGACGGTATTTATTTAGGTCATTTGTATGTAGGATTTAGCTACAACAATAAATCCGGTCGCTATTTATATTATTTAGCGACCATCTTAGCTACAAAATTTTCATCTTGTCGGTGAAAATTTCATTCTACGACGCCAGTTTAAATGGTCGCTGTTTATTATATATAGCGACCAAATTCCAAGTGTCGCCAGGAATTTCATCGCTAATGACATATTTTCTTGTAGTGTGACCTAGTTGCAAGTCTTGCAAGCCTAGGGCGCTATATTTGGCGTGTGCCAATGGCATAGCGGCTTGGGAATATGGCTTGCGGTACGTGTTGCCATGTGCCAATGGCACGTTCGGCCATGTTGACCTAGTTGCAAGTCTTGCAAGCCTAGGGCGCTATATTTGGCGTGTGCCAATGGCATAGCGGCTTGGGAATATGGCTTGCGGTACGTGTTGGCATGTGCCAATGGCACGTACGGCCATGTTGACCTAGTTGCAAGTCTTGCAAGCCTAGGGCGCTATATTTGGCGTGTGCCAATGGCATAGCGGCTTGGAAATATGGCTTGCGGTACGTGTTGGCATGTGCCAATGGCACGTACGACCATGTTGACCTAGTTGCAAGTCTTGCAAGCCTAGGGCGCTATATTTGGCGTGTGCCAATGGCATAGCGGCTTGGGAATATGGCTTGCGGTGCGTGTTGGCAGGTGCCAATGGCACGTACGGACATGTTGACCTAGTTGCAAGTCTTGCAAGCCTAGGGCGCTATATTTGGCGTGTGCCAATGGCGAGCGGCTTGGAAATATGGCTTGCGAGACGTGCTTTGGCATGTGCCAATGGCACGTACGGACCATGTTGACCTAGTTGCAAGTCTTGCAAGCCTAGGGCGCTATATTTGGTGTGTGCCAACGGCATAGCGGCTTGGAAATATGGCTTGCGGTATGTGTTGGCATGTGCCAATGGCACGTACGGCCATGTTGACCCAGTTGCAAGTCTTGCAAGCCTAGGGCGCTATATTTGGCATGTGCCAATGGCATAGCGGCTTGGAAATATGGCTTGCGGTACGTGTTGGCATGTGCCAATGGCACGTACGGCCATGTTGACCTAGTTGCAAGTCTTGCAAGCCTAGGGCGCTATATTTTGCGTGTGCCAACGGCATAGCGGCTTGGAAATATGGCTTGCGGTACGTGTTGGCATGTGCCAATGGCACGTCCGGCCATGTTGACCTAGTTGCAAGTCTTGCAAGCCTAGGGAGCTATATTTGGCGTGTGCCAATGGCATAGCGGCTTCGAAATATGGCTTGTGGTACGTGTTGGCATGTGCCAATGGCACGTACGGCCATGTTGACCTAGTTGCAAGTCTTGCAAGCCTAGGGCGCTATATTTGGCGTGTGCCAATGGCATAGCGGCTTAGTTTGGCATGGTTGCCAATGAGTGCGATATGTAGTTTGGTTTTGGTGTATTTGCGTGGTGTGCGAGTGTGCGGCTTGGTTTTGGCGTTGTTGCCATGGTGCGCGGTGTGCGGCTTGGTTTGGCATTCTTTGCCATGGTGCGCAGTGTGCGGCTTGGTTTGGCATTGTCGCCATGGTGCGCAGTGTGTGCGGCTTGGTTTGGCATTCTTTGCCATGGTGCTGATGTGCGGCTTGGTTTGGCATTGTTGCCATTGTGCGGAGTGTGCGGCTTGGTTTGGCATTCTTTGCCATGGTGCGCGGTCGCGGCTTGGTTTGGCATTGTTGCCATGGTGCGCAGTATGCGGCTTGGTTTGGCATTATTGCCATGGTGCGCAGTATGCGGCTTGGTTTCGGAATTAGGGTTCTGTGTTGAAAAACCCTAATCTAGTATTTTGAACCTATTAATTATTTACACCTGAGTTAAATGCTCTTAGTTAATGTGTTGCGGGTACCACTAGGTCATGGGGTTTTATGATTTTACCCCTTGTTTAAAAACCACCATCAACATTAAGTCCCCTGCTTAGCTCGGAACAGGGGCTTTGTTGCGAGGTAAGCATAAGATGGTGACAAACTATTAACATCAAACCGTAGAGAAAATTGAAGGAGGCTTGTCTGACCTTTTATAAATAGGATTTGGAATCCTTGTCTCTGGTAGTTTTTCTCAAATCGGGAGGCTGGCATAATTGGTGGGCCCGGTGCAGCTTGGGCGACGTTGGGAAGTTGGCGTGAGTTTGGAAGTTGAGTGCGCTAGTTGGTGGGACTGGCGCAAAGTGTAGAAGCCGTGTGTTCTTGCAGGCGTGACTTGGGCGGCCATTGGGAGGTCGGCGCAATTGGTGGGGCCGGTGAAGCTTGGGCGACGTTGGGAAGTTGGCGTGAATTGGGAAACTGAGTGTGCTAGCTGGTGGGACCGGCGCAAGGTGTGGAAACTGTGCGCGCTGGCTGGCATGACCGATGTAAACAAGGAGGGAGTAGGTGTTTCTTCGGATAACGAAGTTTCCCTATCTTGCTTTCCTTCACGGTTATGTCCTTCATTGCTCCCTTTCCTTTTTTAAGGTTCCGTATTCATACCCAACGCGAATGTATCGTCTCCCTTGTTTGAGAAGGGGTTCTTCTTGTTGATTCCCCTTTTCCTTTGCTTTGCCGGTGCGTTTTCTTCTTCTTTTTCGTTCACGCTATCCTCTTTTTATATATGTATAGACAAGATGGAACTTGATCATTTTTCCATTTCTTGCAGTGTATGATGGGATCTTCCAGAGACGGCCGTGCCTTTAACTTTTTGGAAAAGGACTTCAGAATCGGTGGAGATCGATCTTCTTCTCTTGAGGAGGTATTAGTTGGGGTTGAATCTTTGTTCCATGAAGCTAACGAAATTATTAAGGACCTCCCTTTCATCTATCCTCACGAAGAACAGGTGCATGTTCGGACTCTCTTGGGTTCAGTGGACGCGGAGGAGAACGCCATGATTCTTGATTTTGATGTGGATGCATCAAAAAACCTCCTTCGAAGTGTCGATGAGAAAACTTTCGAAGGAGTATATGATAGAAGCGAGACAGCCTTTGAAGTTGATGCCAAAGGTGTTATTGATGATACCGGAGGGGTCATGGTGGCGTATGCTGGAATAGTTGTCGGGGAGGACACTGCTGCTGCTGTGGCTGCTTCGGGATGGGATGTTGAGGTTGCCATTGCTAAAACCGCTGAATGGAACCTTTGTTGCCCCCGAAGGATTCTTTGGGGAATGCTTGAAGATAGCTTTGCCCGAAGGGACTTGCGCTCCATCCTTCGAGGCCTAGTTCCTCCTTTTGTTTTTTACGTTGTTTGCTTAGTTCTGATGTTTTTTTCCCCCTTTTTTTGTAAACACATCTTTCCCTTCTTCTTCATCAGTAAACATTTTGCTTCATATATATATATTTTTGAAAGAGGTTGTGGTATGATGGCTCTGCAATGGTTTTCTGGGTTCTTCTGATGTATTTCTCTGATATCTGAAGGATTCGCTCGGGAAGAGATATATTTATTTTATTTTATTTTATTTTTTTGACAAAAAAGGAGATCTCAGGGGAAAAATACAAACGGTGTATTCATCACTGGGAAGTACATCTATTAAGAGGAATGGTTTAAAGGAAGTCTGCGAAAAGGGGAGTGATTGGGAAGTACGAGCATTTTAGGGATTGGATTCCTTGAGCCATCGCGAGTGAACTATCACTCTTTCAGGTGTGTCGGTATTGATGAGCTTGCAATATCCTCCCAAAAGGGTATCCGCAACCAGGTACAGCTCGCCTTCACCTTCCTCATCCATCTTTACTGTCATCCTCCCAACTTGAAATGAGCTTTCCTTAAACACTACATCTCCGATTGAAAACGGGTTCAGACGTCGTGTAACCATTTGAGCCTTGGCTTCGTTGGTTTCGCTAGAAGCTTCCAAGATTCTTGCAAAGTGTTCGAATGGTCCAGCTCCCCATTCACATTTTTTGACAGGCGTTCGTGCCGGTTGTTGCGCCGAGTCCCCATGACAGAATGGGGGAAGAAAAGGCCGGTTGCAGAAAAGGTTGCTCGGTCAGACTTACTTGCATTTGAAAATCATGGGCTAGTGCCAACGGGTCCTCTCCGGATGTTTGGGTTCCTTCAATAGCTCGTTGATGCGATAACCCGTGGGACGATTTGTTGGGAATCTCTTTGGGCGTGGATGTCGGCAGAGGGTGTACGTCCAGTTTCGCTTTGTTGTCGAGCACCCATAAGCGTCCCAAAATCATGTCATGATCTAGTTCTTTGACAATGTGGAACTTGCTATGCGTTATAGCGTCTCCCATCTCGATCTCTAAGTTGATGTAGCCATGCGCGTTCAAAGCTTCTCCTCCCAAGTCCTTAATTACGGACGGGGAATAAGTAGCGTCTTGTTTTGTAAATCCTGCTTTGCCTTTAATGTCTTGAAAGTAATGAAGTTGTGGTAGGAGGTCGTGTCGATGAGCGTGTCGTCAAATTTGTTACCTCTTAAACGGGACGTGGTTAGCGGTCCCAGTTCTCCTTTTTGGTTCCGCCCGTTTGGAGAGCTTGGGCCCCGGCGTGGGTGCCGAGGGAGAGAAAAGCCGTTTGCCGGACACAACACGATTGAGAGCTGCGAAAATATCTTGTCGCTGCACCTTGGAAAGATAGAGAATTTCGCATATATGTTGCATCATGGATTGCAGTCTCGTGCACGGAATTCCCAGAGGACCCAGATTTCTTATGGGAGTGGGTCTCAATGCACTCTTTCGTCTCCTAGTATGAGTTCTCCCGCTTCTATCCTTTCTTTGAAAATATGCTTTAGTCTGTTGCAATCACTAGTCGGGTGGTGAGCGAACTCGTGATAATGACAAGATTTGGGGTTCCCCATCTCGGCTCGGGCCGATTGGCGGACGTCTAAGCGGTGGCGTCGATGACATCATCTTGAACCCGGGCTTCCGGAGGTCAATCACTTCCTCGATGGGGAATGGGAAATCAAGGGTATTTCCTTCGGTCTCGCGATCTTTTGCACGGAGTTTTAGCGACGATCTTCCGTCGTGAGGGTTCCCGTTGTCTGGCGCTTCACGTTTCGGTGGTGGCTCGTAGTTGCGGCTTTCCTTTTTCCTCTTTCGTTCACTATGTTCACGGAGGATGAGCCGGCATTAAATTGTTTCTTTGATGAGGCGTCTACTCCCGCGAGTTTCACGCGCGGCTTCGATTCGAGTTGGCCTAGTCCTTTCCAAAGTAATCTTTGGTGCCGTTGGTGCAGATCGTCTGGCGGCCTCATGGAGTTCGGAGAACGTTTGGAAACGCAAGTTTTCTAGCAGGGCGCGGTAGATTGGGACCATACCATTGATGCATGCGTTTACCAATTGTTGCTCGGTCACGTTTGGGTCGTGACGATCGAGTGCTTGAACCACGAACCTTTTGACGAAGTCATTCGGATGTTCGTTATCCTTTGGTACATTCTCCCGAGGTCTGAAAAGGTAACTTGTTGAGACACGAAGAAATACTTCCTATAAACGCGGTGACCATGCTACTCCGGTTGGGAATCTTTGTTCGGTGGGATCTCTGTTGTACCATGTATACGCCCTTCCGGTAAGTGATTTTGAAAATTCCCTCAAACGAAGAACGTGATTATATTCATGTTCACCCAAGGATTCCAGGAAACGAGAAACATGTTCGCGTGCATTCCCGGTACCATCGTACAGGGTAAATTGAGGAGAAGAGTACCCCCTTGGGAGAGGGATTCTCGTATTTCGGATGGGTAAGGGGTTGGTGATGATGTACATCCAACTCATCATGCTTGATTCGGTCGCGTAGGAGTTGTTCCAAATCTTCTCTCGTGACGAAGTTGGGTGGTTGATTTCTCTCCAACGGGATTCTAGTGCGAGTTTCTTCATCCGTGGAGGCGTGCCCTGCCGAGGTGCCGGCGTCGGGGTTGTTGGAGATGCTTCTAGGCGTCTTTAGAGGATGCGACTTACGGGGTAGTCGCTCTGTCAGGGTTTTGAGAAAGGTGAGCACCTCCTTCGTATTTGAAACCATGTCCATGCGGGCTCTGGCGAGCGTCTCCTGTCGTTCCATCAAATCGGCGATGGTGACGTAAGGACGACTTCCTCTGGTCCCTCCGGTCTCTCGTCCCGTCGGCGGGGTAATTGGAGCCTTAGTTGTCGGAGGCGCCATGCTGGAAGAAGCATTCGGGGTCGTGGCGGCGGCCCTAGATCTGGTGACTGGGGGCGTGACACCTGAAGAGATATTCTCGTTGCCGTGATTAGAGGGTTGTGCAAAGACGCTAGAGGAGGCAGCGGCTCTGGCCCTGGTGATAGGCGGTGTTACACTTAAGGGAGTGCACTCGATGTTGCTGTTGTCAGCCGGTGAAGTAACAACGTTATGGGGAGAGACGCCAACATCAGGGATGCGTTCTGCGCTGGTGTTCTCGGCAGCCGTTCCGGATCTGAGTTCCACCATGTTGGGATTTGACGTTCGGGAAACGAAATCAGGAGTTGGAGTTGGTATTGTAGCCGATAGATCAATCCTCCCACCGTGGTCGCCAATTGTTTATGGGTAAAAATCGTTTCTGCTGATTTCGGTAATTGCGGTAGGTGAGTGAGAAACCTGGTTCAAACCCTAAACAAATGTCTTTGCACGTGAGCACTTTGTAGATTCGAGAGATCAATCGTACAAGTCCGGCCTAAACCAAGAAATGGCCGTTCCGGACTTGCTTCGGTCACAGAAGTGGAGGAGAAGGGTTGATTTAGGGAGGAAGCAAAGAAAGGTGTTGAGACCGAGTAATGCACTGGGGGAGAGTAGTATCTCGACTTTTATCGGAAAGTGAAAGCTTAGGAAGCTTGCAAGAGATGAAAGCTTTTGGAAGAGCTTGCAAAGTTGCCTTTACGAGAGTGTAGTGTTTTTCTCTGACCGAGACATGTTGTCTGGTGGAAATAGGTGAGACCTATTTATACAAGTCGATATTGAAACGTACCCGGCCTCATGAAGGAAGAGAGTAAAGGGTGAAATAATGGGAGGAGGTGGTAACCGCATGGCGTTAATGGGTGAAAACGTTTTCACCATTATTTCCTCTTTTATTTGACCGCTTTATTCCTTTTCACGCTTTCTTAATGTGAGCGTAGTGTCTGTTTTGCATCTTTGTGACCGCCAAACCAAAACCCTAGAAAGCATCCCCAGTTTGTGTTGACGTCTCGAGTGTTGGTTGCATCTTGAGTGCAAGTGGTGCTGCTAGGGGCGCATGTGGCATGTGCCAATGGCATGTGCGGAATGCCTTTGTTGCGAGTTGCACCTCGAGCGCAAGGGGCAATGCCAGAGCTGCTAGTGGCGTGTGTGGCATGTGCCAATGGCGTGTGTGGAACGCCTTGGTGGTAGGTTGCACGGTTTGCAAGTTAGGCTACCAGCGTGTGTGTTTGGCATGTGCCAATGGCATGCGTGGCCGTTAGGGCCGAGGCCTTGGTGGTAGGTTGCACGGTTTGCAAGTTAGGCTACCAGCGTGTTTGTTTGGCATGTGCCAATGGCACGTACGGCCATGTTGACCTAGTTGCAAGTCTTGCAAACCTAGGGAGCTATATTTGGCGCGTGCTAATGGCATAGCGACTTGGAAATATGGCTTGCGGTACGTGTTGGCATGTGCCAATGGCACATACGGCCATGTTGACCTAGTTGCAAGTCTTTCAAGCCTAGGGAGCTATCTTTGGCGCGTGCTAATGGCATAGCGACTTGGAAATATGTCTTGCGGTACGTGTTTGGCATGTGTCAATGGAACGTACGGCCATGTTGACCTAGTTGCAATTCTTGCAAGCCTAGGGAGCTATATTTGGCGTGTGCCAATGGCATAGCGGCTTGGAAATATGGCTTGCGGTACGTGTTGGCATGTGCCAATGGCACGTACGGCCATGTTGACCTAGTTGCAAGTCTTGCAAGCCTAGGGCGCTATATTTGGCGTGTGCCAATGACATAGCGGCTTGGGAATATGTCTTGTGGTACGTGTTGGCATGTGCCAATGGCACGTACGACCATGTTGACCTAGTTGCAAGTCTTGCAAGCCTAGGGCGCTATATTTGGCGTGTGCCAATGGCATAGCGGCTTGGAAATATGGCTTGCGGTACGTGTTGGCATGTGCAAAATGGCATGTACGGCCATGTTGACCTAGTTGCAAGTCTTGCAAGCCTAGGGCGCTATATTTGGCGTGTGCCAATGGCATAGCGGCTTGGGAATATGGCTTGCGGTACGTGTTGGCATGTGCCAATGGCACGTACGGCCATGTTGACCTAGTTGCAAGTCTTGCAAGCCTAGGGCGCTATATTTGGCGTGTTCCAATGGCATAGCGGCTTGGAAATATGGCTTGCGTTACGTGTTGGCATGTGCCAATGGCACGTACGGCCATGTTGACCTAGTTACAAGTCTTGCAAGCTTAGGGCGCCTTATTTGGCGTGTGCCAACGGCATAGCGGCTTGGAAATATGGCTTGCGGTATGTGTTGGCATGTGGCAATGGCACGTACGGCCATGTTGACCTAGTTGCAAGTCTTGCAAGCCTAGGGCGCTATATTTGGCGTGTGCAAATGGCATAGCGGCTTAGAAATATGGCTTGCGGTATGTGTTGGCATGTGCCAATGGCACGTACGGCCATGTTGGCCTAGTTGCAAGTCTTGCAAGCCTAGGGCGCTATATTTGGCGTGTGCCAACGGCATAGCGGCTTGGAAATATGGCTTGCGGTACGTGTTGGCATGTGCCAATGGCACGTACGACCATGTTGACCTAGTTGCAAGTCTTGCAAGCCTAGGGCGCTATATTTGGCGTGTGCCAACGGCATAGCGGCTTGGAAATATGGCTTGTTGTACGTGTTGGCATGTGCCAATGGCACGTACGGCCATGTTGACCTAGTTGCAATTCTTGCAAGCCTAGGGCGCTATATTTGGCGTGTGCCAATGGCATAGCGGCTTAGAAATATGGCTTGTGGTACGTGTTGGCATGTGCCAATGGCACGTACGGCCATATTGACCTAGTTGCAAGTCTTGCAAGCCTAGGGCGCTATATTTGGCGTGTGCCAATGGCATAGCGGCTTAGTTTGGCATGGTTGCCAATGAGTGCGATATGTAGTTTGGTTTTGGTGTCGCTGCCGTGGTGCGCAGTGTGCGGCTTGGTTTTGGCGTTGTTGCCATGGTGCGCAGTGTGCGGCTTGGTTTGGCATTGCTGCCATGGTGCGCAGTGTGCGTCTTGGTTTGGCATTGTCGGCATGGTGCGCAGTGTGCGGCTTGGTTTGGCATTGTTGCCATGGTGCGCAGTGTGCGGCTTGGTTTGGCATTGCTGCCATGGTGCGCAGTGTGCGGCTTGGTTTGGCATTGTTCCCATGGTGCGCAGTATGCGGCTTGGTTTGGCATTGTTGCCATGGTGCGCAGTATGCGGCTTGGTTTCGGAATTAGGGTTCTGTGTTGAAAAACCCTAATTTGGTATTTTGAAAAAATACCCCTATTAATTATTTACACCTGAGTTAAATGCTCTTAGTTAATGTGTTGCGGGTAACACTAGGTCATGGGGTTTTACGATTTTACCCCTTGTTTAAAAAACACCATCAACAACAGGGAAGTTCGTTTTTGGAATAAGAGCTGTGAAATTGTTGTTTAGCTGTTTAAGAAGATGTTTAGAATGAAAAAAGGCTTGAACCATATTCACTATGTCATCACCAACAGTTGGCCACATGTTTTGATAGAATCCAGGGGGGAAACCATCAGGGCCATGGGTAGTCCAAGATTGCATACCAAACACAACATTTTTAATTTCTTCATGAGTAGAATAGCAATTAACATATCATTATCTTCATTAGTAATACAGGGAACAACATTCTTAAAATAATCATCAGAATTGGGAGGGCAAGTAGATCTACTCATAAGATACAAATGGTCTTTAAGGTTGTTTGCTATATCCTTTCTATCAGTAAGCCAAATTCCCCTAGAATTTTTATTAGTATCTATATTAGTTCTCTTTTTCCTGAAGTTTGCTTTTTGATGAAAATAAGAAGTGTTTCTATTTCCATCTCTAAGTTCTTGATCTTTGTTTCTCAGTCTCCAAAAATCTGCTTCTATGTCATACCACTGATTCAGTTTGCATTTCAGTTCCTCTATTAAGGCATTGTCAGTTGTATCATTCCTAGTACACAAACTCTCAATCTGAGATTTAATCTTATTAATTTGGGTAGTAATATTACCAAAACTAACATAGTTCCATTTCCTGAGTTCCTGTTTAGTATTAAACAAGGATTTAGTGACTCTGAAGGCATGAGAGCCTTTACTCCTAACCTTCCATCTCCTTTGAGTGCGACTGTGTGCACCGCCACTAAACCAGGGGTCCACATTCCTCCCATCATCATAGGTTGTTGGTCTAACCCTGGTTAAAATAGAAATTTACACGGGGACTCGTAAAGCCATATTTTGGACACGAAACCCAAATTAGAACTTTTTACATCTCTCGTATTTTCTTTCTCCTTTTCCAATCTACCTGCAAATTTGAATCTCTCACGAATTATTTGAATATATCTGAAACTAAAAAGAAGCTTACTCTTAATCCTTGGATGATAAATTAGAGAGGATCGTAGTACAATACCAAACTAGAAGCACCAAAAGTTGATTTCATAAGATATCCCTACTTTCGAATAAATATAGCTAATACACAACTGGACATAACATTGATAGATGAATAAAAAAGTATAAGGTTGATTCAATTTCCTATCCATGAAATACCATATGAATTTCCTATCCATGAAATACCATATGATTTTGATCGGTAAACGAGAGCTAGTAATTCATTTAATTTCAGATTATTTGATGTGGAACACATAAAATCGATCAAAGAACAAAATATCTACGATATGGTTTTTACTGAGGTCAATCGACTGGACCCGTTCATAGAAATCCTAAGTTCTCTCTATATCTCTAAATTAAGTTTAGCGGATCATGATTTAAGATTTAACCAAATATTTAAGTAACATGTTATATACTCACGTCTTTATGTTGATGATTGATCTGACAACAAAATATTGGGACATAGATTTTCATCAACTAACTCTTTACTCTTTTCTTGAGTTTTTTTGAGAAAAACAGTTGATTTCTCATTGGTCATTGTCAACGGAAAATCACAAGTACAACCGCAGTTTATAATGTTCATCCAGATCTTTAAGGCTACTAAGAAAATTTCTCAACTTGTTTACGCCGAGTCTTCTTCATCACTAACCAGGAGAAGAAAATAAATAGGGAAAGCGTAATAGGTAATAGAGAGATTAGAGAAGGAATGATCAAAAAAGAGATAAGAGAAGGAACAATATCACCGACAACTCGGGCTATGGACCATTTATGAGTTTCTTAAATTTCTCCAATTTCCGATGCGTTAATATTCAATAAATGTAAAATAGCTAATTAACCAAGGTTAGTGGTACAAACCTAGAGGTGTAAACGTGTCTTGCCAAGACGCCCAGCCCACGAAGTCACGTGCTTAGCGTCTTTGTGTCTTTGGTCAGTAGGTCATCCGAGATTCAGACGTCTTTGTCTTTGTCTTGTGCTAAATGGCGTGTCGTGCTGTGTTGTGCCAGAAAAATAAACGTGATGTGCCGTGTTGTGCTGTGCTAGCACACTTATTTGATGTTCTCCAAAATAAATATTTTTGAGATAATTTAGTTAGTACATGTATTATTATATAAATAAATTAGCATACCGAAGATAAAATGTCAGTATTTGGCTAAAACAATGATTTTTTTGTGAAATATGCATCAAAAGTGATGTATTGTGTAGTATTTTACGCCTGACGTGGCGTGCTTTCTTCGCGTGCTGTGCTGGGCCGTGTGCTAACATGTGCTGCGTGCTGTGCTGGGCCGTGTGCCTATTTTGTCTGGCACAGTACAGCACATTAAACAAACGTGTTGTGCCCGTGCTAGGCCGGTCACATGCTGTGCCGTGATGTGCTCGAATTTTAACGTGCTGTGTTGTGCCATAAACGTGCTGGCCCGTCCCATTTTACACCTCTATATAAACCTATGGCAAACGGAGGAATGTGCACCCCGGGTTAACAGGGGTGCACAAAGTCGCACTCAGCTCCTTTCTATAGTGGTTTTACAAGTGTTATCCCTAAATTGTAACTTAGATCGCTGATTGTAACTTAACCCTAAATTGGACGTACAGTACCCTTGCCCTGAGTTTTATGACCCTTATAAGTATTATAGCGTTCTACTAGTGTAGCAAAAATGTGCCTCCCTCTTCGGTGTAAAATGGAGAAGGAAAGAAGAACCCTAAAATCAGACTACAGCAGTTTCCCACATCTACGGCAGCAACAAAATCATCATGGCAGAAGCGCAGCAGGTGGTGGTTTAATAGCATCAACAACAACAAGAAGATTTTCGATCGCACTATGAATTTTCCTCTCAAAATGTTAATTTTTGTATCCTCCCTCACAGAATCTATCACTTGTCCCAGTCTATGGATTTTTGGGCTTCTCCAAGACATCTTGTTGTTTGTAGATTGCTCTATTTTCTTAAAGAGAAGAATTAACGATGGAAGGGGAAATAAATGCGGGGTTCACGAATTAATAGAGTTAAAGAGTAAAAAGAAAGATGGAAGAGGAAGATTTTTGTATCTAAATGTACTTAACAATTACAACAAAAAAATAAAAATGAAATTATGAATTTTAGGAGATCTGTGATGACTAAGTTGTTGTGAACAGTTCAATTTTACATTGTTTTAACAGTTCAATTCCAAGCAGATAATCACAACCCCAAACAGATAATCATAACCTTCTACTGATATGCTGATATCAAAGTATTATTGTCAGTCCTCTCATACCATTACAGCCGTTCGTTCAATAATATAATTGAAATCATCTACTGTAGCTTAACCCCCTAAAACGTACACATCTATCCTAACCCTTCCTTAAAAGTAGAAGAATAGCTTTCTACTTGTGCATCCAAAACTCCAAACAGCGCCTCCTCTGTGTAGATAGAAAAGTATAGAAAAACCCTAAAAGCAGATCACAACTATTCTCTCATCTGTGTGTGATTATCATCAACGGCAACAACATATTCATGGCAGAAGCAGCAATTCACCACCGCCAACAACAAGCTATTCACACTATGATTTTTCCTCTCAATATGTTAATCTGAGTCTTTTTATTTGTTCGATGAGTTCATGTAAGTCCATTATTTTACTCCGATCAGCTGGTGTAGTAAGTCTGGAGATGTTAGTTCAGGCAGCAAGTCCATTGGCCGATGATAGAAGCGAAGGATTAAAAGAGATAAGTAGTGATGCCAGGAAGAGGAGGATTTTATCTAATTAATAGAGAAAGTATTTAGTTATGGGTAAAGGAGATTTTTATATTTCAATTATGTACCGATTAACAAAAATAAAAAAAAATAAAAGATGAAACGGTATATTGGAGGAGATCTGAACAGTTCTATTTTACTTTGATCCATTATGAGTACGATGTTCATATGGAAATCCTCAATATTTGAGTTCCAATGCATAGTGACAGTCTATTTTTTATTTTATTTGGATTCTGGATTTACCATAAAAATGAAGTCTTTGATGCCGGAAATAAAAGAACACAAAATTGGTTAAAAAGACCAAAATCAAAATATCCTGGGTGAAAAGGACAGTCAGATTTAGATACTGTTTAAATGGACAAAAATTTAAAAATAGGCAGGATGTAACGGTTTCATCTGTCCATTTTCAAATATTTTTCTTATTTTTATTTTACACGGATGCATCCAGTTTCATCCTTGCTATTTTTTAAGTTTAAGCCAGGATGAATCCAGTTTCATCCTTGCTATTTTTTTTTTGTCCATTTCACCCATAAAAGTTTTTACTCGTCCATTTGAACCGTGTTTTAAATTTTTTTGGACAAATGACCCATTTTCCGATAAAAGAACCACCAATGGGTAAAGAAAATACTATACTGTCACCAAATTTGTGTTGGCAAATAAAATGCTTCAATTTTGCTTATAAACGGTCAAATCCGATGAATACACACGACTAAGATTCAAAGAATAGAGCTTATCCTCCGCATACACACGACTGTATATTTGTGCATTAGTATGGTACGCAACAACATAGTCTTCTACATCTAAGTTAGTGAAGTGACCTTAAATTTGATGCACAAAACATATGATTTCTTTCTGAAATAATAGTAAAATCCGAAAATGGGTCATTTGGCCAAATATTTTTAAATCATTGTTCAAATGGACGGGTAAAAATTGGTATGGGTGAAATGGACACTAAGAAAATAGCAAGAATGAAACTGGATTCATCCTGGCTTAAACTAAAAAAAGGGCGAGGATGAAACTGGATGTCCTGATGTAAATTAAAAATAATAAAAAATATTTGAAAATTGGTAGGATGAAACTGTTTACATCCTGGCTATTTTTACATTCTTGTCAATTTAAACAGTATCAAATTCTATATGTCTTTGTCAACTATAAATTGTTGATTTTGGTCTTTTTAACCAATTTTGTGTAGTAAAATCACGTAACACATAAAACTGATGAAGGGAGAGCTACCGGCATAAAATTTTTTACATACAGAATAAGGTCTTATCCCGATTCCAGAGTATTCCCGTTGTGCTGGTTGAATAATCGGCTTGTAGACAGTTCTGAACTAGTACCCGCCTACAAAGTAAATCCTTTTGTAATTCTGCCCATATAGCACCATACCAACGGATGAGAAACCGATGTCACCAAATGGCCTATAAGCAGTTTTGGATACACATAATTTTATAATCCATCATAATTTTGTATCCTACATGAGGAAAAAAAAATGGAATAACGCATAACGGCAACTAGTATTTGAGATATGAACGCACCAAATCTAGCAAGATTGTTAATAGGGCCGGGAGGCCAATTTTCTTGAGAGCGGACTAAAATTCATATATAAGGTATGCTAAAAAATCTATTAGTAAGGGATTTTGGTATATCTAACAAGATTGTTCATAGGGCCGGAAGTTCCTAATAATTCGTGTAAGAAATGTAAACGTTCATGCACCTCAAATTCACTTCATCACCTGAACTCAAAAGACAGTCGGAGTAGCTCCCAATTGCAAACATATAATCACAACCGTCTACAGATGCTGATATCAAATATTACGGTCAGTCCTGGAATGAGAGCTAATTACTTTATGTATCAACATGAATTGACACCTGATATTTGTTGGCAATAAAACTTGATGTATGTAAGATAAGTATTAATGGAATTTGAAAGCCACGACTTATTAAGTACAAGAAATCGATTATGTTACAAGTTACAGAAATAATCTCATTGCAACCGTTAATGCATCTTAAGGATCATATGGTGTGTGAAAAAGAAATGCTTGCACCAATATAAGCTATAGCCATTAGCTAAATAAAATTGTCCGCAACACAAAATTAAATCTTCAGCAGTAGCATAATAGTACGGGGATAATTCAATTCAAAAACATCTATATTGCTCAATTATGACCGCAACTTCTAGACAAACCAACACCAAATGTAAATGGTCATGCACCTCAAATTCGCCTAAACTCAAATTACATTGGGACAAAAAAGATCCAACCGTACAGCTATGCGGATATCAAATATTTCAATCAATCCTGGCATAAGATTACAACCGTTAGATCATAATAATGTTGAAATCACCGACTGTAACTCAACCCTAAAGTGCACAGATCTAACATCACCCTTATAAGTAGTATCATTCTCTACTTCTTCATCCAAATTCCAAACTGCGCCTCCAACAGAGAGAGGAAGATAAACCCTTAAATCAGATCACAACAATTTTATCATCTATGTATGATTATCATCAGCGGCAACAGCAAAATCATTGCAGAAGCATCAAATGGTGGTTCAACTAGCAGCTATTCACACTATGACTTTTCCTCTCAATATCTTAATTTTTGGAATTTCCTCTAATCCATGAGTTCATGTTATTCAGTAATATGGGCTCCTATCAGTTCATATGCGCCCAGTTCTTCTTTCGTGAGTTTTGTGAGGTTAGTCGTCTTTAAGCAGGCTAAAATGAATTTTCTGAGTAGAATAACAAGAAAATGTGAATGATTAAAAGAGATAAGTGATGGAAGATTGAGGAACTTTATTCATCTAATTAAAAGAGTAACGGAGAAAGAAGTATTGAGTAATGGAAGAGGAAGATCTAAACAGTTCTAATTTACTTTGATCCATGACCTATGTTTGAATGAAGTTTCTCAATATTCGAGTCTCACTGCATACTATTTGCATCTCATCTCATTCTATTTTTTTATTTTATTTTCAATGAGGTAAAAGCATACCTAGATCTTGTTTTAGTCAGCCTAGAATTTCTAAATCATGTGTTTGCTGCGGCAAATTGATGCCGAGAGAACCACCAATGGATCACAAAAATATTGTGACTAAATTTGTGGTGGTAAATTCAAAATCAATGCTTCAATTCTCTCTTAGAGATACAATTAAGTTGCTTACAAACGGTCAGTCAGCCTTAACTTTCGATGAGAAACACAATTAAGCTTCAAATTAGAGCTTTATCTAGACCTTACCCACCACATGCGAGCTTATTCACCACATACACGACTGTATAAACATGGTGGATCCTTCTAAAATTCTGCCCTTATGTAGGGGATCTATGGAGTGCGAGCTCTTTATCCAATCCAAGGTCCAAGCATCTCTTTTATCTCCGAGTTTAAATGGTTGTGCAACCTAAATATTTGCAAAACACACACACATTAACACTACGTGATATTAATGAATAATTGCGGACGTGGTAACATCTCTACTACTCGTTAAAGTTTCCTTTCTGCACAATGACGTCGTTACCGTCATCCTTCAACAAACATGAGAAAGGAAGAAGCATGTTTAATTGACAACTCTGTTAGAGAACTGATAACAGTCAAAGAAGATACTTGGCGTAAACCTACTTGTTGTTAATAGCATATTAGAATTTGCCTATTCTATGTATCAGAATATACTTATCGAACTGAAAGACACAATTATTAAGTAAAATTGATTATGCTACAAGTTATGGAAATGATCTCATGGTAACAATCAAGGACCATACGGAAATGCTTGCACCTATATAAGCATTAGCCGTTAGCTAAATCAAATTGTCTGCGACACAGAACTAAATTGTCCACATTAGCTTAATAACACGAAATTAATCAGTTCGGATTATACAAAAAATTTATATGGTTCAATTATGACTGCCACCACTTCCAGAAACTAACCAACACCAAATGTAAATGGTCATGCACCTCAAATTCGCCTACACTCAAATTACACTGGGACAAAATCCCAAGTATATTACAGCCGTTGGATCGATAATAATAAAATGGATTGAGCTCGCCGATTACAACTCAACCCTAAAACGTACACGCCTAACATAGCCCTTATAAGTTTTCTACTTGTGCAACCAAAATACCTAACTGCGGCTGCCTCCTCAGTGTAGAGAAAGAAAGATAATAGATCACAAGAATTCTCTCATTATGTATATATGATTATCGTCAACAACGACACCAGCAAAATCATGGCGGAAGCAGCAATTGGTGGTTTAATAGCATCATCACCATCAAAAACAAGCTATTTGCACTATAATTTTTCCTCTCAATATGTTAGTTTTCGCTATTCTTCTTATAGACATGAGTTCATGACCAGTTCATGTAACTCTTGTACATGGTGGCAGTCTGTTGTAGTCTAAAATAGAATCAGAAGAGAGTAAAGTAGAAGGATTAGAAGAGATTGCAACATGAGGATTTTGAGTTTTTAAAAAAAGAGTGAAAGGAGAAAATGAAATTCTAGTGGAAGAGGAAGATTTTATTTTATCTGAGAATATATGTAACGTTTGTCAAAAAAATTAAAGAAATGGTGAAATGATAAAATTGTAGATATGAACACTTGTATTTTAATTTCATCCATGTATGATGTTCAACTTAATTCATATTTGACTGCATAATATTTGCATCTCATTTTATTTTATTTTATTCATTTTCGAAAATACACCATGGATCATCTAATCTGGATTCTAGAGGCCAGAGCAGCTTGTTTCAGTCTGTTACCGATTGTCAAAAAATTGAGTAATGGAGGAAGATTTTGTTTTATCTGAGAATATGGGTAACGATTGTCAAAAATTAAAGAAATGTGAAATGATAAAATTGTAGATCTGAACACTTCTATTTTACTTTGAATGTTTGATCCATGTATGATGTTCAACTTCATATTAAAATCCTAGTATTTGACTTATTGAAACAGTATTTATAATATTTTCATCTCATTTTTATATTTAATCCCAGTATTTGACTAAATGGACATAATATTTTCATCTCATTTTTATATTTATTTTTTTCATTCTCGAAAATGTCCATGGTTTTAAATTTTTTTATTTTTTTATTTTTTTTAATTTTTGCACCATGGATTTTTATTTTTTATTTTTAATTTTTTTTTTAACTGTCGTTACGTTGAATTCCGACCAACGGGTGGGGAAAATGTTTTCACCAAATATGCGTTTGCAAACTCAAAATCAATGCCTCAATTTTTTGCACATTGATCATTCTCATACATCAATCAACGATTCTACAACCACGAGAAAGTAAAGCAAGAAAAAAAAACTTAACTGATAACTCTCAATCTAAAAGATATGATAGGATTCATCTTCGTGTAAAACCTACCAAGTCCATGGTCCTTAGAGCATCCACAGTCATCGACCAAAACTAAAAATTTGGTCGAAATCACAGACACTATCGAGTGGAGTAAAGACCAAATCCTAGACTAAAACTAAAAACCAAACCAAATTTGGTCTTTGGTTTAGTTATAGTCTGGCGCAATTTGACACTCGCTTTGATTGGGGCGTATCTCGAATTTGCGTTTGTTAATGAGACGCAAATTTAATGTACGCCCGATTGAAACGCAACTTTAAACTCCGCCCGATGGGGACGTAATCAACACTTGCGCCTGATACCAAGCGGCACCATAATATTGCGCCTCACTCAAGCGTACTCACAAGTTACGTCTGACCGGGCGTGATTTTAAATTGCGCCTGTAATCCGGCGCAATTACTAGTACCGCCTGTTGAATGCTGGGCGCAATTATAAGCAACGCCTGTTGAATGCATGGGGCGTAGTTACAAGTTACGCTGTTGAATGCATGGGGCGCGATTACAAGTTTACCTTTGTTGAATGCATGGGCGCATTTATAAGTTACTTTGTTCAATGCATGGGCGCATTTACAAGTTACGCCATCCATTATTTTCTCCACTGTTTTCATGTTTGGTCATATACGTGTATATATAGCATTAATTATATAGAGTACATAGACAGGTATATTATTGATTTGTATTTCTCAAGGAAAATACAAGTGAAAGTATATGGACATGCATGAGTCTTTGTGTACATATGGTTCGTGCATGAGCATCCAAAGAATACTTTCTACAGCTCGACCTAGTCATACAAACAACATATAAAGAAAACAAAGACTAGATAAGTTGCGCCCCATCAGACGCAGTCTCAAGTTGCGCCCCATCAGACGCAATCCCAAGTTACGCCTCATCAGGCGTAGTTCCAAGTTGCGCCCCATCAGGCGAATCGTAGTATTTGCGTCCCATTCAGGCGTATTTTGTATTTGCGCCCCATCAAGCGCAATTCTGGATTACGTTCCACATCAAACGCAAATTTAAACACCGCCCAACATCAGGCGTAACTTAAAGTTGCGTCCAACCCAAACGAACTTAACAACTACGCCCCATATCAGACGAACCATTCTACCTCCGCTCCACCAAATTTACTCCTCCAACCTAGTGTCTCACCGCGGACTAAAACTATATCTTTAACTTTTTTTTGGTTTTTAGTCGATAGTTTTACTCGTCCCACTGCAGTTGCTCTTAAGCACAATGATATGATAGAACAAACAATGAATACAAATAAGCACAAATGCAGCTTCAAATACTCCCTCCGTCCCACCATTAGATGACCTACTTGGTTTAAGATCTTGTCCCATCATTAGTTGACCTATTTCACTAATCAAGGGGATATCTCTAAAACTACCCTTTTGATTGATTATCGGTATCATAAGAAATATGTATAATTTGATATTCATGTTTATACTCGTTACGTAGGTGTTTTAAAATGATTTTCAACGGTGCAAAATTTACGAAAATCTATGGTATAGTTTGAGAGATAAATGATTTCTAAATTTTACAAATTATTATCCATAAGGGTATAGTTGTAAAAATACTTAAAAACACTCATTTCATTCATTGCCTTAACAATTGTGCAAACTTCAACTAGGTCATCTAATAGTGGGACGGAGGGAGTATATTATTTTGATGCGAATGCAGCTTCATACTTATTAAGCAAACTATCGCCTTATACTCGCCAATGATTCTCCTATATTCAGCGAGCAAGTCATTATTATCAAAAAATTACTCGGAAGCATTGCAAACGAAACTCATGGTACTAGAATTCTAATCACCACAATGCTTAATATTTAGATTCGATCAAATTCTTATACTCCTCCAATAACTGCTGATTACTTGTATATGTTTTTGCAGCTTCAAAACAAAACTAATGGTAAGTTAAGAAAATCCTCACCAATCAACTTTGCAATAGGAAACTATATAATCCGTAACCTAATAATCTCATTGTAACGGATCATATGTTTTGAAAATGAAATGCCTGCACCAAACTAGAAGCGGTGGCAGTCATAACCGGGAGTTAGGATCGGATTATGCCAACAAAATTTATATTGTTGAATTATGACTGCCATGCATCGCTTCTAGAGACTAACCAAAACCAAATGTCAAATGCTCCTCAAGTTCGCCTAAACTCAAATAACGCTTGGTCAAGCTCCCAAAAATATTCCAACCTTTTTAACCACTCAGCGGGATCCAAACAGATAATCACCCCGTTAGATCAATAAGGAAGTCACCAACTGTAGTTCAACCTAAAACGCACACATCTAACCCAACCCTTATAAGTAGTGTAGTTTTCTTTTTGTTACATCCAAAACTCCAAAACTGCGCCTCCCTCTTCTTGTCTGTGTAGATAGAGAAAGATCACAACACTTCTCTTGTCTGTGTATGATTTTCATCCACGGCAAATCATGGCAAAAGCAACCAGTGCTGGTTCAGCACCACCAACAACAAGGTTTCGCACTATGATTTTTCCTCTCAAAATGTTAATTTTCGTTTTCCATATTAGCCTATGTCCCACTATGGTTGATCCGATCACCAGGTGCATCTCTTCTAATGTAGTTGTTGTCTAGCAAATGCATTTAGAGAAGAATAAAGATTGTGAAACAGAAGGATTAAAACAGATATGGAATGGAAGAGGAGGACTTTTAGTCTCTAACTAAAAAAAAAGAACAAAATTTGAGTAATGCCAGAGGAAGATTTTATTTTATATTAGAATATATGTAACAATTATCAAAAATTAAGATAAATTGTAAGAGATCTAAACATTTATATTTTACTTTTGATCCATATATGATGTTTGAATGAAATCATTAATGTTCTAGTCCCACTACATAATATTTGCATCTCAATTTTTTTCTTTCTATTCTTTTCATTTTTATTTTTATTTTTTTGTATCGTCTAATCTGGATTCTGGATTTACCGTAGAAGTAAAAAGCATACCTACATGCCACAATTCCTGTTTCCGTCTGTTACCTTTAGAGAAAAGTGTTTGATGCGGCTAGTAGATGCCCAAAGAATTCAATAAAGCACCACCAATGTGGCAGAAAAATATTGTCGCCAAGTTTTTGTTAGTAAATTCAAAATCAATGCTTCAATTTTCCCCTAGAGAAAAGTTGCTTAAGAACGGTCTGATGTAACTTCCATGAAAAACACGACCAAGCTCTAAAGAATAGATAAATTGTAGCATATCTAAACATTTCTATTTTTTTTGATCCATATATGATGTTTGAATTCAAAATCAAAATTTGCATCTCAATTTTTTCTTTCAATATTGTGTAGTCTAATCTGGAATTTGGATTTACAAGTAAAAGCATACATAGATGCCACAATCCTGTTCCGTCAAACTTTAGAAAAAAAAAATGAAGTGTTTGATCAAGTAGATGCCCAAAGAAATCAATAAAGCACCTGTCTCAAAAATATTGTCGCCAAGTTTTTGTTAGTAAATTCAAAATCGACTTCAATTTTCCCCTAGTTAAATACAATGTTGCCCACAAACGGTCTGATTTATCCACGACCAAGCTTTAAAGAATGGAGCTTATCCACCACCACATACACACAACTGGTTTCTGGTGCTTTACGCAACATAGTCTTGTGCCTCCAGGTAATGCAATGTCCTTAAGTTTGGAATGAGAGAATTGTTGTCATGATGCCAATAAAACGACGAGTTGAAGTACGTTCTTCCTGCATATAAAGGAAGTTTACTAGGCGTCAATGGAACATGTATGTTGTGTTTTTTCTCGTTTTCATGTCACCGTGACCAGAAAATAAATGCACCACACCAGCGGACAAGAAACCGATGTCACCAAATGGCCCTATAAGCAGTTTTGGGTACACATAATTTCATATCATAGTCCATCAAGCAGGGATCACAGCTGTCCATAACACAGCAAGTACGGTCAATCATAGAGTACATTATAGCCGTTGGATGAAAAGTCAACCATTGTAACTAAACCCTAAATAGGGCCGGCAGCTGTCATCCTTATATAAGTACCATAGTGTTCTACTAACGCAGCCAAAATGTGCTCCATCTGAAGGAAAGAAGAACCCTAAAAACAGATCATAACTGTTCTCTCATCTCTGTATTATTATCATCAATGGGCGACAACAAGATCATGGCAGAAGCAGTAAAATGGTGGTGGTTTAATACAAGCATCGCCAAGAACAACAACCTTTTTTGCATTATGAATTTTCCTCTCAAAATGTTAAATGTTAATTTTCCAGATTTCTGGCATTCTTCATCTATCTTCTGGTAGGTGCATCGCTTTATTTTCTGGAAGAGAAGAATAAACAAATGTTCGGAACTGATGAGTTAGAGGAATGGGTAATAGGAGATGACGGTCAGTAAAAGATGAAACATAAATAAATTAATGTATTTATCATATCAATTACAAAATTATGAATTGTATGAGATCTGTTATGACTCTCTTGTAATGAACAAAACAGATTAATTTTATTTTGTATTAATACAAGGATTAAAAGATCCATGTAAGCTTTAAATATTCAGTATTTGTGTTCCACTGCTTAGTATATGTGTCATCTGAATCAACTAATTTACGGATAAATAAATTATTACGAATATAAATTTACGGATATATAAATTATTACGAATAGTTCCTTCTCATAGGCAGTTTTTTTTTTTTTTTATCTCACTTCGATGTAAAACAAGATTAATTCAAGGCAACTGGATTGAGTAAATGTCAAAGGCATAAACAGCTTATTCAAGGCCAGGAGTCAAACTGCTCTTTGCCTCATACCACCAATGGCTCTCTTGTATACACAAAGAGCAAATCACCATTATCAAAAAATTGCTGATCAGTCTACAGAAGATCATCAAGAATGCTAGTAGCCCCTGCAAAAATAAATTTTCTAGTAGGTGACTTGTGAAAAGATATCCAACAAGAAAGAGAAGGTGCATAATACATCTATCTACATTGTATGATTTTCCAGAATAAGAGCCAACTTATTGTATCAACATGGATTGCCACCCGGTATTTGTTACCGATATAGCCAAATGTGCCTATCATCTGTACACACTAGAGAGTATTTTTATTCATCTAATTAAAAGAGTAAAGGAGAAATAAAAGTATGTATGAGTAATGGAAGAGGAAGATTTTTTATCTAAATCTATATAATATGAAATGATAAATTGTAGTAGGAGATCTGAATAGTTTTAGTTTGCTTAGATCCATGTACGATGTTTGGATGAAATCCTCAATGTTTTCATCTCATTTTACTTTTTCACATTTTTTCTGATTGAAATTTGCCAATGAAATAAAAGCAAAAACCTATTGTCGCCATAATAGTAAAATCATAAAACTGATGAAGGGTTGGTACCGGTATAAAGTTTTCAGACAAAAAAGGTATTTTAGACAGTTCTGCCAATACGTAGGGAGATCTATAAAGTGCGATCTATTTATCCATTCCAAGGTCCAAGCATCCTGGTGTGCAACCTCAAAGAAAAAAAATGCAAAACACACACACATACACAGTACGTGATTTTAAGCAATGAATCAACAATTAAGTACTGCAAATTGTGTTACCAGTTACGGAGATAATAATCTCATGGTAATCGACAATGCACTCAAGGATATGGTGAGAAAAAACAAATGTTCGCACCAATATAAGCATGAGCCATTAGCTAAATCAAATTGTCTGCAACACGGAATTAAACCCTCAGCAATAACACGGGAATAGTGTTCGGTTCAGGTTATGTAAAAAAAAAAAAGACAATACTATTATTGTCAAATGAAAATGCTCATGCACCTCAAATCCGCCTAGACTCAAACTACACTGGGACAAGCTCCCAAAAACATTCCAACCCTTTTGAAAACTCAGCGTGATCCAAACAGATAATAACAACCGTCTACAGATATGCTGATATCAGTCCTGGCATACATACAGCCGTTAGATCAATGATACAAATCACCGACTGTAACTTCAACCCTAAAACGTACATATCTCACCTTTATAAGCAAGTTTTGACCATGCGTAGTGAGATCTATGGAGTGCGATCTCTTTATCCAATCCAAGGTCCAACCATCTCTTTTATCTCCGGGTTTAAATGGTTGTGCAACCTAGAAAAAATACACAAAATTAATACAATTGAAACACACACACACATATTAAGCAATGAATGAACAATTGATAACTCGGTTTAAAGAATTCCTTTCTGCACAGTGATCTTTCCGTCATCCTTCAAGAAACATGTTTAATTGATAACTCTGTTAGAGAACTGATAAGAGTCGAAGAAGAGACTCGGCATAAACCTACTACATCGATGCATGGTCCTTCACCAAGGCGAGGATGGAGAACCTTTCCCAAACATCTCTTGCTAATCTGTGGAAAGAGAGCACGGTAAACAGACCAAGCCATTTCTTCCCCTGCAAACTTCAAAAGCTTCTCTGGATTTCTAATCCTGTAACAAAATCTAAAAGTTAGCACGAAAATTATTGTCATGATGCCATGAATACCATATGACTAAAAAGACATATATGTAAAATGACTATTTGAGATAGAAGAAAAAAATAATAGACGAGGTGAAATACGTTCATACTGCATACAAAGGAATTTTACATATACATGGTCATTAACCACATTATTTGGAGTTCCTCCACGAACAAATTACGAATAAGATAGGCATAAACGCCTATATGCTAAGAAGGCAGTTGTACTAGTGTACTTTTTTTTTTTTGATCGGTAAAGAAAGGATGTACTAGTGTACATTTGAAACTTGAGAGTCACAACTTAACTTGGAGTCTACCACGTTATGGAACTATGAGTCTGTTTTACTAGGCACAAAATTGGTCAAAAAGACCAAAATTAACAATTCCTGGGTGAAAAAGACACTTAGGTTTTGATACTGTTTAAATAGCCAAAAATTAAAAAGATACTGTTTAAATGGACAAAAATTTAAAAATAGGCAGGATGTAACCAGTTTCATCTGTCCATTTTCAAATATTTTTTCTTATTTTTATTTTACACAGGATGCATCCAGTTTCATCCTTGCTATTTTTTAAGTATAAGCCTGGATGAATCCAGTTTCATCCTTGCTATTTTTTTTTGGCTATTTCACCCGTATTTTTTTTTACTCGTCCATTTGAACCGTGTTTTAAATTTTTTTGGACAAATGACCCATTTTCTCTTTACTAGGCGCCAGTGGAGCCTCTATGTTGTGTGTTTTTTTCCTCATATCATCGTGACCTTACCTCAAGAAATTAAGCGCCTTTGAATTTGATGCAGGAAATAAGTACACATACAGATACATGATATATAGCACCACACCAACGGATGAGAAATGGATGTCACCAAATGGCCTATAAGCAGTCCTGAATACACGTAACTAATTAAGTTCTTAATATTTTGTGTAACCAGCCGAAAAACCAAATGTTAAGGTTAATATGCACCTCAAATTCACACTCAATTTACACTCGGACAAGCTTCCAACTACAAGCAGATAATCACAGCCGTCTACGGATATAAGACTGTCAGTCCTCCCATAGGATCACAGCCGTTAGATCAATAATAAAAATGAAATGGCCGATTCTAACTCAACCCTAAAACCCACACATCTAACCTAACCCTCATATAAATAGTGCAGTTTTCTGCTTCTCCATTCAGAATTCCAAACTGCGCCTCCCTCGTCCCTTCTGTGCAGAGATAGAGAAAGAAAAAACCCTAAAAACCGATCACAACAATTCCATCATCTATTTGCATCAACAAATACATGGCAGAGGCAAGTGGTGGTGGTTCAATAGCATCATCACCATCAACAACAAGCAGATCACTATGATTTTTCCTCTCAAAATGTTAGTTTTAATCATTTTTCTTGCCGCACGAGTTCTTGTAGTTATATAATCATGTTTCCGATTTGACTTCACCAACCCGTAGTTTCTGTCCTGAAAGATAGAACAGAGAGTAAAATAAAGGATTGGAAGAGATGATGCAAAGAGGATCTTTATTTTCTAAGTAAAAGAGGAGAAAAAAGTATGAGCAAAGAGGAAGATTTTTTATCTAACTGTATGTCAGAATTACCAAATATTAAAGAAATAAGAAAATGCTAAATTGTGGATCTGAACATTTCTATTTTGATTTGATCCATGTTTTATGTTCAACTTCATGTGGAAATCCTCAGCATTTGAGTTCCACTACCTAATCTAAGTTCTGGTCAGTACCATAGAATTACAAGCATTACCTAAAGGCCATACCTTGTTTCAGTCCTGTTCGGTTTGATGCGGCAATATAATTCAATAACCCGCCACCAATGGGTCGGAAATCACAAACTTCGCATCAATATATTCGAGATCATGCATCTACTGTTTTGAGTCTTATCCAGAGTCCAGACTAAGGTCATTAAGCCCATCGTCTAGTGGATGGTATATACTAGTAGTACCTGCAAGGTAAATCTTTTAAAAATTCTGCCCCTACGTTGTGGTGTTTATGGGAGTGAGAGCTCTTTATCCAGATGAAACCTAGTGGTAACATCTCATTTTTTTTGCAGATAACTAGCTTAAAAGATTTCCCGTTTTTAATTTTGCTTTTTGAATTGAACTTTTGAAAACGAGAATTGACTTATAAAATGTAGTGGGAGCAGAATGGTTGAAAACATGCTGTGTTTGGTGGATGTTCCATCTCATAAAAAGAGATTTTTAAGTACTCTCATAAAAAGAGAGTAAAAGAGAAGGATTGAAAGCGATAAGTGATGGAATTGGAGGATTTTTAGTGATCCGAGTCCCATTCATAATATTTGCATCCCATTTTATGTATTTATTGATTTTACGCAGCAAATAGATCCCCATGGAATTCAATGCTTAAATTTTATCCACCACACCACATGCACGATATGATTTTTTTTTACATACGAACAAGCTCTTACCCTGATTCCAGACTAAGGGGCTGGTTGAATACGCCTTGTAGACAGTTCTGAACTAGTGCATCAGTTTACAAAATTAACACGGGAGTAATCTGTTCCAACCAAATGTTTTTGCAAACGTTTAATTTTATGGGGTCATCAGTTTAAAATTGAAATCGCCAATTTTACGGGGTCATCGGTTCAGATTGTGTCAAAAAATTTATATTGTTACATCAAACAACATTAAATGTTACGTTAGTCCTGAAACACGAATACAGCCGTTGGATCGATAATAATAAAATTGAGATCGTCGATTGCAACTAAACCCTAAAACGTACACATCTATCCTAGCCCTTATAAGTTTTCTATCAGCAAACCAAAATTCCAAACTGCGCCTCCCTCCTCGGTGTAGAGAAAGAAAGATGAACCCTAAAAACAGATCACAAGAATTCTCTCATCTATGTATGATTATTATCAATCGACAACAACAAAATCATGGCGGAAGCAGCAATTGGTGGTTCAACAGCATCATCCTATCGACAACAAACTATTTGCACTATGATTTTTCCTCTCATTATGTTAGTTTTGGCCGTTCTTGTTAAAGACATGAGTTCATGTAGTTTTTTAAGATCCTCTCCAACCACTTCATGTAACTCTTGTACCTCCTATCATTGTGGCAGTCTCTTGTAAGATATGCACATGAGGATTTAGAGTTTCTAATTAAAAGAGTGAACGGAGAAAAATAAATGGAGTAGTGGAAGAGGAAGATTTTATTTTATCTGAGAATATATGTAACGTTTGTCAAAAATTAAAGAAGTGGTGGTGAAATGATTAAATTATAGGTCTGAACAATTCTATTTTACTGTGATCATGTTCAACTTCACATTGAAATCCTAGTATTTGAGTGCATAATATTTGAATCTCATTTTACTTTATTTATTTTTTTCATTCTTGAAAATACACCATGGATCATCAAATCTAGATTCTCGTATGTACCATAGAAGTGCAACCATATCTAGAGGCCACAGCTTGTTTCAGTCTGTACCATATAAAGTCAAGTGTCGTTCAGTTTGATTCGGCAAATAGATGCACGTTGAATTCAATAACCCACGACCAATGGGTGGGGAATATAATGCGGCGTTAGTAAACTCAAAATCAATGCCTCAAGTTTCTGCACATTGATCATTTTTCATATATCATTACCTAGCCAACGATGTACTGATCACAGTAGCTCTACTGACAGGTACATCAATACCAAGAGTGTTATCTACACTAGCTCCATCAGAATTGATTGCTGATCCTGACCTAAGTTCTACCATCTTGAAACATATTGATGATTGAATTACATCTAAGATCTACCCCTTCGAAATTGTCAAAATTGAATTAGATTTTGAAGGAATTGACTTTACAACCGAGAGATTAACCTCCCCTTTGTGGTCGCCAATTGTTTATGGGTGAAAACTATTTCTGCCCGGTTTTGGTAATTTGGGGTGTGTGGATGAGAAAATGAATCTAAACCCTAAACAAATGCCTTTGCGGAGTGCTTGTGATCGAGAAATAAATCTGTACAACTACGGCCTAAACCAAGAAATGGTAGTTTCCGGACTTGCTTCGGTCACAAAGTGAAGGAGATGGGGTTGATCATAGGGAGGGAAGCGAAGAAGGTGTTGAGATTATAGAGGTGTTGGCTGTTTTATGACTTGTACTTGTAGCAAAAAGATGAACTGGCTTGCAGGATGTAAGCTATCAGTTCCAGTGTTTGAATACGATTGTATCAACACTTGGTTTTCTGTCTTGTTTTCTCTTGTGGAAATATGGAGGAGAACCTATTTATACTAGTCATTAAGGCTAACCTACGTCTCTCATGGGAAGTGGAGGAAGTGGAGTGATGGAGTAGTGGAGTTGTGTGTTAGTGTCACACGACCGGTCTCGCCCACTTCTCCCCGTCATTACTAACCGTCCATGACTTCACGACACGTTCTTGTGATGGCGCGTTGTGCGTTAGTTACATTTGTAAACCTCCAGGACCAATACCTAGTAAGTATCCCCAATTTGTGACATGATTGATGTCTCGATCGTGTGGATCGTGGGACCCACAGAAATAACATGTAATGCTGGATTAAATAACTAAGTTATTTAGGAAGTCGATATTTATGAGATATCGTGTGTATTCTATGCAGGTAATGCATCGAATATATTCAGCATGTGAAGCATCGCTGTTTTAAGACTTAACGGAGTAAGTCACGAATTTAAGCGTCTTAAACTAGCATTATGTCCATCCATCTTCGAGTGATCGTTTGGAGGATATACAGGCAGGCTCTGATTTGGCCGATCACCTCATGTGGAAGAGTGGTGGACGGTGATCGTGGTGATGCCTTGTTGGTCGCTTCACTCCTAACCAGGGCTGCTTAACCAAGCTGGTAGAGTTGGACATACGGGATGATCTGTGACGCTCATCTGCGACCGTTGATGAAGTTTTAGGGTTTTAAAGAGGTGCGCAAGCATCACTCTTCAGCATGGTCGAATCCAAGCACGGGAGACGTTTTTTGACAGGGCCGACCGGGCATGCGTGTAGATGGCTTGCCGTTGTACACGTCCGTACCTCATTGTCCCATGAAAGTGTGATCTAAGCCATTCAATTTGTCCAGTAAAGAGGAGCGACTGAGATTGATTTGCGGTAGAAATCCCATGCCGCAAAGGAGTTGAAGACCGCACATCATGCCTACTTCGGGCCCGCGTTTCGAGACGTCCAACAATGGTTGGCCTTGGTCGATCAGTCAGGCGTGTTGATGGGCCCACGGTGATCATGTTGACATGCTCGGGACCCTTTGAATCTACATCTACACCCTTCATCTATGCCTGCGAAGATGGATGGTCGTGATTGATTTGCGACACATGTGATATGCCGCAAACCCTAATTAGGATTTCATGTACCACGCTACTTTGGCTGGACGAATTGGCAAGCTACGCTCCTCTTTTGGGGAGGCCTACCATGTGGCACCCACATTGGGCCGATGGTGATCACGCCAATACTTGTCTGATGGCTAGGGGTTTGATCTAAGCCATCCAAACATGCCGGTGAAGTTGGATAGTCGAGATCGATTTAAGACCCTTAGTGGAATTTCCTGTGACCCTTAAAGCATCACGCCGGCAGAACTTTTGGCGAGCGTTTGCTCCTCCCTGGCTAGGTTGTGAGATGGTCGGCTATGCAGGTAGAAAGGGGGCCCGCAAGTGTATATAACGGTGCTTGTCCGACCGGGAATGGGGTGATCTGCGTCGTCCAATCGCGCGAGCGAAGATGAACGTACGTGATGGATTTCCCTTTGACCGTAGGCAGCAACTTTGTTCGTATGAGCTCCTCCAAGCCGCTCCATACACCTGGACATCCAACTTCAGGCTGGTGTTTGGTGGTTGTTTGGAGGGCGTGACTTGTACTTGACCGGCCATGGCATTAAGGGGCCGGCCGGGTGGTTACTGCTCCTTCTAGGGTTCGTCTAGGATGGTTAAATCATGCGGCCAACTTGCGTGGTCATGATTGTTTCTGAGACTGATATGGACAGTCCAGATTCAAAATATGCTCAATCGAGCTAGTAAAACACACCGATAAATGTATGCTCAATCGGGATAGTATAACTTACCGAGAGTTGTAGCCTGACCGGGTATTTCGTGCATGCCTCATTAGTGACACTTGGAGATTCGTGTTACTGAGAGCAACACTCAGTCGTCATGCCACACCAATAATGAGAGTTAGCCCAGGGAACAACCACAGGGAAATACAAGGCTGGTCATGCATTAATTAATAATGCTATAAATTCACAGGGTATATGGGATTGTTGCTACATGCTCCATTTTAGGTGAATTAATGAAGTGGAGAAGTATTCATCACTTATCAGTGGCTTTATCCTTTGCAGGATGTCAGCGCATAATTTTGGCTTTTACAATTTTAGCCTTAAATGAAAATCCACCATCAACACTCTACAGATCATGGGGAGGCTAAAATGTCACATAGCATGCAATCAAATTAAAGATGAGACGAAGACTGAATTTGGTAAATATACCAAGTTGATCTGGAGAACACAGCTACAAACGTATCTGGACAAATAAAAGTTGGAGTTAGTAAATCATGTTCACTATTTCACTAATGAAGAAAGGAAAGTACATATTAAAGTAATAATATACTGCAAGGAAGGATTTAAAAGCTTACTCTAAAACAGAAGCTTTATCAACGAAATCTGATGCTGGAATGAGAAGGTACCACAATGATATGCGGTTTATATAGAGCAAAGCCAAGTGACGTACGAAAAGTAAATTGCATCCAAAGGATCTAATGAAGATTCAAGATTATCAAATCTAAAGTTGGTTTATATCTAAAACAGGGATATACCATGATAAAGAAAGTTTTTATCTAGGGAGATATTTTCTCTAACAACAGGGATATACCACGAGCCAAACAAAGAATGACAGTAAAAGTTAGCAACTGCATTTACAATCGGCGGCAATCGTTCATGCTTTGATACCAACTACGGCATGAATATCCGTGATTCAGGGGATATCAAAAAAGCCCAAATTAAGGTTGTATAAGATAGACATCATGGATTCAAAAGATCTGGTTATCATATATATCATGATGCTGAGTAAGTATATTTGTTGCATATTGTACTTGATATGAAGCTCATTTGACGTGGACAGGACATGTATATGTATTCAGATCAAAAGGACGTCAGAAAGTGGCACCTAGGGTTATTCACGCTCGTGAAAATATAAGGGTACATGGGTCAGACGGTTCACACGTTGGTTAACGTTTACCATATGTTAAGCATCCGATACCATGTGTGAAAGAGTGGGAGGGTCCAGGGACGGTATTAGGGGGTGGCTTACCCAGGCTGAAGCCCACCCCAAAATTTCTAAAAAGATGTTTTGTTAGGTTCTTTGTTAGTGTAATTTTTAACATTTGTAAAATTTAGCCCAGGTGTAAATTTTAATTAGCCCATTAATTGTTAAGATATGATTCTGCGTGGAAGAAATCAGAAGATTTTGGAACCCTGTCCCGCATGGATTAATTTTTAAATAGCATCTCAACCGTTCAAAGGATGTAGGGAAAAACAAGTATTCATGATGTTTCTTAAAATCAGGTATTGAATGGGCTCTTTGTTACGTGTCGGTTTGATAAAATAAAACTATCTGTCAAATGGGGGTGTCTTGTCCTTAACTAAGCAGCGTTTGTCCACATTTAAAAAAAGAAAAAAAGCAAGTGTTTGTCCAAAAATTCATTTTTCTTCTATGAAGTGACTACAATTTTATGTATATCTATGTATAATCTAAAAATGCGGTGTATTCATGAGACAAAAATACAATATGTCATGACTTGTTATGCGTATATGTACAAACTCAAATATTTTGCATCCCTATAATAACCTTTAAAACCGAGAAAAAAAATTGGGCCGTCTTCGACGCTAAATAAACAGGATTATTATTTTACCCGATCCCCCGGTATTCCTCCCTAATATTAGTTACAAGGTGAAAAATTTGATTCAAAGCATTATGCTCCAAGGAAAAGAGATCGTGTGGCATACCCATACTCAACTTTAAGTATATTACAGCAGTTGTCATTCTTACAGTTGAGATAAATTAAGTTGAGAGTTCGAGAAAAAAAAAGTAGCCCACCCAAACATAAATTCCTGGATCCGTCGCTGGGAGGGTCCTTCCGTTTTGTTAGATTTTGAAATATACGATTCAAGAAGACAACATTTCTTTTCTACGGGAAAAAGATCCAACTGAAGTGGTTATATAGAGCCAATATGGACACGTGACCAAAAGAGAATGATCCCCTGCAATTAGGTCCATATACATATCGGTCCCAAGCACCCGGAAATGCCATGCTAAAACGGATGCTACTTCGCAGTAATCAATGGCACATGCTTATGGGCTATTGTGTCTTACCGGCATTCCTTGTTTTCTGACACAAGGGGAAATTCATTTTTCTTAACCCATCAATAAGTTGAAGATTAAGAGGGTGCGATGTTTGTATCATCATAAACTGATGTACATACGAGACACACAAGCGCCACATAACCAAAAATGGCTTATTAAAGAAGCGCACTGGGTGTATCAAGGAAAACCAGTGATTTATTAAGGAAACCAAAAATGGCTTATTAAAGAACCTGGCGAGATTGGGGTATACTCAAACTAATTGGGGTATACCCAATAAGACAAAATCTGGTCATTATGAAGTAAAACCAAGCCACCCCTTAACCTTGTATTTTATAAATGGCTAATATGCCCTTGGTTAATTAATACTAAAATTTTGATTAGGTTAATTAATTGAGTTTAGATTAAAATTTTGAAATTATGAATTGAGTAGATTAACCTTTTGATCCGTCATATGAGTTCGTTCG